>CM019155.1:33630498-33955621 GCA_009733165.1 Naja naja
GTTTGAGCTATTCCCTATTACAGTACCTTAAGAGCACCACTTGCAAGTTTATAGTATTTCTGTGCCAAATGATGTAATAGTTAATATAATATAATGATGTGATATGTGATATGTAATTTAATATGAAATGCCAAAAGAATGCATGGTAACCATGATAACCTTTGCACACCTTTGGTTGGTGCACTAGTTGTGCCCATTCCTGGATCAGGAAGCTCTGCTCCTTGTCACTCATGCTCACATGTTCTCCTGTCTGGTGATTGCAATGGATGGGGTTGTTCTTGAATAACATTTAGAAGCTTCAGTTGGTGGAGTAGCATTTTGTGACCTACATTAGTTGCCAGTGTGTTTCTGGATGCAATTCTAGTTGCTGATTGTCATCTTTAAAGCCCTTCATGACTTGGGATCAAGTTACCTGGTGAAGGATCATCTTCCAGTTGTTTCTACCTCTTTAATCCAAGGTAGTAGAATGGCAAGTTACAGTTCCTGTCAGCCAATGATATTAGTTGGCAAGGATTGCAAGGCATGCCTTTTCTGCCACAGCACCTGCCTCTAGAACATTCTGTTGGCCTTTTGTAAGATTTTGAAATCTGGTCGATTCTGGGTTTGGAATCCTGTGCGTGTAAAGGAATCCATTTCCTGGCTATGGCTATGAATTGTAATATTGTTCTTGGTTGCTGTGTATATTTAAGTTTTAGTATTGTGGTTGTTACTAGATTTTTAATTAATTTTGTGATTGTTTGCCACCCTAAGTCACTTGTTTGAGATAGGTAGCCATACAAATTGAATAAACGAACAAACAAACATTAGGACTGATTTTACTGTAAAATATCTATTCCTAACTGACGTTGTATTGGAGCCATAATATTCTTAGAATACCTCCATCTGTCTCTTTTCTTATATAATGTGTACATGTTGGAATTGAGCCAGTTTTTAGGAAGAATAGATATCAGCAGAATTTAATTTACAATATAAAAATGTCAGTGACAGGTTCATGAAACTATCAATGATCCATCATGAAATTATTAACAAAAATCAGCTTATTTTTTTAAAAAAGAGGAATCCAATTAATGTAAGATAATATAAGAAAATGTATACTTAAAAAAGCAAATGCAGTTTTATATAATAAAGGCAGAATAGAATTGTTAAAAGCCAATAAATGATAATATTTTAAAATGTAAGCAACTGGAATGATCGACAGATCATATATATGGCGAATCTACCTCCTCACCTGCTTTTTTCTTAATTAGAAATGTGAGATATCTGGTGGTTTATAGAAGATATAAGGAGGGAAGGATGACTTCTTCAATTCCCAGATCTTATGGGATAGTGGTCCCCAATCTTTCAGACACGAAGGACTGGTTTTATGAAAGATAATTTTTCCATGGATTGCATTGGGGGTTTTTTTGGTGCAACCTCCACATATATGCAGAAGAAGTTTGCTCGCTCACCCACTACTTGTGCAGCCTGATTCCTAATAGGCCATGAATCAGTACCTGTCCAAGCCCAGCGGTTATATGTTATATGAGATGAAATTGTCATGAAATAACTGATGAAACAACAGCATTCCCAATAGTTTAATGAGAACATTTTTTATTAACCCACAGTTAATAAAAAGAAGAGATAAATCCTACTTCTAATATATTTTGCTCAAGCCCAAATTACCCCTGAACCATTGCTTACTTAAAGAAAACAGAATATAGGTATGATGTGTAATTTAGCCCTGAGAATTAAGACAAACTATTATTTTTAATATAAATGATAATGAAATGGTTGGTAAAACTGAAGAAACTTACCTGAGGGCCTCTAGGTCCTTTGGGGCCAGAAGGGCCATCTAGACCCTGTTCAAATAAAATGATATAAATATAAGTGTTAATAGTGAATTCTGACTCAAATGATGATTTTTAAATCATTCTCTCTGCTACAGTTCATTATCTGTTCATTAGAGGAGAATTTTCCAGTCTTGCTTTTTTGTCAGGGTTGTCCTTTTTTAAATTATCAGTTTTCAGCTATCACTTGTGAAGTCATGTAATATGAATATTGAAAATTTCTGCACTGTTTCTGATATACTACACCACTTACTATACTGATATTTAGCAATAAGGAGCATACTATATGCAAAGTATGAATTAGTTACCGGTAATTGGCATGAATACTATGCTCAAACAATAGCTTCCAAGGAAGAAAAGCAGATAAATTTGTTTCATTCTTCTGTTTTTAACTGAATCACCCAATAGTTGTTGGTGAACATCTCTAGATGATGAAAATGGTTCTACTTTTGGCATGATCTGCAGCTGCTGCCCTTGCCTACTAAATGAGTGGCATTTGCAGTCAAAAAGTCATGATGGCAGTACAATCATGCAAATGATGCCATGTTTTGTTTAACATGCATCTTCCATGCAACATCAGTAAAAAATAAGTAGGCCATCAATCATAGGACCATATCTTCTAGCCTAACTTTTTTGACCTACCATCCTTGGATCCCCTGTACCCAACAATATCCACATCCTTTGGGTTCCTGAGAAAGTACTATGTTGTACAAAATGTAATTGCAAGAATTCAAATAAAAAGTGAATTAAGTCAGGAGGAAAAGTATTTTATATGGGGGGGGGGAAGAGAGAAGAGAGTGTAAAATTCATTAGGATGGTTTGCTCAGTTCCTAGAAATGAGTACAGAATTTTTTATCTGACAAGCATAAGCGGCTCCTTTAATTTAACCACACGCAACTTGATCTCTGAAAATCGGTACACATAGTCCCTGTCAGGTTCTGTATTCAACCATGCAGTCATCTGTTAAGCTATTATTAAAGCTGGGATTCCAAGTGTTCTTTGGGGAAGCCCAGAATTAGGGACAAAGGGAAACATCAGTAATGAATTATTTAAATACAAAAAAGGGCATATAACAGTACAGCTATTATATTGTAATAATGGTTTGTCCAGACTGTAAATGGGTCCTTAAAGATTGGAACGGTTCCCTTAATATTTTTCTCTATGTTCCTGCTACATGTCTGGTTATTTCCCCCTGGCATAATATCTGTCTTTCTCTTGTGTGGAAAAAAAATGTCCTTTTGGCAAACCCTTTTCATCTTTTTCTTGCAAGTGGGAATCTTGTGGGTGATGAGAAATCTGGATGACTCAGAAATTTCTTTGAATGCCTAATCCATTTTGGCTTTTTAATCCTTTACAGATGTTCCATGCCATTTTATTCTTTGTCCTGAACAAAAATTTGAATGCCTAGACAAAGCTGTTTCCTTACATATCTACAATCTAAACATATGGTTTTCCTTTTTCCACCAGCTGCTCTGTAATTTGGATTTTCTCTTTAAGGGGACACACATAGAGACACATGCATATTTCATTTTATCCTCTACTATGGCTTGAGATGCTCTCGGTGTCAATGGATAATAATATGATAAAAATTTTATGAATCATATGGGTTCCTGTTTTCTAAATTAAACATTTTTAACACAAACCTTTTGTTCACAAATTTAAAAACTATGGTTAGTAGGAGAGACTATTTTCTGAGGAATTGCATTTTTAAAAAACTAGGCACACAATTATTGTTCTGGGAGTACATATTAATTAATGCATTGTAATACTTTGGAATCCTTGGTACTTTCTGAATTTGGTTGCACACATTTCAATACCATACAAAGGTATTCAGAGCACCAAACTCAGAACACACCAAGGACTCTACAGTTCAAACCTGAGCTACATATACTCTTTTCTATTGATGATATTGTATTTGTATATTTATATTATCAACTGCTATATATCAAAACTTTAAAAATAAAGTGTCATTTATGTCAAACTCTTCTTCTAGCAAGCAGGTAAAAACAGCCAATGTTTTCTTGTTTTGTTTTTCTAATTTTTTAAGCTTCCTGTTCTAGTTTATAGCTATGAAATTCCTTGGAGAGCTCTCATTAAAGCCTGCTTAGCTATTTCAAGGTCAGATTGCCATCTGCTATAATACAGCAGTGCATATCATCTGGGGGAAACAGAGGAGGAATTTGAAAAAAGTCATTAAGACTGCAGAAGCATAAAAGCCCCAATAAATAAATAAAAATAAAACAAGTAGGTGCTCTATCCTTTTCTTTTTAGAGGACACATGCCATAAGCACATGCTGTAATTGTCAGAGAGCAGGAGGAAACATAAACTGCCCCTGAGCTCCATTTTCCATCTACCTACTTATCTATCTATCTATCTATCTATCTATCTATCTATCTATCTATCTGTTAAGTTTGCATGAAGAGTCAGACATGAAGAGCTTCAGTGAAGAGTTTATTTAGTGACTACAGCTCGAATGGACCCAACTTGGCTGGGCTACGGCTGCTACTTATAGCCAGCAGTCGTAGTTGCCAGCCAATCAGAGTGCAGGGTTTTCCCGCACTTTTTAAACCAATCCTATTTGACATTTTACAAGAACAATTCAAACTAAACCAATGACATTCAAACCTACATACATAAACCCTCCCCACTAGGTTCAGTCCATACCAAACCCCAACCTATCTAATGTGTTTTAAATAGGTGGGGCTCTTACGTGCACGTTGAGACTTCGTGGTTCAGAAGTTTTAACATTCTCACCCAGTGAGAGAGGAAATGTGTCTGCTGACATTTCCCCACTGGGACTTCCTGTGAAAGAAGACCCTGTTTGATTGTTAGAATCTGGTCTCTCCTCCCAACCCATCTCCAGCCCAATGTCAGCACCCAAGTCAGGTAGTTATGTACAATCTTCCACTTCTAAGGATGGATTTTGGCATTGTGATAGGTTTTGGAATGGTTCCTGTCATAATGGCTCGTTACACATGGGGTGGATTCTTGCTTGCTGATTATCCTCCTGTTCCTCCCCTTCCGCCCTAGAATTGACATCAGGTGAGGGAACTGGAGAGGAACAAGTGCGATGTTCCTGAGAGAACCTGGATCTAAGTTGATCAATGTGCCTGCTCCAAAGGAGTCCATCCTCTGTTTGCACCCTGTAAGAACGAGGGCCTGTGATGTGAGTTATCTCAGCAGGAATCCACAAAGGTTCACCCATAAGGTTCTTAGCATAAACAGAATCACCCACACTGAATGTGCGAACTTTGGAAGTGGAATCTAGTGGTGCGTTGGGTGCATAAGTGGGATGAAGGCGGTCAAGGGAAGACCTAAGTTTCCTACCCATCAGCAACTCTGCTGGGGATAAGTTATTAGATGGGTTAGGAGTGATGTGCTGAACACTAAGAAGTTTTTCAACTTTCTCAGTGATGTCCCCAGGACCCAGTTGCTGAAGCTTCTCCTTGGTAAAACGGACCATGCGTTCAGCCCAGCCGTTAGCCGAAGGGTGCCCAGGGGCAGTAAGGGCATGTCTGATACCCTGTTGTGCTAGATACGATTCAAAAGGGTTGGATGTAAATTGAGGGCCATTGTCAGAGACAAGGACATCAGGTAACCCGTGGGTTACAAAAAGCTTTTTGAGCTGCTTGATGACAGCATCAGTTGTGGTGGATGCCATGGGAATTACCTCTAGCCATTTGGAATATGCATCTACTATAATAAGAAAGGTGTGCCCTCTGGTAGGGCCTGCGAAATCAATGTGAATCCTAGACCATGGGCCCCTAGGACATTCCCATTCCTGTTTGGGGGTGAGAGGTGGTGCAGGCCTGACTACCTGACAGTTGGGACAAGAAGCAACCCAGTTTTCAACCATTTTGTCAATACCTGGCCACCATACATAACTCCTGGCCAATCCCTTCATCCTTACAATCCCAGGATGACCCTCATGTAACATTTCCAAAACCTCTCTTTGCAGTTTTGCAGGAATAACCACCCTGTTACCCCACAAAAAACATCCTCTTAATACAGATAATTCAGTTTGCCTGGACTTAAAAGGTTGAGCCAGGTGAGGTAGATCTTGAAAAGGCCAACCTTTCTTAATCCAGCCTATAACAGGAGCCAATCAAGTGTCTTTGGCAGTCTCTCTGGCAATTTCAGCAGCATGAACTGGAAGCTTGGCAACAGTTTCTAGGAAAAAGGTGTGTGTTTCAGGTTCAAAGTCCTCCTTGCGGCACGGAAGTGGGCAACGACTCAGTGCATCAGCATGTCCAATGTCCTTGCCAGGTTTGTGAATAAGTTTGTATGAATAAGCAGCAAGAAATTCAGTCCATCGCAGCATTCTTGGTGACAGGATAGTAGGTATCAGTATCAGTACAGCTTCAGACGTGATTAGTCTTTTAATACTGTTAAATGCTGATTGTTCCTTCCGCCCCCAGATCCAAACAGACTTTTTGTCAAGTAATCTGTGCAATGGTTCTGCAATGGTTGCCTTCTGAGGTAGGAACATGTGATAAAAGTTAATGAGTCCAAGGAAGGCTTGCAAATCTGTTTTGCATTTAGGTCTAGGGGCTTCTTTGATTGCTTGAACCTTCGCATCGGTAGGGTGGATGCCATGCTTGTCAATCTTATAGCCCAGGAACTCAACCTTGTCAGTTTTAAGAGTGCATTTTTCTTCCTTGACTTTTAACCCCGCTTCCTGAATCTGGTAAGGACTTCTCTGAGTCTTTCTTGTAACTGAGTGTCATTTTCAGCAGAGATTAACACATCATCAAAGTAAGGTACTACCCCTGGCAGTCCTTGGAGCATCCTTTCCATAAGGCTTTGAAAGATGCCTGGATGCCACGCCATTCTCCAAATTGTAACCTTTACATTTGAAGGCACCTCTATGAGTCACAATAGTTTGGGCCTCTGCAGTGGCATCATCAACTGTTAGTTTTTGATATGCCTGGGCCAGATCCAATTTGGCAAAGACTGTACCCCTGCCAAGTGAATGTAACAGATGATGCACCACTGGAACTGGGTATGCTCTCTGCTGTAGCGCATGGTTCAGTGTCCCCTTATAGTCTCCACAGATTCTTACTGATCCATCAGTCTTGACTGGTGTGACTATGGGTGTCTCCCATCTGGAGTTGTCAGTGGGCTCTAAAACCCCTTGAGCTATTAATTTGTCTAATTGTGCATCAATTTTTTCCTTTAAAGCAAATGGGACCCTTCTGGGCTTTAAACGAATTGGGGCACCCTGGGATCTAGGTTGAAAGTGATAGGAGTCCCCATATACTTGCCCAATCCTTCGCTGAAGACCTCTGGAAACTCAGACTTCAAGGCCTCCTCCCATTCAGAGTTGCTCACATGATTGATGCCAGTCACCTCGATGCCTAGTGGCTTGAACCACTCAAGTCCCAGCAAGCTTGGGCGATCCTTGTCCACGATGGTCAGGGGCAAACCTTTGGTGTGGCCTTTAAACTTCACGTTGAATTCTCTTGTTCCAACTACTGGAATCTTGTTCCCTTGGTAGTCTTTAAGAGTCAGTGCTTGCTTCTGGAAATGTTTCTTCTGAATGTTGGGAAGTAGCCTGTGAATAGTGTCCCATGACACCATAGATAAATAGGAGCCTGAGTCCACTTCCATTTGGCAAGGCCTTCCTTCAATGAGTACCTTCACATGTACTTTTCTGCTTCTCAAGGGTGAAGAATGACCAATGGTGACTGTTTGATGAGTTTTATTCTTCCCATTTGCTTCTGAGTTGTGCCCCATTTTCTCACTAAAGTTGTTGGGCTTGAAATCTTTGTCAGGAAACTTTCTTCTGTGTGGAGGAGTTCTGGATGATTTGCAGACTCTTGCTAGATGTCCTCTTTTTTCACAACGAAGGCAGATGGTATCAAGAAACTTGCATTCAGTGCGGGGGTGGCCCCCACCACCACCTCTGCAATAAAAGTCTTGCCTTTTTCTTCCCAGGTCTTTCTTTTTCTTTTCCATTCTGAGTCTATAAATTTCTTCCTCCACCTCACTACACTCTGATTCAGAATCTATTTGCTCGCAATGAGTTGTTGTGGACTTTTCCACATCAGGATGGCTTGAGGCCTTGTTAATTTTCTTCATGGCTGCCGCTGAGGACTTAGTGGCTTCTGCTGAGGAGGCCGCTTCTATGGCCTCTTTTAACGTGATTGTAGGTTTTAACAATAATTTGCTCTGAAGCACCTTGTCCTTGAGGCCTAGAACAAACCGATCGCACATGGCCTCCTCCAAACTGTTAAACTCGCATGCACCCCCAATGTCTCTTAAGCTTGCCACGAAGTTAACGTTTTCGTTTCCCCCTTGATCCTGATGGTAAAACTCGTGTCTCTTAATGAGGCAAGATACTTGTGGAGCGTAATGGGCTCTTAAAAGCTTTTCTAAATCAGGCCATTCCATTACCTTCATGTCTGCAGCTCCCGCCAATGCCTTCGCCATCTTGAAGACTCCCGGACCGCAATGCGTAAGGAAGAAAGCCCTCTTCCACTTCTCGAAGATGTCGGCAAGGTCGTTTCCTTCCAAATACATTTGGAAGTGATCATAATGATTCCCAGTCTTCTGCCGCCGATCGAACGGGGCTGGGGGGGTGTTCAGCGCAGCCATCTCGCTCTTCTGCTTGTCTTCCGCATCATCTCCTCTTCAGGGGAATCCCACCCTCATCACCAGTGTTAAGTTTGCATGAAGAGTCAGACGCGAAGAGCTTCCGTGAAGAGTTTATTAAGTGACTACAGCTCGAATGGACCCGACTTGGCTGAGCTACGGCTGCTTCTTATAGCCAGCAGCCGTAGTTGCCAGCCAATCAGAGTGCAGGGTTTTCCCGCACTATTTAAACCAATCCTATTGGACATTTTACAAGAACAATTCAAACTAAACCAATAACATTCAAACCTACATACATAACACTATCTATCTATCTACCTACCTGCCTACCTACCTACCTACCTACCTATCTATCTATCTATCTACAGAGGACAAAGGTAGAGTGAACCTGCCTCCATTGCATTTTAACTTCCCAGAGGCTGGTGGGAGCCATGATAGACAGAAGATAGGCTTAAGATACAGAAGGATCTTGACAGATTTGAACATTGGACGCTGCCGAACAAAATGAAATTCAATGATGAAAAATGTAATGTTCTACATTTAGGCAAGAAAAATTGAATGCACAGGTACAGTGTATGTGGTACTTTTCTCAATAGTAGTAACTGTGAGAGGGATCTCAGAGTCCTAGTGGACAACCATTTAAATATGAGCCAGCAGTGTGCAGCAGCTGCCAAAAAAGCCAACACAGTCCTCAGCTGCATAAACAGAGGGATAGAATCAAGATCAAGTGAAGTGTTAATACCACTTTATAATGCCTTGGTAAGGCCACACTTGGAATACTGCATTCAGTTTTGGTCGCCACGATGTAAAAAAGATGTAGAGACTCTAGAAAGAGTGCAGAGAAGAGCAACAAAAATGATAAGGGGACTGGAGGCTAAAACATAAAACAAAGAACAGTTGCAGGACCTGGGTATATCTAGTTTAATGAAAAGAAGGACTAGGGGAGACATGATAGCGGTATTCCAATATCTCAGGGGCTGCCACAAAGAAGAGGGAGTCAAGCTATTCTCCAAAGCACCTGAGGGCAGGACAAGAAGCAACAGGTGGAAACTAATCAAGGAGAGAAGCAACTTAGAACTAAGGAGAAATTTCCTGACAGAACAATTCATCAGTGGAACAACTTGCCTCTAGAAGCTGGGAATGCTCCGACACTGGAAGTTTTTAAGAAGAGATTGGACAACCACTTGTCTGAAATGGTATAGGATTTCCTGCCTGAGGAAGGGGTTGGACTAGAAGACCTCCAAGGTCCCTTCCAACTCTGTTATTCTCTTCTCTCCTCTCCTCTCCTCTCCTCTCCTATTCTATTCTATTCTATTCTGCCAGCCAGCCACAGCCATGGTCATCACAACTTTTTATTTTAAAACTGTTTTTTTTATAATGAAAAGATGTTAAATGGTTAAATATTACTTGGTTAAATAGGTTGGGCTTTGCACATTTTTAATCAATATATAAATGCTGTACAAATTGACTCAAGTGAGATTTAGACTCTATATCTTTTATGCTCTTTAATGAATATATTATGCTGATCTATGATCATAATAAAAATTTATTTATGAGAAAATTCGCACAATCTGTGTAAGTTGGATGAAGTGTGACAAGCAACCATCCTTTTTCCAGTGATTTTATATTTAATAATACTGAATTCCATAATCTTCAGTCTTGAAGAAGACATGTCACTGTTTCCGGAAATACTGTATCTTATTCATCTTGAATGCTATATGAGTCAACTTGAAATTATTTTAGTCAACTTTCTGGTTTATTATGCTACTTTATAGAATCAATTTGATTCACTCTGGCTTTTGGTTTGATTTTTTAATGAAAATGTATATTATCAATTATGCATTCTATAAATCAATATAATGTACTGATATGAAACTTCACATCAACCAGGATTCTTTAAGAACTGTTGATATTGCCTTTTTCATTACAAAAAGAATCTCAATTTTATATCTTCATGTAGTAAAATTTTTAAACAGAAAAAATAATCAAATAATAATTTTAACGTACTCTGTCTCCTTTTAATCCTGGTGTTCCACATTCTCCTCTGTCACCCTGAAAATAATATTGTCTTATATTATATTATAATATAAAATAAAATATTATTTTATACATTTATGGATCTGAAATACAATAATGCCAAACTGTCATTAAACTAATCATATTATTAGTATATAATATATATATAATATTGAGTTTCCTGTATTAATGAAATTGAATGATTTATATCTGTCTTACATAATACACACACATACACACTTCAGTTCAAAGTCTGAATCTAAATCTTGATCCAGAAAGTCAAATGACAATGCTGTTCATTTTGATTATAAAAATATATGAACACTCATATTTAATTTTAAGTACTGCATTTCTGAATATATAATTACAGTATGTACAAATTGTGACAATAAGATTTTTTTTAGCCAGTTTACCTTTTCTCCCTTATATCCAGGATTTCCCTGTTACAAAATAATATTGAAAATTACTTTATTTATCAAGGATATTTTATTAGAAATATCAATAATATAATAAGAAGGTTGGGCATTTTGGAGAAAAAATGGCCAAGCCTTAAAGGGAAGAAAGTAAGATTTATACATTTTACACATACAGCCTATATACGAAAAGATTCCTAATCATTTCAACTTGCATTCTTATGCAAGAAAATAAAAGAACAGACACTCTTCATTGCCTGACAATAAATGAATGCTTCATTAACTTCCTTATACTTGACAGATGGGTTATATTAACTTTCCAGACCTGTCCTCTAAACGTGTAGATTTCCTGCATGTGAATTCTGAAAATATCAAAGTGCATATTTTTGGAGAGTGTCCAGATTTGGGAAGGCTAGTGTGCATATTTCTCTTCCTGTGTCGTTTTCTCTAAAACGCTAAGAGGAAGTTGATAGATAACGATTGGTCAGAAGTCATCTAATGAGAATAAAAATTTGCAGCTGGGTCTCTCCCATCTGATTCCACTGTTCTCATAACAATACATTGATGAGTTTTTCTTATCTTATCTTTAGGGAACCAAAACTGAAAGAAGGCTAGATCCCATTCTAGCCTTTTAATATCAAAGTGAAACAATTACTAGGGTATCTACAATACCCAATAGTTTCATTTAAAAGTCAAAAGCATCACCACTTATTGCAATATAAGCTCTATTTATATATATTTTATTTTAGTTATTTTATTTATCTATCAAATGTGGAGTCTGCCCATCTTCCTCAAAAAGCAACTCTACCTCTTTCCTATATGCATACGATATTACATATACAAGAAGGACAGATTGCAACTGCACTGGAGAAGAGTTTGCATAATTTCTGCCCACCTAGGATTCCTCTAGACAAGTAAAAGAAATAGAATATCCTTTCTTTCAAAACCCCCATTGTGATACCAGAGCAATGAATCAATGGCATCAGATAACAAGCTAGCAGAGAAGATACTAATCAGAAAGCATCTTTTTCAAGAACTGACAGTTCATTATATAGATGGGCTTTTAGCTAAATGATCATTGTAATTATCCATATACCTCTGAACCTTTTTCACCAGGTTCTCCTTTCTCAGCCTCGCCCTGGAAAAAAAAGTAGAAACTAATTAAAAATTGTCTTTGTATTTGGAAAAATTTGCCTTGCATATGCTATATTTAACCAAATATAGAATGCAACAGTGGAACCCTAATTCTGATTTAAACCAAGACCGAATAGGCATTGAATTGGCTCCTAATCATGGGAGAAGAAACATTTTAGGAAAATTGTAATTGTTGATGTACCCCATGAAAAATATGAAAGTGAAAGCACCATAACACATATTTGAAATAAACATCCAAAAATTACATGGGATGTAGGATTGATAATGGAACTTCTCAACAAAGAAGGTGCATTTTTAAGAAATTCCAATTTGGATTTACCTTTTGTCCCTTGGGTCCTTGTTCACCTTTATCCCCTCTTCCTCCATGGCCACCCTTAAGAAACAAAAAAGCTATATACATTATATACTGAGTATACACGCAATGCAATTTAAAGTATGTCTGACTGGCAAAATGACCAGTGATTAAAGAAATCAACCAAAAATTATGTAGAAGAATAGACACATCATATTGGTAACAACCGGGTTTCAGGCCCGGACACAGCATGGAGACAGCATTGGTCGCACTGGTGGATGATCTCTGGAGGGCTCGGGACAGGGGTTTTTCCTCTGTCCTGGTCCTTTTAGATTTCTCAGCGGCTTTCGATACCATTGACCATGGTATCCTTCTGCAGCGGCTCCAGGAGTTGGGAGTGGGGGGCACCGTTTTACGGTGGTTCTCCTCTTACCTTTCGGATCGCTCACAGTCGGTGTTGGCAGGAGAGCAGAGGTCGTCCCCGAGGCCCCTCACTTGTGGGGTGCCCCAGGGGTCGGTTCTCTCACCTCTCCTGTTTAATATCTACATGAAACCGCTGGGTGAGATCATCTGGGGGTTTGGGGTGAGGTATCATCAATATGCAGATGATACCCAGCTTTATATCTCCACCCCAGACCAGATCAGTGATGCTCTCTCTGTGATGTCCCGGTGCCTGGAGGCGGTGCAGGTCTGAATGGGGAATAACAGGTTCCAGCTCAATCCAACCAAGACTGAGTGGCTGTTCTTACTGGCATCTCGGTTTCCAGTGGATGTGCCATCTTTGGTCATGTGGGGAGAGGTGTTACCCCCCGTGGATAGGGCGAGGAATCTGGGCGTCCTCCTGGATGCACAGCTCAATCTGGAGGAGCAAGTGGGAGCTGTGGCCAGGGGGGCTTTTGCCCAGGTTCGGCTGGTTCGCCCACCTCCGCCCTTTCCTGAACCGAGATGCCCTTCGAACGGTCACTCATGCGCTCGTCACTTCCAGAATCGACTACTGCAACGCTCTCTACATGGGGCTGCCCTTGCGGACTACTCGGAGGTTGCAGCTGGTGCAGAATGCAGCCGCACAGGCTGTGATGGGGGTGTCCCGATACTCCCATGTTACACCCCTCCTGCGCAACCTGCATTGGTTGCCGGTTGCCTTCCGGGTTTCGTTCAAGGTGTTAGTAACAACTTACAAAGCCCTAAATTGCTTGGGTCCAGGGTACTTGTGGGAACGCCTCCTGCCAGCATCACACTCCGATCGCCCCGTGCGCTCCCACAGGCGGGGCCTCCTGGGAATACCGTTGGCCAGGCATTGTCGGCTGGCGGTCCCCAGGGCTAGGGCCTTTTCTGTGGGAACGCCCGCCCTATAGAATCAGCTCCCAGCGGATCTTCGTTTGGCCCCTGATTTCCACTCCTTTCATTGAGACCTGAAGACTTGGTTGTTTCAGCAGGCCGGCCTGGATTGACCCGGGGGTGGGTCATTTTAATTGCATTGTTTTATTGTTGTAGTTTTAATTGTCTTAATTTAATTTTTTAGTAATTTATAGACTTGTAGTTATTTAATATTTTTTTATTGTAAATGTATTCTCTTTTTATATGTTCTCCGCCCTGAGTCCTTAGGGAGAAGGGCGGCATACAAGTCTAAATAATAATAATAATAATAATAATAATAATAACCACCAATATTTGTCCAACGAAATCTCAAGACAGATAATAGTTAAACAGGATACCAAAGTTTAAAATCCAAACACAGTTATAATGTTATGAAATAATTGCCTCTATAATCTTAAGATTTACATCTGAAGCTGCTGCTTTGGGGGGGGGGTCCATTTATTAAACTTATTGGAGAAATCTTTCATCTTTGTTTCTCACAAACTCGCTCAGGAATTATGTTTAGCTGTTAATGTGTCATTTTCTTCAGAATGAGTGTCATGATCTTGAATTGTGCCTTTGGAATCATCTTGAGTGATTATTTGTGGTGCAGAATGATTGAGCTACAATTTTTTGGTTCTTTGCATTTCGGGGGTTGTGAGGAAAGAAATTGTGCTTCATTCATTGGAGACAATTAAGACATCAATTAAACTCTCATATCATATCCTCCTGTTTGGACTGTGGCTTTTGACCAAGTGCATAAAGCATGGTTTGGCCCTCAATCCAACAGAAGTTGCATACTTCTACTTTAAAGATTGAAACCAATATAAATGGCAGTCTGAAAACAACTGACAATTAGTTTACTACTAGAGTCGTCATTACTATTACTAATAAGTAATCAAATATAATTGGGTTAAAATGAAACATGTCACTTATTTAATTATACTAATAGCATGAAAATGAGTTTCAGCTTTGTTTATTTACTGTTGATTTTAGCTGTTGCAGAATTTCTGCTAAACTGTTCAAGGAAGACTATAGTTTGGTTGAACCAAAATCCAGAAAAATTTGGATAGGTGCTACAAGGTATATAGGGCAATATATATATTTTCTCCCTTCTTCCTTTGCATAGTTTTTGCACCAGCTCACTTTTTACCTGGTTCTTCCTTCTCCTATGTCCCTTGAGATACTGCTGCCAAGGCTATAGCCAATATCCTGATTTTTCACAAAACAGTATCTAGAAAACTTGTGTTTTAGTAAGTGTCCAGATTGAAAACTCATGCTTGAATATATACCTATATACATACCACCCAAAATTGGCTCTTTTGTATACAGCAATGGTCTTCAAACTTGGCAAGTTTAAGACTTGTGGACTTTAACTCCCAAAATTCCTGAACTAACATGACTGGAGGAGGAATTCTGGGAGTTGAAGTCCACAAGTCTTAAAGCTGTCAAGTTTTAAGACCCCTGCTATACAGTGTTTATATGTTAATTGTGAGCTTAACAATGCCTATGTGCAGTAGTAAAGCATAATTTTCTTAAGAGGCTTTTTTCCTCTTCTATTTAATCATATCTGATTCTCAGAGATTACCTGGACAACTCACTGCAGTTTTGTTGGCAAGTTTTTTCAGAAGTGGCTTGTCATTGCCTTCTTCTTAGGGCTGAGAGAAAGTGACTGGCCAAAGTCACCCAGCTGGTTTGTGCTTAGGGCAAAACCAGAACTCATAATATCCTGGTTTGTAACCTGATATCTTCACCACTCCACCAAACTAGCTCTCTTAAAAGTTTTACACAATTGAAATTTAAATCTATCTTCTAAAGGGATTTTATGTTTTGTTCTTTGCTGATTTTTTTCCTTTCTTATTTATTTTCAAATATTAATATATTATCCTTAAAGCTTTTTGAGATTATCATTTACTCTCATGAACTATAAGTAGAGAAAACCTCACATTTCTTATTATGCTAAACACTTACAGTTGGCCCGGGAGGCCCTTGATCTCCTTTCTGACATTCACAGTTCTTTCCACACTAGAAGTTTTAGGAAACATTGTAACATAAATTAGTATTGGAAATGAAGAAGACAATTTGAAAATATCAAATCTGAAACAGGTAAGTAAGTAAGTTTACAGGTATTACTTATTTATCTTCATTCAAAACAGACTGTATAAACTATATTTATTTATTTATTCAACATTACAGTAATCCTCTTGTATTTGACACTGGATGCGAAGTGTGCGATCACCGAACTGGTTGTTACACCGGCAGCATCCCACCACTGGATTTAGGTAAATAAACTTTTTCTACAAATTATGGTTATGACATTCTAACTCATCTATAATGTAACAATTTTAATGCTATACTCCTGGATTAAACCTTAAGTCTAGTTACATCATGGTTTAGCCATGGTTTGATATATAGACTACGTCTAGCTCTATTTATTTGAGGAAGAAAGACATAATCATAATTTACCAATCATAATGGCTAGATTTAGATACTATGCTAGACCAAACCATTCACAAAATGGTTTAACAGAGTACATAAAACAACCTTTTTGTAGGTATCAATAGAAGTCGCAACAGTGTCATATGTGCAAAGATGTCATATGTCACTTAGTCTTCTTGCAGATGCTCATGATGTCCCTTCAAATACAAGCCCAGTATATCAACTATCTTGCAGCTGAAATCCTAGCTTCACCTCTCCAAAGAAAAAGTGAGTTGATTCTGCAGCCAACATATTATATTTAGTTTGCCTTTCAACCTATTGTACAAGCAGCAGAATCATAAACAAGAAACAGCTGTACATTCCTGAACTACTAAATTATTCATAACACAGAAGTATTTTTTACTTTGTAGGGTTTTATTTGTGGAATTCAAGCTTCTGAGAACTGTTCATTTCTCCCACTTGTGCATTCACTCTTGGCTCAAAGCTCAGATTGCCATCTCAAAGAGAAAAGTACTTGAAAAATTTAGAATTGATGAATTTCTTCAAGGATGCATTATATGGTGGTTTCAATTGATTAACTCTTCGCAAGTGAATAATGATAATTTAAAGCAAGAGGAAAGGGCTGGAAAATATTATATTTTTACTAGGATGATTTGGAGTAAATAAGTCAAAGAAAATATTTCTAGGTAGCATAATGTACACATTATATCAAACTGGAAATCCACTGCATGTTCATAAAATTTCTCTCACTTACCCTCTCTTCAAATAAAGTGGCCTGAAAAATTAGAAGAAATAATAGATTAGCTTAACATGATATTTCGTTCATGGATTGCTAGCCTAAAGATTTTTTAAAACATTTTATTAACTTATTGAACATAGACATAGCACTTCCGCCATGAGTGTATAAAATCAGATACAATAAGCTTATCAGACAAGCTTATTCAAATGTAATAAACATTAATAAAAGACAATAAAAACATAAGATAAAGGAGAAAAGGATAATAATAACAATAATTTATTAAACTTGCATGCTGCATGGCTTTCAATTATTCTGGAGGGCATTTCTTTCCTAATCATCCTGTTTTCTTTTACCATTTCTTGTTTGAATTACCAGCTCCTATTCTTTATTTTACTTATTCCTGCCATTCTAAGTTTCCATGAAAATAGAATCATGCACTTATTTATTTTATTTTAATTTTAATTTATGGGAATGATATGGATAAATAGGGTCATTACATTGAAGCAGGAATTTAGCAAACAGGAATCAAGATACTATAAAGACCAAGTAATATATATGTACACATGGGGAAATTATCTGTGCTGCAGCTGCCAAAAAGGCCAACACAGTCCTCGGCTACATTAACAGAGGGATAGAATCAAGATCATGTAATGTGTTAATACCACTTTATAATGCTTTGTTAAGATTACACTTGCACCCACTTTTGGTCAACTTGATACAAACATTTTGAATAGACTTTTTTAGAAAGAGTGTAGAGAAGAGCAATAAAGATGATTAGGGAACTGGAAGCTAAAACATACGAAGAACAGCTATGGGAATTGGGTATGTAGCTTAATGAAAGGAAAGACTAGGGGTGACATGATAGCAGTGTTCTAATATCTAAGAAGCTGCCACAAAGAACAGGGGGTCAACCTATTCTCCAAAACACAAGGGAGGACAAGAAGAAATGGATGGAAACTACTCAAGGAGAGAACCAATCTACAACTAAGGAGAAATTTCCTGACAGTTAGAACAATTAATCAATGGAATGACTTGCCTCCAAAAGTTGTGGCTATTCTAACATTGGAGGTTTTAAAGAAGAGATTGGATAACCATTTGTCTTAAATGATATAGGGTTTTCTGCTTGAACAGAGAGTTGGTCTAGAAGACCTCCAAGGTCCCTTCCAACTCTTGTTATTTTGTTATTCTGTGTGAATGCTAGCCTATTCAGGAAAAATTATCATTAACAAATTAATAATTAATGCAAAAGTGGCTCTTTCAGCTATTATGATGATACTGGTTCCACATTAATTCCAAAGGCATGGTTGACATTTCTTTTCATGGCAATATAACAAACCATAGTAAAAGCTTGGAAAATATCTATTCTTGAATATTTGTTTAATGGAATGAACTGATGTGATTGTATAAATGGTTACTATATAATTGATTTAATGTAATTTAGTTTTAATTCGGTCTTACTGTTCATTTTGTAATTTCATTTTCATTTTTAGCAGGACTTAAGAGTTCAGAATAAAAACACCCTGTAAGTTTTATCTAAGGGTCCCCTGGAATTCAGATTCCTTCCACTTTTCTGCTGTCTAATTGACTGGGAATAGCTGAAGAACAGTTCCTGGCATATTTTTTTTAAAGAGAGAAACAAGCAATCTGTTGAGAGAAAAAAAAGGTATAGGTACTTTGTAGGTTGTTACTTATGCATCTATTGTTTGAAATAGTTTCTACATGAGAAACATTTAGTAATGCAGGAAACAATTTAACATTGATAATAAATGATTACTCATATAAACAGACTAAAATAAGTTGGACCATACTGGCTGATCTTTTTAGGTCCTGATTCTGAAAAATAATCTTAAACATTGAAAACTAAAATAATTTTTAAAATAGAAATAACAATTCCTCCCCCCAGAGAGCTGAATTGATGAGAAAAACTGCACCTGGTTTAAAACTATCTTTTATTTTTTTCCAGTCTTTGATGTTTCTAGATTTTCAAGGACAAGTACATCAACTGATCTCACTTTGTTATTTTTCATGACAGTTGCTGTAGATTGTGCAGCTTCTAATACTCCCCTGAGTAATTCTATTATGAACTTTGATCTTGTATTATGTCTAGAGCTCCTTTCTGATCTAATCACATCCTGTTTATTTTTTGTATTATGTTTATGTATGATATTTTGGATGATCAGCTACAGAATTGCTCTCTTGCTTTTGTTTATTCCATGTAGCAATACACTACTGTTATATTTAATTTTATAATTTCTAATTTTATTATTAGATTTACAAACCACTGTACATCATGATTTAACTTATCAAATAAGACATCTTGACTGGATTTCATAATATGCTAATTCAGTGCTAATTGTGGCTTATAACATTACAGTAAGTCCTTTGCTAAAGATTAATTAATGTAGTTCAGTGGCTGGGTTCACACAATACACTAATCCTTAAATCTGGATTTTATAAATATCATTGCTTCCTTTGCAAACTTTCCAAACAGTACATTATATTATGCTTATGCTGATTACATCCTGGTTCATAGAACTTCCCAGATAATGGATGGATTTTCTGCATGTTTAGCCACTACCTATCTTACTTTAGCTTAGATTGTTGTGTAAATTCAGACTGCATTAAAAACTGAGCTCAACACATATTGATATGTTTCTACCAAAGCATCAGCTTTTGGATAACTTAAAAAAAGTGAAAAGGTGCATTAATGTGTATGCTTTTGCTGAAAACATATTTATTCCTGAACAAATAGACCACATTTTCACAGCATGGGGTAGGGGTAGGGCCTTCTCTGTGGGAGCACCCACCCTATGGAATCAGCTACCCCTGGAGCTTCGGGTGGCTCCTGACCTCCGGTCCTTCTGTTGGGGCCTGAAAACATGACTGTTCCAACTCGCCGACCTGGACTGAGTGGGGGGATGGGGGTTTTAATTGAATTGTTTTAATCTGATTATTGGGTTTCATATTTAATTTTAATTGTATAGTATTTATATTGTTTTATGATTGTACGCTGCCCCGAGTCCCTAGGGAGATGGGGCGGCATAGAAATCAAATAAATAAATAAATAAATAAATAAATAAATAAATAAATAATGCTAGACTAAAAAATGATTGGGTAGTTTGTGGATCAATGGGTTTACATAATGAATATGTCACATTAAGCCATAATGTGATTTATCTGTGGCTGTGAATAAGTCAACTAATAATGAATTATTCAATAAACCTTGGTTAAACAAATCCTAATTTATGATGTGTGACAATAGTCAGTGTTTCTTTAGCTTTCTGAAACATGGTATAGAAAGTGAAAACATCAGATGTCATCAGCCTTGTGAGGTGGTGTAGGCAAGGACACCCAGAATAACTACCTCTACTTTATTATAAGGTTACATTAACAGAATCTTGAAAATCTAAAAGTACATTTCTCCCCCATCCCAGGGACTTTTACATCCAGAAAACTGGGGGGGGGGCATTCTTTCTGAGACATCTGCCATGCCCATTTCCTGCTGCAGGCAAAACTGACTCTTTTCCAACCATTGCTTTGGCTCAAGCTATTCCTCTAGGCTCCAAGGTCATTCCAACATGCCATTACTGTTCTTATATAGGATACAGGAGAAATCATCATGAACTCCCTTGCATTGACAGGAAAACAAGAAGGCAGAATTATGAAATTAAGATAATGGATTCATGACACAAACCCTGACCTTTGATATTTCACGACAGAGCAATACTGCGACATTACATTCATCATTGTGTAATACTGTGGGAATGATCTTGAGAGGGAATGACCTTGGAAATGACCTTGGGAGACAAGAAGGAGATCTATAGACTGGACAATTGACATATAAAACTTACCTCTGCCCAGAGAGGAAAGAGGACCTGAGAAAGGACTTTCCTTAGTTTTCCAGAGAATAAAAGGAGGGAATAAAGTATTTTAGCCTTGCAAGATTCTGTCAATGTAATCTGACAATAAATAGACAGCTACTACTCCTGTTTGTGCTTCTTCTTAGGCAACCTTGCAGGGCTAGCACATTTTGACAAAAGTAGCAAAATCCTATGAATGCCCTTAAAAGTAATAATAGCAATCATGAATGTGGAATAAAATGTTTTGATTATGAATTCCATTCCAGTTCAATGATTCCATAACATCAGGTATGGTCTAAACCAGGGCCAAACAACATATGGTCCATTTAGCAGGCTTATGTGATCCACTGACATTTTTTGAAAAATAGTTCACTGCCACTAAATGTCACCACTATTAGAAAGAATATGCTGCTACTTGGACTTTTGTCAAGTCTCCAATGCCCTCATGGGTAGTGCCAGTTCCAACACTTGCCACCACACGCCTAGCTGCCAAACAGGTATTCCTTTTTGGTCTGCAAATATATTTAAGGTGGCAATCTGGCACTTGCCCTCCATACTAACTGTGTAAATGAAAATAAAAATCTATTCAGTTGGAATAGGCCTGTCTATGTTTAACTTGTTTAACTCTATAAATAGGCAATCTGCAGCTGAGTATTTTAACCTATTCTTTTCTGAACTGAAGGCTGCATAGGTGGAGTTTCCACACATTCTCCAATTCAGGGATGGACTGGAAGCATACTGGCTTTGTTTCAGGTATATTGAGATATCACTGTGTTCTGATTGACTCCCAAGCTTTTTTATTTCTTTTATTTAAAAAAAATAGGAAATGGGGTTGCAAAGTTGAGGAATTGTTGTTGTGTTGAACATCCTTTTAAGATATTCCATTTTATTCCCTGGATTCATACTTAGCAAAATGCACTATGTAAATCAAACAAGCCTATTAAACTAAAAGCAAATCTTCACCGCTGCAAAGGAAAGCAAGGTTTATTAGGAAAAATTATATACAATGGTAGAAAGGCTGAATCATTCACCTTTTTGTTTTTGAGATCAGGAAAAAAAAGGAAAAGAATATTCTAGGCTTCCTATAGGAAGCAGACTGAAGAGAAAAGCTATTTCAGTAAGCAAAGCAGAGCAGAACAAAGTAACACAGAAACAATGAAAGGAGAGGGAGGTGCTTGTTTTCTAGCTTCACTTTTAATGTCAATAGGATAAAAACTGCCAAGAGTAGATGCATCTGGAGCAGCATCTCAAAAGGAAGAAAAAGAAAACAAGAAGGAAAAAGGAGTTGCAAACAAGATGGCCAAGTAGACATAATAAAAACTCTGGAATGCTTGCAGAGCCAGGGAGAGAATTTCTGCCAACAAGAAGCAAGATTCAAAGAGGAGAGAACTACAAAAACTGAGGATGGCCAGAGAGACCAAAATAAATAATCTAATTAGCTACTGGAAAACCTATAGTTTGTACATGTCTTTGATAATGGGCCTGAGAAAGTGTGTGCAAAGCTAAGTCAAAGAAAAATACTGCCACAACACTACTCACTCTATTTACAATACTCAACATTTGGGATATTTTTCTACCAGCAGTATAAAGCATGTCTGTCATAAACTATTACTATAATGTTGATCTTCCATTCTGCCCATACTCTGCCTTCTTTTTCATTCTGCGGAAGCATATTTTCTTCCTACTCTGACGTTCCCTTACTCTTGAAATGTATCAAAGTTTGAGATAAGATAACTTCTAAAGAATTATAGACCTAATTCTTGGCCATGGCAATAATGGTTAGTGAAGCAAGAAACTGGAAGTTTGTCTTGTCCACCAACAAGTAGACATTGGTAGGGTGTCATCGACAAGTTACTGAAGAACGTCTAAAGATTGTGATGCTGAAATGCTGGATGGTGAGGAGAGAGAAGGGCAGGAAAGGGCTGGGAATGAGAGGCAGCAGATTCCAGACAGTTCTATAACTTTCTAAGGACCCTCTGAGGTCTAAACAAGTGAACAACAATTTCAATAATGATTGGTGGTCAGGTTAGAATAAGAAACACAATAGATATGATTTGGATTGATATCTTACCTTTTAACAAAGAGAATACTCAAAATTACTAACAAACAAGAATAAGAAAGTTTATAGTAAAACAATTAAATAATGGCGTTTAATAAGGATTAGTTAATTAATTGAATTCTTATAATTAAACCATTTAAACTAAATAATTTAAACAATTAAAAACAAAATTAGGACAGTATAATAACTATACTATATGTGCAAAAGTTATAAAATAGTAAATAATAACTCTCACCAGTAAGTAGCTTAACTGCAAGTTTAAAAAGGTGCTGCTTAGGACTATTTCCGAAAATAGTCATCCTTATATTTTACATCCTTTAAAACTGTGGATAATGTATAGCTACAATAATTTACATTAATTTTCTCTTAATCCTGCCTTCCTTATGAGTTACAATTCCAATTATTCTGAGACTCCTTATCCAGCATATCTATACTATGTTGGCAAATGCCATAGTATAAGTTTATTTGCCCAATCCTAAAATCATGCACCTCCTATTCTGAAGCCTTGCAACTTCAACAATTAAAATGAATTAAACTTTAAAAATACTTACCAGCTGGTTCCTTATTTTATCTGAAAGGCTGGGCTCATTCAAAATGAATACAGACTTCCCTGGAGAATCACCAGATATCAAATGCAGCTTGGTGTTATTGACATCATTAGACAAGCCTATGGTAATGAAAGATATTCCAAGAGCTCTGGCCTTTTCTGATATGTCTTGAATGTCAGGACTTTTGGGATGGTCAATACCATCAGTCATTAGCAAAACCACTTGGATGCCTGTTTTACGACCTTCTGCTTTGAGCAGCTGAGTTGCATTAGAAATAGCATAGTAGGAATAGGTGCCATGTCCAATGTAGCTCATTTTATTGACTTTTTGCTTAAAAATCTGCAAGTTTCTCCACACTGAAAAAGGATAGTCAATTCTGACAGTACTACTGAATTGCATGATGGCCAGCCTGATGTCATATTTGTGAGCACGGGTGGACTTCATGAGGAAGACTTTATCACTTAAGAGAATAGCAAACTCTTTCTGCTTATCAAATAATATACCCTTTGCACTTTCAGAACTATCCAGAACAAAGATGATGTCAATAAAACAGACAGAATCTAAAAAGGACAAAATTAGAAATGACATGTTGAGAAAATTCATACATTAAAAAAGCAGCATTGTGATGCATGTACAAAAGGAGAGGGGCTGCTTTCATAATTGTCATTCCATGGACACCACCATCAAGGCAACCATGGTGAAAGTTCAAAGGATATTGATGTACAACAGGATTTACACACCTCTATATTATCAGTTGTTTTAAACATAAGCATGGACAGCTTGTGAAACAGAATTTTCTACCCCATGCCCTCAGTTAATGATGTACAAATTGGAACAATAAAAAATTAATAAAATTGTCTATGGAGATTCTGAATCATCCAGGTCATGGATGCTTTTTTTCAAAAGGCAACTTTTTTTTTCTTTGAAAACATTCCACTTCTCATCCAAGAAGCTTCTTCAGTTTTAACTGACTGGAGGGGAATTGAAGGATTTATATTCTTTGAAGTCATCCAGTCATTAACGCTCTGAGGATTGGTTGTTAGCTCTCTGAGATTTGTTGAAGCCACTTTGGGGTTTATCTGTATCCTCAGAGTCACCTGAATCAGAGTAGAAATGTGTGTGGATTTTCTTGGGAATAAGGAATGGAAAATTCTCAAGAATGTTCCACATCTGTCTGCACTCTGATTCAGAGTGCTAATGACCATATGATTACAAAGAATATACATCCTTCCATTTTCTTTTAGATAATTAGAACTGAACAAGCTTCTTGGATAAGAAATGAAATATTTTCAAAGAAAGCAAAACTGAAGGAAGTCCTTTTGAAAAAAGCACCTTTGGACATCAGTAAAATTCCTTCCCATCCATTATATATCAAATCTTCTAGGCCTAAACATGGTTTGCCAGAAGAATACGAAATAGCATGCCAATAAGATAATATAGTTCCAATCAAGGAGAAGCTAATAAGTTTCACTAAGTTCACTGAAGTGCATTTTAACTTCTTTCTCACATAACAGAATAACTGTAAGTAAATGCATGGAATATTGGTACACAATACATCTCTTCTTAAGCATGAAACAAAACAGTCACCCCTTGAAAAGTCTCATTAACGTCAGTCAGTATCTTGGAATGCTAGAAGGACCTTGGGAATAGCTTATCCCCTTGCTGAATACAGAATCTGTAATATCAGATACAGCATTCCTAACAGATCATGCCCAGTTTCTATTTATACAGTATAACTTCTTCTGAAATAGTCTGTCACTGTTGAACATTCATCATTTTTAAGATGATTTGCTTAGAGCTGTTTCACAATTCACAATTGTACAACTCTGATTTACAGAATTACAGAATAGAATGGATCATTTAGGCCACAAATTCAAAATGATGATGCCCTACACTAGAGAGAAAGAGCACCGTGGTGATAATAGATGTATCATTTTAATATTTATTATCTCACAGGTAGCCTTCAATGCATATAAATAATTCACAACTGTAGGCAGGTGGAATTTCTATTCTACAATTATTTTATATTATCTCCCGCCATGTATTAAGATGTTATTAGATCAACAGCTCAATATAATCCAGTAGCAATGACAGCCATGTTTATCAAAAGATATGATTACTGGACCATCTGAATGTCTCCCAAATCATTCTGAAAATATGGTTGTGGATCCTATATGTTTTTCAATGCATATTCCATGAATCATGTCTGCCATTAGAAAGAGATACACATTCAGAAGAGAATAACAATGTCCTTTGTAATCCACTGAGGATGAAAATATAGAATTCCATGAGATTTGTGAAGATACAAAATGCAGGTAAAGAAATATATCACTTTCCCCTGGGAATCTTTCATGCAACCTATAGCACTTCCCTCTCGATTATAATACTTATATCAAATTCTAGGAATTTACCCTGAAGATTGTCTTTTCTTGCTAGAGGACTTAACTTTTGTCCCTTCCTTCTGTTTTGTCCATATACTACATTGTTTATTGCAATGGCCAAAACCAAAAGGTAAAGGACGGAGTGTTTTTTCCACATAATGACTTGTATTCAAAATCCAATGGCTGCTTACTGCTCCTGCTAATAAAAAAAAATCCATTAACTTTTTATCATACATACGGAATACGGATTTGTATGGAACATTATTAAATGATTTATACAAGTCTACAACTTTGAAATTAAATTGTAGTATTTCATTATTTAAACTGTCCCATTTTCCTATTACTATTAGGCCTTGAAAAAGCTTTATGTAAATCGTTTTTATTGACTTCATTTTAAAATCTATTTCTGTTGTAAGCTACCATAGAAACATAAAGAGAAAAATACAGGGAAAAAGTATTGTAAATAAATAAAGAGAAAATACTTGTGCATTTTTTCCTTCTGGCTGATATATCAGATTTCTAAAATCGTAAGTTCTTCAAATTTCACAGATCTTGCTTATTTCTCATATTTTCTATGAGAAGTATTCATGCATATTTTATTTTTTTCTGTCTCAAGATAATGGATAGACATGGCTTGCATTAGGTAATATAAATAATAAAACATGGCTTGCATTAGGTAATATAATTATAAAAATTAGCTTCATAATTTTTTAAAAAATTTAGTCAGTTAGCTTCTTCTTTTTAGACATGTAAAAGAATTGCTGAAAAGACTCTCTTCTGTTATTTATCTTGAAAAAAAAAGCCAGACCAGTTTTCTCTGAAAAAAAGGGTGCTTGTGTAAATGTGCTCCAAAACTGCATTTTTAGCAGATACAGTCATTTCTATCAGAATTCATGTGCAGCATTTAATTCTATTTAGAAAGAAAACTATTCGGCAATGAAAGATTCATTAGAAAATATCTACAAAATAGAACCTAAGGTAATACAAAGTATATTACAAAATGACTAATTTTGCAGGATTGCGAAAATTTACTCTATCTTCAGTAGGCTTACATATAGAAAACTGGATATGCTTTACTCAGAGCATCTCTGCTATTTCAGTGATTAACTAATGACACCAATATAAAATTTTCAAACCTATGATTCACTGATAATGCCAAAATGCATTTTATATAATATTGCAAAACTCTATTCTCTAACAAAAAATAATACATTCTTTTCTATTGGTACTATACTTATATCGCTAATGTCAACAATTGTTAAAATACAGTTGGTCGTTGATCATATCGTTAAAATTAAAAATATGCTTTGGATTTGCATTTATTTTACTATTTATTTTATTTTTATCATCATCATATTATCATCATCTTACCTTACTTTAGAAAGCACTGAAGCTCAACTGGAAATTAAATAATTTTGAAATAAATGTGATCTTGACAATGCATTCTGGGGATAGGGGATTAGTTTTCTTTCCTTAACAATTGCAGTAGTTCTGGAATAACTAATTAGTCCAGATGCAAATAATAGTACCTTGCATCTGGAACTTGATCCTTGACTCATTTTTCATTGCTCCAAGCTGAATGGAGAATGGTTAGGCATTTGGCCAGATCTTCTGTCTGGGTGGACACACTAAAAATGTTAAAGGAACAGTTTTTCTGAGAGTTTGCTTTACAAGTAGCTTTTTCATTACTATACAGTTTTTATTTTTATTTTTTAATAGCAGCTGCAATATTTAATTAGCCAAAATGTTCTATAAACCAAGCAAAAAAGGGGAATAGAAGAAAGATGGAACTGAAAAACAACAAAGCTATACATAGGTAGCTATCATAGCATCAGATGAAGTATTTATGTAAATCATAATAAGTTACAATTTTATTATCAAGCATTATTAAATAATCCCCAGTTTGTCCTGAACATCAAACAAGTAAACCACACTATCCTTGCATCATATAAAATAACACATTTAAATAAAACAATATATCAATATCATTAAAATAAACTAAAATGGAAATATATGTCATAAGACTCACAAATTAAATTTCAAAATTAAAAACATTTTAGGCCTTGAATTATCTATCTTAAGGTGAATTGAGAGAAGGGCACATGCTAGAGAAAACAATCCTGTAGATTAGTGATCTCTAAAGTTTGGTATTTGCCTTACTGTGTAATTAAGACAATCCATGGAGATGTAGCAAGAAAATATTGAAATATTGTTCATATAATATTTATTTATTTATTTATTATTTGAACTTGTATGCCGCCCCATTTATGTAATGATCCGGAAAATACCTAAAGAGACAGGAGAAGGAAAAATTATAGCCTGGACAATGGTCAGACAAGAGATTTGTAGACCTACATAAGAAATATGATCATTGTTTCTTTCTAATTCTTTCAAAAGTAAAGCTGACAAAGGGGAGAAGTACTTTCAGGCACCAACATTCTGTTACTATAATAGGATGCTTTTGGCTGGCCTCAAAGGAATAACAGAATAACAGAGTTTGAAGGAAGTCTTCTAGTCCAATCCCCTATTCAAGCAGGAAACCTTATACCATTTCAGAGAAATGTCTGTTCAATCTCTTCTTAAAAGCCTCCAGTGATGGAGTACCCACAACTTCTGAAGGCAAGCCATTCCACTGGTTAATTGTTTTCACTCTTAGGAATTTTTCCTTTGTTCTAGATTGCTTCTCCACTTTATTAGTTTACATCCATTCCTACTTGTCTTGCCTTCTGATGCTTTGTAAAGTAGGTTAATCCTCTCTTCTTTGTGGGTCCCCTCGAATATTGGAACACTGTTATCATAACACCCCTAATCCTTCTATACCAATTCCTGCAACCATTCTTCATATGCCTTAGCCTCCCTCACCCTAATCATCTTTGTTGCTCTTCTCTGCACTCTTTTCATTTTTTTTATATAGTGTGACTAAAACTGGATGCAGTATTCCAAGTGTGGTCTTACCAAGGCATTATAAAGCAGTACTAATACTTTATTTTATTTATTTATTTGTCAATCGCTTACAAGGATAAACATAGTTGTGAATACATGAAATGAATACATATAAGAAAAATAAAAGAAACAATAGGACAGGGACGGTAGGCACATTGGTGCACTTATGCATGCCCCCTACAGACCTCTTACGAAAGGGGTGAGGTCAATAGTAGACAGTCTAAGGTTAAAGTTTTGGGGGTTTGGCGAAGAAACCACAGAATCAGGTAGAGTATTCCAGACATTAACTCTATTGCTGAAGTCGTATTTCCTGCAATCAATTTTGTTGCAGTTAACCTTGAGTTTGTATCTATTGTGTGCTCTTGTATTGTTATGGTTGAGGCTGAAGTATTGATTGACCGGAAGGACATTGCAATGTATGATTTTATATACTATACTTAGATCAGACCGAAGGTGGCATATTTCTAGGTTTTCTAGGTCTAGAATTTCAAGTCTGGTGGCATAAGGTATTCTGCAATGAGTAGAGGAGTATAGAACTCTTCTTGTGAAATATTTTTGGACTTTCTCAACTGTGTTAATATCAGATATGTGATGTGGGTTCCAGACTGATGAGCTGTATTCGAGTATTGGTCTAGCAAATGTTTTGTATGCCCGAGTTAGTAGTGTGATGTTACCAGAGAAAAAGCTACGTAGGATTAGGTTAACAACTCTTAATGCCTTTTTGGCTATGTAATTACAGTGGGCTCTAGCACTTAGATCATTAGAGATGAGTATTCCAAGGTCCTTGACAGAGTTTGGATCATCAACAAGGTCTTGACTATTCAGTTTGTATTTTATTTTCTGATTTTTTTGCCAATATGTAAGACAGAGCATTTATTTGTTGAGATTTGAAGTTGCCATTTGTTTGACCATTCTGATACATAGTCGAGGTCTTTTTGAAGGGTAGCAGTGTTGTCTGTGGTGTTGAATAGCTTTACATCATCAGCAAAGAGAATGCAGTTGCTCTTAATATGATCACAGAGGTCATTTATGTAGAGTATGAAGAGAGTTGGTCCTAGAACACTGCCTTGGGGGACACCACTGTTGACAGGTACAGAATTTGATAGGACGTTCCCAATTTTGACCATTTGTTGTCTGTTTGACAGGAATGCTTCTATCAAGTTATGCAGTTGTCTAGAGATGCCATAAGATTTTAGTTTCAGTAGTAGTTTGTCGTGTACCACTGAATCGAAGGCTTTACAGAAGTCTATGTAGATTGCGTCTACATAGACTTCTGTAAAGTCTACATAGTCCTGAAAGATTTTTCAAAGATTATGCTTAGAGGTTTGGCTATGGCAGCGGATAGCATTTTTAAGAAGTAGGCACATATTCCATCCGGTCCAGTAGTTAGAGATGGTTTTAGATTGCATAGTGCTTTTTCAACATTGTCTTCTGTAAAATCAATATGTATTATAACATTGTAGTTGTCTGTGGTTCAACTAGGAAATACTGGGCATGAGCCATTGCTGTTTACAAAGTGAGCCAAAGAATGAGTTAAAGAGGTTGGCTTTAATGGTGTCGTCGTTGCAGTCTGTACCATTAGGTCCTTTCAGGGGTGGGATGGATCTTGAGTCTTTTAGTTTGTTGTTTACAAAATTGTAGAAAGCACAGGTGGAATTGGTGCGTAGAAGGTTTTCCTCTTGTTTAATGTGATAATTGGTGCATTCAGTCTTTATCTGGTGGCATAAATTTTTGTATCTGATTTTGAAGTTGGGGTGACCAGATTTGTTTTTCCACCAAAGTGATCTTTTTTTGGATTGAAGTTTCCTTATTGTTATGGGTAATCTGTTTTTTCTGGTTTTGGGAGTTATTATTGGTACATATAGTTTGATAATACTTCGGATTTCAAGTAGAAATACGTTGTAATGGTCTTCAACAGTATTGCATCAGGTGAATAGAGATTGCCAATCAAGGGATGAGAGATCGTTGCCTATAAGATCATAGTTGCCTTTTTTGAAGTTATAATTGGGGATCACGTTTTTGTGATGATTTTTGTGCAGACGTATGTTGAGACAAAAGTCAATCATGTTGTGGTCACTGTTGGAAAAGGGTTCTTTAATTTGTATTCCATAAATTGAGTTCAAACTATTGCAGAAGATGAGATCGAGGCAGTTTTTAAGTCTAGTATTGTTGGTTACTAGTTGTTCCAGTCCTAGATTTGTTACAGCATTGTAGAAGGTTGAATGTATGGGTTCAGTATTACATTCATTTAGGGTCCAGTTAATATGAGGTAGATTGAAGTCACCAAGAAAGATAAAAGAATGTGGGCAGGATGATGCCCATGTTAGTAGTGAATTTAGCTTGTTTACATGTTCTATATCATAATCAGGGGCTCTGTAACATAGTAAGAATCGAAATGTGATATTTAAGGACAGTTCACAGACGATGGTCTCAGGAAGAGCAAGCTTCTGGGTGATTTGGATGTTTTTTAGATGTAAGGACTTTTTATAGAAGATAACACCACCTCCTCTACGGATTTCACGATCTGATCGGTAAACATGATAGTCTCTTACTTTGGTAATGGAGTCAGGGAGAGATGCGTTGAGCCATGTTTCACAGACAAAAATGATGTCAAATTTAGCTGTATTTAGTAAGAGGAGGAATTCAGGTATTTCTTGCATTGAGTAGCTTGCATTTAAGGCCAGCTGTAGTTGGAATTGAGGTAGTTAGGAGTGTGCATTCCTAGTCTTGGGTGATGGTGGATTGGTTGGTGTAGGGTTGGATGCTGAGTTGTGGGTTGTGTGACTTACTTTTGATACAATCAGCATGGTAGTCTATATACAGGTCCTTCTCTCCATTGTCTACATGTTTTTTGAGTTCTATGCGGAGTACATGGGAGCAGGCACGTTGCTGTATGGTTAAGTCAGGGGGAGAACGAAGGTTCTTATGATTGGTGTTGCTTTTGGCAAGTGTGATCTTGATTCTATCCCTCTATTTGGTTCATGTGATTCTATTTGGTTCATGTGATCTTGATTCTATCCCTCTGTAAATGCAGCCTATGCATTGGCTTCTTTGGTGGCTGCAGCACACTACTGGTTCATATTCAAATGATTCTCCTCTTGTAGTTACTGCTATTGAGTCATGTTTAAGCTAATCTCTACCTGTACATTTGTTTTTTCTTGAGTATGAAATCTCACTTTTGTCTCCACTGAATTTCATTTTGTTATATAGGGCCCACTGTTCAAGTCTGTTGAAATGTCTCTGAATCTTGAGCCTACGATGTCATCTGCAAATTTGATGTGTTCTATCCTCTCATCTAAATTGTTTATGAACATATTGAAGAGTATTCTAAGAGTAGTCTAAAACAGAATTTAGGGCACACCACTGCTTCCTTCCTTCCATGTAGATGTAGTTCCTTTAAGAACTATACATTGAGTGCCGTTTGTCAGCTAACTAGTAGACATGCTGTCTGCAGTGTTCTTCTAAAGTCTTCACTTCGGCCCTCTCTTTGAGCGGGAGATGGAATCCCTTCTGATTAGCTGATTCCATTTGACAGCTAAGTATAAAAGGAACTGTCAACGGAATCAGCTGTTCTGTCAGCCAGCCGCCAGTTAGCTAGCAGCAAGCTGCGGCTGCTTTACAATGTTACAATAAACTTGTTAGCCTTTCATTCTCGCCTTTGCCTCTTTATTCCTGTGTGCCAAATACAAAACTGGCAACGAGGACGGGATTAGAGCAGTGAGGCATATACTGAGGTAACAAGAGCTGAAGTCACTGAGCTGAAGGCACTGAGCTGAAGGCACTAAGCAAATCACATGGCAGCACTTCCAAACTTTCCACCTTTCCATCTGACTACCGAGACCTGGACATCCTATCTCAACAGATTCGGATGCATGATGGACGCCGCCAACCTGACAGAGATCCCTGCTAACAGAAAAAAAACGTACTTCCTCAGCTTCTGTGGAGCAGCTGTCTTCAATACCGCCACGGCCCTGTTAGCCCCACAAACAGTCAAAGCCATGACATGCAAAGAGCTGCAAGAAGTCCTGAGTAACCACTACATGCTGAAGTCATCCCGCATAGCCTGCCAGTATGCCTTCAGAAGAAGGACCCAGGCTGAGGGAGAAACCATCAGTGAGTATATGATTGCCCTCAGATCGGCTGCCTTTCACTGTGGTTTCCAGGACCTGGATGACATGCTTTTAGATCAGCTAGTCTGTGGTGTTAGAGACCTCCGTTTACAGAGGCATCTCCTGGCCAAAGCTGACCTTAATCTAAAAGCAGCCATTGAAGAGGCACAAGCCGTGAAAATATCAACACTTTCCGTGGCACAAATTCAAAGCTCCAGTAGCTACCTGAGCAGAAGAACCAACATACCTATTCATTACTAAGAAGCTGTCAACACAGAATTCTATGACAAGGAAGAAGAAATCAACCATCTGAAGGGTCTCCAGCTGGCCCAAAGAAGAAACAACATAGCCGAAAAGAGATTCACTGCATCACAGATCATCTGCCTGAGCTGTGGAGGCAACCATGCAAGAGCAATCTGCCACTTCAGAAATGTCATCTGCCTCAAGTGCCAGAGAAACGGTCATCTAGCAAGAATCTGCCAAGCAGGGAAGAATATGAGCCAGCCAGCTCCATACCAACCACAGCCAAAAATTTTAAACCAAAAGAGAATTGCTTTACCATAAATAAAGCATGTCCAAGAGCTGAAGCACTAACTAACCAAACATGTTATAGTTACATTAACAAAATACATGTTGATGTTCTTTTAGAAGGCAAACCCTGCAAGATGGAAGTGGATACTGCTCTTCCCTTTCTATCCTGTCCTAGAACACTCTGAGTCACCTGGTTCCTGACATCTCAAGAAAACAACTGACACCTTGCAAGCTGTCACTACGAGACTACCAAGGTCAAGCCATTCCAGTCGTCAGAAAGGCAAGCTTCACATCCAATTTCAACAATTCAAAGGACAACTCCCTCTTGTTATTGTGGATAGATGCTTACCAAGTTTGTTAGGACTTGATCGGTTTGCCTCCCTGGGCTTATAGGTGACTGGCATTAATTCAGTTATCACACAAGACTTAGAGCAATTACTTTCTGACTTTGCTGAGGTTTTTGATGACAAACTTGGTTGTTATAAAGGCACACCCATCTCACTTAATTGGGACCCCCAGGTGGCTCCAATCAGGCTCAAACTGCACAGAATACCTTTAGGCCTGTGCCCCAAAGTGGATGCTCAGCTGGACAAGCTTATTACCCCTGGAGTGCTAGAACCTGTAGATTTCGCAAAATGGGAGACCCCATAGTCATTCCTTTAAAACACGATAACTCAATTAGAATTTATGTGGATTATAAATCCACAATTAATAAGGGTCTCCAGCCAAATGCCTGCCCAGTGCCCATTATACAACAATTGCTTCATTCGTTGGGCAAAAGTTCAATTTTTGCAAAATTAGATACGACCCAGGCCTACCAACAATTCCCTGTGGATGAGCAAACTGCTGAAGCACAGACAATAACAACACACAGAAGTGCTTTCAGATGCAAGCACCTCCAAACTGGCATAAGCGTAGCACCAGGAATCTTCCAATTTTCCAATAAGAGCCTTGGTGGTGCAGGCTGTTAAATGCCTAGCACTTAAGTTCCAGCTGCCTGCAATTACTGCAGGCTCGAATCCCACCAGGCTCAAGGTTGACTCAGCCTTCCATCTTCTCGGGGTAGGTAAATTGAGGACCCAAGATTGTTGGGGGCAATAAGCTGACTTTGTAAAAATGCCGCTTAGTAATAAGCAGGCATATACAATGGAATGAAGGCTATTGCTGAGCACATTGGGTTGTATCCCAAAAATTGTAAGCCACCCTGAGTCTTTGGAGAAGGGCGGCATATAAATGTAATTTTTTAAAAAAATCTTACAATCCATAATGGAATGTTTATTATACAACATACCAGGAGTCATCCCCTACTTTGATGACATCCTTACTGCAGCTGACAGTACCGAAGACCTTTTAAGTCAATTAAGAAGAGTATTGAATTGTTTCAAAAAGACAGGCTTAAGCTCAACAGAAAGAAATGCACATTTGCTATTGATCAGGTAGACTTTTTGGGATACCACATTGATTCTGCTGGCATTCACCCAATTGAATCAAAAGTTAGAGCCATTCAGGAAGCCCCTGTTCCTACTAGAAAATCTGAACTACATGTATTTTTGGGCAGCCTCAATTTTTACAGTTCATTTTTGCCCCATAAAGCAACTGTAGCAGAACCCTTACATAGACTCCTGGATGCTAAGACTCTCTGGAAATGGGGCACTAAGGAACAAGCCTCTTTTGAAGCTGTTAAGTCACTATTGACCCCCCAAAAGGTTTTGATTCAATTCAACAATTCACTCCCTTTAGTTTTGGTATGTGATACTTTGCCTTTTGGGATAGGTGCTGTTTTAGGCCATAGGCTTCCAAATGGTCAAGAGCTCCTATTGCGTTTTTCTCTTGAACTCTATCCCAAACAGAGAGAAACTGCAGCCAAATAGATAAAGAAGCCTTGGCTGCTGTTGCATCAATTAAAAAGTTTAATGAATACTTGCATGGCCACCATTTTTTTAAAAATTACATTTATATGCCGCCCTTCTCCAAAGACTCAGGGTGGCTTACAATTTTTTGGGATACAACCCAGTGTGCTCAGCAATAGCCTTCATTCCATTGTATATGCCTGCTTATTAACTAAGCAAAAAGTCAGCTTATTAAAGTCAGCTTATTGCCCCCAACAATCCTGGGTCCTCAATTTACCTACCCCAAGAGGATGGAAGGCTGAGTCAACCTTGAGCCTGGTGGGATTCGAGCCTACAGTAATTGTAGGCAGCTGGAACTTAAGTGCAGGTATTTAACAGCCTGAGCCACCAAAGCCCTTTTGAACTTATCACAGATCACCAACTTCTGCTAGGCATCTTAACTGGAAACAAACCAAGCTCTCCAATTCTATCTCCACGAATGATATGTTGGACTTTATTTTTGGCTGCCTATAGTTATACCCTTACTTACAGGCCTGGCAAAGCACATGCAGATGCTTTAAGCAGGTGCCCCTTACCCATTCCTGTATCTGACCCTGCCCCAACTGTTTCTATTGTCCTCATTGATGACCTGCAATTATCATTGACTGCTGCTGACATTGCTCAGTTTACTTCAAAAGATTCATACTTATGTCAAGTTTTAAACTGGTTGCGAAGGGGGTGGCCTAGAGGCCTTATAACAGTGGAATTTCACCATTTTAAAACATGGCAATTTGAACTGAGTGTTCAACAAGGGTGCTTTCTCTGGGAGAGCAGGATAATTATCCCTTACAAGTTGAGTCCTCGTAATTTAAATGTGTTGCATGAAGGGCATCCTGGGATAACCAGGATAAAGGCTTTGGCCTGAAGCTATGTGTGATGGCCTGGTTTGGACAAGGCAGTGAACAAAAAGGTACAAGGATGCCAATTGTCAAGGCCACTCCAGGGGAGTGGGAGAATACCAAGACCCCTTGGTCCCATATCCATATAGATTTGGCAGGGCCCTTCCAAGGGAAAACATTCTTAGTTCTGGTGCACTCCTATTCTAAATGGGTTGAACTATCCCTATTAAAGTCCACCACCACAGAAGCTGTGACTAGGGCCCTTGACAGCATTTTTGGAACTCATGGGTACCCAGACACCCTAGTTTCTGATAATGGCCCCCAGTTCACTTCCAGCCGCTTTGAACTATTCCTAGCCCAAAAAGGAATCAGACATGCCTTTATCTCTCCATTCCATCTGGCTTTGAATGGCTTGGCTGAACAAGCCATTAGATCAGCCAAAGAGGCTTTAGGAAGAATTACAAGGGGACTGGAACTCCCAGGTTTCCCTATACCTCCTCACTCAACATACTACCCCCAGTTCTGCAACTAATCTATCACCCGAAGAACTACTAATGGGCAGGCGGCTAAGGCCCCCCTTGACCATCTGCACCCGGCCTATGTCCCAGCAACCCCGTTAGATTCAAGCAGTAGGGTCAGAACCTTTAGCCTAAATGACCCGGTCTACGCCCAGAATTATGTGGAAAACCCACTATGGTTACCGGGGTGATAGAGGGGGTTACTGGGCCAAAATCTTACAGAATAAGATTGGTGGATGAGAGAATTTGGCGACAGCGCATTGACCAACTGGGAAGTCATTGGAGTGCCCCTACAGGTCCGTCCCTGGAAGAAGCCGAGGCTGAAGAGAATGACACGGACTCCCCAGTGGCCAACAAGAAAGAATCAGAGCCAAATCCCGACCAGCGATGTCTTGAGGCAGGCCTACCTTTAGAAGACTTCCCGCTGGCTCCTGACGCACTCCCAGGTGAAGTTCCGGAATCGCCCCAGCCCTGCAGCAGGTCCTCTCCCTTCAACTGCTCCGGCTGGATTGAGGAGATTTGGGTGAATCAGGCGACGCCTCGCCTATCTGGAGAACTACACATGCTCCTAACCAGAGGGAAGGAGTGCAGCGTTCTGCTAAAGTCTTCACTCCAGTCCGCTCTTTGAGCAGGAGCTAGAATCCCTTCTGATTGGATGTTTCTGCTTGACAGCTAAGTATAAAAGGAGGTATCAAACGGAATCAGCTGTTCTCTGTCAGCCAGCCACCTGATAGCTAGTGGCAAGCCACAGCTGCTTTACAATGTTACAATAAACTTGTTAGCCTTTCACTCTTGCCTATGCCTCTTTATTCCTGCACACCAGATACAAAACTGTCTATCCCACATTTTTCTAGTTTATCACAAAGCAGATTGTGGTGTACTTTGTAAAATGCCTTACTGAAATCCAAGTATACTATGTCCACAGAATTTCACGGGTCCACTAATTTAGTCACTTTGTCAAAGAATGAAATAAAATTTGTTCAGCATAATCTGTTTTTAATGTCAATAACAAGCTTACTAATCATTTCTTCCATTCAGTGATTTACAGAAGATAGGGTGTATATTGATATTTCCAGTGCTATAATACCATGAAATTAATCTCTGTTAATTTTATATTTTTATGCAAATCTGGAGATTTGAGAGATCTTCTTGATATTGAAGCTATCTGTGGAGAGATAACTTTGGTGCTTGTCACTATCACTCATAAACATGCTCTTCTCTCTAGCACAGAATTCCCCAATATTTCTGCTTAGCAGATCGACAGGGGGAGAAGGGAGGGTTCCATATGAGCAGCCAGCACACACAGCTCCATTTGCCCAAGTGTCATGTATATGAGCCTGCTGCTCACGCAAATGGATCTCACACATACACACTTACTCACTGCTCACACAAGTGATATGTGCACGGGCGCACTCACTGGCCATTTCCATAGCCCAGTTGCAAAACCCTCATGGCTCACAAGTGACCCGCAAGTTGGGGACCCTGATCTAATAAATCTCAAGAAGCACCTTGATTCATTTGGGAATTGAGACAATGAAGCAGGCTGATGGAGTCTGCAGAAAAATGAAGGAACAAATTGATTTGAATGTAAACTTGGGCCCATCCCAAAACCATTTGCAATCTTATTCAATGGCTGTAGATGTAGTGAAGAGACATTACTTTTTTTGCTTCTATTGTGTCTGTGTAAAAAAAGACCAGTGATGACTTTCGATATCGTTCAATATCTCTCCCTTGATATTGTAGGAGAGAAACTGGTACACCCAAGGACTCACTATAATATTCATTGTGCTTTGCAGGCAAAGTTTATCAGATTTCTTCAACAGCCACTCCAGCATTGGGGCAGGTCATATAAAAATAGCATTGAAAACCACTGTTCCTGTTCGCATACATTATCTTCAGTTTATACATCTGAAGGAAGAGGATGGGACATGTAGAGAGGTGAAGGCTACCACCTGTTTGCTAAACCCATGTTCTTTCGGCTGATTAAATTGGTTGTGCTGTAACTCCTTATTATGGGAAATAACTAAGGGATGTGCTCTCATCTGCTTAATGGACTAGTTATAAAATGAATTTTAAAAAAGCTGCCAGAACCAGACATACTCCACTGATGTCAAAAACTAAATGAACGGAGTGAAATTTTCCTGGATATCCCAATAGCGTGCATGAGCAGTGGCACAAGCATGGCATGTGGCTTGCTGCCACAAGCAGCAGCACTGGTGTGACATGCCATGTGGACTAGTGCAATGAGCCATGCAGCATACGGCCACGAGAAGAAGAAGGAGGAGGAAGAAGAGCAGGAGGTGGTGGTGGTGGAGGAGGAGCGGGCAGGGGGAAGAGGAGAAGAAAAAGAAGACCTAAGTCCTAAAGTAAGCGAGTGCAGGGCATGTGGGCAACTCTACCCCACCCAACCTAGCTTGATTTTTAGGCATGTGCTTAGCCCTAGCTTGTACAACCAGACGGTGGACAGAATGGGCAGGGTCTTAACTAGGCCTTATTTTTGGAATAGGGCTTATATTAGGCGCACATGTAAAAAATCAAGCTAGGGTTTAATTTTGGGATAGGTCTTATTTTTGGGAAAATATGTTACTTCTACTATTTTGCCTTGCACACGTACAACTCTGAGTATTTACCAGCAATAGAGCAATTTTTATGTGTGCAGCCTTATAAACCAGAGAACGAAATGGAAGCATTGATTCGGTGGTTGTGCTACCATTTTTAGATACATGTCCCCATGGCCTTTCCCATGGCCCCCAGCTATAACTATCCTTTTGTTATAAATGGTAAAAGGATGTAGCAGCTAATATTTTATAGTTCCTTGCTTTGATTATATGCAATTATATTATAGTTCCTTGAAATGATCATATGCAATTATATCAACTGGGATCCATTTGTAAAAACCAGCTACATACTTTTTTTTATTTTGGAAGCTGATATAAGTGCCAAAGCCAAACTTCTGGAATGTCTGTTTGCCTTAATACTGTATAATATGAAGTCTCCAGAGATCTGTGAGAGAACAATTATTTCTTCTAAAATTCAGACATGAATTTTAATAGTTATTTTGAGGCATCAAGCACTGTTGTCTTTGTGATAATTGGTTATGCATTCAATTTGTAATTTTGTACTTTATTTATGCTTCTACTGCATTAGATCATATAAGGACTGTATCTATGGATAATGCCCTTAAATTTTCAACTGTATGAATTGAGCTCCACCTTGTGGGTTTCAGTGGCAACTAATTTAATTTAGGACCTATTAAATAGCTACTGTGGTTGATGATAAAATTTGGTAATTCTTTTAACTTTTCCTCCTATATTAATACATAGAAAGTAATTGAAAAATTATTCCCAGATTTGATTTCCAACCTCATAATAATGACTGTGCAAGCTGATCAAAGTTTACTTCAATCTCATTTATTCAATAACTGTGCACAGAACAGCAGATGTTACTGAATTATTCTGCACATGTCCAATCAATCCAGAAAGTTAATCTTTAATTAAAAATACAATTCCTTTTCAAAATATTATCTGCAAAGATCCTTTCTGTTATGAACTAATATATGAAAATTGCAGGTTGAATTTAAAAACACACCACATTCTGCAACTGCTTACCTGAGTCTCACCCCAATGGGACAGGCTCACCCCATTTGTGGAGGCAAAGGAGGCATGCTGCAGACCCCCATTCCTTGAGAAAATTGGCTGACAGGGTCCAGGAGAAGGATACGCTTCAATTCCAAGGAGATGCTTCAATTCTATAAGCTCAACCAGTTTATAGAATGGAATGTAGTAACTGTTTGATAAGTAAAGCATCCTTTAGCTGCTGCAGCAAAACTTCAAGATATTCTTGATGGAAAACAGAAAAAAAAACCCAGCAAGATTTAATGGCCAGAATGCATCTTACTTATGGTTACAAAAGGTGGTAGCATTTCTTTTCAAATTGCACAAAAATAAAATATTTTTTAACTGCAGTAAGTCAGCAACATAACAGAATGGGGAAAAGAATTATAAATTAAAGATTTAAACCAAGGGACCCTTGTTTACTTTATATATTTTTCTCACTTCATTATATGCATTAAATGTGAATAGGATTTAGGCAAACAGATTATTAAGCATGCTTCAAGAATATCCAGGGAGGCGTGTACTATACGAATGAATAGATTTTACACTTTACATCAGGAGTCCATTAAAATCCCAAAGGTGCTTTTTCAAGAGCCAGCTGGATTTTCTAGTTTCTCTTTGAAGATATTTCACTTCTCATCCAAGAACTTCTTCAGCAATGAAGCATTTTCCTGGATGAGAAGCGAAAAGTCTTCAAAGAAAAAACAGGAAAGTCCAGTTGTCTCCTGAAAAAACACCTTAAGGACATGGATGGCTGAGAATCTCCATAGACATTTAACAAGTCCATTAAAACTGAGTCTGCCAATTATCTGGATTGCCAAAATGTGCAGAACCACTAGTGTTTTATCCTGTACCCCAGATATGATAGTTTTGTCCTTTTGAAAGTTTTTTTCCTGACTTTCTGAAATTTCCTGGTGGTCCCCTGTTCAGCAACTCGTTAGCTCTAGCCCTTTTTTCCTAGATCAGCCAAAATCTATCTAGTCTGTGTCAAAAGAGATGGACGTGTACACTGAAACTAGTGGTTGTCAGTCAACCCTCCCGGGCTTTCAGCTTTCTGTTCTCCCTCAGAAGATGGAAAGACAGGCTGCTTTGATCTCCTGGAAAAGGCCTTCAAATGCAACTGCCAATCAGCCCGACCGGAGATGCCTGGCAACATTCCCAGAGAAGCCGCAATTCGGAAACCAAAACAATTCATCCACCGCTTTTGGGAAGTAGCAGCATTCCCCATAAACTGTCATAAAACCACTTCCCCCAAACTATCTTCTCGGAAGCATTTACTCTTCCATGCCGGAAGTAGAAACTTCTCTGAAGGCGGAAGTCCGAACTGTTGTGGAGCTGCTTTGACGTTTTTAAAAGGATTTCCCCCCCTCCCCCTTTCTCGCCTTAATCTGCGTAATTCCGGCAGCGTCTGGCGGGAGCTCCGGTGGGAGTTGCTGATCGGATCCTGTCCTGCTCACGGGTTTCTGTCCGGTTTTCACCGCGAGTGCAGCAATCAGAGCTGCTTTTACTGGGGTCTGGAGCGCGGAGCTTTCAATAGATCGCCGGCGATCTCGAGTATGTGAGTGGATTTTCCCCTCTGGATCTGATTTTAGGGAAAGAAAAAAAATGCGGGCACGGAACTTGAAGGTCTCAGTCAGGGTAGTCGTAATTCAGACTTTGTAACGTTACGGAAGAGTTTCATCAAGTTGGGATTGCAACGTACGTTAACATTCTTAAGGTCCTTCCAAGTCCCATGTTGTTTTTTCATGATGTTGCAATTGTTAACGATCGCTGTGATGCTCGTAGTTCTAATAATTTTATGTATGTATGTATGTATGTACGTATGTGTATATATATACATATACATATATATGTATATATATGTTTTCGTAGATTTTCACGGGTAAAGGTATGTAGGTCTTGGTGTATTCGGGTCTTGTCCCGTGTAAGATTGAGAATACCTTGGCAACGTTTCGACGAAATCTCATCCGTCATCTTCAGGCTGGTGTCTTCAGCTTCGTTCTTCTGGGAGGTGTGTGTGATAGTGGCTGTTTTTCCCTTTTAAACTCCAGAGTTGGCTGTGTTGTTACTATTTGATTGGTTGATGGAGTTGATGTATGCAGATTGGATGGCTTTTTCCTGAGACCCTGTGTGGCTGAGGTGCTGGCTGTGTGTTCTCAGCTTTTGTGTGTAACGACCTGGTTAATGGGCTGTGTGATGACCTTCTGAGTTCTATTGTTGTGACATCCTGGGTGTGGTGTGCTGTAATCTCCGGTCGTTGTCTGTGTTGCACCTCCTGATGTTTTGTGTTGTAATCTCCTGAGTTCTGTGATGTAGTATCCTGGGTGGAAGGCTGTGATGTGACATTCGGGCCTTGGTTTGGCTCCGAGTTTGAGGTCTGGCTATGTGTTTATAGCGTGTGTCAGTTTGCTTAGTTTGGGGGTCAGAGGGGGGTGTAGCAGCTGGTGTTGCAGCCATGGTCTGGTTCTGGATGGTGGTTGCCTTTCATCTGTGGCGTGGGCTTGGGTTTGAGTCTGGTGAAGGAGATTGGTGGTGGCATCATGTGTTATTTTGGGTCCGGTGTTGGTTTTCGGGTTGGGACTCGTTTGTTGATTAGGGCTAGTTTCCAGATGTCTGGTAGGCGGGAAGTATCATCCCGTTTATTCATGTTATGGGGGGTTTCTCTATCGATGGCTTCCCTAATTATTCTCTTGTTGAAGTGTTCAGTATTGGAGATAAGTTGGATCCCTCAAAATCAATTTCATGTCCTGTGGCTTTAAGGTGCTGGAAAAGGGAGGAAGTTTTTCCTTCTTTCTGACTGCGTTCTTGTGGTCCGATGCGTGCATTTATTCTCCTGTTGGTTTGTCCAATGTATGTGGCTGGGCAAATTTTGCACGGTATTTTATAAACTCCTTGGTTTTCTAGCTGGATCTTGTCTTTGGGGTTTCTTAAGATGTTGGCTATTTTTTGGTCAGTGCCATACGCTGTCCTGATATTGTGTTTGTGCAGAATTTTGCTGATTTTATCTGTGGTGACTTGAGAACATTGTCCTGTTCTGTGTCTTGGTTTTTGGGGGGAGTCTCCCTTCGGATTAGGTTGGTGATTGTGCTTCTTTGGGATCCATTGGACATTAATACGTTAGTGAGGGTATGTAATTCTGTTCTCAAGTGGTCTTTGTCAGCTAGGTGTTTGGTTCTGGAGATGAGGGTCTTGGCTACGGAGTTGATCTGTGCAGGGTGGTGATGGGATTGTGCATTTAAGTAGCAGTTAGTGTGTGTCTTTTTCTGGTAGATGGTGTGTCCTAGGGAGCCATTGGGTTTTTTGTAAATTAGGATGTCCAGGAATGGGAGTTGGTTGTTGGTTTCTGTTTCCATGGTAAATTGTATTTTGGGGTGTAGGCTGTTGAGATGTGGAGGAAGTTGTCCAGTTTTCTTTCCCTGTGGCCAAATTACGAAAGTGTCATCTACATATCTAAGCCAGAGTTTGGGTTTGTATTCGGATTTGTCTAGAGCATTGGTTTCAAAATGTTCCACGTATAGGTTAGCGATGACGGGAAAGAAAAACTGGACAACTTCCTCACACATCTCAACAGCCCACCCCAAAATACAATTACCATGGAAACAGAAACCAACAACCAACTTCCGTTCCTGGACGCCCTAATTTTAAAACCCAATGGCTCCTAGGACACACCATCTACCAGAAAAGACACACACTCAACCGCTACTTAAATGCACAATCCCATCACCACCCTGCACAGATCAACTCCGTAGCTAAGACCCTCATCTCCAGAACCAAACGCCTAGCTGACAAAGACCACTTGAGAACAGAATTACACACCCTCACTAACGTATTAATGTCCAATGGATTCCAAAGAAGCACAATCACCAACCTAATCAGAAGGAGACTCCCCAAAAACCAGGACACAGAACAGGACAATGGCATCGCCCTCCTCCCTTACATCAAAGGCACCACAGATAAAATCAGCAAAATTCTGCACAAACACAATATCAGGACAGCATTTGGCACTGACCAAAAAATAGCCAACATCTTAAGAAACCCCAAAGACAAGATCAGCTAGAAAACCAAGGAGTTTATAAAATACCGTGCAAAATTTGCCCAGCCACATACATTGGACAAACCAACATGAGAATAAATGCACGCATCGCAGAACACAGGAACACAGTCAGAAAAGAAGAAAAACTTCCTCCTTTTCCAGCACCTTAAAGCCACAGGACATGAAATTGATTTTGAGGGATCCAAACTTATCTCCAATACTGAACACTTCAACAAGAGAATAATTAGGGAAGCCATCGAAATAGAGAAACACCCCCATAACATGAATAAACGGGATGATACTTCCCGCCTACCAGACATCTGGAAACTAGCCCTAATCAACAAATGAGTCCCAGCCACGAAAACCAACACGGACCCAAAATAACACATGATGCCACCACCAATCTCCTTCACCAGACTCAAACTCAAGCCCACGCCACAGATGAAAGGCAACCACCATCCAGAAACCAGACCATGGCTGCAACACCAGCTGCTACACCCCCCGACACACGCTATAAATACATAGCCAGACCTCAAACTCGGAGCCAAACCAAGGCCCGGAATGTCACATCACAGCCTTCCACCCAGGATACTACATCACAGAACTCAGGAGATTACAACACAAAACATCAGGAGGTTGCAACACAGACAACGACCCAGGAGATTACAGCACCACACCCAGGATGTCACAGCAATAGAACTCAGAAGGTCATCACACAGCCCATTACCCAGGTTGTTACAACACAAAAGGCTGAGAGACACACAGCCAGCACCTCAGCCACACAGGGTCTCAGGAAAAAGCCATCCAATCTGCATACATCAACTCCATCAACCAACCAAGAAGTAACAACACAGCCAACTCTGGAGTTTAAAAGGGAAAAACAGCCACAATCACGCACTTCTCCCAGAAGAATGAAGCTGAAGACACCAGCCTGAAGATGACGGATGAGATTTCGTCGAAACGTTGCCAAGGTATTCTCAATCTTACATGGGACAAGACCCGAATACACCAAGACCTATGTATGTATATGTGTGTGTGTGTGTGTGTGTGTGTATGTAGGTCTTGGTGTATTCGGATCTTGTCCGTGTAGGATTGAGAATACCTGAGCGTTGACGAAATCATCCGTCATCTTCAGGCTGGTGTCTTCAGCTTCGTTCTCCTGAGAAGCTGAAGACACCAGCCTGAAGATGACGGATGAGATTTCAAACGCTGCCAAGGTATTCTCAATCCTACACGGACAAGACCAATACACCAAGACCTACATACCTTTACCCGTGAAAATCTACGAAAACATATATATATATATATATATATATATATATACTATATAAAATCATACATTGCAATGTCCTACCTGTCAATGAATACTTCAGCTTCAACCATAACAATACAAGAGCAGATAATAGATAGAAACTCAAGGTTCACCGCACCAAACTTGATTGCAGGAAATACGACTTCAGCAACAGAGTGGTCAATGTCTGGAATACTCTACCTGACTCTGTGGTTTCTTCCCCAAACCCCAAAAACTTTAACATTAGACTGTCTACTATTGACCTCACCCCTTTCCTAAGAGGTCTGTAGGGGGTGTGCATAAGCGCACCAACGTGCCTACTGTCCCTGTCCTATTGTTTCTTTTATTTTTCTTATATGTATCCATGTATTCATAACTATGTTTATACTTATACCTATTATATTGTAAGCAATTGACAAATCAAATCAAATAAAAAAATAAATAACGTTCAAATCTTGTACTAAGCATATCTTGGTGGATAATGGATTTCCCCCTCAAATTTGTCACCTTTCTACTTAATTGAATTCAAAGTACTTGGGGAACCTATTACTAACTTGCTGCATTCAGTGTAGAAAAACAGTGCCGCTGCTTGTGGCAGCAAGCCACATGCCACGCTTGTGCCACTGCTCATGCACGCTACTGGGATATCCAGGAAAATTTCACTCCGTTCATTTAGTTTTTGACATCAGTGGAGTGTGTCTGGTTCTGGCAGCTTTTTTTAAATTCATTTTATAACTAGTCCACTAAGCAGATGAGAGCACATCCCTTAGTTATTTCCCATAATAGGGAGTTACAGCACAACCAATTTAATCAGCTGGAAGGACACGGGTTTAGCAAACAGGTGGTAGCCTTTACCTCTCTACATGTCCCATCCTCTTCTTTCAGATGTGTAAACTGAAGATAATGTTTGCGAACAGGAACAGTGGTTTTCAATGCTATTTTTATATGACCTGCCTCAATGCTGGAGTGGCTGTTGAAGAAATCTGATAAACTTTGCCTGCAAAGCACAATGAATATTATAGTGAGTCCTTGGGTGTACCAGTTTCTCTCCTACAATATCAAGGGAGAGATATTGAACGATATCGAAAGTCATCACTGGTCTTTTTTTACACAGACACAATAGCAAAAAAAGTAATGTTTCTTCACTACATCTACAGCCATTGAATAAGATTGCAAATGGTTTTGGGATGGGCCCAAGTTTACATTCAAATCAATTTGTTCCTTCATTTTTCTGCAGACTCCATCAGCCTGCTTCATTGTCTCAATTCCCAAATGAATCAAGGTGCTTCTTGAGATTTATTAGATCAGGGTCCCCAACTTGTGGGTCACTTGTGAGCCATGAGGGTTTTGCAACTTTTATTTTTCTTATATATATCCATGTATTCATAACTATGTTTATACTTATACCTATTATATTGTAAGCAATTGACAAATCAAATAATAAAAAAAATAAAAAATAAATGACTTTCAAATTTTGTACTAAGCATATCTTGGTGGATAATGGATTTCCCCCTCAAATTTGTCACCTCTCTACTTCATTGAATTCAGAGTACTTCGGGAACCTATTACTAACTTGCTGCGTTCAGTGTAGAAAAACAACAACCCATGATGAAGGTTGTGTGGAGTATGAGATGGTCTAGAATGGGGGTCTCCAACCTTGGCAACTTTAAGACTTGTGGATTTCAACTCCAAGAATTCCTCAGCCAGCTTGGTGACCCCAGTCTAGAAGATATTGCTAAAGAGCAATACCCAGGACCTACTAAAAACTTCCATATATAATATTTATCTCTGGTTTAGAAAGCAGCTGCCTCATACTGTGCTCTCTTGACTTTGTACATGTGAATTGATCCTACCTTTTCTACTGTATAATCCAATAAGAAAAATCAACAAAGTGAGCAAAAGGATTACAGGTAGTCCTCAATTTACTATCTTTTCATTACAATGGTTTGAAGTTACAATGGCACTGGAAAAAGTGATTTATGAGTGTTTTTCACACTTATTGTAGCATCCTATGGTCACATGATCAAAATTCAGAAGCTTGGCAATGGGCATGTATTTATAAATGGTTGCAGTGTCTTGGGATCATGTGATCATCTTTTGCCACAAGCAAAATCAATGGAGAAGCCAGGTTCACTTAACAACTGTGCTTATCAATAGAAATTTTGGGCTCAATTGTGGTCGTTAACTGAGGATTACTTATCTTAAAGTAATTTGTATAAGCATGTGAGCAGTAAAAGGGCAAGTCAGCCATCCGTCTATAGGTACGTGTGGCTAATTTTTGCTTAAGATTGGAAGGAAGCTTTAACAAAAATAAACACAAAACTTGTTGATTTATTTCATTAAATTTATTATAGTCTACCACTCTAAGAAACTGGGTAGCTTACAAAATCTAATATAAAATAATTGAAAACATAAACAAAGCAAAGCAACCCAGATTAAAAACATATATTAAAACACAGTATGGCAACTGTCCCCTCTCCTCTTCCCTCAACAAATTAACCCCAGGCCTGGGACCAAAATCTGATTTTAAGTGCTTTTCAAAATCCTAGGTGCCAGCTGAATTTCTGAACGATAATGCTGAATTAGTAAATCATTCAAAAAAGATTTGGTTGTGAAATTGCCAACTGAGAACAAGAAACGTGAATGCTACTGTGCAATGCTTATTTGGAATGATGTAAAGTATTTGATAATATAACACCTGTTATTTCTTTTCTTCTTTCTTTTTAAAAAAGGAGTCCATATGAGTGAACTTGGTTCTAGTTTCCCAACAACATTTTAAGCTGCCTGATTCAATTTGGAAGAACAGATATGAGTGGCTCCAAACCTGATATTCTGTGGGCTCCACACCATGTTGATAGATTTGTTTTATGTGACTCGGAACTCAGTCTCTATCATATTGAATCTGCAGTAAGTTCAGAACTCAAAGCAGGATCACTGCGTTTATCTGAAGAAACTGCAGCTACTCTTTTGTCCATTAATTCAGAGACTCCATATTTGAAATGTGTGGCTTGGTATCCGAAATATGATCCTGAATGTCTACTGGCAGTAGGGCAAGCTAATGGTCGAGTTGTCCTGACTAGCCTTGGCCAAGACCACAATTCAAAATGCAAAGATTTGATAGGAAAAGAATTTGTTCCAAAGCATGCTCGGCAGTGTAACACCTTGGCATGGAATCCATTGGACAGTAACTGGCTTGCTGCTGGCTTGGATAAACATAGAGCTGATTTTTCAGTATTGATCTGGGATATAAGTAGTAAATACACTCCAGAAATGTCAGTTGCTACTGACAAATTAAGGCTTTCAAGTGATATTGAATCAGGATTGGTTGTAACAAAATCACTGTATGAATTAGGTCAGAATGATGCTTGTCTTTCCCTTTGTTGGCTTCCACGAGATCAGAAACTTCTTTTAGCTGGAATGCACCGAAACCTGGCTATTTTTGACCTTAGAAACACAAGCCAAAAAATGTTTGTGAATACCAAAGCTGTTCAGGGTGTTACTGTCGATCCATACTTCCATGATCGTGTGGCTTCCTTCTATGAAGGTCAGGTTGCCATATGGGACCTTAGAAAATTTGAGAAACCTGTGCTAACCCTGACAGAACAACCAAAGCCTTTAATAAAAGCAGCATGGTGTCCTACAAGAACTGGTTTATTAGCTACTTTAACCAGAGATAGTAATGTCATCAAGCTCTATGATATGCAACACACTCCCACACCTATAGGGGATGAAACAGAACCTACAATCATTGAAAGAAGTGTTCAGCCTTGTGAGCACTATATTGCTTCCTTTGCATGGCATCCCTCAAGTCAAAATCGAATGGTTGTTGTAGCTTCTAACAGGACTATGTCAGATTTCACTGTGTTTGAAAGAATCTCTCTGGCATGGAGTCCAGTTACTTCTTTAATGTGGGCTTGCGGAAGACATTTGTATGAATGCACAGAAGAAACTAGCTCTTTTGAAAAAGACATAGCCACTAAAATGCGCCTGAGGGCTTTATCCAGATATGGCCTAGACACAGAACAGGTCTGGAGAAACCATATTCTTGCAGGAAGTGAAGATCCGCAACTGAAGTCACTTTGGTACACTCTGCACTATATCCTTAAAATAGTATTTGCTGCACAGGATGACTGATTTCTTCCATTCAGGGACCTTTCTGAAATATATCGATTTCTGCAGAATATATTGGAGTGGATCCTTTTTTCAGTTTAACATAAGGTGCTCTGTCATTATGCATCGTTGTATAAAACAGTACTAATGTTTTCAGCTACTTAATTTGTCTAAAGTAATCTGGATTATTTTAAGACTGAAAAGAAAGATAGTGTTTCCTTACCAAACTTAATGATAATATATATTTGTTATAGCTGCTTTATGCTATAGCATAGTTATAAGCTATTAATTATGGAGAGGATTACATTAAGATTGTACAAATTTGGGAAAGGGTATTTGCACAATTCTTTGGATCAAGGAAACCAAGTCAAAGTTGGTTTCTTGATATCAAATCTAACTTGGTAGCAAAACAAGGAATATTAATAAACAAATAAATATTGTTTTTGCCTCACACATCACCTTATTAAATTATTTCCTATAATGTAAAATACTTATGAAGCAATATGCTGATGATATGGATCAGAAATTCATAGGAAACAAAGGATCCTTGGTTTATGCAGGCATCAAATCTATAGTGAAAACTTCTATGGGTAAGTTCATTTTGCAAATTGTTATTTGGTAACATCCTAAATAATTTTAAAATGCATGTCTTTTAACTTTTAAGACTGTTGCAATGCCTATATTTTAATGTTAAATTTAACATAGTGCATTCAAATATTAAGAAGTTGTGCTGATTGTGTATACAGTCAATCTGTAATTCCTTTTCAGGAGCAACAGAGAACTTGAGGCACAGCCGAAGTGGATCTGACAGATATGCAGATATTATTCAGTATATGAGTGAAGAAAGATCATTGGCTTTGCAGCTTTGTGGATGGGTAAAAAAGGGGGCAGATCTGGATGTGGAACCCTTTCTGTGTTCTTTGGAGCAAGAAGGAGACTGGGAGCGAGCTGCTGCTGTAGCATTATTCAATTTGGACATCCGACGAGCAATACAGATAATGAACAAAGGAGCATCTTCTGGCAAAGGTGTGTTATGATGTTCTGCCACTAATAGAGCATTCAATCATGCTGAATATTATTTATCCACTTACCTGTTAATTAGACTGCTTTAAACAATGTTAAATTCAAAGATACAAAAATACGTTTTGTTATTCAAGGGCTGCATTATAGAAAAACACATAAGAAACTGGTACCTAGTTTAAAGTTATACTTCTATCTGTAGAATATATGAAATTCATTTGCTACCAAACTGTTTAGTCCCATGGCTTGCACAAAAATCTGTGGGATTGTGTTTAATGACTTTTATTTTCTCCTGGTTATTCTTTAGATACAAGCTTGTAGAAACACTTGGACCATAACTTTTGTCATTTATCTAACGCTATATAAAAATGAAAATTTAGGTATCTTGAACAAGAGCAGTGTGATGACCTAATGGTGAAGATGTTCATTTCCCACCTGGAGGGTAGAGAGTTCAGTTCTATGTAGTAGCAGATGTTTTTCTCCTAGGGCCCAAAGAAAAAAATATGCTGTGAACTCTGTGGAATCAAGAAGGGCATCCAGCCGATGAATGCTTAGGTTCATCCAGTCATAGCTTTACATAGTTCATCTGAGTTGATTGGTACCCAACTCAGTTGATTGGTTCAGAGTAGTTTTACAGAACCAGCAGGGTCAAGTATTAAGAAATTGTAAAAAAAACCTATCTAAAAATTAAATTAATTCAAGAATTATTTCAAGTTTATTGAGCCCTCAAAGAATGGGTATTTGATTTCCACCCCTCCTCTGTTAGCATTGTTAGAAATTTGAAGGGTTTTTTTAAAGTTATGATCTGATCATGTTTAGCTGTAGCTGTTTTAGTTACAAATAATTTCATGTAATTATTACAATACAATTACAATATAATATTGGGAGGAAATATAATTAAGGGTTTTAATGTTATTTCAAACTATATTCTTAAAAAAAATTGTCACCTCCTGAAGAGCTTTAGCTCTGTTGAGTCTGTGTGTCAGGCACAAGGAGTTAGGAACACACTGAGTTGATCAAGGTTGCTTATTAATCATTGGAATGTGCATTTACTAGGACAGACAGTGCGTTCTCTTGGCAATGGTCAGATAAGACTTAAGGGACTCCAGAGGAGATAAAGCCTTCACCATTTTTTGCTGTGCAAGGATTTTAACTCAGCTCCCTCTTCACACTCCTACCCATTCTGTTTGGAAATTGCACTACACTGGGATGTAACAAAGAAGATAATTTTATATAAATGAAAAGTTAACCTCCTGATTTTAAGGAATGAGTCCAATATATGAATCTATTATTTATCTCTTTCTTCCAACATTGAGAAGATATTTTTCAGTATAGTATATATTAAGGATTGAATTTTATATTTCTATCAATAGTTATTGCATGGGTCTTTTCCTTTTTTCAATTTACTATTTATTTTTGTCATATTTACTTCACTTGAATCACCAAACTACATAGACTTGCATAGACTTGTGAATATAGGTACTCCTTGACATAACGACCATAACTGAGCCTGAAATTTCTGTGGTAAGAGAGACAGTTAAGTGAGTTTTACCCCATTTTATGCCCTTTCTTGCCACAGTTGTTAAGTGAATCACTGCAATAACACAGCTGTCAAGTGAATCCAGCTTCCCCGTTTTACTTGTCAGAAGATGCAACCTGAGTCAGTTGCCAAGCATTTGAATTTTGATCATATGACCATGGGGATGCTGCAAGGATCAAGTGTGAAAAACAGCTATAAGTCACTTTTTCAGTGCATTGTAACTTCAAATGATCACTATGTGAACTGTAAGTTGAGGACACCAAGAATTTTAAGTGCCAAAGTGCACCTAAAAAAATTAAGTTTGCCCATGTACATGGAAATACATTTTTAAAAGTACCCATATAGACTCACATATAAGACCATCTGCACATAAGCCAAACTTGATTTTTTTTCTTCCCCCTATTGGTATTGTGGGATAAGGGTTTTTATTTGGTATTTCTCTTATTAAAAATAAAAAAAGATTGATGCATTTCACAGAACAATAGTTTATGTGATTTTAAAAATATTTTGAGCTGTTACCTGTTGCTTACTATGTTGTGAGTTACTTTTTTGACTTTAGGGTTACTGTTTTTTGCAATGCAGGTAATCTAAATCTTAATGTGGTGGCTATGGCATTGTCAGGCTATACAGATGAAAAAAAATCCTTGTGGAGAGAAATGTGCAGCACTCTTAGGTTGCAGCTGAACAATCCTTATTTATGTGCCATGTTTGCTTTTTTGACCAGCGAATCAGGCTGCTATGATGGAGTTTTGGTAAGCTTTTTTAAATTGAAAACTATCATTATTGAAATATATGCCGCAAATATGGATTATTCAGTGTCAGATTAGGAGATTGATCTGTCAGTTAAAGTGGCATAAATGTTGAGCCTTTGAGACAAAGGCAAAAGATCTTTATGATAGAATGTGTTGTAGTAGTACAATGAAAGTATGTTTTCTTTGCATTGATTGTCCTTGCTCCAATACAAAATATTTTGAAAAATCCCTGACATTTGTGAGAAGGTAGTCAGAAATATGATTGCTTGATCAAAATATTTACTAATGGTCAGTCAATTAGAAAATTAAGGATTAATCAAAATGTATCATTTTTTTAAAGAATTTGACACTTTTATATTTTATATGGGGGTGTGATGGCGCAGTGGTTAAGATGCTGGGCTTGTCAGCTGAAAAGCCAGCAGCCAGGTTCAAGATCCAAGTGCCACATGATGGGGTGAGTTCCCATCTTTAACACAGCTCCTGCCAACTTAGCAGTTCAAAAGCATGCAATGCAAATAGATAAATAAGAATTGTTTTGGTGGGAAGGTAACAGTGCTCCATGACATCATGCTGGCCACATGAGTGTGGAAATATCTTTGGACAGTACTGGCTGAATGGCCTTGAAATGGAGTTGAGCACCACTCCCTATAGTCAGCAATGACTACTATAATGGAGTAAAATCTGCAGGGACTCTTATCTTTTTTACCTTTGTATTTTTCAAATTGCAATATATAGATACTTTATGGTATTAAAAGAGAACTGTCCTACTTGTCATCTCATTTTTCATGACAAAATGAGTTATTTTTAGATTATAAAAATGAGTTATTTTTACATTATGTCAATATATATATGTGTGTGGGTTTTTTTCAGAATGAAAGTAATGTAGCTGTACGAGACAGAGTGGCATTTGCTTGTAAATTCTTAACTGATACACAGGTAAGATGATCAGATGTGCTGCTATTTTTTTCTGCTTTATTCCCATTTCTTTATAGAAAACATACTATGTTGAAAAGAACAAATAACCCACTTTTCCAAATTCTTCATCTTCTTTGTGAAGGAGAATTAATAAGGCTAGGAACTGAATTATATCAAAATGATTAATATTTTGTGCTATTCTGGGCATCAATATGCCTGTAAGGGTATCAAACCTATGGCCCATAGGCCAGATGCATCAAGTGCTGGCCATGCCCACACCCATTTTAGCGAAGGGGTGAAATGACAACGTGACACCATGAGTTTGACACCCCTGCAGTAGATCAGTGTTTCTCGACCTTGGGAACTTAAGGATGTGCAAACTTGAACTCCCAGAATTTCCCAGTCTATATTTGGTTGAGAACAGTTAGGGTTTGGATTTCATATTTCATGGCTTATAGTGACTATGCAGGTCTTTGGTGGTCTCTGAGCTTGGATATTTTCATTGCAGACATTTAATTATCCAAACTAGCACTGATGATGTTATCTACTTTGGGTAATGAAACATTTGCAAGAAAACAACCAAGCTCAGAAAGCATCAAGGACCACTCATTTCAACTGAGCTAGAAATATTCTCCTTTATTGGTGATAAGTGATTGCCATGTGATATTCTGAGTATAGGTAGCTGTGTAAAATTTTGAATTGGCTTTCTAGTGTCATAATCCTAGTGCTGTTAGCAATAATATCAAATAACAGTATGGCTTTTGCATTTTCTTTAATTGTTAAAAGAAGTTGACTTAATTTTTCTTTTCGATCAAAAATAGAGTCCTCAGCATATCCAAAATTGTGGTTTCTTCCAGCAATTTCTCATATATATTCTGCAGCTGTCAAATTAATGAAGTGACAGTATTTCAGAAACATTTTGAACTGAAGAACATACTGAAAATATGGATAATCTGTATTATCCATTCATGTTAATTAATGAACTTCAAATTTTGTTCATATTAAGAAAAATTAATAAGAATTAATTAAAAAACACCATATATGTTTAATACCATACAGAGGCATGCCACATTTGTGTGGGTTGGAAATAGGTAATAGGTTACAGGTTAAAGACTTTAAGAAAATCATATTTTTTTACTTAGCTAAACAGATTTGTTGAAAAACTAACAAATGAAATGAAAGAGGCTGGAAATCTTGAAGGAATCCTACTGACAGGACTCACAAACGATGGAGTCGATCTGATGGAAAGTTATGTAGATAGAACAGGTGATGTTCAGACAGCAAGCTATTGTATGCTGCAGGTTTGTATCTTTTATGATTCTTGATTCTTAACGAATGTATCTTTTCTTTTATGTATACCGAGAATATTTACACCAAGACAAATTCCTTGTGTATCCAATCACACTTGGCCAATAAACTATTCTATTCTATTCTATTTTGAAAATAATCTCAAGCTTCAACATTTGTGAAAGTACTATGCTCGCTTCACCCATTTATCTTCCTGCTTGCCTTTGAGGTAAATCATTTCTGTTGTTTCATTTTTTTTAATTACATTTATATGCCGCCCTTCTCCGAAGACTCAGGGCGGCTTACAATTTTTTGGGATACAACCCAGTGTGCTCAGCAATAGCCTTCATTCCATTGTATATGCCTGCTTATTACTAAGCAGCATTTTTACAAAATTTTATTATCTATGTAGTATCTTCAGTAAAATATTTTGTGCATATCTTCCTACTATTTCTAAATCACAATTTTCAAGTTTGGGGACAATATATAAAATGAAAGTAGAATTATTTTTTGTGAAGATTAGTTTTTTTTAACCTTTGCAAAAAATAGCCCATAATTTTTAACTTCATCAAAAAATTTATTTTGTTCTTAAGTGCAATTTTTTTTGTTGCTATCTACCTTTTTAGGGCTCTCCCTCTGAAGTGCTCAAAGATGAGCGAGTTCAATATTGGATTGAAAGTTACCGGAATCTGTTGGATGCATGGAGATTTTGGCATAAACGAGCCGAATTTGACATCCATCGAAGTAAACTGGATCCCAGCTCAAAACCTTTAGCACAGGTAAGTATGGTTATAATTTTCCTGGCTGCGTAGTAATTTAATTAAGTTAATATATTTAAGGACCCTAATTAAAGTATGTCATTATCTTGCTTGCTAACATTTTACAGCCCTATTCACACAGCGCTAATCTTCCATTTATGGATGAGCTATAGTAAAACAGATACATTTGTCAACATTATTTTGGGGTTTCAGGTTATATAAATGTTATAATGGAAATAATTTGCTTTTGCGTTTTTGATGGTATAAGGGAGATGTATGCTTTATTTTTTTTCCTGTTAGGTATTTGTAAGTTGCAACTTTTGTGGAAAATCAATCTCTTATAGCTGCTCAACTATACCACATCAAGGCCGAGGTTTCAGTCAGTATGGTGTAAGTGGATCACCAACCAAATCAAAAGTCACAAGTTGTCCTGGTTGTCGCAAACCTCTTCCTCGCTGTGCTCTTTGTCTGATAAATATGGGCACTCCAGTTTCCTGCTGCCCAGGTGTGTCTCCCTAGTTTGAAATTGTTCATTTAATTCAAAGATTTCTAGCTCTGAAAAACAATTGTTTGAATTCTTCAGCTGTTTTTCTTTGTATATTATTAATGAAACTCAGGAAGCTCTCACTATAAAAATTTTCAACTGTCCATTGAAAACTTATTTCTTCATTAAGGCTTACCAATATAACTGCTGGAAGAATGGTTCTTTTCTTTTTAACCACTATTTCATTGTTTTCATTATAAACTGCTTGAAAAATAGTTTAGTGAAATGGTATGCACTGGCATATAAAAATATTACATTAATATTTGAATAACGTTGTTTTAGAACACTGTATGTTGCTGATTTTGACTGAATTTAATTAACTTTTATTCCATTTTCTTTGCTGTGATATAATTTAAAACTGCTTTACAGTAAAATGCAATTAAAAAGCAAGTATTTTCGGTAAGTACCAGGAGACAGACTCAGAAAAAATAGCACTCATTAATTGTCTATCTTATATTAAAACCAGACAATTCATGATCTGCGGGGATCCTCTTTTCATAGGTGCTTCCTTATCTAAACAGAAAAACAGAATGATTGAGGGTAGATAAAAAAGCTGTGGGATTGGGAACAATGTTTGACTTCCTATGGTTTCCTATTGATTTTCCCTCTGGGAAATTGACAGGGGGCATCAGAAATCTTCCTTCATCTCCTGAAGTTCTGGCTGTCCCACCATCCCAATAAGGATATGATTGTAACCCATATACTTGGAAGTTGGCTTGCATTTAGGATGGTTGCAGTGTCCTATGGTCACATCATGACCATTTGGAACCTTCCCACCTAGCTTCCCATAAGCAACTTCAATAGAGAAGTCAGCAGAGAAGTTTGCAACTTGCACCATTGCCTTTTCTGCTTAAAAGCCCTAGTTTCCAAAGCACCTGAGGGCAGGACAAGAAGCAATGGGTGGAAACTAATCAAGGAAGGAAGCAACTTAGAATTAAGGAGAAATTTCTGACAGTTAGAACAATTAATCAGTGGAACAACTTGCCTCTAGATGTTGTGGATGCTCCAACACTGGAAGTTTTTAAGAAGAGATTTGATAACCATTTGTCTGAAGTAGTGTAGAATTTCCTGCCTAAACAGGGAGTTGGTCTAGAAACCTCCAAAGTTCCTTCCAACTATTCTATTCTATTCCCTCTTCCTGCTTAACTTGTGTGGTTTTGGGGTTATGATGGCACCTGGGAGTGCCAGGTTTTTTATCAGTACATGATACGGTCATATGATATTGCATTTCACTGGTGCATCACTTAGTGATGATGGAAATTCCAGTCCCAGATTGCCCTAATAAACTCAAGAATTGCTTGTTTGTACTGTTCACGTCAACAACAAAATCATAACTGAAATCCAGGAATGCTGTTTTTCTTTATCTCAGCTTGTTGTTTGACATGCGAGAATTGTCAATCCAAAGTTGTCTTGGTTATGCAGAATTAGTTCAGGAATTCTTTGAATTCTATTCCCTGCTTTGTAAACTCATAACAAATATGTATGAGGGAAACAACTATTTTCTTTAGCTGCATAAAATAAGAAGGATCCTGTCAGACAAATGACATGACCATTTTTTAAATCCTTTTTCACAATGAAAGGCTTCTTGTACTGCTTGTTTGGGATGAGATGTCATCAGTAAGCAGATAAATAGACTGAGTATGTGACTCCTGCTCAAAAGTCAGGTAGAGATCATGACAGAGCTTCACTGGAGCATCAGTTGTGGCCTTAACCTGGAAGAGCATGCTCTAATTTCATTTAGATATTGATTTACTACAAATTGCTATGCACGGGGCTGCCCTGGAAGACCATTTGGAAAATTCAGCTGTCCAAAATACAGTTACATTCAAGCTTAGGGGTCAGTTATAACACAACAACAACAGTAATTAGTGGTCATTATCTATAAACCTTATATGGTTTGATGCCTGGATATTTTTGGAATACCTAGGAATCTTTCCCAAAAGTTTCTTCCCTCTGTACATAAAATAACCAGGGAATGCTTGCTAAGAGTGTTAATTACCAGGAAGTACAGTGAGAAGAAATCTGGCAGCATGAATTCTTTTCTTCTCTGCAGCATCTCCCCTCAGTTTGTTTCCCTGACACAAAAATAGCCCCCATCATTATGGCCTTCTTAAGGAAGAAAAAACAAGGCCTTCATGAATTAGAAATATAAGCTGTGCTCCACTAATAAATTTAACTTCCAATTTTTAACATTGAAATAATTTAATTTGATTACTATTTTTAATTGAGATATTGACTTGTATTGCATTTTATATGTAAATTCTTTAAATTGGAGTCCTTATAGTTTAAGATGATACACACTGTACATATATACATAAGTAGATGCAGGTAAGACTCTTATTTTCCCTTATTTTTTTTTTACAAAAGTCAAATTTGAACTTATATAAAAATAGTTCATTTGAATTTGGAATACTGAGATGAAGAAGCTTAGATAAAAATGAACATATAATAGATATAAGAAACAACACAGACTCATAAGATTCAAGGTGCTGGTATTAATCTATACAGCCCTTCATGGCTTGGGTCCGGGGTACTTGCAGGAGCGCCTCTTACCAGCATCGAGGTTCAATCGCCCAGTACGCTCCCACAGGCAGGCCCTCCTGGGGGTGCCGTCGGCCAGACAATGTCGGTTGGCGGTCCTCCAGGGGAGGGCCTTCTCTGTGGGGGCACCCACCCTGTGGAAACAGCTGCCCCTGGGGCTGCGGTTGGCTCCTGACCTATGTTCCTTCCGCCGCGATCTAAAGACCTGGCTGTTTTTACAGGCCGGCCTGGATTGAGAGGGATTGGGGTTTTTTAATTGGGTATTTTAGTATAATTGAATTTTCTATTTGGATTGGATTAATATTTTTACCTATTTTTGTATGCATATCTTTGTGTGAGCCGCCCCGAGTCCCTCCCCCTGGAGATGGGGCGGCATATAAATCCAAATAAATAAATAAAATAAATAAAACATTTATTATTTGATTATTTAGCTTTCATTGCAATGGGTATTAATAAAAACGTAATTATCAATTCCAAAGATTTTTAGTCTGATGCTTAAAACATGACTAAATTTTTCAACTATTTGTATCTATATTACTTCTTTTAAAGTGTTCATAAACATAATTGTTCTATGTGCTGATTTTTAAGTTGTTCTTTTCTCTTTAGTGACTTAATAACAGCTTTTCTGCTGGTATATTTAGTAAGCAAGTCTGATCACTACAAAAACAAATCAATTGATTTTTTTTCATAAAGGAGGATCCAAATCAGATGAAAAAGTGGATCTCAGTAAGGACAAGAAATTAGCTCAGTTCAACAACTGGTTTACTTGGTGTCACAACTGCAGGCATGGTGGTCATGCTGGACATATGCTCAGCTGGTTCAGGTAAGAAACTAAAAACAATACTATGTGAAGCCAAGAATCCTTGTTAGCCTTATCATGTATCTGTACCTTTAGTTAATATGTTTACACATCAACGTATATCAACCAAATTCTAATTCTACAAAATATGTAGAAGTAAGAACTATATCAAGAAACAGATTAGCAAAAAATAGAGCACTTAATAAACATAAGAAAAAATTGTGTACATTCAATGAAAGTCTATCTCTGTGGAGATTCTCAGTTATCCGGGTTATCTCAGTCATGGTTTTTTTTCCCAAAAGTGCTTTTTCAAGGGGCAACTGGACTTTCTTGTTTTTTCTTTGAAGACCTTTCATTTCTCATCCAAGAAGATCTTAAGCTCTGACTGGGTAGAGAATGGAAGGATTTATATTCCTTGCTAGCATTCTCCACTATCCTCTCAGAGCTGAAGTAGCTTCTTGGATGAGAAATGAAATGTCTTCAAAGAAAAAAACAAGAAAGTCTAACTGCCTCCTGAAAAAGCATCTTTGGGCCAACCATGACATGGATGACTTAGATTCTCCATAGTTTTTTAGCTATGTACTTTGGAATGAACATCCTTTGAATGGTGTGGGAGTATGAACAGATTTCCAGAAAAATTGCAGACTACAGGAACCATTTAAGCTTTAGTTTGAGATGCAAACAACACAGACTTATCCCCAACAGCCTGTGCCTGTCTTCAACAGGCAGAAAACATTCTGCAGCCAAGGAGGCTCCACACCATTTGCACTACTCAGGTGACCCCAAGGACACAGATAAACCTCCAAGAGTCGTCAATAATTCTCTAAAAAAAATGCAAATGACCAGCTGTCTGCAAGGAATATAAACCCCTCCATTCCCTACTATCCAGTCAGAGCTCAAGAAGTTTCTTGGATGAGAAGCCAAATGTCTTCAAAGAAAAAGCAAGAAAGTCCACTTGCCTCCTGAAAAAGTACTTTTGCGATATTCAATGGAAGATTTAAGATTTCAAAAATTTCACCTGTTTTTCATTACAAAATCTTAAGAATCATAACTCTAAATACCATTTGCAGCTCAGTGCAAAGTTTCACAGAATAGATTACACATCCACAACTATTGATATATAATTATTTGTTAGAGTTTGCAGCAGCAATTCAAGTCCAGAAAACACACAGATCACTGATTCAGCAGGATCAATAACTTCTTTATAAACATATTAACATTAATAAAGTTTACAATACCATTTCTTTCAATGTAACATAAGCAAAAATACAAGCAGCAACAGCTCAAAGCAGATACGTTTCAGCAAGCAAGCAAGCAAGTTGATTTCACTTTCAATTCCCAGCAAAGCACCAAGAGCTAAACCACACCCAAGCTGTCAGCTCCCATTGGCTGATCTGTTGCCATGTTTACTTTGTTAACCGTGTCTCTGCCAGTTAATGAATATACTCTGACATTATTTTAAAGAACTGTTATAATTAGTATTTTTGCCTGAATTTTTATAATTAGACTAAATGGCCAATTTATCTTTTAATGCATTTTTAATATTTGTATGCTGCCAGCAAAACTTGTTTCTCTTTCAATAATAATTTTTTAAGCACAGTCTATCTATAACTACAGAACTCTTTAATTAATTACTGGCTCCACTGTTCACAAATATCCTTCACTTCGTCTAATCTTCATCCAATGTTAAGTATTTTGTTCCATTCTGTATTAGTAGGTCAAATTTAAGTATTTTTCTTCTTTAATTGTAATATTTATTTCCATCTAGTTTTCTGTAACGTCCAACCTTTAAAGTTCCATCATTTTTTTTTTAAATCAAAAAAATAAAAGCATTTTCCCATAGGGAGGATTCTTATAATTTCAAACCCTTTATTTCCTATCTATATAGATCCTCTATCCATATATAAATTTCTAAAATCAATGTTCTAATCACCTTTTCACTTTAAAAAAAAAAGGAAGCCCTTAACATCCTGTGCTGTAAAATTGACAAATTCAAAGTCTCCTAATACCTGAAAAGCAGTTAATCAGCAATTTCCAAAAGTAATGATAAAAAAAAGTTTGTAAATTCAGTGCCTATAAAAGCACCAACCACAAAGAGTAACTTTGTGGTGCATTTTTAGGGCAATCCCGTCCTCTCCCTGTCTAATGGGGAATTATGAAGAGTTGATCTACTCATAGTCTCCACTTTTAGCAAAACCATCTTCAGTTAACCATTTCTTTCCTTTTAAGTCTACAACATGTTTCTTTAGAAAAATATAGCCTAATCTATAATTATAAAACTATAAAATTATATTATAACTATAAAATATAACCTTAAAAACCTATAATAAATATCCATCATTCTATTTATAGGGTTAATTTTTCAATCTTGGGAACTTAATTTTACATTTAACAGCTATTCATAAATCATGTTTCTAAGCCCTTTCTTTTCTAAAAGCCTTATCTACCATAATATTCAATATTCATATTTCTTATGAAAAATATATGCATAGCTATTTTATACTATGTGAACAAAGCAGTTGTTAAACAAAATAATACTGTTTTTTTCTTCATATACAGAGATCATAATGAATGCCCTGTTTCGGCATGTTCCTGTAAGTGTATGCAGCTGGATACAACAGGAAATCTCATCCCAGCAGAGGTGGTTCAGCCATAAAGTAGAGCTTTTCTAAGAATTTTCACATCATCTCTCTAATACACGTCCTTCACTGTCCAAATACATACCTCAGAACCAGTTATTCATGACTTCCTTGTAATAGAAATACAAATCATTTTATCACATCAGCAATTTGTGCAGATGGTTTTTGATGTGCTTTGCATAAACAAGTTCTGCTGGACTGAGTTTTTCAAACATGTTATGTGGATTTATTCAGTGGTTTGTGAAGCAATTCTTTTCAGAGTGTTCATTGAAATGCAAAGGAAGACTTATGTTATCTGCACCTTGAGGCTTCCATCTAAGATGAAGTACTATTGAACACTCTTTTTATGAATTTTATAAACTTTCAGAAAACTGTTCACCAGGAGGCAAATAAAGGTGTTTTAGATGTATTTACACTATTTCTATCAGTATTTTTTCTTACATCTGAGAAAGTTTCTATATTTTATTTTCACAGTACACTATAGTTAGCTATAATCCTGTGACAATCTTTTGATTAGCTTAGGTTTTACTTAGTTTGAATAAATAGATAGTAAAGCTGAATTTCAGTTAGTGTGAATTATATTCATCTGAATATTGCTTTGTTAGGACACTCATTTTGATCACAGAATCTTAATGAAAAACAGTCTGAAAAAAATAGCTTAAATCACTGATAGTAATAGGTGCCACTTGCCATTATTATATTAATGATTTGTTCACCAAATACCGTGTTTCCCCAAAAGTACAACTTATCCCAAAAGTAAGTCCTAGCTTCATTTTTAGACTGTACCCAATATAAGGCCTACACCCAAAATAAGCTCTAATTAAGACCCCACCCACTCCAGGGTGCATGGGTAAAAATTAAGCTTGAAGCTGCCATACTACTTACCTTTGGACAGCTGCAGCCAGGCCTTGCACACCCGGACACCTGCCTTGCCGGCCCACTTCTTCTGCAGCTGGCAAGGCTTTCCTGAAGACCTGCAGTCAATAACAGAGCTTCTGATCAATCCAGAGCTCTGTTATCGGCTGCAGAGGCCTTCAGGAAGAAGTTCCTGAAGGCCTCTGACAGCGAAAATAGGCCAGGAGAAATATGTGCAAGTGAGGTGAGTCAGTGGACACCCGCTCCCCCAAAATAAGACCTGATGCCTTTTTTGGTGGCAAAAAATATAAGGGTCTTATTTTCGAGGAAACACGGTATTTCACTGCAAGTGTTTTTCAATTGATTAAAATCTGTTTAAGATACAATAGAATGTAAACATGTTACCAACAACAAAACAAATTGATTGGAACAGCAAGTTTATTCACTTTATCAGCAAGTTTATCTTGCTGATCAAATGGATTTCCTTTTACCCCTTGTACATTCAGTGCTGTAGGATCAGGAAGGGAAGGAAAATGCTATCCTACATGAGTGGAAATTCATTTAGATAATATTTGGTATATCCTGGTGTACTTATTAGTCTACATATTTTCTACCAATTACTAATATAACAAGCATGCTATTCAAAATTTCAGTAGATAAATTAAAACTCTCTACTTTCAGTGCAATTTAGTAACTGCTTTATATTATATTTACCTAATTGTCAATTTTATATTTTGTATTGTTCAGGTTAGTATTTAAGAATCATGCAATATTTTAATTCTTTGCTTCTTTTTATTTCTTGAAAAACATATTTTTGTATGAAAAATGTTCTTCAGAAATCTAGGTAATGGGCACAAACAAAAGGAATATAGAAAATGAATTTCTCGCACTTATGGAAAATGGCCTCCGTTTGTACCCAGGATATGAGCAACATCTATATGCATACCTGGTTTATAAGGGAGACATAAAATTATAAAATGGATAAAATTATATTTATTTTATGTATAGTTTTGTTGTGTGATATGTAGACTTTATCAGAGTATCTCCAGCAAAATTTTGTTTTAATTTGATATATATATTTGGAATATTAATAAACAATCAATTCGTTTTAATAATTGTCTCAAATATTAAGCCATTAAATGCAGTTTAGAAACTATGTTTGTCCTTATATTTGAGGTTCTTGTATTTGAGGTGCATGGATAGTAAATTGTCTTCCACCCTTATAAACATGAACTGATATCTGGATTTTGAAAAGTAGGAAATTTGAGTTTTATTTGATGAGTAGGGGCATCTTGCACCAAGTTATTTTAGTAGATAGCCATGACATATTGCTAGATAGCTACTCCTAGAATCCCCCAGGTAGCACAATGGCTAGAGAATTCTGGGATTTGAAATCTATACATTTTTAAATTGCCAAGGTTGAGAAACTTCGTTCTAGATTATCATTTACCAATCTGGCAATTTCCAGATAGCTTAGGTTTGTATCATCCAGAATTGTCAACTAGGTTCTGGTTATTGCAGTTGTGGCATTTCAACTACTTGGATTCCACTAATATAGCTGTTTCCATTTTAACTACAATATGCTTGGTTTGATTGCAGTTTTGATTATAATTATTATATTAAGCTTTTACTGTAATTCTGTATTGAAACATTGAAGTATACTTCATGTTTGCCTTTTTAATATACTTGTAAGATTTAATATTATAGTGAAGAGAAGAGTGGAGCATTATCTAATTTTGGATCATTATTATTATTTTGCATTTTATGGTTAGCAAATATATATTTACATGAATTGTTTTGCTGCAGTCAAACTTTCTTATTAAATACACATATAATACTATAATTTTCTGTTTCTTTGCCTGCCTTTAGATTAAGATTTCTTACTCCATTTTCATTCTTAACAAAGGTCATGTTATTTCAGTGTTCACCTCTTCCAATTTGTTCTATTCTATATTATTTGAATTAATTTGTAAAGTATTGTATATATCAGGATTGTCAAACTCAAGGCTGGAGGGCCGGATTTGGCCCATAGGGTGCTTAAATCTGGTCCATGGGGCCACCCTGGAAACAGCAAAGGACTGGCCCAGTGCCTCTGCTAGCGAAAATGGGCTCCCAATCTCCATTTTTGGCTGGGACGGCCTCCCACAACCCTCTGCCAGTGAAAATGGAGCCCTCTGAGCTCTGTTTTCGCTGGCAGTGGGTTGCAGGAGGCGTTCCCAGCTGAAAACAGATATTGGGAGCCCTTTTTTGCTTGCAGAGCACTCAGGCCACCATAGGCACCCCTGACACAAGTATGTCAAGCTGGCTACACCCACCCTGACCCCCCAAGGTCAAACCTAACTCTAACCCTGATGCAGCCCTAAATGAAATAGTTTGACATCCCTGGTATATACTATTTGTTCTATGTAACTAATTTAAATAGTTCAAAAATTTAAACAAGTAGAATATTTTTTTCTTTTTCTCCTTTAGCAACTTGTGTTGAAGACACATATTACAAAATCATAGATATATTTCCCTTTCTGCAGAAAATAATTATTTATTCCATAAAAATTGGAAAGTTGTTAGTGTCTGAGATCCAGGGAGTTTACAACCAATTGTTGAGAACATTGCAATACTCCTTTTAAAGCATTCATAGTACTGCTTATGTCCTGCAATGTGTGCTTGAAGCAGAAACGAACAAAAATATTTTTTCCAAGATAACTTTAAGGAGATAAAAAATCACAAGTTAAGGATATGTAGAAACACTTGGCTTACAACATTTGGTCTGTCATACAATAGAATAAATTTAATCTTATTGTTGTAAAAACAACTCAAAATGAACAGAAATGAATACCAATAATTCTTATACTGCACAAGTTCCCATGTTAAAGTACTTATCCTCAATTATTTCTGTGTTGGTTGAAATTATGTAATATTTTCTAAGAAAAACATGGAATTTACTAATATAAGTAGTTCTTGGCTTACAACCATTCACTCAGTGATCGTTCAAAGTTAGGATGGTAACCTGAACACCTCACAGTCATTTGATCATGTTCTGGACTTACGGCAACTAGGCAGCATTTACAACTCATTGCAGTACCCTGAAAATGCCATTTTGACCTTAGCCAGAAAGTCATGGGACGTGCAAGTTTCTGGGAAAATGTTCCCCAGCATTCTATACTCATACTGGCCATTCACATATCCTCCCCAACTCTTGCCGTTTTCCATGCTCCCTCCCCAAAGCTTGCCATGCCTCCCTCACACCCATAAGCATTACCATGCCATCCTAGCACCTCCCTCACTTGGCCTTATCATGACACCCTCACCCTTATGTATTCCCTCACATTTTCCCCAATTTTTGCCAGTCTTTTATTTTAAAAAGGCCCATTTTTCTTCCCATATACAACTTAAGGTAATAAAAATATCAGTACTGCTTCCTCCTCCTATTTCCCCCCCCAAAAACGTGTGAGGTGAGTTGGGATGAAAGAGAGTGACTAGCCCAGGAATGGACAATTAATTTTCCCGAGGGGCCACATGAGAAATAAAACTGTTATGGAAGGCTAAACCAGAAGGCTGAACTTAATACTGATGAATATTAATTTTACCATTTTATAAAAAGCAGTAAACTGTATGGTTTTAACTTCATGCAGGCCAGACAAGGATGCAAGGGCTGGGGGCCATAAAATGCCCAAGTTAGGCCTAGCCCGAAGTCACCCAAATGATTTTTCATGCCTTAAAGCAAGACTAGAACTCATAGCCCACTAGTTTCTAGGCTAATACCTCAACAACTATACCAATCTGTCTCTCAAAACTCAAAAGTGCCAAAAAACATTTTTATTTAACAAATTTTGAAACCATCTGTCACAGTGGGATTTTGGGCAATGTAAAAATAAAACATTAAAACAAAAACAGTATATAATATTTAAAAAGGCAAGGATGGATTACAAATCTGTTTAAACTTAAAAGTTAATTAAATGTATCTAATACTCTGCCTCCTATTGTTTTCCCCCAAAAAACAATTCAGTGAGGCAAGTTTGGCTGAATGACAGGCACAAAGTCATCCAACTAGCTTTCACACAGAAGGCAGGGCTAGAATCCAATCTCCTGGTTTCTAGCCCTCCCATGCACACCTTTCCTAAACCCCACCATAATTCCCTTACATTCTCATGCCTCTGGCAGTCACTTTCCCTCCATTGGCTTGCTTGTGAACCATCTAGGACTTGCAACTTCCTAACTTGGTTGTGGGAAACCAGCAGGAAGTTGCCTAGCCTAAGGACAATAGGATTTAGTTAACAATAGTAACCAGGACTTGCAGGAATTGCCATCGCTAAGTGGTGAAATTGCACTTTACAATCAAATCACTTAGCAATGAAAATTCTGGTCCCAATTACCATTGTAAGTTCAGTACAACAGCAGTTTTACTTCAGTTCTGTTTCTTTTCATTTCCAAAGTGGAATCTGCCCTTACTACAGCAAGCTCTGCATTTGATAGTTTCTTTTTAATACTTATGTCTTAGTTGATATAATTCAATCTTGTGTTTAAAGTTTAAAATCTTCAATTTACATGTTTCCTCTTCAAATTAGAGAAATTATCTTTTGGAAATAAATGTCATCTGGGTCACTGATTAGCCTGTTATATTTTGCATTTTTGTCAAACCAAGCAATTGCATTAATCAATTATAGTAACATTTGTGACTAGCAGTCTTTGCTTTCTAAGAGACTATTTTCTGAATGCAGAGTGAAAGTGTACCTACTATTCATAAAGCTGTTTAGTCTGTAATTCCATTGCAGACCATTTCTGAATTATTGTTCAGACAAAATGGCTAAAAAAAGCCTCTAGGTTTGGGGACATATATTCTTATATCAAATATGAACTGTATCAAGTGTTCAGTGGTCAGAAACAAGTTATTTTCAACAGAACATTTTCAAGCATTCTATGTTGTATCACATGTGATTCAAGAGTTGTCTCCTGTATTTTTCTTTTTTTATAAAGTTTTTATTTTCATCCAATGGTTATATATGTCTATTACATTTTATATCAATCTATTAAATTTCTATTACAAAATTATATAATCTATTACATTACCAAGTCTTTTTATCCAACCATTGATAAAACAAATCCCATATCTTATAAAATTGTTTATATTCTTGATCTCTAATTTCAAATGTCAATTTGCTCATTTCAGCAAAATCCATAATTTTCTTAATAACTTCCTCCTGCATAGGTATTTTATCGTTTTTCCAGTTCTTAGCAAATACAATTCTAGCTGCTGTTAAAACATTTACAATCAAATATTTCAACTCTTTATTGTAAATATCTGGTATAATTCCCAATAAAAATATTTCCGGTTTCAAGTCTATTTGTTGTTTTATCATTTTTTCCAACCATGTGTGTATTTTAGTCCAATATCTTTTTACATCCGAACACATCCACCACATATGGTAATACGAGCCAGGTATCTGATGACATTTCCAACATTCATCCAATTTATTCTTAAACATTCTTGCAATTCTCATCGGGGGTAAGCGCCTCCTGTAAAACATACAAATTTTCAATGTCTAAAATGACATTGTCATTTTATAATTCTGAGACCATAGTTTTTGCCATTTCTCTAAATCAATCCCATATCCAAAATTCCCCCCCACTTGTTCTTCCAATTTAAATTCTAATAAATGTCCATAAAGTTTTTTTAATTACCTTTTCATCAGTACCCATCAAAATTTTATCTAACTCGGTCAACTTACCATAAATACCTTCTATTTTAAAATCTGTATCAAATCTAGAGTGTAGTTGCAAATATGAAAACCAATTCATTTTTATACCTTGTTCTTCCAACGCTTGCATAGATTTAAGTTCACCCTTTTTATTCAATATCTCACTATATCTAATTGTTTGTTCCTTTTTGTATATTACTGGATATGAAAAAGCTTCAATAGTAGATATCCATAATGGAATTTTTAAATAGTATTGCTTTTTAATCTTCTCCCAATTTAAAAACAAAGCCCCTCGAATATAGTGTCTTCTAAAGTACCCTTGTGTTTTAGTTCCCTTATACCAAAGGAATGCATGCCACCCCAATAGCAGGTCATGTCCTTCTAAAGTCAATAGTCTACTATTCCTTAGTGTTATCTATTCTTTTATCCACATCAAATTTGCTGCCTGATAGTATAATTCCCAATTGGGCAATGCAAACCGTCCTTATTCTTGCATCCTGTAACAGCTTAAGTTTTATTCTTGCTTTTTTGCCTTGCCATATATATTTCAGCAGTTTTATTTAAATCTTCAAAAAACTTTCCCTAATCTAATTGGAATTGTCTGGAATAAATATAACATTCTAAGCAATACATTCATCTTGTTGATATTCTCCCAATCAATGATAGTTGTAAGTTTTTCCATTTTTCCAAATCTGTCGCTATCTGCTGCTTGAGTTTAATGTAATTGTCCTCCTTCAGTGTACATCTTGATGTAATGTGTATCCCTAAATACTTAACCTTGCTTGCGACCTGTATTTCTAGAACTTCTTCCAACTCTTTCATCTTACTAACATGTTCTTTGTTAGTATCTTTGTTTTATCTTTATTAATTTTCAAACTTGCTACCTTTCCATACTCTTCTATCCTTTCTATTAATTTAAGTGCTGATTCCAATGGATCCTCTAGTATAAATACCAGGTCATCTGCAAAAGCTTGTAATTTATACTCTCTTTTTTAATTTTCATTCCTTTTATTTATCTTCTCTAATACACCTATTCAGCACTTCTAATGTTAACACAAACAGCAGAGGCGACAGTGGACAACCTTGCCTAGTCCCTTATCTTCTATCTATAGATCCTGTCAATTCTCCATTTATCAGGACCCTTGCAGTTTGTTCATGATATATCGTCTCAATGGCATGTATAAAATTTTTACCAAAGCCCATTTGTGCCAGTTGTAATAACATAAAACGCCAACTCACATTATCAATGGCTTTTTGAGCATCTAAAAACATCAAAGCCATTTGCTTTTCAGGGTGTGCCTCATAGTATTCCAGAGTGTCCAGAATTATTCTCATATTATGTTTAATTTGTTTCTTTGGCAGAAATCCGTTTTGGTCAACATGTATAAAGTTATTTAAATATCTTTTCAATCTTTCTGCCAAAATTGAAACAAAAATTTTATAGTCTGAATTTAGTAAGGAAATAGGTCTATAGTTTTTAACTTGCTGTGAGTGTGTATCTTCCTTCGGTATAAGTGTGATATAAGCTTCTGACCATGTCTTGGGTATTCTCTTCTTTAACATAACTTCATTCATAACTTCTAATAGTTGGAGGTTCAACACCTCCTGAAAAGTCTTGTAAAATTCCACTGGCAGACCATCTGGACCTGGTGCTTTCCCTGTATTTTGTTTCTTTAAAGCTTATGTTAATTCCATCATTGTTATATTCCCTTCTAGCATTATTTCAATGTCTTTGGGTATCTGTGGTAATTTTGCCTTTTGTAAATATTTTTTTCTTCTTGAATGTTTTCTTGATAATACAATTTTCCATAGTAATCTTGTATAGTTCTTTTTTCATTTCCACAGCAGACATATCCTTCATCTATTAATTGACTAATTCTCCTTGATTCTCTTTCCTAAGTTTATAAGCTAACCATCTTCCTGGTTTATTTGCGTCTTCAAAATAATTCTGTTTAGCATTTTTAATCTTTTGAGCTAACTCCTCTTTTTCCATTAATCCCATTTTATGTTTAGTTATATCCATTTTAATTTTAATGTCTTTTTTTTTGCGGAAATTTCTGTAATTCTTTTTCTAATTTTTATAATCATCTTCCAGTATTTTAAAAGTCTGTATTTTTCTTATAGCATAGTCGGTTGCATTCATACTATTGATTTAGGCTCAATGGGATACATTGGGAATAAACTTTTGGATTAAAGTAGTAGATATTTATGAAGCAGAGAGAGAGGACTATTCTAGATCTGTGATTAAGAGAGATCTACAGCTAGAACAGCATTTTTTTTCAGAAGAAAAAAGAAAGGGATAGACGTAGGAAAAGCACAAGTTGATTAGCAGCAAAATTCCTATTCTCATGGACAGTAGATAACTGCAAAGTGGCTGAAACAGCAGATGTCATACCACCTTCAAAAAGCAGCTTCAATCTTTTCTGCATCATTACGCAGGGAGCAAAATGTTCATAGGATCTTGGAGGTCTTCTAGTTCACCCCCTGCCTGAGACAGGAGTCATTATGCTCTTCTGGACAAATGATTGTATACTCTTTGCTTGAAAACAATCAGCGATGAAGCACCTATAACTCCAAGAGGCAAACTGTTCCATTGATTAATCCTTCAGGAAATTCATCCTTAATTCCAGGTTGGATCTCCGTCTGATAAGCTTCCAATTGCTTCCTAACCTGCCCTCAGGTGCCATGGAGAATAAATTGACATCCTTTTTCCTGTGATTGGAGGCCTACAATTAGGTGTCCCCTAAGCCTTTTCTTCATTAAACTACAATATCTAATTCTGTTAAGTTTAATTCACCTCACATATTTGATCCAGCTGAGATTGATAAAATCTAGCTGGATCCAGCTGAGATTGATCACCTTTACTATACTGATCACTGCTATCAAAAGAACCACAGTACTGTAAATTGCCAGGAATACAGCCTGGAGAGAGAGAAAAAAGAGTTTGAAACTCACACTCTCTTTTTCATTTTGCTTAGTCATTTTAAGGTTTGTAACCAACTTAGATTTTTTATTTGAATTATTTTATTTATAATTATTAATTACATCTTAAAATGAAACTTTTTTCTCTTATAACTTTTAATTTAGCTGTTGTGCTTCTACACAGCAGGATTTCATCCACCCTAAAGTGAAATAATTTTAGAATGAATCCATTTTAAGCAAAAGACTCATCACATTTAAAGTGTTTATTAATTACCAAAATGACACCATCTCCAAACAGATTGTAACAGATTACACAGAAGATTAATTGTAGGCTAGACAGTGGGTAAATCAAATCAGCTAACATGCCTCATTAATATATCAAAAATAGTTGAAGTATTTCAGGCTTTGATAAACAACATCATGTACACATTTCCATAATTGTGTTATTGTTTTTAGACAGGTATTACACGTAGGAGATAAGCAACTTTGCCATTCTTTCCAAGCTTTGCATACTCAAGTCAGGCTGAGCCTTTATTGTAGTAGAAGTGTGATTTGCTCAGTGAAACTTCTTTTGAGTATTTTTACATACATATATGTATCTCAAAATGTTTACATTAAAGATCAATTACTGTCCACTGAAGTCCACTAATAGGAAAACAAATATGAAATTCAAAAGTTTGTGACATATGGTAGACACACAAATTATTAGAAAAGTTGTTCCTCATGGATGCTCTTCATAGTTTTCTTCAATAAACAATATAAAAGGATCTCACAATATCAAGATAAGCATCAGTCATACATCAGTACTGAAAGGGTAGTACTCAGGAAATTCATGGATAACTTTTATAGCTTCATTGTACATTGACAGATCTGAAAGAAATTGGACAGAAAATCAAAATAGAATGTATTGTTCTTTATGAAAATACACTGTGCTCTAATGATGCATTAATCAGATTTTTCATCTATTTTGAAAGAAAAGGCTAAATTACAATGTTAATCCAGTTGCAAAATATTTCAAGGAATTGCTTTTAATATCGTGGTTGAATCCATAGATAAATTAAACTGCAAGAGTTTTCAGGTATGAAAGTATATCCATAATAAATCTTTATATAGATGAAAAATCTAGGCTAAACATCAGTTAGGATCCTGCTCAGCTGAATATATGCTCATATTTATTTTTCAGATTAAGAAATTTTGAGAGCTGGTTTACTGTTGCAAAGTTGTGAATATTTCTATATTCACATGCTTAGACGTGGAAACAAAAACTATGATACTGAAACACAGGCTCCATGTGGATTTAAATTCTGATGTAATGAAATTGTGCATATTACAGAAGAATTAGCAAGAGAGTTTGAAGAATTAGAAGCTTATTAAAGAGTAAGAAACAGCCACAAGTTGAAATAAAAAAATAACTTGCTTACCAAACTTGTTTTTATCTTCTTTGAATTGTATATATGATGAACATACGATATTCAATTGATTTGTAACTCTTCCTACTACTTCAATAATACCAGAGATCTCTTCTTCAAGCTAGCAAAGTAGATGAGAGTCAGCATCTCCAAAAATCAGGAATTTTAATCATTTCAATTACATTTGGCAAAAGCAAACTAAAATGAAGTCTTTCCCCTCAGTAAAAATTCATCAATAAATGAATTTTCTAGTAACCATTAAGCAATGCTTTAACAAAATATCTTACTCTGTATTAAAGATTTTAAGAGGCCATAGCAGAATAGAAAAGATCCCACTCAGTATTTTCTGCTCATAGAAATAATTTCTATTTTCTCAAATTGCAACTTAAAATTAATTTCTTGAGACCATTAAGCTTAATTGATACTTGCTTTTCTCTTATTGGAATTTAAATTACAACACTTGAAACTGGAGTCTGTACTTTGCTTCTGTAAAAATAAAATGTAATTGACTCCATATCAGTCAGTATGGATGACAAGAAAGTAACACATATAGCATCCCCACAAAATTATATGAGAAGAAATGATAGTGCTAGGAGACACTATCTTTGGCACACAAAGATAAAAGGAAACAGACATCAAGACATGCTTTAAGGAGATTCTTTTTGATGCTACAGCAACATTAGGATGATATGAGTTTATTTCATCATAACCTTTTCATAACCTGACATTGGTGTATTACAATATATTAGCATTCAAATTAAAACTTCCCAAACCAGTAAAAATGGTAAATTGTAATAAATTGTAAGACTCTTTAATGTATATTCATACTTACAGGTGTATTTAGCTCAATTGCTGCATTTTTTCCTTCTCCATCAGATAGAAAGAAGAATTTCCCAGTTTGATGGATCTATCAAATAATAATTCATAGTAATATTTTAATACAAAGAAAAAGATACACACAAAGAAAAAGTGAGGTTCACACTATATGTATTAGAATCAGGAATCTACCGTGTTTCCCCGAAAATAAGACCTACCCCGAAAGTAAGACCTAGCACTATTTTCTAAACCTGCCCTAATATAAGACCTACCCCGAAAATAAGACCTAGTGTAAATCTCCAGTTCCAGGAAGACTTTTCAGGGAGCAACCGTGCACCGCGAAACACTCCCCCCTACACACTCACACCCACTATTTGGCACCATAAATATATAAGACCTACCCCGAAAATAAGACCTAGTGTGTTTTTGGGAGCCAAAAAAAATATAAGACTGTCTTATTTTCGGGGAAACACGGTAGTAGCATCTTTCCTTTTTATATACAGGTAGTCCACAAGTTACAGTAATAAAGCCAAACCATTTTGGCGGTAACTTATGATGGTTGTAAAGCAGGATGGCCATGGACTTTATTTGTGGCAGTTACTAAGTGAATTATTGTGGTTATTAAGCAAATAATGCTTCACTGTAAATAGTTTTGCCCCAAACAGGAAATAAATGCTAGTTTTCAGCAAAACTGTTATAAAATGTAGTCCAAGGATTATGGGACACTGCAAACAACCATAAATGCAACCCTATTACTGAGTGTCTGAAGTGCAATCTGGTGACTGGTAGGAGGGACTAACTGTTAGAGAAAAGAGAAAAAGAAAGGGGAAAAAGGCAAAAAAAAAAAAAGAAAGAAAAAAATAGAGGTCCAAAAATAAATAGCTTCCAATCTTCTTTACAACAGTTATAAGTACAATTATAATGTAATCTCCCTAAAAGTCATCATAATAATAAAACTTGCCAGGGGCAAAAAAACAGGACCACACGTGAAGTTTCAATTAAACTGATTTATTACCGCTGATACCTATGAACAGGAATCTACTTAAATAAGCAGAGTATTATTTTGGCGCTAAACATCATCAGAATTCAAGACGGGTTGGACTTAGCCTCTTTAGTAGCTATGCAGAGATTCTAGGCTGATTCTTCTTTTGACTCCACCCTCAGGTTTTGCCACTCCTTCTCCTACAAAACCATACATCATAAGTTATTTCTTTTTTTGTACAAAATGTCCCTAAGAGATAGCTAGGTCCCAATAAATGTAGCTTTGTCTTTTTTCTACCTTCTAAAGTTTGATTGAACATTTCATTTTGTTATGTGTGTATTCTTTATATTTGTTTGTATTAGTTTTCATGTTCTGTTTAACACTATGGGTATTTATGTTGTATGTGCATGCATACACACACACGTTTGGCTGTTTCAGTGAGTTCAGTCATCTTTATCAACCATTCCTATATCATAATGCCAAATGGAAAAATGCCAAATCTTTCCATCTTTGTGTGTACAATAATCTCGCTACAGGTATCGTAGACATGATTTTTTCAAACTGCTTATCCATCAGCTCCAAGAGGAAAAGTTGGTAGCACTTTTCCAGCTAACAAATTTTGTTAAAAGGCAAACTTTCTTGAACTGCAGCTCACTTCACCACATGCAGTGCATCTAGTGAAATGAAAATGTTTGTGCCTCTTAATAAATCTATTAATCAGAAGAAATGTTACGAGGCTTCTTTTGATTTCAAGGTTGATATTGAATTATGATCTATTTGTAGTAATTGAAAGCACTCTGCTCAAATAAACTTTGTGCATTCTACAATTATAAAAATTATCATAGAATTACTGGAAATTCAAATGTTTTATCAATAAACAAATGTAATCTTAACAGTATTTTAGAAATAAATAACTTGCAGTTTTTAAAAATAGTTACTACTACTATATTTCTTACCTAGCCTATTAAAGTTCATCTAACTCAGTGGTTCTTAACCTGGGCGATATTGCCCCCCAAGGGGCGATTTTGTTTTTCGGGGGCAATGGAACGAAAAGGGGTGACGTGGGGGCGAAGGAATGGAAGGGGGGCGATGGAGCAAGATATATTGGGAGAGAGAGAGAGAGAGAGAGATCTATATTGGTAGATAGGTTGGTAGGTAGGTAGACAAAAAGACAGACAGACAGACAGACAGATAGGCGGGAAGGCAAACAGACAAACCTTTTGGATGGATGGATGGACGGACAGATAGAAAGAATGCGAGAGTGGCAGAACTTTGGGAAAGCGGTGGCGGCGGCTTTTCCCAACATGGTGCCACATTTGAGGCGCCGAATCTGGAGCATTACTACAGTCAGTGGGTGAACCTGCAGGGCTGGCGCCTCGAACACCCCCCTGCCGGCTCTTAGCACCCCTTTGCTGGCCCCATTGGGGACGCTAAGAGGTGGCAGGGGCGTTATGTTGGGGAGGGGGCGATGACAACTTCCTCAATGGCTCAAGGGGGCGATTCTTTCAAAAAGGTTAAGAACCACTGATCTAACTTATTAAAGTTAGCCTGAGATTCTGTTACTGTATACATGCTCAATTAGAGTAGGGTGAATTTAGTGTGATGTATGAATACCAAAAATAAGACACATGGTCTAGTCATAGCTGCAATCTAAACAGATTCAGATTAATCTAAGTGCATTTAGTTGTGTTATGGGACATCTAATCCTAGTAATATAAGTTGTCTATGAAAAAAGGCTGACAAAATGGCTAAAAATAAACTCTTCCCAGCACTGAATACCAGCAGAAGCCTAGCCATACCTATTAAAGCTTCGTTAGCCACTTACTGTAAAAGGGCAAGGTATATCCAAGAATCTTTTCAGCATTCTTGTGCAAAGGAATGGGATATCAGGGACTAGGCTAAATTTATTATTTTTGATCCAGTTCAAGTGATTGTGTGCTGGCAGCATCATGAATAAGATTATATTCAAATATTTGTATGTCATCTATCGAGTCTAAGCATCTTACAATTTAATTTTTTTAAAAAAAAAAACCTTACTAGTCCACAATTACTACCCATCTAAATTATGCATTCTTCCCCAAAGGCCCTGCTGTTTTAATTGCCTTCTTGAATGTTAGCAGAAAGAGAGTTAACTGACCTCAGAGAGGTAACTACAAGAAAGCCATTTTTCTGCTACCATCTCCTCCCAATTTTTCAGTATCCTGGCCATCTAGAATCTACTGGCTGGCAGATTTTATCTGAAGAATACAATCCCAAACATAATGAGGATTTCAGACATAATGGGCATTAGGGATTATAATCTGCATGTTAAACTGGGCTTGGATGCTAACCAGCAATCAGTGCAGTGCTCACATTAAAAGTGTTACTATGTTAAACCATTTCATAGCAGCAGGCAGGCAGGCAGTTTCATTCTGTGTCAATTGGAGCTTCTGGATCATTTATAGGTACACTGTGAAACAAATTACTGAGGCATTGACTTCAGGTTAACAGCATGACTACCATATCTATGTTAAACTGTTGAAAGCAACAAAGCAAAGAGAAAAAGTATAATCAAACATTCAAAATCCAAGAGCACCAAGTACACAGACATAGAAAAACGATGCCTCTCTTTATTTGCTATACTACTTGGATCTCTTTGTACTTTTTTGTTATTCTTAACTGAAGACAGCAAAATAAGTTGTTTTTAAATTATGCATTACATGACCAATGGGTGATTTTCTTCAACTCAGTAAATAACACAGGCTCCTTATATAACACAGGGAAGAAGAGAAGCCCCCAAAATCTAAATTTAGTATGATATAAGTCACTAATTTAAAGCACCACTGTAACACCTCCAAAATTACAACCCTTGATCATTAGAGCAAGTTTAGTCTAAAATACCTCAATATGCGTACCAACGGCCTACCTCATAGTAAATATTTCATACGCCATCATTATTAAGAATAATAATATGAAATATAGATGACTCCCCCTACTTGAAATAAAAGTGCTGGCACCTACCTGCCATTTCTAGATCAAGAAAATTCTAAGTCGCACTAACAGCAAAGAGAACTGCCTATTACCTTTTCAAGGCGTCCCACGAAACAGACAGGCTTTCCGATGTATTGCGACAATTGACTCGCGCTGACACGAACGCGGGGACCTTCTAATATATCGGCCATTGCAGAAGAAAATCCAGGTTAACTCCTCGCCTGTTGGCCTTGGCGGGAAAAAAACTTGACTTCCGCTCTCGTGCCAGAGCGCGAGCGTACCGCCTCCAGTAACTAAAGGCACGTGGAAGATCCAACCTCCAGTAACGTTTCAGAACAGCAACCTCCGCTAGGCACGTAATAGGCGGACAAGGATGCCAGGCGGGCAAACAGCGTAATGCGCAGGCGCTCTGTGTCGATGTGCGCTAAAGACCGAAAATCATAGCCTCCGGGATGCATCCTGGGTGAACCGGAAGTGAAGTTTGTTGTGGAAAAGTGTCTAAAAGAGGTGGGTGTTTGATGGAGCCGAGTAGGGTTAATGCTACGGTTGGACTCCATTCTGCTGACAGAATGGAAAAGTTGGAAAATGTAACTCGCCGGACCAATAATTGCGTGATACCCTCAATCGTTATACGGGACACGAGACGTTAATTTGGTGGTTTTGACGTCTGAAGTATTTTGACGGGCGAAGAGTTTCGGATATGCTCATGCGCTGGTTCGGAATTCTTGAGGCAATTCTGACAGATTTTATTTGAATGATTAGCGAGAATATCTGTTATGCACAAGCTTGATTTGGAAACCTCTTTCTTCAGACTTTGTTGTCTGTGTTCATGTGTCTGTATGCAGTTTTCTTGGCAATATTTTCAGTTTTGCTATTGCCTTCTTACTAGGACTGAGAAAGAGCGATTTGTCCCACAAATCTCTTTCCAGTTTGTGCCTTAACTCATACATCAAACTGGTTGCTTTAATCTTATTAGAGTACAGCTGCTTGTGAAACTGGTCCTTTTGTGTTGGCAATGGGAAGGCTTGTTGCTATAGCTACAAGTAGTTCATTTGCAGCTTACAGTGGCACTGGAAAACCTTAGCAATTATAATAAGTCCATTCAATCCTACAAAATTTGGTTTAATTTTGTACCTAGGTAGCCCCAAATTTAAACATTGTTTTTTCTGTTCCTGGAAAATGTTTTTTTTTCTTGTCACAACTACTGTACAAAATGTTTTTTAATGCATTCTATTACCTTTTTTGGAAGGAGCTAGGCTGTAGCACTTGTGACTGAAACCAGAAGGTCTTGAATATGCAGAAAATAATTAGTCCCTTCCATTTGAACACTGCTTGAGTGGGATAGGAAATATAACATCTTCAAGATAAGTGAAATTAGATGGTAATTGTTTACTGGGAGTCACTAGTGATATGTCCTGTTTTGTAGGTGACTCGCTAAAAGTGCTTGATCTTACTGCAGTTATAATTGGGGACTAATATGAACTGCTAGGGAATAACATTATAGCAACCTCCGCTAGGCACATAATAGGCGGACAAGGATGCCAGGCGGGCAAACAGCGTAATGCGCAGGCGCTCTGTGTCAATGTGCGCTAACCCATAACCTTCAATGAAGAGTTGTTTTGCAGTAAATTGATATGGAACAGTGATAACCGCCCTGTGCGAGCACATAGGCAAGGACTCCTTGGGTCCCATCGGCAAGTCAATGCCGGCTGGCGGTCCCCTGGCGACGAGTCTATTCTGTTGCGGCCCCTGACCTCTGGAGCCAACTGCCCCTGGGGCTCCGCCTATCCCCTGACCTCCGCACCTTCTGCCATGATCTGAAGACCTGGTTGTTCGACCAATCCGGGCTGTGACCCCTCCCTGGGGGGAATGGGTTTTTAAATTATTTTAATTATTGTAAATTCTAGTTTTGTAATTTTTGGGCTTGTGAATTAGTTTAATCTCTTTTTAATTATTTATTGTTGCTGTTTTTAGTTGTGAGCCGCCCCGAGTCTTTGGAGATGGGGCGGCATACAAGTCCAAATAATAAATAAATAAATAAATAATTTCAACTTCCCATCCTTGGAATTAGAAGTGGTTTAAGACAGGAGTCCCCAACCATGGCTCACTGCTGGACCTTGAGCTGTTTGTAACCTGGCTGCAGGAGTGGTGGGTGAGCCTGAACATGTGTGCACATCCCCACATGCTCGACCAGCGGGGGAGATGGTGTGTGTGTGTGCTCCATTTGTGTGAGTGGCAGGTGCAGGAGCCAGCCACTCACCCACCTACGTGTGTACCTGCCACTCGTGTGGACCCATCCCCTGTACTTCCCCCTGCTGATCTGCAAAACTGGAAAGGTTGGGAACTTTGGTTTAGGAGTTCATGACTGTCATGTAATCATGGGTTTGAACCAGATCGTTACTGGTCCAACTTGACTGCCTCCTTTAGATCAAGTATTCATCTCAGAAGAAGTGTGTTGTCATTTGGTTCTATGGAATTTTTCCATTACTCCACTATCATGGAGAGATCACTTTCTTGTGACAATATTGATTGAATGTACCAATCTATCAGTAAGATTGCTTGTAGAAATGCATAATGGATTCAATAGGTTTCTTGGCAGCCTTTCGGAAATGCTTTAGTGTATGATCAGTTTTGTTAGGGTGTCTGGAATATGGAGGCAACCAAGGTATTTAACAATATTGCTTCCAAGTGGCCTCTTCCCATCTGCTGATCCCATGTAGCTCCTTAGTTTACTGAGGCAGTTTGAGAAATGAAGTGGCAATAAATAGGGCAAAATAATTCATTTAATTATAAAACTGTGAATAAAATGAAAACTAAGAGATTATGTATGTTTAGACATAATTAAGAACTTTTTTGTAAGTCAATTGTAGGTCAGTTACCATAGGGTTACCCTTGAAGAGCATTTGGAAACTTCAACTGATATAAAATACTGCTGTATGGATAATAAATGGTGCCAGTTTCACATGATATGTAACTACACTACTCCATGAACTGCACTGCCTGCCAGAGTGTTTATTGGTGCAATTAAAGGTGCTGGTTTCACCTTTACAGTCCTATTTGGCTCAGTACCACATTACCTCATGGACTGTCTTTTTCTCAAGAGTTTCTACCTGGTAAAACCAATCCAACAGGGCATGCTGTAGCCAAAAAGTGTTGACTGGTAGAAACTAGAAGAATGACTTTTTCTGCTGTAGCCTTGCCTCATTTAATATTCTTCCCTAAGAGATAGTATGGTCCCAATCCTGTTGGCTTTTTGCAAAGCTTTAAAAATTTGCTGTGTATCTGGGCCTGAGGTTCAGACTGGGTTAAAGCCCTGTTACTTAGCATTACTATTAATTGATTAGTTATAATGGCTGCTGTTTGTGTTTATATATTTTGTGGCTGCTACTATTCAATGTTTTTGAAATTGTTTTATAATTTTAGAATTGTAAGTCCTCCAGGACGCTGGGTTGAGTTGGGCAGCTATACAAATTGAATGAAAAACAAACGAACAAATAAATAAATAGTAACACAATTATTAAGTGAATCTGGCTTTCCCATTGACTTTGCTTGTCAGAAGGACACAAAAGGTGATCACATGACCTTGGGATACTGCAACCAATATAAATATGAATCAGTTGCCAAGCATCTGAGTTTTGATCACATGATCATGAGGATGCTGCAACGGTCATAAGTGTGAAAAATGATCATGTCACTTTTTTCAGTGTCATTGTAACTTCAAATGGCCACTAAGTGAATTGTTATAAGTCGAGGACTATCTGTATTTGAAGTATAAAACTTAGTTTAAATTATTATCATTAATCTGCTACTGAGATTTGGGCGAGTATCTTTGAGAAAACTCTTTTTTAAATTGTTGAGTATTTTACTATTAGCAGTTCTTCCCTAAAATAATCTGGTTCTTCTAAGAACAATCTAAGTTTAAGTCAGAATAGCTACATCATCAGCATAAAGGAATTCTTCCAGCTCTTATTGTTAAGTTTAGGTTGCTGCAATTCTGCTTTACTGTGCAAAATGCTAATGCTTAGGAATTGACCATTCCTGCTTCAACATACAAAGCCTATGTAGTTTTTTAAATTAACGGTAATTATTTCATTGTCTTACCCCTTCCAGATGGAATGTTTTTCAAAATTTATTTTGATAATTATGGAAATGTGAATTTGTTTTGCTTAAGCAGAAAAAGTTCAATTTATTTTTTTATTCTTAGACTTGTATTACAAAGAGATGTTCAGTTTATTCAGAAAAAGCCAGGATACCAAAAAGGTAGTGGTGACTGACAAAGAAGAAGATGGATTTGTTTTTCTGGGTAAGTAACTTTAATAACATAAAAGTCACTTTATTTTTTAAAAAAATTCTAGATACTGTATGCTACAAGGTGCTAACTGAAAAGTACATAGAATGTAGTGCAATAAGTGCAAATGGTTATTAATCCAATCAATATTTTTTTATAAATTATTATCTTGACAATAAGAATGTAAATGAATAGTTTATTGTAGCTGTTACAATTATTTTACCCACATTCTTTGCTACAGATTTTTTGCATCTGTAACAACTACCTCACTAAATAAGTAATAATATAGTTGTGATTTATTTCCTTTGGTTATAGCAATCTAAAAATAAGTCAGTAAATGACATATTGGGGTTGCTTTTAAAACCATTATGTTTCAGGATTTTTTAGTTCTAAAGTAGTATTTATTTAGCTATTCTAAAGTAATTCCAATAGAGTTTACCTGTGAATACAAAACTTACTGAACAGTCACAATTTACAGAGTTTGCAAACACTATTATGCATTTCTATTTGTTAATACACTTGATCTTGCATTGATGTGCACTTGATCTTGCATTGATTGTTGTCTTAAAACATTAAAAAGTATAATGAATTCAGTAAAAAATAACATTAAAAAGTAACCCATAGTTTTATATCTCAGCTGAATCATATACTTTAGAGAAGAAGTAGTCCTGGGAAAAATAGTTGTGGGGGAAACAAAAAAGCAAAGATGGTTGGAGAGTTATTGCTTTTGAATAGCTAACTGTTCCTCTATTGCTAATGTTCCCATTGCACTATTTATCTGTGGGAATACTAGTCTTTTTCAAAAGTAGTCTTCAATGTATGACTTTGTCAAATAGCAAATAAAGTTCTCAGAATTCTTTCTCATGAGATTTTGTATGCTGCGTCATATTAAATCCTTTGTTGGTTTTTCTTTAGAGAACGAGAGTGGAAACTATTCCAATCATGTGCCTCTGGGAGTTAGGTAGTACTACTGCTTACTATATGTTGTTTTTCAGTAAGAGTTGCCTACTGCCATGGCATGCATGCTCAAGGGTATGCGCTCATGTGCATCCCAGTGGGCATGCAATATAGTTGATGTTTCTGGAAAAGAAAGTTGTCAGAACAATTAATTTGATAGGAACGAAGAAAAACATTACTTCATATGGGTAAATGAAGTATAGCACATGAAATGTTTAGCTTTTTTCATGTGGTCTGTCGAATGCTACGTTTATATATATTTTTTGTGTTAACTAGTTAGATGACATAACTCACATTCAGACCCTGGTAACTACATAGACAAATACTATTCTGATCTTCATCCACCCACTTTAAGTTTATCTTCTACTCTCTTCAAATTTGCTAAACACAAGGATATTGTCTAATTCATATTATTTGCCCAAAGTTTGTGAGCTTTTGCCCTTAAGAGAGCAGTCAACAGTCAGTATTAATCTTATGTAGTCCTTAGGAAGTAGTTTGTGATTCTGTTCTGGAAGATCTCCTTCCTAAAAATTGACAGATCACTACTCTAATATTTGGATCGATGATCTGAATTTAAAACAGAACATTCTTGTATTCAAGCATGTTACCTTCAAAATCATAACAAACAAAGATGTTCAATAGTTTACAGATAAGGTTATGACTTTTCAAAGGGGAAGTGAAAAAAATTACATGCATTCTTAGTTACTGCCTTTTCAATAGCAAAATTGCAACATCTCTATACTGCAGTTTCTTTTACCAAATATGTATTATTTATTATTATTTACTTTGATGCAGGTAATAAGACTTCCCACCTGATAAAACCTCATCTATAAAAGCCATTTCATGATTTTAGTTTACAGATTGCCTCTTTTATGTAATAGCTACTTTCAGAAGTGACAGATTGTTTGGCTTTATTGTTGTTCTCTATTTTATGAATAATAGGGTTAAAAGTTCCACATGTCTGATTTCAGTACTTCGAATTCAATGAGCAAGAACTATGAGGAGACCAGAAAAACAACCCTCTCCAGTGTCATTGATTTCTAGTCGCATAAGGAGATAATTGCTATCTGTTCATTCAGTGTGGAGTCAAGTAATCCTCTTGGGTACTTTGTTTTACACAAAAACAAAGTGCAGTATGCTTTTGAATCATTAGGTGGCATATTTCTTCATGTTTGCATGCTCCTTGACTGAATTGAATGCAGTATCTATTAATAACCACGTCTTTTATTTAAATCATATTTCAATATTATAAATGTGTTTTCAAAATTATGAAATGAAATTTGTAGTCAGTTTGTAAGTTTGAAATAACAAAAATCTCAAGAGATGTTTCATCATTTATTTCAAAACATGATTACTGATGAATCATTGGAAAAGAAAATACTTATAAAAGAAGTAAATTTGCATGTTTTAAAAGAGACAATAATGGAAGCAGGAATAGGAATTACTATAAGCTTTATGTTGTATTAAAATTATAAGTACAGTATATATGTTGTCTAACTTCATGAATATAGTCATATCTTGACTGAATGATCTTGGCATTTCTAATGCAGATTAATAGAATTTAGATAATGAAGGAATAATACTTTCTGGTGTAAGGGAAGTTTTTTTTAATAATAGAATCTTCTATGTACTGCTTTCTCTGGAGTTTGTACAGTGTCATATTTGAGAATTCCCATTGCTATCTACAAACACAAAATGTTTGTCTTCCAGCAATTTTACTCATAGGTGCAGTTTGTTATACAGTTTGGTAGTGGATGTAACCTATAGAAATAACATCTGCTACATTTGGATAAAAATGGGAGAGTTGCTTCTAATCTATAGAGAGAGAATGTTTTAATTTGCTGTGAATCTATGTAAATTTATAAAATTGCACTACTTTTTAAATCTACTGCATGTATCTTTATGTAGTTAGCTTTTAAAATGTATTTAAACATCTTAATATGCAATATAACAATATTCCAAATTGTCAAAGACCCTGCAGACGGCTCTGTTGTTTAAAAAGATACTTTGCAATCTCTGTCCTCATGTTTCATTCTAGGTATCAGTTTTCTCTGAAAAATATGTACTTATGGTCAAGTCATTTCTGCAGATAGTCCTTGGATTATAAGCACTCATTCAACAACCATTCAAAATTATAATGGTACTGAATGAATGGAATTTATGACTAATTCAATGGGAAAGCCTGCAGGAGGTCACAAATCACTGCTGCTCTTACTGCATTTTTGCCCATCTGTCTGTGCTCTGTAGTGCCTGTCCACAACTTTGCCCACTAGCCTGTGCTCTGTAGTATCCACCTGCTACTCTGCTTGCATGGGAGTCCACTTACCATGTTGTGGTCACATGAAGTCTTTCCTTATCGCCCATGCAATTCTGGAGTTACAATAGCAACCAGGATTGCCATTGCTAAGCAATGCCATTACATGACATTATGCTGCACAACTGCATCACTTAGCAACAGAAATTCCAGTCCAAGTTGCCCTTGTAACCTCAGGACTACTTGTACAATTTTCCTTTGTGAAATTTTTAAATTTATGGTAATGTATCCAGTGTTATATTTGCCAAAACTGGTCAACAAATATACCTGCTACCTATATTATGGGAAGATCCATTCCTTCTCAGCAGTTGTGCTAAGCCAGAGGCCCATGACTGAGCTATGTATTATCCAGAGCATTTTTCTTATCCCATGTCTTCCCTAGGATCTGCAAGTGTTAACAAATTATTTTTAGTAATACTGTCCATTAGTACATCCTTTCCCCTTTCAGTCTTAGCAAAAGAATTGTATAAACAGTGTGACAGACTAAAGTTTAGAAATACCAGCGAATGAGGTAAAACGATTGTGCCAAGAAAAGAGAAACAGTGCAATCGCAGAGATGGCTGAACAAGGCAAACAAGGAAAAAAGTAGTTTCAGAGACAGAAGAAACAAGCACGTTTAAAAAAAGGTTAGTAGTAACGTGTTGCTGAGCTTTGGAAGCATCAAACAAGGAGCTGCTATCTGGAACCAAGTGATAATAATTTTTATGTGATAATTGTGTTGAAACTTATTTAAGAAATATAAAAAGGCAGAGCAACTTTTTAAATTTTATTTTTTTAATAAATTCAAGAACAGTTATTTAAATTATATTTTAAAATACCCCAGTTCAAATATAATTGTAATATACATAAACTAAGGCTGTATGCTTTTCTTCTGTTCTTCTGTTTTGTAAGGAAAATGAAAAACTTCATAATTTAAACAAAACAGGTTTTCCATTAATATCTAAATTTAAGTAATGTTGATCATTGATGCCAGATGGAGCAACCTCTTAAGGGCAAGGGCATACATAATATATTTTGGGATCTAAGAGATACATTGGGTAAGGCAATGATACAAACTGAATTTCTTTTTTCTTTTTTAGGGAGTTAGAACTGTGGACTTGTTTGCTTTTGAAATGATATTAAGCCTTTTGTAGAGAAAAATAATATAGTTGTCACATGTATTCCCTGCCTTAATTGATTGAAATTATTTATTAATATTTCATACTTCTAAACTGATGCTGATGATTAGGTTAATCTTCAATTCATAATCAGGACTGGTAAAAACTTTAGAGTTCAAGTCCTAATCAAAGAGCTAAGAGCTGTTGAGTATCTAGATAGTTCTAAATAGGGTGGCTTTTTTGCAAAGACAGGATATTCAGGTCTAATAAGTTCAAAGTTTCAATATATCTATGCAATATATCCTTTGGGTATTGCTCCAAGGACTCCTACTGTGTTTCCCCGAGAATAACACCTGTCCCGAAAATAAGTCCTACCTTGATTTTTATATGTACACCCTATATAAGCCCTACCCCCTAAAATAAGCCCTAGGTAAGACCCCATCCACTCTGTTGTACCTAGTTGCATGAGGGGGAGAAGGCACATAGGTAAAAATCAAGCTAGAATGGGGATGGGGGAGGGTGGATCTGCCCCACATGCCCCGCACACTACTTACTTACTTACTGCACCTTACTTACCTTAGGACAGTTGCAGCCAGGTCTTTCACATCTGATACCTGCCTCACCTTGCTGGCCTACTTCTGCAGCCACTTGCCTCTACTCGCGTGCAACACCCTCAGGCCTCCATTTTGCCTTCTAGAAAGGCCTCTGCAGCTGAGAAACAAGCTTTGGATTGACGCATGTGGCACCCTGGCCTCCTTTCTGAAGGCTTTTGACTGTGAAACAGAGGCCAGGGGATGCCATGTGCATAAATCTGGAGCTCGTTTCTCAGCTGCAGAGGCCTTTCCTGAAGGTCTCTGATGGTGAAATGGAGGCTGGAGTCACCATGCTTGAGCGGCAGCAAATAGCTGCAGAAGAGGTGGGCCAGCAGTAGACACACGGGCTCCTGCTGGGCAGGGCTGTTGGTGCCACTGCTGTGAGATGAGACAGTGGAAGACTTCCCCCCAAAATAAGACCTAATATCTCTTTTGGAGGCAAAAAAAAAGACTGGGTCTTATTTTTTTGGGGGGGGGAAATGGTACTATTACTGGTACAACCATTTTATTCCCCTCCCTAATCGCTCAAATTGCAAATCACAATATTTTGTTTCTCCTCAATTCATGCATCACCTATTGCAAAAGCAATGAAGCAGACTTTTTCCTTTTCCACAATCATGATGTCAGGAGTTGTATTGGCCAGATATCAGTCTGTTTGGATTTGGAAGTCCCACAGAATCTTGACTTGCTAAATTTTCAATAACTTTGTCAACTTGCTGTTCCCAGTAGTTTTTGCTGCATTTGAAACCAAACTTCTGGGAAAGCTTCCAATGTATGACTTTGGCAACTCGATCATGACATTTTAGATAATCAGTCTGTGAGATTTTGCTGCAGCCACTGATAAGGTAATCCACTGTTTCATCTTTCTTGTTGCATAAACAACATAAGCTGTTGTTACTGATGTGTTGCTTTTGTGGAAGTGGTCTGCAAGGCTTGATCTTGGGCAGCCAAAATGAAACCTGCAGTTTTTTTCTTCATCACCCGTGATCCCAAACAGCTCCATAGTAGCTTTATATCTATCTTTTCTTCAGTGTCCTTCAGGTATTGACTGTACATATCCTTCTTTTTTCAGTTAGCAACTCTTTGTTCAGTTGTTTCCTTTTGATATTCTGCTTCCAATCTTGTTTTCAAGGGGTTTCCCTTGTTCACCTCCTTCAGCAGTCTCTTGATTTTTTATGTAGTCATTTAAGCCTTGTTTTTTCTCTTCCACAGTTGGTTTCATCTGTAAGAGTCTTCTGCCACTCTCAGTTCTAGGCAAGTACAATCGATCAATATCACTTTTTGGGTGCAGAGCATGTGTATTGTCATTAGTTTTCTTGTCTTTCAATCCAAGTTATCAAGTTCTAGCTGAGCCCAATCAATTATTCCATCTGAGTATTACAAGCACTGCCAAGGTGTTAATTGCCTTTATGACATTCCTTCTACTGATCTTTGGATCTCAAGATTTTCTGGATTTGAGTTATGTATTTTGTTGAAGTAGCTTCCTTGACTTGGTTCAGAAGCTTTTAAAACTCCTAAATACTTCTACCCTTTTTCTGGTATTGCTGCTTTTATCAACTCTTCATTATCAAGTTTGAATCCATCAATTTTTCAATGCTATTGTGCTTGTTATTTCCCCACAAGTTCTTCCAGAATTTAAGGGTATTTTCTTTGTTACGTTTTTCACTTGTGAAGTACCATGTCTGCTTTCAAGGGTCTTATAGAAATGATGCTGGCTTTCTCAAAATTGTGAATTTTGCTGAAATTGCATTATTCAGTTATCATATTGATTTATTTTCTCTACAATAGTCACAACTCTGTTTCAACTCTTCAACTGCAACTGCAATTTCCTTGTTTTCCAGATCATAGCTTGTTTTCAGGCTCTGATTTTTTTTATTCTTCAGGTTTCCTTGCCTCAAATTCTTCAAATTATTTAAATCCAATAAAACTTTATTTTTAACTCTAGGAGAATTTTCCACTTCGATTTCCCCTTCTTAATTGCTTTATTCTTTCCAATTTTCAAGCCCAGTTCTTCAGTAGTAATATAAGCTGCTGCATACATTAGCTGGTTTGTTTGAGCTAATATTTCTGTTGGTATAGTATGGACAGATTCATTCACATTCTTCAATAATTTAGCCAAACTTCTCTTACTAACTTGATTCAGTTTTGGCAATCAAATTTTTTCCCATGTTTTCCATCTGAGTCTTCTCAACTAATTTGACTCTAGCTGTTGGTTTTTCAAGATCTAATCCAGTTCTTGCTTCTTGTTCCTCATTATCTTCTTTGATTTCCTTCCTTTTCTCTACCTCTTGTTGTTCCACATTTAAATTATCTCTATTATCTCTATTATCTACACTTGAGCCTTGATCTTGTGTGCCCTGCTTGCAATCTCTTGTAATTCTATATTAGTGAAGAACTTGTGCTTCAAAATGACACATCTCAGGTCCTATAAGTCTTTGTTCATTTATTTCCATCCAGGTGATTCTCCTTCCATGTTGATCATGCACTTTTAAAATCCACATTTCTTGGCTCAGATTGATAATAAGCTTCTATAATTGAGTAATTTTCTTCCTTTGTCCAGATTTTTTGCTTTTTTCATTCATCTTCCAGTTGCCTGTCCAATTCCATGCCCTGGTTGCCTAGTGAGGAAGCTGAGCCCTGTGGCATATTTTTTGCAGAACATCAAGGAGCCATATTATTCAATGCAATCCAGCATAAAATTCACTTGATGTGTTTTTACCAGAGTTAAAAGGGCTTGGAGCAAGTTTAGCTTGGCTCTTCAATAGAACATATTATTATTGTCGATATTGTTAATTTTACTGGGAAATAATAGCTTTCTATACCTTTAAACTGGGCTATACCTTTCTTCAGCATATTCCTTGTGAAACGATTTTCAGGAAATTTATATTTGCTATCTCTCAATGGTATGGTCCTCTGTGATTATGTTTCATTGTTTATTTCTCTGAGGAAAAATGTTTCATTGTTATGTTCACATAATGCAGCAGGTTTTGCCCTAACTGGTAAATCTTCCTAGATACTGTTTTTACATGATGGTATAGTACAGTTAGTCCTCCACTTATGACCAAAATGAAACCTGTTCATTATATTTGCCAGTAGTGATAGTCATTAAGCAAGATGGCCTTGTTTATCAACCTTCCATCCCTGTTCTCCCTGATATGGATATTAAAAGACAGTGCTGGTTGATTAGTGAAGCATAGATGTGCCTTAGGTGGGGGAAGCTCAGAGCCTCAGACCTGTCTGGGCCTCCCAAGGCTTCCTGCACTCCATGAGACACCCTATGCTCTGTTTCCCACCCATCAGAGTCTCCACAGCCCTTTGTTTCCTGCCCACCCCCGGGATTCCCACAGGCTTTTCTCCGCCAGTGGGTCCCCACAGGCCTTGGACCTGCTTCCTAATCATTAAGCCTTACATCCTCCTCTTGGTTTACCTTTTGAGGAACTTCAGAGCTCAAGAGGTCAGAGTTGAGACGTAGGGTAGGCCTCTCCATTTCTGGGCCAAATAGTGTTCTGTCCTAGGCTTCCCCAAAAAGCAATAAGTCAACTCTGAGACTTGGCAAAACCTATTTTATTAAATAAATGTGAATTTATTTCATTCACATTCAGCCAATGGCTTGGCTCAGCCAATGGCTTGCAAAGGTATACTAATTAGCTCAGACCTTATCTATCTTAGAAGGCTGCCCAGTAAATATTTCCACATATAGCACTGAAAGGGAAGGGCTGGGTTGCACAGACAAAACTTCACAAGGCTGGAACTAACGAACGAACAAATGAACAAGTTGTTTCCTTCAAAAGCTCCCTTCCCTTTTGCTCCTCTTTTAATCCTGATGGGAGGGATCATTTATCGTCCACCTGTGGCATTACTCCACATCAACCCTAAGTTCTTAATTGTTCCTTCCTTTTGGCAGCTTTGTGCATGCGTAGGCTGGGAACCGGTTCCAAAAGCTCCCCCACCTCACTGCTGTCTGAGCCCGAAGGCAGCTGATGACTGCCAGCCTGCCCTGGCCCCATCTCTGCCTCTGACACAGAGCCCTCGTCCAAGCCTTCCTCAGCCTCTGGGATTAGCCCAGGTTCCTCCCCGACCTCCTTGCTGTCCGACTCTGCTGCCAGCTCCATCAGCTGCTGGCGAGCCACAACACGTAGCACAATCGGAAGCAGCAACCATTTTCCAATCAACCATATTGAATTGCAAATAGAAAATGGCAGCCACTTCAAGAGAGTGCTGTGCAGTTCATTAACAAAGCTCTTTTCTTTGTTTCATGAGTTTTGTAACATTCAGTATTATGGAATGATGCAAAGCTCAGATTAGTCATGTAAAGCGGGCCTCTCGATTGCTGGGCTACATGCCACAATGCCACAAGTGGCTATCATTTTCCAAGTAAGTCCAAGGATTGTACCATGTGGGTCAGCAATAAAGCAGTTTCCAGTTGTACAGAGGAATCCTCGAAGTTTCTGTTCAGGATCACAGTGCAGTCCCAGCAGTGGAACACCTTGCTTTGCTTCATAAGCATGAACTCTGCAGCACCAGAATGCAGCAAAGCTCTTGTTAGTGAAGCAAATAAGATGCTCTGTTGCTGAACTATATGGTGCACCGCCCAAAATGGTTGCCATTTTCCAAGTGGCCACAGTCCAATGCAGCTGCTCAGAAAATGGTGACCATTTCTAGGATCATGTCATTTGGCACAGTAACGAAGCAGCCTGCCTTTCTTCCCTAGCTCAACCTCCTGAGCTCCAAAGTCTACAAAAAATAAGGAGCAGGGTGTCGGATGTTGTGTGGTGGGATGCCCAAGGCCTCTGGGAACTTCTGTGGGGATAGGGTTGTGAGATAGATGAAGGGGTTCTACAGCTTTCCTGCAGTTAATTGTAAGGACAAGCTTCCATGGGGCGCTTCTGTGTCTATAACTTTGGGGTTGGGTTGTAAGTAACTTTTGGGAATCTCACCACAACTATGAACGGTCACTAAGTAACTACCTGTATATTTTTTAAATTTGTTTACTGCTTCTTAAATTTACTGTTACTCTCTGTTTCCTAAATTTCCTTTTCCTTAATTTCATGATTTATAATCCCCTTTCTCCACATGAATTCACACACATATTTCTTTAATTCAGACTAATTTTTCATGTTTGTCTATGCATGTCTATCCGATAATAGATTCATAATCTTTCAGAAAGACACAAAATTCCTTTGTGGCTTTCTGCAATAATTTAAAATAACCATATTTCTGAAAATTGTTATTACATTTTTATTGGTCCGAGTCTGTAAATCAATTCATTTCAATTTTTATAATATTTTATCGATTTTTGAAATAATAAAAAATGCCTGTCAGAAAAATTACCTGTATGTTTTTTAATCAAATGTACAGTTAATGTCCAATCTAAATGGCAGTTATCTTCCAATCTAAAATAAAGTTTAGATAAAAAAATTACTTGATTCAATTTTTGTCTCACTATAATCTTTGTAAACTTTTCTGTTTTACTGATGTTTTAAGATAAAAAAAATAACATTTAATAAATGAATTATAATCAAATGTTAAGATTTATCTATGGTAATTCTTTAGTTAAGTTGATACAAAGACCAGAAATGAAATATAAATGTTTATTAAGAGATATAAAAGACTTTGACAGATAATTCATTTTGATCAGGAACATGGTATTTCCCTTTTGATGTTCACATTAAGATTAAGCTTTATATAATTCGTTTTGAAGGTATGATAGATGAAATAAAGGGAAAAACAACTATAAATGTATATCTTAGAAATGTATCTAACCAATTCTTGTTATGGTAAGTACTTCAATGTCATAAAATAATGTTGGATTCTTTTCAGTACTACAATATAACATTTTGCTTTAATAATTCGGTTTGACCTTAGGAACAATAATATCAAAAGGCCCTTTGGAAGTGAGACTGGCAGGAGATAAATTATCTCTTACTTTAAAAGTGTCACCTGCTTCATAGTTGTCATGACCGAAGCTCTACTGACAGTTCTGGCTGTTATTCAGTTGCTGAAAAGTGATGCAACTTTGACATTACATAGGTTCCTTGTAATAGTACAGATAGTTGGTGATGCTTATAAGGCAGCTTAAACCCACTGCTATCAATTACATTTTCTTATCCTTATCTATTATTACCTTCCTGCTCTTACTGGCAATCGTTTCTTTTTCCTGGATCATTTATTTTCTATCCCAGTGTGATGGTTTTCAGTATCTTATTCACTGAGTTGCCATATAAATGCAATTATATACAGGTAAGAATTGGATTTTAATGGTTCATGTCTTCCAATTACTAGCAAGTTCTGATCTCAAATTGATTAATGCTTAATTGATCAGTTTAGATTGTTGTATTTTTGTTCAACTGTTGAGCATTTATATATACATTTTATTGATTTTGATTTAAAGTACATAGTAAGTGCAACAGTTTAATTTTTTAGTATTACTGGCAGATTACTATATGCAGCAGATTACTATATATCATTTCCTTATATATCCTGCTTATATATAAGGAAATGATAAATTCAAACTAATAAGCAGATAAAGTGTTTATTGTTAGGTTCATGGGTTCTGTTAAAGTGAATCCATGTTGAATTGTTCTTTTCTAGGTTCTGTAGCTATATGCAGGACTATAACAACTTTTTCATAAATTATGGCTTCCACTGGTTGCTACAGCAATTTACTTAAAACTTTTTTTAAATAATCTCTTTGACAATTTTTTTGTGTATTGAGACATAGGTAGTTAATAAATGTTACTATCCAACCTAACTATGAGCCCTAGGATGAAAAATAGAAAGGGTCTTCTTCAATTTCCAATTATTTTGTATGTGTTCTCAGTGGAATCTCAGAACATTTTAAACATTCAAATTTCCTTTAAAACACAGCCACAAGTTTTCTAATTCATGCATACCCAATACCCAATGGGTATTTGTGCATGGTCCTTTTAGATTCATTCAGCTTTAAAGCCCTCAGGGAGTTAACTTAATTAACATTTTAAATGTAAACTTGAACTGAAATATTTTTTTTAAAATCAGTTACATATCCACTCCAGCCTCCTTCCTGTTTTACAGAATCTCTTCCCCAAGCCCCTCTTTTACTTATTCTTACATTTATATTAACATCCAGCTCCAGGATGAAACAAAATTGACAATAGGCTAAAATGTTAAAAAGCATTATGAAATGCTACAAAGCAACAAAATGTTAGAATAAGTTATAGAACAAGAGCCAGTGAAGGCTTCTAGCTGCAGAAACAAATATTTTGATAATGAATCCAAAGTGATGAGGAAACAGTCTAAATCTATAATTGTGCTGTAATGAATTCAAAGCTATGTATAGCACCCACAAAAAAGCTCCACTCCCACATTCCTCCCAAATGTACTTTAAAAAAAATGGTGATGGGATAAGTAAATTTGAAAACATAAATTATGGACAAAACCAAGATTTTTCAGGAGATTGCACACCTAAATAACCAAACTTAAACCATTTAGTGCTTAAAAATGATAATCATAATTTCAATTGGTTCAGAAATAAACAGGAAATAAGGGTATGCTTGAAATGAAAGCAAGATGTGCTTTCAGCCTGAAAAAAGAACCACTCAACTTGAAATATTTTGTTGAAATGTATCAACTTTTCTATTTCAGTGAATAACACTCAAAGTTTTCAGTCATAGGGGAAAAAAGGAACTTGGGAAAAGCCTCTTCTCCTTTTTCAGCTTGGGCCCAGAAGAGTTTGTAGGTTGGAACTATGCTAATGGCTAGCTAATGGGAAGGAGAGAGAAAAAAATATCTGAAGGTTTACTTTCCAAAGTAAAAAATACTGTAAAAGTATTTTGAAAACATCATACACCCCATGCAACATTCTTATTTCCATTTAAAAGTAAGTTAATTTAGATTAGAATCTGTTATCAGAAAAGACATTCAGTCTTCTTTTAACAGACAAAACTTTTAGATCTTAACTTTTGAAGTGCTGAGCTAGTAGGAGAAGAAAGTTAATTTGAATCTCAAATTATATTTTTAAATCTCAAACTTATAGACAGACATTAATTGTTAGTGTTTTAATTTTTATTTACTTATTTATTTGATTTCTAAAGCAGTCTTAGCAAGTGACTCTGGAAGAATAGAATAGAATAGAATAGAATAGAATAGAATAGAATAGAATAGAATAGAATTCTTTTATTGGCCAAGTGTGGTTGGACACACAAGGAATTTGTTTTGGTGCAAATACTCTCAGTATACGTAAAAGAAAAGATAAATTCGTCAAGAGTCAAGAATCATAAGGTATAACACTTAATGATAGTCATAGGGTACAATAAGCAATCAAATCATACTAGGAAACAGTCAATATAAATCGTAAGGATACAAGCGATAAAGTTACAGTCATACAGTCACAAGTGGGAGGTGATGCGTGATAAGGGGTGATGAGAAGATTATAATAGTCCAGACTTCGTAAATAATTGGACAGTGTTGAGGGAATTATTTGTTTAGCAGAGTGATGGCTTTCAGGAAAAAACTGGTCTTGTGTCTAGTAGTTCTGGTGTGCAGTGCTCTATAACATCGTTTTGAGGGAAGGAGTTGAAACAGTTTATGTCTGGGATGTGAGGGGTCTGTAAATATTTTCACAGACCTCTTTTTGACTCATGTAGTATACAGGTTCTCGATTGAAGGCAGGTTGGTAGTAATTGTTTTTTCTGCAGTCCTAATTATCCTCTGAAGTCAGTGTCTACCCTGTTGGGTTGCAGAACCAAACCAGAAAGTTATAGAGGTGCAGATGATAGACTCAATAATTCCTCTGTAGAACTGTATCAGCAGCCTCTTGGGCAGTTTGAGCTTTCTGAGTTGGCGCAGAAAGAATATTCTTTGTTATGCTTTTTTGATGATGTTTTTGATGTTAGGTGTCCATTTTAGGACATGTGATATAGTAGAACCTAGAAATTTGAAGGTCTCTACTGTTGATACAGTGTTGTCTAGTATTGTAAGAGGTGGTAGTATAGGAGTGTTTCTTCTAAAGTCTACCACTATTTCTACAGTTTTGAGTGTGTTCAGTTCCAGATTGTTGCGGTTACACCACGAGGCAAGTTTTACAATCTCCTGTCTGTATGCGGATTCATTGTTGTCTTGAATGAGACCAATCACTGTTGTGTCATCAGCAAACTTCAGTATTTTAACAGATGGATCGTTTGAGATGCAGTCATTGGTATATAGGGAGAAGAGACGTGGAGAAAGCACCCTTGCTAATTGTACAGGTATCAGATGTGATTCTGCCTAGCTTCACCTGCTGCTTCCTGTCTGTTAGGAAGCTTATGATCCACTTACAAGTGTATCCAGGTACCACTAATTGGTTTAATTTACTTAGAAGAATGTCTGGAATGATGGTATTGAATGCTGAACTGAAGTCTACAAAAAGGGCCCTTGAGTAGGTATTTGGAGATTCGAGGTGTTGTAGGATGTAATGCAGAGCCATATTAACAGCATCATCTGTCGATCTATTTGCTCGGTATGCAAAGTGCTTGGGATCTAACATGGTTTACAGGTGGGATAGCACAAGCCTTTCAAAGATTTTCATAACTACAGATGTTGTGAGGCATATATCATAAAACAGTTAAAGAAAATTAAAACAAAGTAGTAAAAATAAATATATATGTCACGAAGTAATATTGTTATGGATGTTAATACAGCAAGGAAATGGAGATCTTAACAAACTTGGTGCCCCAGGCGCAGACAGATAAGTCTTTACACCTTTACAAAAGATGAGCAGATCAGGTCATGCTGAAACCTATATTCCAGATGGCAGGCACTATGGCAAAGAATACACATCTCCTGGTTCCTGCTTGCTGACATTTCTTGGCTGATGGGAATGCAGCATGTTCAACTTGCCTGCTAGGCCTAGACTGGTAAAAATATGTGAGAGAAGATGGTCCCTTGGGTAACCAGACTCCAGGATATGAAAGGCTTTAAAGGTGATAATCAACATCTTGAATTGTACCCAGAAACATACTGGAGTCACAAAGCAGTTGTATTACACGTGTCAAATACCCAAGACTCTTCATTATCTGTGCAGCCACATTCTGTACCAGTTGAAGCTTCTGAACATGCAGAACATGTTGCAGTAATCCAGACAAAAAGTCACGAGGGCATGAGTTACTGTGGGTAAAGCTTCCTGATCCAGGAACAGATGCAACTTATCCTTTGTATCATTATTTTATTGGCAATTCCATCTTACAACAAAAACAAAATACATGGTTGCAGCAATGTGCAAAATACCCTGTTTCTGGGCAGATCACATGTGAAACACCATTAACCATCAAGCAACCAGTCTATTATTGCATTTGCACCTCTAAACAGCATTAACAATGTGTTTTTGTAAAGATAACTTTGCATTATTAACTGTTAAAATAAAGAACGGAATGACACACATAAGCTCTGACTGCAGCTCACATAATGACAATAACAGTAATTTCTCCACAGTAAAAGATTTTTCATAGTTTACCAAGTAGACTGGTAGATATAATGCTGTGAAGGCTTCAGTCAAACCATATACATTGCTGCTGCCTTCCTCTCATGCTTCATCACCCATTCATTCTAAACCAGTATTTCTGTAGGAGGAAAGTGTGATGTTCCTGTTATTGTACTGGCTGGCAGAAATGTTGCTATAAAAACAGGAAGTACTATCATTCTTGAGCAAAATATGTGAAATAAGAGTTGAAAGTGAATAAAATGCTCTTTAGAACAGGGGTTGCCAACCTTTTGGACCTCAGGGACCACCAAACTCATAATTTTAAATCCCGCAGACCACTAATATGAAATTTGACTGACAGTGACTTGCTGACGTTGGTGGGAGAGAGAAAGGGAGATCTGATCTAACCTCAGAGGGCTGGCAGTGATTTTTCTCTCTCTCTGTCTCTGTCTCTGTTTCTCTCTCTCTCTCTCTCTCTCACACACACACACACACAGGTCCCTCACCCCCTCCAAGACAGCCACATTCCTTCACTAACCGCTTTTCAGCTCCGTTCTCAGGGGGAGAGAGAGGGAGGGAGAGAGAGAGACGGTATCCTGCAATCCCAAATAAAGAAGGATTGATCGGTAGGAAAACAGGGTGGGGGATTTTCCTGCAGACTTTTTGGGGGATTTTCCCAGGGTCTCTGTCCAGCTCCGTTCTCAGAGGAGAGAGAGAGAGAGATTTTTGGCTTCATGCAAGGAAAGCAGCAGAAGCAGCAGAAGTCTTTCTTTCTCTCCACCAAACTCTGCCAGAAATTAGTCTTTGCCAGCGCAGCCTCTTGGAGCAGGATGCCTTGCAGAGTCCCAAAGACTCATTTCTGGCGGAGTTTGGGGAAGAGAAAGAAATACTTTTGCTGCTTTCCTTGCGTACAGCCAAAAGCAGAAGAACAAAAAAGCAGAAAGAACAATCCGGTGGCCAGGTGAGGCATGTGGGGCGAGTGGGGCAAGTTCCCTCCCTCCGCCCTTTCCCCCTCCCCTCACTACCTTGTGGTGTTCGCAATGCAAGTGATGCAGCCTTATGTTCATGCGCAGTCTGGATTAATTGCTTTGGGGGTGACATTTCTCTGTAAACCATCAAAATTTTCTCACGGACCACTAGTGGTCTGTGGCCCACAGTTGGCAACCACTGCTTTAGAAATTGAGTAGTGGAAGTTATCAATTATAGTTATAGAACTTTTGTATGTAGGAAAAAGGAAATATTTGCAAGTTCTGTTCCATAATTAATTTGGAGATTTATAATTTCAAACCTATCCTTGAAGCAGTATTACAGATGTATAGTAAGAATAATATTAATATCGTTCTATTAAAAATATTCTACATTATCTGATTCCTCTGCTCCATGTGAATTGTATTCATTGTTAAGGACAATTTTCTTGAAAAGCCTGCAGTTAAGAAAATAAAATGGTTAATATAATACACTAAACCATAATATGACTTTTTTTATTTTGACTTAGAATAGAATAGAATAGAATAGAATAGAATAGAATTCTTTATTGGCCAATGTGATTGGATACACAAGGAATTTGTCTTGGTGCAAATATTCTCAGTATACACAAAAGAAAAGATACATTCATCAAGAGTCAAGAATCATAAGGTACAACATTTAATGATAGTCATAGTGTACAATAAGCAATCAAAGCATACAAGGAAACAGTATAAATTGTAAGGATACAAGCAACAAAGTTACAGTCATACAGTCACAAGTGGGAGGGGATGGGTGATAAGGAGTGATGAGAAGATTAACAGTAATAGTAGTGCAGACTTTGTAATAGTTGAACAGTGTTGAGGGAATTATTTGTTTAGCAGAGTGATGGCTTTCAGGAAAAAACTGTTCTTCTGTCTCGTTGTTCTGGTGTGCTGTGCTCTATAGCGTCATTTTGAGGGAAGGAGTTGAAACAGTTTATGTCCGGGATGTGAGGGGTCTGTAAATATTTTCACAGCCTTCTTTTTGACTCGTGCAGTATACAGGTCCTCGATTGAAGTCAGGTTGGTAGTAATTATTTAATAGCATGATCTATTAATTTAGTCATGGTTTATATTTAGTTAATGTAAGAAGCCATGATCTAGTATGATGTAAATCCTGTCACTATTTCTATTATGTATTGTATTCATGACCTATGATTTTATTGTAGTATAATTATTATGAGAAGCAAAGACCCAGTGTCCTCAGGCTGGAACCAGTTTAATCTAATGGTTAAGGTGCCCGCTAGAAACCATGAGTTCTAATACCATTTGAAGCATAACAGTCAGTTGGTGACTTTTGGCCAGTCACTCTCTCTCAACCTGACTCTTGTCCCAGGGATGTTGTGGGAAAAATAGGAGGAGGAAAGAGTATTAGGTATGTTTGCTGCCTTATTTATAAAATAATAAAGATAGGATATGAATAAAAAACATTGTACAGAATCCATTAAATTGTGGGAAAGCTTCATATTTGATCAAATATGAATGTATGAGGTACTTAATCTCATTTTGTCAGAGGGCAAGCAACTATTTCATTTGATCTCCTTTATGTCTTCAATAAGGATTCTTTCCTAGCCAAACGGTGTCTGCAAGATTTCAGCCAAGCCCTAGCTTAGAAAATGAGTTTATCTATGTAAAGTCAGCAAATTAATGATTTACTGCTAAGCCCTGGTTGAGGAGAGCTTGATAAATGTTTTAAGTGTATTTAGGTGAAAAACCAAAGAAACATTGCTCAGGGTAATTTGTACGTGGACCTTATCTTACATATATAACAAGGGTCAGAAGTATTGAAATTTTCATGTCTTTGTTCACCTCATGTAATTTTTTAAATATGATATAGAGCATACTGATATGAACTATTACATCAGTAGACAACTTCACACAACTATGTTTGTCGGTGACTAACATAGTTGTCACTGGGTCCCCACATGTATATAGATTCCCTCACTGGGTCTCCTCGTAAAAAATTCTGTATATAGAGAAAAAATATGGAAACCCAAAATATCATTCCTCTTCCGTTATAAGTAGATACAAAATGCTCAGTGATTAAAAGCACTGAACTTATCAGATGGAAAGCTGACAGTCCAGGTTTAAGACCGGAGCACTGCACTATGGGGTTAGCTCCATCCTTACCCCAGCTTCTGCCTACCTAGCAGTTTGAAACATGCAAATGCAGGTAGATAAACAGGTACCACTTTGGTGGGAAGGTAACAGCATTCTGTTAGCCTCAGCATACAGTCATGCTGGCCACATGACCACAGAAACGTCTTCAGACAACACTGGCTCCCTTAGCTAAGAAATGGAGATAGAGTTGGACATGACCTTTACTTTTACCTTCAAAAAATACTTGCTAAAGCTATGTGTAAAATTATTCTATATTTTGCAACACTTTGCAAATCTTGCTAAGATGTAGTTCATTTAATTGTGCTTTATTGATATTTGCTGAGTTGATGAAAACTAATTATAAACAATTGTTTACAAACCACAGTGCCTGAATTCTGTCAAACCAGGCTTAAGTGATTTTCAACATTCCCTACCTAAAATCTCACTGTTAAAAAAATCTGGTCCCTTCAAAATAGAAACAAGAAGCCTTTTCCAAGAAGGACACTGCATATTTAGAAGAATTCTAGTGTTATATTCATCATTACATTTTATAAAACATTGAAATAAAGTTGATATTACTGTTATAGTTATAAAAAGATGAATAAAAGTAAGCTAATTTTATTACAGCTACTTATAGTTTGAGAGCCAGTTTGATGTACCGGTGCTCCTTGATTTAACTGGTCACTTAGTGACTGGTCAAAGTTACAAAAACTCAACATCCAAAACTACTTACAACCTGGTTTCATAGTATCAGCTGCTACAGTGCCCCTACATTCATTAGTTCTTTTGACCAACCACAGCAACACTGTAGTGGTTCCCTTCACTTATCTTCCTCCCATCCCCCACAATGGATCCCTACAGGCAAAGACTGGAGTAAACCCTGCCATAGAAGGGAAAGTGAATGGAAGCCACTGGTAGAGTAGCTTATTTGCTATGTGTGAGAAAAGAGTTGGATTCTCTACCATGCTGCTTTGAGAGTCCAGCATTGGGATATGACTCCACCCTCTGATGTCATAGAGCTAAGTCTGCCACTATAAAAAGCCAGCCTCTACTGAGAGCCCCAGCTTTTCGACTCAGCTCTTGTGACATTAAGAGCTATGGTCTCTGGAAGCTTAGTTGAATCAGCAATTTCATCAACAACAACGAAAGCAAAAACAGTGACTAAATACCATTAGTGCAGCTCCCGAGGCTCAGGTAGAGCTGTGCTTGAGAGGAGAGCGGGGATCCGCTCTCCTCCACCGGTCAGCTGTCCCAGCAGGGCACTGATGACCACAGTAAGTGCAGCCAGAGAGAGAGAGAGCCATGGATCTTCCGAGCCACATAATAACCTCGAGGCTCGTTCTAAATCTCCCTCTCCATTTTATTTTATTGAGGCGTGCTTCTTGCAAAGAGCATTTACATCAGGAGACCTCCCAAGCAATCATTTGCAGCATGAGTCTCCCGGAGCGCAGAATTAGGCCTCAGAGAGCCCAGTCATCAGCTAGCCGCCCACACAGTCCCCCAGCAACGCTAGACCCAATCAAATTGAGACTTCCTGCTGGTGGTTAGACACTGAAAGGGACCATTTCAGTGTGAAGGCAGCATTTCAGCCAGACAGAATCTTCCCAGCCCAAGGCCCAAAATTTCAGGTCTACTTGCGAACCTCATTCAAGTCTCTGGCCTCGTGGCTGGTGGTCATTTTGGGATCGTGATCTTTTGGGTACCATTTTGATTGAGCCTCAAAGCAGTGATCCATTTTGTCTGGCCTCCATCTTGGAAGATTTCATAGCACAGAATCTATCAACAGAGAACAATTTATAGTCTGTGCCATTCTTCACAGCTGAATGGAGAAGAGATGCCTGTTCATTGGAACATAGCAGCTGCACCCTGTTTAGCTACTCACATTAACATTTTGTTTTTTTAATCAAGACGTGCACAGTTCTCAGTTACAGTTTTCCATGACAGCCATCAGCACTTGCAGGGCAGCTGTTTGGAATATAAACAGACGTTTAAAAAAAAGGTTACATTTACAACAGGTTGTAAAAATTACAGCCTGATATTATTATGATACAAGAAATATAGATTTTACCAAATCTTTTTCAGATATTCCATCTTTTTCAGAGGATTGAATAAAGTTATATTGGTGGATATTCAAATAAACAAATGGCATACCTATAATATTAGCAATCTTAAAATGAATGGAGTATGAATATTGTGATAATAAAGGATATTTTATTTCTTGATATTTAACAAAGCTTCTCTTAAGTCCTGTTAATTTATTCTGAAATATTTCATAAATATTTTGCAAAATTCTGTAAGTTTCAGTACCTTATATGTATGGCCAATTATAATGAAATTTAAGATTTTCATTTGTATTTCAATAAACTCATCTTGATTTTGTTTCAAAATTGGAAGGTATTGTAAGTATATATATTGGAATTCAAATGAAGCAAATTGACATTTTTTAAAATCCAAAGCATGGGTAATATATTTTGTTCATGTACACGTGAAAGCTGTTTTAAACTACATCAGTTTAGATTTTTATTTCTTTTGCTACGCTAGATCACATTATGAATTCTTTTATAGGTTTTGTTGCAATTTCAAATCATACTGATTCTGGTTTTGGAAATTATTTAGCTAACTTTAGATGGTATATGAATAGTTCTGTCATTAGACTGCAAGGCTAAAATAATTCCTTATTCTGGACAAGTAGATTTATTCTTTTTCTGAATCAGTTGGGTTCAGCTAAGACTTTAGTTTTATGGGACATGTTTAAGGCATTTTGGGGGGGATTCCTTTTTTTTGCTTCAGCAAAAAAGAACCTTAAAGATTCCAACTTTAAACAGTTGGAACAGATGGTTAGGAATTTATTGTTGCTTTATGCTAGACCTCACAGATGAATCATATCAAGCATGATTTTAGTAGCAAAATTTTAATAGGGCTGTTATATTCAGAATAATTTCAATATTGTTTGACATATATGAGACAGGAATATTGGGAGATAGAGAGAAAGGTGGCAAGCTGGCCATTCACCCCAATCTAAGTAATTCAAGGCTTGGCCCTCTCCCAACTCTTGGTAAGGTAAGGGACTGCTTCCAACTCCTCATACCTGCTATCTTCCTGTCCCTCTGCACTTTTGGCCACCCTTCATCCTGCCTTGGGGGGCAGCAAGACACAACAGAATCATGTGGCTTTGCAGCTGTTTGCCATTCTGCAGCTCAGGAACTTCTTGGCATGCTATAACTCCGAGGCTGCAACAAGTCTCTGTGTTACAGTTAGAAGCCATGGGTACCCTAGACCCCTTATGGTAGTATAGTACAAAACCATCAAACCCCAAGAAGCGCCAATAGTGCAATACAAATGTCCCAGTTGCCCAAGAAGCCCTAGCAGAACAGTGTGAAGCTGCAGGAAGAAACAGTTATAAAATTTGCTGTTGTTAATCACAAGGTCATGTCTAACCCATTGCGACCCCATGGACAACCTTCCTCCAGGCCTTCCTGTCCTCTATCATCCCCCATAGTCCATTTAAGCTCACACTGACTGCTTCGGTGACTCCATCTAGCCTCATTTTCCGTCATCCCGTTCTTCTATTGCCCTAAATTGTTCCCAGCATTAGACTCTTCTCTAGTGAGTCTGTCCTTCACATTAGGTGGCCAAAGTATTTGAGTTTCATCTTCAGGATCTGGCCTTCTAAAGAGCAATCATAGCTTTCCTCCCTAGGAGCAAGCATCTTTTAATTTCTTGGCTTTAGTCCTCATCTGTGGTGATCTTGGAACCCAGGAAGATAAAATCTGTCACTATCTCCATTTCTTCCCCATCTATTTGCCAGGAATTGAGAGGGTGGATGTCATGATCTTAGTTTTCTTAATGTTGAGTTTCAAGCCAACTTTTGCACTCTCCTTTTTTACCCGCATCAAGAGGCTCTTTAGTTCCTCTTCACTTTCTGCCATTAGAGTGGTATCACCTGCGTATCTGAGGTTGTTGATGTTTCTCCCGGCAATCTTAATTCCAACTTGTGATTTATCTAGTCTACCTTTCTCATGATGTACTCTGCATGTAAGTTAAATAGTATACAGTATACAGCCTTGCCAAACTTCTTTCCCAATTTTAAACCAATCAGTGATTCCGTGCCCAGTTCTCACTGTTGCTTTTTGACCTGCATATAGATAACTCAAGAGACAAATAAAATGGTCTGGTACTCCCATCTCTTTAAGAATTTGCCACAATTTGTTGTGATCCACACAATCAAAGGCTTTAACATATTCAATGAAGTAGAAGTAGATGTTTTTCTGGAACTCCCTAGCTTTCTCCATGACCCAGCATATGTTGGCAATTTTTTATTTATTTTTTATTTAATTACATTTATATGCCTTCTCCGAAGACTCAGGGCTGACTTACAATTTTGGGATACAACCCAGTGTGCTCAGCAATAGCCTTCATTCCATTGTATATGCCTGCTTATTACTGCGGCATTTTACAAAGTCAGCTTATTGCCCCAACAATCTTGGGTCCTCAATTTACCTACCCGAGGATGGAAGGCTGAGTCAACCTTGAGCCTGGTAGGATTGAGCCTACAGTAATTGTAGGCAGCTGGAACTTAAGTGCTAGGCATTTAACAGCCTGAGCCACCAAGGCCCAATTGGATCTCTAGTTCCTTTGCCTCTTTGAAATCCTGCCTGTAGGTCCACATACTGCTAGAGCCTAGCTTGGAGCAAGCTAGGCTTCCAGCAGTATGTGGAGCAAGCTAGGCTTCAGCAGTTATTATTTTGGGGTGAGTCAAATGATGCCTCACTTAACAATTGTACCATTTGACAATGAATTTTCGCGTCCATATTTTGATTGAAATTGTAAGACTTTGAGGTAAGATTAAGTTTATTTACATAAATATTAATAGAGATTAATATATGTTTTAAAGGGGACTCCAGTGTTAATTTCATGAGATATATCATAAAGATAAATAAATTAATAAGATAATATTTATGCAGAATAATCTAAAAGATCTTAGGCTAAACTGTGATTATTTTATGAGGATGCCAAAAATTGGAAGAAATTTAGTCGTATCTTTTCCAGCTAACAAGTTTTAGTAAAAGGCATAAGGTTTAATAATATATCAGTGAAGACTTTCCTGCCAGTATCAGTCCAGTGGTGATGTATTTCCAGGCTAACAGGCCATGGTTTTATTATTTGGTATCCTGATAGTGCTAAAGATATCAGCCACAAAACATCAAGATAGACCATGGCCCATTAGCCTGGAAGGTCATTACCATTTAATAACATTTGTTAGCCAGAAAAGATGCTACTAGCCTCTTCCTGATTTTTGGCTATCATATCTAGACTAACATATCTATGGCAATTGTAATCACCCAGATTTAATCAACTACAGTATATCATTGAGCTTTTATCTTAACATCTGTATTTTTTCTGATAAAAGCATCTGATAAAAGCCTTAGTGATGAAAGCTATCTGGGTGACTTTGGATCAGTCACTTTCTCAGCCCAACCCACCTCACAGGGTTATTGCATTGGGCAAAATAAGAGGAGGAAGGAATGTAAGATATGTTTACCACCTTGAGTTGTTTATAAAAAATAAATGTGGGCTATATATTCAATAAATAAATTGTTTTCCTCTGTTGGAAAACAAATGTGTAACACCTTTGAAATTGTGACAACTATTAGGGTCTAAGAATATTGAACAGGATCTTTCTTTTTTATGTTTGGTTATTAATAGGTAAGCAATTATGATTTGACTGAAGCACATGAGAGGTTGACATTATGGTACAATGTCTCTAATTTAGACAAAGCATTGCAGCAGAATATTTTCCTGAAAATAGTGGTGCTAAATAAGAGTTTAATAGTTTAAATTAATTTTTGACAGTTTTAAAGATTTTTGGATATTTTAATTTCAAATACACTTACCAATATATAAAGCTGAAACATATATTAATGAAATAATGTAGACCAGATTCTTTACTACCTAGTCACTGAGTGCAATTTTAGTTTCCTTAAGAGATGCTATGCTGGACAAATCAAACCAATTTTATATGGTATTAAAAAGTGAAATAAAAGTTACCATTGTACTACTACTTCTTAATCAAACAAAGAAATAAAAATATTAAAGATCTTCAGGACTTTTCATAAAATGTTTAAAAAGGGGAAGACATTAAACTTTTTATATTGGCCATATAAGACATTTGAAACTTTTTAAATATATCTAATTTGATCTTATTCAGTTAGAGCTTTTTTGGTTTCAGATTAGTATTGTCCCAAAGGTGCTTATTCTGGAGGCAACTGGACTTCTTGTTTTTTCTTTTTTCCTTTTATAAAAAGTTTTTATTTTAAGACAAACATACAAACAAAACATAAAAACCATCTTCCATTTTATATACATACATTGTGTCAGTTGGTTACAGATCCTTTGTGTTATCCTTTCATAGTCATCACTCACAATTCATAAAAAGGATTCTCATATTATCAATATAAAACATTCTTATATATTTATCAATTATTATTTATACATGACAAAACTATTTCATCATTTATACGAGATATTCTCAATTTTATTATAAAGTTTATATTATACTTTCATCCAATGGTTATATATGTCTATACTATATTTTATATCAATCTATTAAATTTCTATTACAAAATTATATAATCTATTACATTACCAAGTCTTTTATCCAACCATTGATAAAACAAATCCCATATCTTATAAAATTGTTTATCTTCTTGATCTCTAATTTCAAATGTCAATTTGCTCATTTCAGCACAATCCATAATTTTCTTAATAACTTCCTCCTGCATAGGTATTTTATCATTTTTCCAGTTCTTAGCAAATACAATTCTAGCTGCTGTTAAAACACTTACAATCAAATATTTCAACTCTTTATTGTAAATATCTGGTATAATTCCCAAAAGAAATATTTCTGGTTTCAAGTCTATATGTTGTTTTACCATTTTTTCCAACCACGTGTGGATTTTAGTCCAATATCTTTTTGTATCCGAACACGTCCACCACATATGGTAATACGAGCCAGGTATCTGATGACATTTCCAACATTCATCCAATTTATTCTTAAACATTCTTGCAATTTTCATCGGGGGTAAGTGCCATCTGTAAAACACCTTATACAAATTTTCTTTATAAGCAGTTGACATTGTCATTTTATAATTCTGAGACCATAGTTTTTGCCATTTCTCTAAATCAGTCCCATATCCAAAAATTTTTCCCCAAACAATCATTGTTTCTTTAACTTGTTCTTCTTCTATTTTAAATTCTAATAAATGTCCATGAAGTTTTTAAATTACCTTTTCATCAGTACCCATCAAAATTTTATCTAACTCAGTCAACTTATCATAAATACCTTCTATTTTAAAATCTGTATCAAATCTAGATTGTACTTGCAAATATGAAAACCAATTCATTTTTATACCTTGTTCTTCCAATGCTTACATAGATTTAAGTTCACCCTTTTTATTCAATATCTCACTATATCTAATTGTTTGTTCCTTTTTGTATATTACTGGATATGAAAAAGCTTCAATAGTAGATATCCATAATGGAATTTTTAAATAGTATTGCTTTTAATCTTCTCCCAATTTAAACACAAAGCCTCTCGAATATAGTGTCTTCTAAAGTACCCTTGTGTTTATACCAAAGGAATGCATGCCACCCCAATAGCAGGTCATGTCCTTCTAAAGTCAATAGTCTACTATTCCTTAGTGTTATCCATTCTTTTACCCACATCAAATTTGCCACCTGATAGTATAATTCCCAATTGGGCAATGCAAACCGTCCTCTTATTCTTGCATCCTGTAACAGCTTAAGTTTTATTTTTGCTTTTTTGCCTTGCCATATATATTTCAACACAGTTTTATTTAAATCTTCAAAAAACTCTTTCCCTAATCTAATTGGAATTGTCTGGAATAAATATAAAATTCTAGGCAATACATTCATCTTAATTGTTGATATTCTCCCAATCAATGATAGTTGTAAATTTTTCCATTTTTCCAAATCTGTTGCTATCTGCTGCTTGAGTTTAATGTAATTGTCCTCCTTCAGTGTACTACATCTTGATGTAATGTGTATCCCTAAATACTTAACCTTGCTTGCGACCTGTATTTCTAGAACTTCTTCCAACTCTTTCTTTCGTCTTACTAACATGTTCTTTGTTAGTATCTTTGTTTTATCTTTATTAATTTTCAAACCTGCTACCTTTCCATACTCTTCTATCCTTTCTATTAATTTAGGTGCTGATTCCAGTGGATCCTCTAGTATAAATACCAGGTCATCTGCAAAAGCTTGTAACGTATACTCTTCTTTTTAATTTTCATTCCTTTTATTTCTTTATCTTCTCTAATACACCTATTCAACACTTCTAATGTTAACACAAACAGCAGAGGCGACAGTGGACAACCTTGCCTAGTCCCTTATCTTCTATCTATAGATCCTGTCAATTCTCCATTTATCAGGACCCTTGCAGTTTGTTCATGATATATCGTCTCAATGGCACGTATAAAATTTTACCAAACCCCATTTGTGCCAGTTGTAATTACATAAAACGCCAACTCACATTATCAATGGCTTTTTGAGCATCTAAAAACATCAAAGCCATTTGCTTTTCAGGGTGTGCCTCATAGTATTCCAGAGTGTCCAGAATTATTCTCATATTATGTTTAATTTGTTTCTTTGGCAGAAATCCATTTTGGTCAACATGTATAAAGTTATTTAAATATCTTTTCAATCTTTCTGCCAAAATTGAAACAAAAATTTTATAGTCTGAATTTAGTAAGGAAATAGGTCTATAGTTTTTAACTTGCTATGAGTCTGTATCTTCCTTTGGTATAAGTGTTATTTCTGACCATGTCTTGGGTATTCTCTTCTTTAACATAACTTCATTCAGAACTTCTAATAGTTGGAGGTTCAACACCTCCTGAAAAGTCTTGTAAAATTCCACTGGCAGACCATCTGGACCTGGTGCTTTCCCTGTATTTTGTTTTACTTCTTGTTTTTTCTTTGAAGATGTTTCGCTTCTCATCCAAAAAGCTTCTTCAGCTCTGATAGGATAGTGGGGAATGGAAGGGTTTATATTATATTCCTGTCAGAGCTGAAGAAGCTTCTTGGATGAGAAGAGAAATGTCTTGAAAGAAAAAAATCAAGAAGTCCAGTTGCCTCCAGAATAAGCACCTTTGGGACCACCATGACCTGGATTAGTGGTTCTTAACCTTTTTGAAAGAATCCCCCCCTTGAGCCATTGAGGAAGTTGTCATGCCAGCCCCCTCCCCCCAACATAACAGCCCCTGCCACCTCTTCCGTCCCAGGGGGGCCAGCAGAGAGCTAAGAGGCAGGGGCGTTCAAGGTGCCCGGCCCTGCAGGCTCACCCGACTGTGCTGTTCAGCTCCAGAGCGGCGACAAAATGGGGTGAGCAAGCTGGCCTGCAGGTTCACCCACTGACTGTAGTAGCAGCTCGGGCGGCACCAAAATGGATGAAACAGCAGAGCGGGCGGCTTTGGGCCACCTGCCACCCTTAGTGCCCCTCTGCTGGCCCCTTGGCCTTGGGGCCAAGAGGGTGGCAGGCGGCGTGTGGAGCTTGCAGCGGTGGCACATAGCACCACCTCTTCCACATTGGAGGTGCGGCTCGGGCGTTACTACTCAATGGGTGAATGTGCAGGGCTGGCGGTTTGAATGCCTCCCTGCCGCCTCTTAGCATCCCAGGGGGCCAGCAGGCTAAGAGGTGGCAGGTGGGCGTTCAGGCAGCCAGCCCTGCACATTCACCCATGACTAGTAGCAGCTCAGAGCGGCGCCAATGTGAAAGAGGTGGTGTGCCCATGCTGGGCTCGCCGCCCCCTGTCACCTCTTGGGTCCCCAAGGGGGGCCAGCAGAGGTGCTAAGGCTGACAGGCGTGTCGAGCGTGGCCGCGGCGGCACATAACATGCCACTGCTTCTCTCTCTCTCTCTCTCTCTCTCCCTCCCAATATATCTCCCTCCATCAGCCCCATATCGCCCCTTCCATTCCCTTGCCCCGTGCCTTTTGGTTCTTTGCCCCTGAGAAAACAAAATGCCCCTTGAGGCGATATCGCCCAGGTTAAGAACCACTGACCTGGATGACTGAGAATCTCTAACAGTAGGGGTGTCAAAAATCAAGGCCCGTGGGCCAGATTCCAGCCTGTGATGTAGTTGGATCTGGCCCAGGGGACCATCCTAGTCTACCCAATGCAAAGAGGAAAAATCAGGCCAGCGTGGCTTTGGCTCAGTCTACCCAATGTGAAGAGGAAACATAAGGCCAACGTAGCTTTGGTCCAGTCTATCCAGTGCAAAGAGGAAAGATCAGGCCAGTGTAGCTTCGGCCCAGTCTAACCAATGTGAAGAAGAAACATACCAGCAATTTGGGGAGTGACGACAAGCTGAGCATGCCCACCCAGTTGGCCACACCCACCCAGTAAGCCATGCCCAGCTGGCCCCGTCGACCTGATGCAGCCCTCAGTGAAATAGAGTTTGACACCCTGCTTTACAGACTTTTAGCCATTCAAACTAGTATGTTTATTTGAAGAAATATTTATTTATATTTAAAGTTTCTTAACCACCCATCATCATCAAATACATTTAACAACATTAAACAATTCCTATGTGATCTTGATTTATATTTCTAAAATATTGAATTTGTCATCTTGTGAAGACAAGACAGGGGATACAACTTTGGGGTACAACTCAGTACTTAAATGGTAAGAAAATAATCTTCCAATTAAAGAAATTGATCCAGGATGTAATATTGCTTTTAATGTTTGAAAAATCTCTATGCTCTAAAAATGAAATGACAAATTATATTGCTATATGATTAAAATTTAGTGATAAGCTTAACAATGAAATCATTTGCATATTGATCTTAAGCTTATGTGGATATTTTGTTTTTGTTTATATTTTATGTTCAGTTATTTTAACCATTCTATTAAGTTACTTTGCATAGTATCATTATTCAATGAATGCAATGAGCTAACTATAGCAAAATATAAAATTAAAGCAAATTTTATATTTGAACTATTTTCTAAAAATATAATAGTCTTATATATTAACTTAATTATAAACAAATTCTGATGAAAGGGTGATTTTTTTTAGGAATATTAAATGAATATTTCCTCATTTTGAAATAAAAAATGTGAAACGAGTTTCAATTCTAAAGTTGAATTAATTAAGTAGTGTATTAAATGTCCTATCTGGAACAATGTCTTGTTTCATCATGAGGGTTTTCCCTTTTATTGTTTAATGTTAAAATATTATTATTTTAATATATTATTAAATATAATGTCTCATTATGTTATATTAAAATAACATAATGAGACATTATATTTTCTAGAATTACTCTTTGAAAATAAATATTTTGCTTACCTGTATTTGCTGAAACAATTATCCTCCTTGATATGCTTTTTCCTATTCAAGGCCCAATTTCCAACTAACTCACAGATCTCTGTTAGAGGGAGGTATAAATATTGGGTTTTTCTCCTATTTAGAATGACATTTTATGATAAACAGAGTGTTTCTTAATGTAGCTTTTTAGCATCAAGTCCTAACTTCAAAGTATCTGCATTTTTCATATATGTTAACTGTTGGGCTACTGCAGCATTCTAGTCTAGAGGTGCATAAGGAAAGCATATAGCTTTCAAAAGCCTTGGGAGTAGCCTCATGAGACCTCAAAATGCTGCCTACCAAATTGGAATTTTTAATGCACAAAAGTTTATACATATTAATAATGAAATTTTAATTAAATATAACTAAAAACATCTACATTTTTACATATTTATTTGTTCATGTTTGTTTACTTAGACTTACAGCTACTTCAGTCACAAATGACATAATAATGCAGAATAATAGTACAGTACTGACCTTCATCCCCATCATACCTTGAAATATCACTCAGGAGTCACTGACTACCTATCATAGTCTTATTTCCTTATTTCCAGTCAGCATCGGGGCCTTATGCACCTCCTCCTCCCTTCAGGGTTCAGGCACCCCAGTCCAGGCCGGAAGCCACTTTCACTCCCACTGCAGCAGGTCTTCGCCCTTCCTCCTCCTTTGACAACAGGTCCACAGACATCCAAGCTGTGGTTTCCTTAGCCATCAGAAGGGCCTTGGCTGAAGGTTTTCAGCAGATCTTTCGGCCTTTGGAAAGGGTCCAGGCCCTTCTCCCTTCTCAGTCCATAGGTTCCTCACCTCTGCAGCGAGATGTCCACAGACCTCAGGATCTCAGGGTCCATGCTGCTCAGGCAGAATGGGAGGAGGATGAAAGGGAAGAGAGTGCCTCCCCATCTGAACACAGTTGCTCTTCTCATTCAGAGAGGGAAGAGGGTGAAATCTGCGATCACAATCTTTCAGAGGAAGAAGACCCCCCAATTCAGAACCACCTTCCTCTGCATTGGTCTTCAAACCACCCCTCTTCAAGCCTTTACTTAGCAAGGCTTTAGTCACTGCCAACCTGTCAACTGAGGAAGCAGCTCCAGAACCACAAGGCAAACACTCAGGGCAAGGAGACTCGCTCTTCTCCAAGCCTGTAGTACACACGGAGGTGTTGCCTTCTCCCATCTTGTTCCTCGACATGGTCAAGGAGCAGTGTGCTTCCCCTTCTGCAGGACCTCGCCCATCGTCGTTAGACAAGTGTTTCTACAATGTCAGCTCAGCCATAGACAATGCCCTTGCAGTGCCCTCAGTAGACACTCCGGTGGTGGCATCATTTTCCTCTTCTGGAACTCCAACTGAACCAGAAGATGTACTTAAAGCAGAAGATAAGCATTCCGAACAGACCCTCAAACGCAACCACCAAGCGGCGTGGGCTGTTCGGGCTTCGACTGCTGCATCCTTTTTAACCAGGGCATCCTTACGATGGCTGCATCAGCTGCAGGATCGATTACCTGCCTCCAACCTTCCATATCAAGACCTTAACAAAATTATAAAAGCGGCAGAATTCACTGTGGATGCCACTCTCAATTCCACCAAATTTGCTTCAAGGGCAATGGCATCTTCAGTGGCGGCCAGAAGGTTTCTGTGGCTCCAAAATTGGCAGGCGGAGTCACGATGCAAATGGACGCTGGCCTCGGCCCCATCCGCAGGCGACAAGCTTTTTGGCGAGTCTCTAGAGCCTTATCTCATCGAGACCAGAGATAAATGGAAAATTCTTTCCTCCTCGGCTAAAAAGGCTGACTATTGTCCAGCTCCCTATCGCCCACCTGCCCTTCGGTCGGAGTCCTCCTCTCGCTTGTCTCATCCACAGAGGTTGTATTCCCAACGTCAGGACTAACGTGCGGAACCACCTGGCAGGCAGCAATCTTTTCCTGATAAACGGCCCTTTCGGGGGGAGGAGGTAGTGCTTTCCATCGCTCTAAGTAATTCCTCATTCTCCCCACTCATCGGAGGTCATTTAGCCTTCTTTGCCTCCAAATGGGAGGAGTCAACGATGGACGCCTGGGTGCTCAACACTGTTAGGTCAGGATTGCAATTGGAATTTTTATCGTCACCCCAGAAATTTTTTTAATTTGCCCCATTTCAAGGGACACTTCAAAGAAAGCCCTTATGAATTCAGCCATTCAACATTTCCTAGACATCAGGGCTATTCAGCCTGTTCCAATCTCACAACAAGGACGTGGGTTTTACTCTCGCCTTTTTGTTGTTCCCAAATTCTCGGGGGGGGGGTGACGAGCCATCCTTGATCTAAAATTTCTCAACCAATTTGTTAAATACAGGTGATTTAAAATGCAGGCATTGCATTCTATTTTAGAGAGCGTTCGGGGGGGCGACCTCCTGTCCTCCATTGATCTCATGGAGGCTTACCTCCACATCCCCATCTGGCCTCATCACCACCAGTTTCTCCGTTTCTGTTATCAGAATACTCACTATCAGTATCAAGCACTTCCCTTCAGCCTTTCATCGGCTCCCCGGGTCTTCATGAAGATTCTAGCAACATTGGTGCCTTCTCTACATTCTGTTCCAGTGAGGATCCAATGCTACTTGGACGACATGTTTATTTTATCTTCCTCCATCCAATCGGCTCATTGGGACCTACAAATTACCTTGTCCTGCCTCCAAAGCCATGGATTCTCCATCAACACCAAGAAGAGCCATCTTTCTCCCACAACCAAATTGCTGCACCTGGGAGCAGTCATCGATACAACTTCGTGCCAAGTTTTCCTGTCTCCGGCTCGTGGACAAAGCCTTGCAGAGATCATCAGTCAGATTCAACAACACCAGACTGTTCCCTTCTCACTGCTGTCCAAGCTCCTGGGGAAGATGGTCTCGTGTATTGGTATTGTTCCATGGGCACGGCTTCACTCCCGATCGCTCCAATGGTTCCTGCTCCCCTTCCAACGAGCAGGAACTAGCCACTCATCCATCAAGGTCCTGCTCTCTCCACAAATCCGGCGATCCCTCAATTGGTGGCTCTCCCCGGCCCTCTGGAAGGGACTCCAGTTCAGGGACCCAGACAGGCTGCTGGTCATCACAAATGCCAGTCTCCTGGGTTGGGGCTCCCATATGGAGGGTCAGATAGCTCAAGGAGTCTGGTCCAGGATAGACAGAACCCATCCCATAAATTGGCTAGAGCTGAGAGCCATCTCCCTGGCTCTAAAGCACTTCAGAGCCTCTGTGACCAGCTCCCATGTTTTAGTGTTGACGGACAATATGGCCGCAAAGGCCCACATCAACAGGCAGGGGGGGACGAGATCCAGAGTGCTCATGAGGGAGGCAGAACGCTTGGGCTTATGGGCAGAAAAACACTTGCTGTCGATCTCAGCGGATCACATTTCCGGAGTCGACAACTCCCAAGCAGACTGGCTGAGCAGGAGTCCAGTAGACCAGGCAGAATGGTCCATTTCCCCATCCCTTTTCAGGAATCTATCCCACAGATTCGGCACTCCGGAGGTAGATGTCTTCTCCACTCCTTGGAACGCCCAAATGAACAGATTTTTCACCAGGTTTCCTTGCCAGGGAGCAGAGGGGACCAATGCTCTTCGGTGCAGATGGCCCAGGGTCTCCTCTATGCTTTTCCTCCGCTTCCCATCATTCTGGCAGTCATACGGAAGCTGTTGGAGGAACGAGCGGAGATAATTCTCCTGGTCCCCTATTGGCCACGGAGACCCTGGTTTGCGGACCTGATCAAACTCTCTAAGGATTCCCCTTGGAAAATCCCGGACCTGATACATCCGGAGCCCCAGTGGCTCAAGCTGACCGTGTGGCGCTTGAGCAGCAGTGACTAAGGGAAGCTAATCTTCCAGAGAAGGTTATACTCACCATCCTGGTGTCTCGCAAACCTTCCACAAGGCGCATCTATGATGCCACCTGGAGGGCTTTCTCCCAATGGTGCCTCAAGGAGGGCCTCTCCCCTACCTCAGCTCAGTTGGCAGAGGTTCTTAGATTCCTTCAAGATGGCTTGGAGAAGGGTTTGGCCCCCAATACCTTACGTCGCCAAGTAGCTGCGCTCTCCTCAGTTCTTTCATGGGGTTCATTTCCTTCCTTGTCCCATCACCCTTCAGTCAAAAGATTTTTAACAAGAGCTTCCAACCTTCACCCACCTGTGGTTCACAGGTATCCTTCCTGGGACCCTCATCTGGTCCTTAACGCCCTCACGAAGGCCCCCTTTGAACCCCTTAGAACAGTATCTCTCCAGTTTCTAACCCTAAAGGTAGTGTTCCTTGTTTCTATCATCACAGCCAGACGGGGGTCAGAGCTTGCGGTTCTTTCCATCAGGCAGGAACTCTGCTCCTTTAATGATGATAGGGTTGTCCTCTGTTTGGACCCCTCATTTATTCCAAAGGTTAACACCTGGTTCCACCGGTCCCAAGACATTGTGTTGCCGGGCTTCTGTCCCCTTCCACACCATGATTTAGAATGTAAGTGGCACACGCTAGATGTCAGAAGGGCCCTTAGAATTTACATTAAGTGCACTTCCTCCTTTCGGAAGACAGAAGCCATGTTTGTTTCCTTTCCCCCTGCTCACTTGGGGAACAAGGCCTTTTCCCCAACTATTAGCAGGTGGGTCAGGAAGTGTATGGCACAGGCCTACCAAGTAGCAGCTCTTCCAGTTCCCCGAGGGCTCACAGCGCACTCGACCAGAAGTGCGGCCACTTCAGCTGCCTGGGCTACCCAGGCATCCTTGGAAGAGATTTGCAGAGCGGCCACGTGGACATCCCCGTATCTTTTCATCAGATACTATCATCTTGATATCTACATCTTGGCTACGGTGGCCTTCAGCAGACGGGTGCTTCAGCGAGTGGTTCCACAGTCGGAGTGATTGGCTGGACGAGGACCCGCCCGCGGACATGCAAGCTTTGGTATGTCCCATCCTGGGCTCTTGCTGCAGCATGGAGGAGAATGGGGGTTGGTAAATTTACCGTGAACGCCCTTTCTATCTATGCTGTGAGAGAGCCCAGACCCTCCCTTAGTTCATCCGGACAGGGTAAGACATATGTTATCCTTGATTGTTGGCTTTCAGAGACACTTATTTGGTCTGTCAAGTATCTTTGCCAAAGCTGGGGCTACTCCCGGGGAGCTGGCTTTTATATGCTTAAAAACAGACCCAGCTTAATGACGTCATAAGACGGAGTCTACCCATCCTGGGCTCTCTCTCAGCATAGATAGAAGGGGCATTCATGGTAAATTTACCAACGCCCATTTTCTTTCCTTTTTTCCCTTTACACTATATTTCTTTCCCCTCTGTTTTCTTAGTTTTCCACTTTTTTTCCTTTGTATTTTATACTTTGACAAACTAATAAAAAATTGAATAAAGCATATCAGGTGATGTGTATTTGTGTAATGAGGGAGGGTGTGGCCTAAAGAGATCAAAACTATATCAAGGTGTGCATAATTATTAGGCAGCTTCTTTTCCTCAGGCAAAATGGACTAAAAAGAGATTTGACTGACTGAAAAGTCAAAAATTTTACAAAGTCTTTCAGAGAAACTCTTTGAATTGCTAAGATATTGAAGTGTGATAATGGAACCATCATTTTTTTTATTTTGCAAATAGTCAACAGGGTCGCAAAAAACATGTTGAGAAAAAAAGATGCACATTAACTGCCAAAGGTTTGAGAAACATCAAACGTGAAGCTACCAAGAACCCGTTATCCTTCAGTGCTGTCATTCCAGAACTGCAACCTACCTGGAGTGCCCTGAAGTACAAGGTGTTCAGTGCTCAGAGACATGGCCAAGGTAAGGAAGGCTAAAACCTGACCGCCACTGAACAAGACACATAAGTTGAAACAGCAAGTCTGGGCCAAGAAATATCTGAAGACAGATTTTTCAAAGGTTTTATGGACTGATGAGATGAGAGCGAACCTTGGCAGACCAGATAGATGAGCCCTTGGCTGGATCAGTAATGGGCACAATGCTCCACTTTGACTTAGATGCCAGCAAGGTGGAGGTGGGGTACTGGTATGACTGGTATTATTAAATATGAGCTAGTTGGACCTTTTCGGGTTAAAGATGGACTCAAAATCAACTCTCAAATCTACTGCCACTTTCTTCAAGCAGTGGTACAGGAAAAAGTCTGCATCTTTCAAGAAGACCATGATTTTATGCAAGACAATGCTCCATCACATGCATCAAAATACTCCATTGCATGGCTAACTTTAGGCCTTAAAGGCCTAAGAAAGTCCTTAAAGATGAAAGAATAGTGATATGGGCTCTTTCCTCACCTGACCTAAACCCTATTGAGAAATTGTCGGCCCTTCCTAAATGGGAAATTTACAATGAAGGAAAACAGTACACCTCTCTGAACAGTGTCTGGGAGGCTGTGGTTGCTGCTGCACAAAAGGTTGATCGTCAACAGATCAAGAAACTGACAGACTCCATGAATGAAAGGCTTATGATTGTTACTGAAAAGAAGGGTGGCTATATTGATCACTGGTTTGTTTGTTTTTTGGAAATGTCAGAAATATTTGTTTGTACAGTTTGAGTTGTTTGTTTATTATTCTTGCTGTAACAGAATAAATGCAAATAAACGAGATGGATACATTTTCATTTTTTATTTAGTTGCATAATAATTCTGCACGATAATAGTTGCCCAATAATTGTGTACATTATTCTCCTAAGTCAAAATCACACTTTCACTTCCTTAAATATTCAGCTGTAAAGTTTATTAACGTTTTGCATTGATTGTCAGCACTGTAGTTGTTCAATAATAAAATTAATTCTCCAAAATACAATTTGCCTAATAATTGTGCACATGGTGTAAATTAGTGATTAGTATGTCACATCATTGTGTAGTTCCATTTTGGCCATTTTTCCATGGAAATCCATTTATCCAAATAACTTTTTCCATTTATCCAAATAACTTTTTGAAGATTTTCTGTCATGAGCAACTCATTTCTTGGAGATAGGTTCTGAACTTTTACTTGGCCATTCCAAAATACTGAATTCAAATGAGAAAACGTAACCCAGGTTAATTTATGCAGATTCCAGACTTCTGATTAATTTGGTATAGGCCAGAGGTGTCAAACTCGTGGCTCATGGGCTAAATACGTCATCCCTGGTTTAGCAAAGGGAAAAAGTTACGATACATCACATGACAACTTGTCATCATAAATTTGACACCCCTGATATAGGCTCTTACCTTGAACTCTAACTAGAATATTCCTTGTGATACCAAAATGTGTTTGACTTTAGCATGTTATCCTAATGAATGACTAAAAAAGAAAAGCCAATATCCAGAATCATCCTGAAAGAGCAAAGGTAGAAAGTAATGTAGCTAAGTATCGGTACAATATTTTAGATTTCTACTAGGAGACACAGACTAAGGCCTGTTAGTATTTATGTAACTTAATTATAGCGTAAGTAAGCTAATTACTGATTTTCAAGTGAAAATCTTAGGACATTTTGTATTAATAAAGATACTGCCAGGAAATACATTTCATCTTTGAAAAGTCCTAATGTAACTCCAGTATGAAGTCTGAAGAACTAGTGATGCCTAATATAGCAAAGATTTCATGTCAGAGCTTTTTAGTATTTTAATTTAATTTAATTTAATAATTGGACTTGTATGCCGCCCCCTCTCTGAAAGGACTTGGGGCGCTCACAACTAAAACAACAACAATAAATACATTAAAAACAAATTAAACAGTACAAGCCCATGTAAAATCAATTTAAAACCCCTCCCCGAGATGTCAGTCCAGCCCGGTCTGTTCAAACAGCCAAGTTTTCAGATCGCCATGGAAAGAGGAGATCCGAGCCAAACGGAGCCCCACGGGAGTTGGTTCCCACAAGGCAGGAGCCGCTACAGAGTAGGCGGCAGGAGATGCCCCAAATACCCCGACCCAAGCCATGAAGGACTTTGAATGTTAATACCAACACCTTGAATTTCACACAGAGGGCAACCGGCAACCAATGCAGCTCAGCAGGTGTAACATGGGAGTACCGGGAAACTCCCATCACAACCCGCAAGGCCGATTCTGCACCAGCTGAAACCTCCAGATGGAATGCAGTCCTAAATAGAGAGCGTTGCAATAGTCGAAGTTGGGACGGTGCAAGTGCATGAGTGACCCCATGGCGGGCATCTCAGTCCAGGACGGGTGAAGCTGGCTAACCAGCCTGGGCAAAGGGCCCCTGGCCACGCCCCCACCTGCTCCTCCAACCAGCAGTGAATCCAGGAGGACCCCAGGTTTCAGCCCTATCCACAGGGGCAACACCTCTCTCCCTATGACCAAAGATGGAATCTGTTGACTGGTCCGAGATGCCTGTATGCACAGCCACCCCGTCTTAGCCGGATTGAGCTGTAGTTTGTTCCTGCCCATCCAGATCTGTACCGCATCCAGACAACGGGATCACGGAGAGGGCATCACTGATTTGGTTTGGGGTAGAATAAAATATCAGCATGCTGATGATACCTCACCCCAAAGCCATGGATGATCTCACCCAGTGGTTTCATATAGATGTTGAACAGGAGGGCGAGGACCCCCCTGAGGGACCCCACAAGGAGAGCCCTCGAGTCGACCTCTGCCCCCTGCCAACACCGACATTGCACTGAGAGGTAGAAGGAGAACCACTGCAAAACAGTGCCTCCACTCCCAGCCCCTTGAGGCGCAATAGATGGATGGCCATGGTCGGCAGGTCAAAAGCCGCTGAGATCTAATAGGACCAGGACTGAGGAAAATCCCCGTCCCCTCCAGAGATCATCCACCAGCACCACCAATGCCGCCTCCGTATATACCCAGGCCGAAGCCCAATTGATACAGATCTAGATAGTCTGCTTCCTCCAGGAAAAGCGGAAACTGCTGAGCCACCACGCTAACAACCTTCGCCAAAAAGCCAAGGTTGGGACTGGACGGAAGTTGTTAAAGCTGCTGGGTCCAGAGCAGGCTTCTTCAGGAGGGGTCTCTCACCACCTCCTTCAAAGCGGGCGGAAAAGAACCTCTCCTCAGTAGCTGCACCACTGCCTGGGGCAGCCACATGACCTCCCTGGAGGCATGTACCATCCAGGAAGGGCACGGGTCCAACAAACATGTGGTGGAACTCAGCCGCGTGATAATCCTGTCCACTTCATCCTCAGAAACAGGATCAAACTCAGACCAGATGGTATTGGCCAGACTCCTTGTACCCCCCTCCTCAGACCACTGCCAATTAGAGTTCAACCCCTCCCACATCTGAGCGATCTTATCCAACAGATATTGACCGAATTCCTCAGCCCTACCCCGTAAAGGATCCACCCCGTCCCTCAATGTAAGAGGGAGCAAGTGACCCCGAACAGGGCGGCCGGGCGATCCTCTGCGGATGCTATGAGAGCAGAGAGGTAAGCCCTCTTCGCTGCTCCCACAATGATAAAGCCTAACAACTGAAATAGGATAGAGATGATTTCCTCCAATAAAGTTAAGCTTAAAGTAGAAGCTATTTCTATGCAATTCATAAAGTCAAAACAGTATTTGTCTTACCACTGAAATCATATGAAACAGGATGTTCTAATAACAGGTAATTGAAAATATTGGGGAGAAAAGTGACTCATTTAACAAATCTGTAGACTAGTTCTTTCAGTCAACTATGTAAAAAGAGGTGCATTCTTCCCACTATAGATTATATTTTTCCACAACTTACTGCTACTCAAGTATTTCCATTGCCCAATGCTGATACTGGGTTACTAGATCTTTGTCACACTGATAGATTTTTCTTCAAAAGGTTGCTTATGAGGATTTCTAATATTTCTATGTTGCCTCAAAGATCTGTTTCCCAACAGCACATGAAAGATATTTCAGTATTCATGGATATTTTTTATTATAGTTGTTAGCCTTCAAGATTTTCTTCCTGTGCTTTGCATCTTTCGGCTGTCATAAGTAACGGGGGGAGGAAGCGAGCTGGAGGTTTTACAAAATAGAATTATATAAGTTGGAGGGGAAGTGTTTTGCTTAGGTTTCTATCTTATGCTTTCTGCAGCTGAGGCTGTTTATCAAAATATGTTAATGGAGTCTAAGTATTTCTTTCTTGGATTTTGAATAGAGCACCATCTGACATTATTCTGAATCTCAGTTTACCAGCCCACCCAGATAATTAATAAATTTTCTTCTGAGGGGGTCTGAACACAATGTCTAATCCATCCAGCGACCAAGAAGACCTGGGAGCGACTGGAGGGCCAGATTCCCTGCTGTTAGAAGCGGCAAGGGAAGCCGATTTGTTAGCAGAATTAAGTCTTGGCGAAAAACCATCTGTAAAACCCAAATGGTCCCTGGGAGTTGGCTGGAAGGATCCTGAGGAAAAGCCTACTCCAGGAGTGACCGCTACCCATCGGCGTGGAAGAGAAGAGCCATGGCAAGAGAAGGTAAGAAAGAATTTTTTACTCAAGCCCTGCATCTTCTAAATGGAAGAAACTCAGACTGATCAAAGGTATGCAGGGGAAGAGGGGGAGGCAGCCCCAGCCAGAAGAATCAGACAGCTACCCCCATAAATCAACCTGGGCCGGCGCAACAGGGAGCAGCAGCCCAAGGGCCACCAGCAGGGGGAGTAATTGCCAGCAGGCGTAGAACTCCAAATGTGCCTCTGTTGGAAGTAAAATATGGGGGGGATCCCAAGGAGTTAGGATTCTTCTTGGCACAAGTCTGGAGCCATATGAAGGAATATGGAGAGGATTTTCCCTGAGAAGCAGCCAAAGTTAGATGTGTTACCAGGGCTCTTGAAGGAACAGCTGCCAAGTGGATGGTGACTTTGCATAATGATAATGCCTCCCAGATGATGAATTATGACCTGTCCATGACTGCGCTGTGGGCCAGGTTTGAAGACCCATTAGCTGAACGTAAGGCTAGAGTTAGGATGAAAACCATAAATCAGGGGCGGAGATCAGTGGCCGACTACACCCAGGAATTTAGGGAGCTGGCATGTCATATTCGAGGCTGGTCCCAGGGAGCCCTGATAGAAGCTTTTAAAGATGGGTTGAATAAAGATGTTTATCAAAGCTGTATTGCCAGAAGAGACCCCATTGAGCTGCAGCTGTGGTACGTGCTGGGAGCAGAGGTGGAAATTGACCTGAAACAGATGCCGGGGGGGCCTTGGTTGGCGCAAGTCCTCCCCCACCAGCCCTCGAGAAGCCTTAAAACCTCAAAAGGGAGGATTGGCAGCAAAACCCAAGACCACTGCCTGCTTCTGATGTGGGAAGGAAGGTCACCGGGCTGCACACTGCCGTGCCAGACCAGAGCCAAAGGGGGCACCAGGAGGAGGAAGAAAACCTGAAAAACCTCCAGCAAAACCTTGTGAAACGACGCTTAAAGCAGAGGAAGTTGTAGAGATTGGCTCTCCGAAAGGAGAGGAGCTGGGAGCTCCAACCTCTTTTGAAGAGAGTGAATCTGAATCGGAAGACAACTCACTGATAAGTCCAAACAAGGGCCTTATGACCATTCCAGTGAGATTAAGGGTACCCACGTCGGGAGCCAAAGGGGAAATGTTGGCCTTGTTAGACTAAAATAAATAAATAAATAAATAAATAGCCTTTTGCCAACTGGATGGATCGGTAGCTGTGGGCGGCCCTGCACACTTCATAATGGAACCAGTAGAAATGACGGGGAAGCATAGAGAGACTTTGTGTTTTATTGTGGCTCCAATGGGTTTGTCCCTGCTCCAGAAATGGAACCCCCACATTGACTGGAGGAGAGGGATCATGGGCATAATGTACTGACCAACCTCCAGAAGGGGAGGGGCAATCTCAACCGGAAACCAAGAATCCCACAGAGCTGGCCTCCACTGGCACCAAGAATCTGAGGGGGGAGGAGAAAATTCCAGAGGAAAATTGGGACTTAAAGGAGCTATTCAGTGAGAAGGCCTTGGACGAGCTCCCCCCCATCGCTCAACAGATTGCAGTATTGAAATTTTGCCAGGAGTGAAACTCCAAAACCAAAACTGAACTCGATGACACTGCGGAAGCTAGAAGAGCTGCAGTCCTTTATTGATAAAAATTTGGAATGTGGTTTCATACAACCTGCTAGGCCTCAAGTAGCGGCCCCAGTATTATTCCATGAGAAGAAAGATGGCTTTCTTTGTTTGTGTGTGGACTATAGAAACCTAAACGCCATTTCGGTGGAGAACATGTACCCACTCCCTTTGATAATGGATATGTTGGCCCACTTAGCCAAAGGGAAAATTTTTTACAAAACTCAATCTGAGAAGCTTACTACCGAGTTGGAATTAAGGCAGGTGATGAATGGAAAACTGCTTTTAACTGCCCAATGGGGTGTTTCCAATTCAACATTCTTCCATTTGGCCTACAGGGGGCCCCTGCAGTATTCATGCAAATGATAAATCAGGTGTTGCATGAACATACAAGGGGGTGTTGGAAAAACTTCAAGCTGCTGAACTGTACGCGAAGTTGTCCAAGTGTGAATTCCACCAGGAAAAAATTGACTATTTAGGCTATCGCATATCACATAACGGCATAGAAATGGATCTCGGGAAAGTTCATGCCATTTTGGAATGGGCCCCTCCCTGCACCAGGAGACAACTGCAAAGTTTCTTGGGATTTGCTAATTTTTACCGTCAATTTATCCCTGCTTTTGCGAAGATTGCAATGCCTATCACAAATCTCCTAAAAACCAGAGGAAGTGAAACTGAAGCCTAGTAAACCACTGGAGTGGTCCATGGAATGCCAAGCTGCTTTTGAGAAACTGAAACGACTGTTTGCTGCTGAGCCAATGCTCAAGCACCCGGACATGGATGCCCCTTTTGTAATCCAAGCTGATGTGAATGACGTAGCAGTCAGGGCGGTCTTACTACAAGCAAACAAAATGGGGACTCTGCAACCATGTGCATATACTTCCCATAAACTAACTGAAACTGAAAGAAGATGGGGCATCTGGGAAAAAGACACTTTTGCAGTTCACTGGGCTCTGTTAACCTGGAGGCATTTCCTAGAAGGGCAAACACCCATTTGAGGTGTGGACGGATCATAAAAATTTGGAGGCTTTCCTAGAAAATGCCCAGAGGTGTCTCAAGCAAGTGCTCTGGGCGCAGTACTTTAAATGCTTTAATTTTTCATTGAAGTACATTCTAGGGGGGAAGAACTTCATGGTGGATGCTTTATCTAGATTACCTCAATATAATAGTGCCCGCCAAGAAGTGGTCCGGCCTATTATCCCAACTAAACAATTGGCGGCTCCAGTGGTTACCAGAGCCCAGAAAAAGAAGGAAGTTGATTTATCAAATGACTTATCTGCACAATTAAAAGAAGCTCTAAAACTTGATGATTGGTTCCTGGCTCACTCAAATAACTGTACGGTTAGAGATGGATTGGCATGGGTAGGGGCCAAATTATATGTGCTAGCAAAGTTGAGAAACCAAATATTACAGCAAGCTCATGACTCTAAAGCTGCTGGACATTTTGGATTCGTGAAGACCTTAAACTTGGTTAAAAGGCAATTTTGGTGGCCTACCTTGAAAAAGGACATTGAGACTTATGTGACTAGCTTTCCTATTTGTGCCTCAGCCAAACGGCCTCCTGGTAAACCAGTGGGCTGACTACAAAATGTGGCTAGACCAACTGCTCCATGGAAAGAAATTTCTATGGATTTTATACTGGAATTACCTGACAGTGGGGGAAATACAGTTATTTGGGTAGTAACAGATTTGTTTTCCAAACAGATACACTTCATATCTTGTGCAAAAATCCTATCTGCAAAAATGTTGGATAAACTGTTTATTTTACATATCTACAGGTTACATAACAGATAACAGATAATCAGAGTTGAAAGGGACCTTGTAGGTCATCTAGTCCAATCCCCTGCCCAAGCGGGAGACCCTACACCATTTCTGACAAATGGCAGTCCAATCTCTTCTTGAAAGTCTCAAGTGATGGCGCTCCCACAACTTCTGAGGGCAAGCTGTTCCATTGGTTGATTGTTCTGTCAGAAAGTTTCTCATTTCCAAGTTAAATCTCTCCTTGTTCAGTTTCCATCCATTATTCCTTGTCTGGCCTACAGGCATTTTAGAAAATAGCTTGACCCTTCCTCCCTGTGGCAGCCCCTCAAATATTGGAAGACCGCTATCATGTTTCCCTGGGTCCTTCTCTTTATTAGACTAGCCAAGCCCAGTTCCTGCAACCATTCATTGTATGTTTTAGCCTCCAGTCCCCTAATCATCCTGGTTGCTCTTCTCTGTACTTTTTCTAGAGGCTCAACATCTTTTTTATAATGTGGTGAACAAAACTGGATGCAGTACTCTAGGTGTGGTCTTACTAAGGCTTTATAGAGTGGTATTAGTACTTCCCTTGATCTTGATTGTATCCTCTGTTAATACAACTTAGGATTGCATTAGCTTTTTGGCTGCTGCTGCACACTGCTGGCTCATATTTAGCTGGTTGTCCACTAAGACTCTAAGATCCCTCTCACAGTTACTGCTATTGAGCCTGGTTTCACCCAGTCTATATGTGTACTTTTGGTTTTTCTTGCCTAAGTGTAGGACTTTACTTTTCTCTACATTGAATTTCATTTTGTTAGATACGGCCCAGTGTTCTAGTCTGTCAAGATCCATCTGGATCTTGAGCCTATCTTTTTGGGTGCTAGCTATTCCTGCCAGCTTAGTATCATCTGCAAATTTGGCAAGTTCCCTTCTATTCCCTCATCTAAGTCATTAATGAAGATATTGAAGAGTACTGGGCCTAAGACGGAACCTTGTGGGACCCCACTGCTTACTTTCCTCCATATACACTTAGATCCATTAAGGACTACTCGTTGAGTACAGTTTGCCAGCCAGTTGCGAGTCCATCTAGTGATGGTGCTATCTATTCCACTTTTTTCTAGCTTAGTAAGGAGTAGGTTGTGGTCTACTTTGTCGAATGCCTTGCTGAAATCTAAATATATTATGTCCACAGAATTTTGCTGGTCTACTAATTTAGTCACTGTGTTGAAGAATGAAATAAGATTGGTTTGGCATGATCTGTTCTTAACAAACCCATGCTGACTGCTAGTTATTACTTTACTTGTTTCTAGATGTTGGCAGATCTGTTTTTTATTATCTTTTCCAGTATCTTCCTGGGTATTGATGTTAGGCTGATTGGTCTATATTTTCCTGGGTCTCTTTTTTTCCTTCTTTGAAGATGGGAACCAGATCAGCTCTTTTCCAGTCCTCTGGTAGTTCCCCGGTGCTTCAGGATTTTTGAAAGATGTGGTGCAGTGGTTCTGAGATGACCTCTGCCAGCTCCTTTAAAACTCTGGGATGTAATCCATCAGGCCCCAGTGATTTGTTTTCATCAAGATCAGACAGGTGTTCTGTTACTATTTTTTTGCTTATTTTAACTTTTATTTCTGGTCTGTCTTTTACAGTTATGTTTTTGGTGGATTGAGCTATAGTTTCTTTTTGCGTGAAGACAGATGCAAAGAATGAGTTAAGCAGTTCTGCTTTCTCTCTGTTGCCTGTTACTTCCTTGCCATCTTCTCTCTTTAGTGGACCAACTGTTTCCATGGTGTTCTCGAACGCATAATCTCAGACAGGGGTGTCTAGTTTACTTCAAACTTTTGGAAGGGGTTCCTGAAGTTATTGGGCTCTGCCCAGGGCTTAAGCTCCGCCCACCACCCACAAACCAATGGGGCTTGTGAGAGGACTAACTCAGTATTGGAACAGTATGTTAGATGTTATATAAATTATCAGCAAGACAATTGGGATGACCTACTGCCATTCGCTGAGGTGGCATATAACAATTCAGTACATAGTAGTACTGGGTTTACTCCATTTAAAGTGGCTTCCGGACAAGACTTTTTACCCATACCCAAGCTTCCACAGGAGAAACCTAACGTTCAGTCATTGGATGAGTGGATAACTGAGCTCCAGCTTACCTAGCTGGTTACCTGTAAAACATTAGATGATGCTCATCAAGCTCATAAAAAATTTGCAGACAAAAAGAGAATTCCACAAAAACCATATCAAGTTAGTGACAGGGTCTTTTTATCCACCAGATATTTGCAGACCACACAAAAATCAAAAAAGCTTGGACCTAAGTATGTTGGACCTTTCCCAGTTGAACGAATTGTGAACCCTGTGGCAGTCCAACTGCCATTACCAAAAACCCTCCGATGAATCCACCCTGTCTTCCATGTGAGTTTATTAAAACCTGAACATACCTCTGACTTGAGACCGACTCAGGTCGATCCCCCCGTGCCATTGCTAATTGAAGGTGAACAACATTTTGAAGTTAAAGAAATTTTGGATTCTAGAAAACAAAGAGGTCGACTCCAATATTTGGTTGTTTGGAAGCATTTTTCTCTTTCCCAGTCCGAATGAGTGAATGAGAAGGATGTTAGAGCTCCTAAGCTTGTCAAGGCATTTCGTACTAAATATCCTGATAAACCTTAGACTATAGTATTGTGGTGTTACATGTCTCTTTTTCTTTTATCTTCTATTTTTTTCTCTTTTATAGGACTAATGCCTCTTTTGCAGGAGGGCCGAATGTCAGCCTTCAAGATTTTCTTCCTGTGCTTTGCATCTTTCGGCTGTTATAAGTAATGGGGGGAGGAGGGGGGACATGGTTATGGGAAACGAGCTGGAGGTTTTACAAAATAGAATTGTATAAGTTGGGGGGGAAGTGTTTTGTTTAGATTTCTATCTTATGCGCAGGTGCAGCTCTTTATCAAAATATGTCAAGGTCAACGGACAGAGGCCTCATCACCACCTGGAGATGCCCACATGATGTTATACACAGCTTTTTATTGGGTGGACAAATCGAACTATTGTGGGTGGGAACATTGCCATCACTTTGTATGTGTGATTTGCGCGCTCATTTTCTCAGATTCAGAATTGTTTTGTTGCTACCACTTGACTTCCAGTAAAAGATATCTTTTCTCTAATTAATGGAGTCTAAGTATTTCTTTCTGGATTTTGAATGGAGCACCATCTGAAAATAGCCTTATTGAAGATGAAGAAGGCCAGAAACTATGTTCCAGAAAATCAGTCATAAAAATTGAACAGAGCAATTATATCCTATATTTGACATATTTTGGACACATATTTCACATACTTTGGAGCTCAGAATCAAAGTAGAAACATAGTCATTCTATTTTTTAAAATATAATGTTCTTGATTTAAATAGTATTTAAGTAATTCATATAAATAGTATTTTATCTTTATTTTCAAAGCTTCCCTATTGTACATAAAAGCCTTATATTACCTATATTGCACAGTAGCAATAAATAATAAAGCAAAATAGAAGCAACTGTAGCTTGAACATTTATCAGCTTTGTAAATTTTCTGTAAAAATATGTTCAATTTTAATATTTGCTATCATGTACAATACTGTAATAACATAATACTTTTGTTAGGCCTGGAATAGAAAGTTGTAGAACCTACTAAAATGATCTGGGTAGAAGTTGAGAATATCCCCCATTTTTTTCAAGTAATTTTTGAAGAAATATATGGACATCTCTGGTTCTGAGAGGACAGGTTAGAGAAGGTATAAAAGGTAACATTTTAGATATTTTTGCTTTCCTCTGGGCTATATTGAGAGAACTGATATGTCTTTTTAAAAAAATTGATTTGACTTCCAGTTAAGGTAGAATGTCCAAGAAAAGTCAGTAATGGCTGCATTTATTAGATAGGCATAAGCTTTTGTTTTCCTTCAGGAGGATCATTGTGACAATTCAGAGAACATCTTGTGCACTCCATCCTTTGAAGATGTTAATCTGTTTTGCTTTTATCATGCCAAAAATATTTTTGTACAAATTAAAGATGAACCATGTATTAGCTTATTATTGGAGGAAAAGATGTGACTGTTAAGAAAAAGCAAACAAGTTCTGTGTCTCTTCACTCACACTTTTTGGAAATGAATCCAAGGAACTGCACTTCACTCTCTAATACAGAATTGTGAGAATGAAATCTTTTTTGGACATATATTGAGATTTTAAACTGAACAGTAGTAGAAAACCAGGTTTTCAGTAAAACCGTTATTTCATTCACATGGCCTAGTATTATCTTCAAGAAATATTTAGTGAATCAGGTTATTTCACTTATATGTTTTATTTATTTAAAACAGGTGGGGGACTTATGGCCCTTATATGACTTGTGGACTTTAACTTCCTTGCTGGGTCAGGCATTCTGGACTTGTCCACAAATCATAAAAGGGCTATAGTTCCCCCTCCTCTGATTTAAAACATTTGTATAGTTCTTACCATTTTAAAAACAACAAAGTTTAAATTCAAAACAAAACAAGTAATTTAAATCCTTGATTAGAACATATATTAAAATATTAAATAAAATACAGTATTAAAAATAACAAAATAATAAAAGACAGTAAAACAGTAATGCGAACTATAAGTTATAACAACATTAACGTTTTGTTTAAATGTCTTGAGAGAATAGGAATGCCTAGTACCAGAGAGAACAATAAAGATTTATCTTGTTGGTGAGAGCATTCCATAAACAGGGAACTACCATTGAAAAAGCTCCTTTCAGATAGTCATTTACTATATCTTAGCATGGGAGAATGCCTGAATCATGCCCTCCAAAAATATTATAGTATAAGTACAAATATATGGGAAGAAATGTCCTGTTAGATAGTGTGATCCCAAACAATGATTGGTTTACAGTTTAAATTTGGGGTTGGAAACCAGTTGTCAGTCAATTAAAAGAGCCTTGGTGGTACAGGCTGTTAAATGCCTAGCACTTAATTCCAGCTGCCTGCAATTACTGCAGGCTTGAATCCCACCAAGCTCAAGGTTGACTCAGCCTTCCATCCTCTCGGGGTAGGTAAATTGAGGACCCAAGATTGTTGGGGGCAATAAGCTGACTTTGTAAAAATGCCGCTTAGTAATAAGCAGGCATATACAATGGAATGAAGGCTATTGCTGAGCGCATTGGGTTGTGCTCCAAAAATTGTAAGCCACCCTGAGTTTCCAGAGAAGGGCGGGATATAAATATGAATTATTATTATTATTATTAATAATAATAATAATTGGTAGTCGATGAAGGTCATATGAACTGATGTATTTATATTGCCCCTTCCTAGTCAGTGTGTTTCATTGGAGCATTTTCTGCCAGCTGAAATTTTCAAATCATAGGCAAGGGCAGTTATATAACATATGGCATAGCTTCAAGAAGAGTTAAACTGAGCATGGATCACTTTATCATTATCCAGTGTTAACTATAGTTGGTGTATCAGCCTCAGCTAGTAAAGGGGCATTGGTACTTACCTGACATGCCCTTTCTCTGTGAACTGTGAAGAGCATCCATTGATTGGGAGATGCCTCTGTCGCTTGTCTGATAGGTTGGGCTTTAATTGTGAGGACGCTCCTCCTCCTCCACGGGGCTCCTCCTTAGCGTCCCCAGTTTTGGCGAAGTCGAAGTGATGAAAACTTTCCTCTCCTTCATCCTTTCTAATACTTGGCCAGAATAGCGTCCCACCAGATGAAATAAGGGTGGGGATGGATGCTCTTCACAGCTCACAGAGAAAGGGCGTGTCAGGTAAGTACCAATGCTCCTTTTCCAGAGCTGTTCAGAGCATCCATTGATTGGGACATACCAAAGCTTGGCTTGTCCTACGGGAGGGTCTCCATCTGGTTTGGATTCCCCTCTTGGTCCCTGTGGACCCTTTGTAAAACTCCTACCAAAAGAGGCCTCCACAGAGGCGAAGACATCAATCTTATAGTGTCTGATAAATGGTTACGGCGAGGCCCAAGTTGCCGCCATGCAAATTTCCTCTATTGGCATTTGTGTGGCCCATGCCAGCGATGTCGCAGCACTCCTGGTCAAATGAGCAGTGATGCCACTGGGTACAGGAAGGGACTGTGTCTCATAGGACTTAGTAATTGTGGCTCTCAGCCACCTACCGATCATTGAGAAAGAGACCTTGTGCCAAATGGTGGCTGGTTGAAAGGAAATGAAAAGAGCCTCTGTTTTCCTACAGCACACCATGTGGTCTAAATAAATGTGTAGAGCTTGTCTCACATCTAGTCTATGCAATTGGGGTTCCAGAGTGTGTGTCAGTCTTGGACAAAAGTTCGGGAGCACCAGTTCCTGTGATCTGGGGAAAACCAAATTTATCTTTGGGGTGAACGTTGGATCTGGACGAAGGACCATTCTGTCTGCATGAAAAATACAGAGATCCTATCTAACTGACATGGTGGCTACTTCCGAAATTTATCTGGCTGATGTTATTGCTACTAAGAAAACCACCTTGTACATTAGAAAATGGAGACTTGTGGTCTTCAGGGGCTCAAAAGGGGTTTTCGTGAGTGCGGTAAGGACCTTGTTGAGGTCCCACGGATAGCGATGCACCACAGGTGGACATAAATTTGTAGCACTGCAGCAAGAAGCTGTGTATGCGTGGGTGATGAGAAATGGACCTCATGTTTCCCCAGGTGATAACCGAAGCTATGGCCACCACCTGTCTTCACAAAGTATTTGGTGGTAAACCCTTATCCAAGCCCTCTTGTAAGAACTCCAATACTTGAGCCACTGATGGAGAGACGGGGTCAATTCGAGTCTTAACACACCATCTACAGAAAATAGTCCATGTGGCATTGTATATGCGATTTGTTGAAGGCGCCTGGCTGCCTGGATGGTAGATATGATTATGTTTGAAATTTTTTCATTCTTCAGACGTCGCTGCTCAATCTCCATATGGCTAAGTGGACTCATTGAGGGTCCGGATGGTGAACTGGGCCCTGGATGAATGAGACACTTTCCGGTGGGATCCTCCATAGCTCTGCTGATGACAGATCCCTGAGATCTGTGAACCATGGCCATCTGGGCCAGTATGGAGCCACCAACAGTAGTTCCGCTCTCTCTTCTAGAACTTTTTGGATCACTCTGGGAATCACCAGAAGTGGAGGGAAGGCATAAAGTAGACTTGGGGGCCAACTGCAGCAGAGAGCATTGATGTTTTCTGCTCCCTGAGATGAATACCTGGAGATGAACCTCGGAAGTTGTAAGTTGAGGAGAGAGGCGAACAAGTGTATGATTGGTTGACCGAATCTCAGGGCTGCATCCTGGAACAAAGTCGTATGCAGGCGCCACTCTGCCTGATTGACCGTGACCTTGCTAAACCAGTCTGCCTGGATGTTTGACAGACCAGATATGTGCTCCACCTTGATGGAGAGCAGGTTGTTTTCTGCCCAAAGGCACATTCTCTCCGCTTCCTTCATGAGTTCTCTCGAGTGTGTGCCCCCGTCTGTTTATGTGGGCCTTTGTTGTAACATTGTCAGTCAAAACAAGAATGTGCTGGTTCTGAATCTGTGGAATGAAGCTGCGAAGAGCTAGGTGGACTGCTCTGAGCTCCAGCCAATTTATGCTGCACAATTGCTCTGTTGAGGACCAATGGCCTTGAGGTGTGAGAGACAGGCAGTGTGCACCCCATCCAAACAGGCTGGCATCTGTTGTTATGGTAAGCCTGTGGGGGTCGCTAAAGAGGCAACCCTTGTTGATTACTGACCTGGTCCACCAATGAAGAGATATCAGGACCTTTGATGGCACGGTGACCCGGAACTTGAGTTGCTTCTTCCTGATCACTGGTACGGGAGCAGAAACCATGGTAGGGTTCTGGTGTGAAGCCGGGCCCAGGGAACAATAGAGATGCAAGAGATCATTTTGATCTCTGGAGGGCTCGGGACAGGGGTTTTTCCTCTGTCCTGGTCCTTTAGATCTCCCAGCTGCTTCGATACCATCGACCATGGTATCCTTCTGCGGCTCCGGGTTGGGAGTGGGGGCACCGTTTTATGGTGGTTCTCTTACCTTTCGGACCACTCGCAGTCGGTGTTGGCAGGAGAGCAGAGATCGTCCCTGAGGCCCCTCACTTGTGGGGTGCCCCAGGGGTCGTTCTCTCACCTCTCCCATTTAATATCTACATGAAACCGCTGGGTGAGATCATCCGTGGTTTTGGGGTGAAGTATCATCAATATACAGATGATACCCAGCTTTATATCTCCACCCCAGACCAGATCAGTGATGCTCTCTTGGTGATGTCCCGGTGCCTGGAGGCGTGCAGGCCTGGATGGGGAGTAACAGGCTCGCTCAATCCGCCAAGACTGAGTGGCTGTTCTTACCGGCATCTCGGTGTTCAGTGGAAGTGCCATCTTTGGTCATGGGGGAGGTGTTACCCCGTGGATAGGGCAAGGAATCTGGGCGTCCTCCTGGATGCACAGCTCAATCTGGAGGAGCAAGTGGGAGCTGTGGCCAGGGGGCTTTTGCCCAGGTTCGGCTGGTTCGCCAGCTGCCCTTATCTGAACCGAGATGCCCTTCGGTCACTCATGTGCTTGTCACTTCCAGAATCGACTACTGCAACACTCTACATGGGGCTACCCTTGCGGATTACTCGGAGGTTGCAGCTGGTGCAGAATGCGGCCGGCTGTGATGGGGTATCCCGATACTCCCATGTTACACCCTCCTGACTTGCATTGGTTGCCGGTTGCCTTCCGGGTTTCCTTCAAGGTGTTAGTAACAACTTATAAAGCCCTAAATGGCTTGGGTCCAGGGTACTTGGAACGCCTCCTGCCAGCATCACACTCCGATGCCCGGCGCTCCCACAGGAGGGGCCTCCTGGGAATACCGTCGGTTAGGCATTGTCGGCTGGCGGTCCCCAGGGCCAGGGCCTTTTCTGTGGGAGCCTGTGGAATCAGCTCCCTGATCTTGTGGCTCCGCTCTCCTCATTGAGACCTGAAGATTTGGCTGTTTCAGCAGGCCAGCCTGGATTGACCGGGGTAGGTTGTTTTAATTGTATTGTTTTTATTGTAATTTTAATTGTTTTCTAATGTTTTTAGCAATTTTAGACTTGTTTCCTGTTTAATATTTTTTTTATTGTAAATATATCTCTTTTTATATGTTCACGCCTGAATCCTTAGGGAGAAGGGCGGCATGCAAGTCTAAATAAATAAATAAATAAATAAATAAATAAATAAATAATAATAATAATAGTTTTGCCCAACAATTTAGATAAGTCCACCAGGGGTACCCGTTTGAGTGCTCTAATCTCCTGCGCTAACTGTCATAAGCTTTCTTGCCTATCTGGAGAAAGGAAAACCTTCCCTTCTATGGTATCTACAATGGCTCCTAGGTGGATCAATTGAGTTGAGGGACTTAAATGACTCTTTGCCCAGTTTATGGAGAAACCGTGCCATTCTAAGGTCTGCAAAGTGATTTGAGTGTCAATGATTGCCTGTTGGGTGGAAGCTGACAAAATATATCGTCAAGATAGCACTGCAGCCAGATGGGCTTACTCCTGAGATGGAAGGCCAATGTTGCAAGAACCTTTATAAAGGTTCTGGGGGCGGAGGCTAAACCAAATGGAAGGGCTACATACTCAAAATGTTGATTATTGTAACAGAATCTCAGAAATTTACGGTGTGATGGCCTAATTGGGATGTGTAAATATGCCTCTGTTAAGTCAGTTATCGTTAGGACATCACCCTCTCTGATGCTGAGTAGTATTGATTGTAAGGTGTTCATTTTAAACTTTCGATAGACTAGGAAGTGGTTTAGGCATTTGAAATATAAAATTGCCCTCCACCCCCTCCCCCAAACTCTTCAGAACAACAAAAAGATGAGAGTAAAATCCCTGCCCTTTTTGATCTGGTGCCACCAACTGAATGGCTTGGATCTCCAGTAAATGAGAGATAGCTACTTCTACAAGCGATCTTTTAGTGGGGTCTCTAGTGGAAGGGCATGTCATGAAGAAGTTTGGGGGTGTGGATTGGAATTCTAGGGCTAGCCCAAATCTGATGGTATCTCTGACCCAGGCATCTGAAGTTGAAGAGTCCCAATGGTCCTTTAAGCTTTCCTGCTGATCCGGAAAAAGGTCTCTTGGATTGCCCTCCCCTCCTGTTCCTATCTCCAAAGTCGGATCTTTCCGACTGTTGGCCTGGCCTAAATCCTGAGAGTCTTTGGAATCTAGGGGGAAAAGGCCCCTGATAGAGGGATCAAAAGGAGCCCCTCCAAAAGGACTGGTTGTTTCTATTGTCTGATTTGTGAAAAAGAGAGGGGAGGATCTTTTTCTTGATTCGGGTTTTTATAAGCAATGGATCAAGGGCCGCGCCAAACAATTTGCCCCCCATAATGGGAGATGAGGCCAGCTTCCACTTGTGTTTAGTGTCAGCCTGCCAGTGTCACAGCCGTAGCAATCGCCTTGCTGTAACCTGGGATGCTATGGCCCTAGATGAAAATTTAACCATGTTAAAAGTTGGGTCCACGGAGAATTCTGCTGCAGCTATGAGTTTGGTGGTGTCCTGATACGCCCTGATATTAGTAGGGGGTATAGTCTTCCTCAGGTGACGGAGCCACCTTAGGGATGATCTGGTAAAAAAAGACACGGCCGTGGCCAATCTTATGGCACATCTGGCTGATGTGCTCTGCGGAGAGCTCAGCCCTCTTATCCTCTGGCTTAAGTGCCTCCTCTGCCTCACTGGGAATAGTTGAGGATGACGCTAAGGCAACTACAGGATCGTCAACCTCCGGTGTATTCAAGGAGGTTGAAAATTCCGATGCCAGATTATAAAACTTCCTATCATAGCCCGTGAGGGCTGGGTACACAGCTGCGGAGGCCCACTGCTTTTGAATTAGGTCAGAGAACATCTGCGGGACTGGAATTACGTCCGCCTCAGGCACTGGCTGGGAAAAACAATCAAATCCTCTGATTCCTGTAAGACAACTGGTTGGTCAGAGGGGTTTGGTTTGTTCAAGCGAGTGGTGTTTTTAGCCTTGAACAAGAGAGAGTTAAATAATTGACAGTGGAACAGACCCGTAAATGTCAGTTGATTGGGGATAAGGCCTTCATCATCCGACATGCCCCTCTCTAGGGGATCCACCTCTGACAGGGCCGGGTCACTGTCATGTGCTGACCCTGACTTGTCGTGTTACACCTGATCAATCTGGCCTTGCTAATTCTGTAAATCCTGCAGGGATATATCTGGAACCATAGAAATCTGTTGGAGAGGTACCTGAGGGTAAAGATGTTCTGCCCTGCTTAGCAACTGAACTGATAGAGAATCACAATTAGAAGGAGCGGTCTGCTGTCTGGCCAGAGCAGTCTGCTGCACCCCCGCCGCTATTCCTTGACGTATTGCCAGTTCCATCCACGCTCTCATCTTCGTGGGGATCTCTTCCAGTAAGGCCTTGTCTTGATGGAGTCCAGCCACTGCTGGAGTAAATGTGGCCTCAGGTGCCTTTCGTGCTACTGGTACTACCCTCGATGAGCTACTATGGGCTTGAGTAGCCACGCTACGTCTGGATGATCCAGGGGGGTTTGCAGAGGGGGACATGGGGCCTGAGTAGGCCTGGCAGGAGATGAAGTCTGAGATTTTTTTCAGCCTCCTGCATGCACTTCTTCATGTGCTTTTCCAGTGCCTTTTGGTGCCTATTGGTGTCTTTTTCTGTGGCCTTGGAAGTCCCCTTAGAATGCTTTGACTTGCTCTGAGATTTTGACATGGCTCTTGAGGTTGTGGCTCTGGAGCTACTGTTGCTTGCCATTGCGACCTTGTATTAAATTTGACTGCTAATGAGGCTGCAACATTGAGCAGTTGGCACACCCTGGGGCCTGTTCCAGGAATGGACAGGGAACCCACAATACAATTGCTCTCCCTGTTTTGTATGTATTTTGTAAATTATTATTGTTATTTTGTTGTTGTTATATTACTATTATATTACTATTATATTATGATGATTATGATTATTATTAATTGTTCCAAACTGGCCAAGTTTAAGAACACCTAACAGGTCTAGAAAAGAGGAACTGTCCTAATGAATTGTAGGCATGCAACAGCTGCCTGCATAGGCGGACACAGGCCTTGGTGCTTGCTGTTGTGCTGCTGATCAATGTTGTGAGGGCCAAGCCAACAGTTTCCTCCTTAAGAAATAGGAGATATATATATATATATATATATATATATATATATATATATATAAAACTATATAAAGAATAAGTTCCCTGGGTGCCTGGAGGGACAACCCTGCTTGAGGAAAAAAGCCTCTCACAAGTTAGTAAATAATTTGCAGATCACCACCATGTGGCTAGTGAGGCTGCAATGGCACCAGCCGTTATTTTATTTGGCGTGCAATGAAATTTCGGCTCAGCAGCAATTCTGTGCCTTATGGGGAGCCACTGCTGAAGACTTTCCCCCGTTGACTAGAAGGTGAGGAGGGGTGAAACTGGTGCTGTTGCCCCCACCCCTGACGGTGTCCTCCAGGGGAGAGAAAGAAAACCTCGGACCCTTTGAAATGGTGCCATGCTCGTTGATTGCAATGGCATGGCTCAAAAAAGTCATGTTGGCAAGGGCTGAGCTTTATTTATTTATTTATTATTATTATTTATACTTAGCTTTATGGGGTGGAAGCAACTTCGCTGAGGCATTGTTGCCTCCGATCGCCCTGGGGGGCGAGGAGATCACTCCCCGAAGTTATGGCGAGCTCCCACGGTCCGATGTTACATGCCGTCGGGAGCTGCCTGGCTCGTTGGTGACATGAGGAGCTTTACGAAGAAATATAAGATCAAACCTTTTTTTTGGAGTTTTGCTATTCTGGCCAAGGGAAAGGAAACAAAAGCTGCCTATACCAACAAAGGCTGAGCAAAAAGTGGAGACACTATGGAGGAGCCCTGTGGAGGACGAGGAGCATCCTCACAATTAAAACCCAGCCTATCAGATGAGCGACAGAGGCATCTCCCAATCAATGGATGTTCTGAACAGCTCATCTGGAGAAGATGCTTTATGCTACAGAGGCCATTTGTACCTGAAAAATCAACAATGAATAAAGGACTACCTCCAAGCTCTAAGTATGATCCTTTATGAGGAATACAATATTATCAAGAGTAGGTTGAATTCCATTCACCTGGGCATATGCCATTCACTGTCAGAACCTCACCTTGTCTGAATTGAGCTTCAATGTTTGGGCTGTTATCTAGTCCATTACTGCAGAGCGGCAATGGCTCAATAATTGCACCCAAGCCAATGGAAAGAAGAAATAGAACTTGGTATCATCAGCCCACTGATGACATTTTATTCTATATCTGTGAATAATCTCTCTTGTAGGGAGGAATTTAGAAACTTCCCACTTAATGCGATCAACCATGAGATAAAAAGATTAGGCAAATATATGGTTGGCTGAACATGATCAGCCACCTATTCAGTTAATCAAATATTAAAAACTGAAGTCTGGACTTGCAATATTTCTGCAGACTGAATTGCCAAAACTTAACATTGTAAATCACAAGAAATGTGATAGATTTTACCTTCAGAGCATCTAGTAAATATAGATAGTCCTCACTTAGTGACTGTTTGAAATTACAGTGGATCTCAAAGAATCTAGATTCAAAGTTCCAATGCTGCTCTTTCCTTACCTGTGGTCATGTGATCACAGTTTAGCCGCTCAGCAACTGGCCCGTATTTATGACCATTTGTACTTGTGATCATAATTCTGGGCTCAATTACAACTCTTAAGTTGAAGACACCTGTAAAGACTAATAAATTTTTTTAATGAATATATTGCTACTTCAATAGGCAACAAGTTGTGAGAGAAAAAGAATAAACTGCAGCAATTCTCCCTTCCTGATTATATGAATGACATTGGGAGCTAGAGATTCTCAGAGCAGGAATATCAATTACATCAACACATAACAGTCTCAGCTCTAAAGTCATAAAGTAAAATGTCCAGGCCTAAAAGAAATGCAGAATATAGCAAAACTATTTATGGCACAAAAAATAGCAGCAGTAGTGCTGCTTCTTTTCCTCCATAACAACAATATATTTCATTTGTTTGCTTGCATGTATGTGATGGAGGTTGAGAGATTTTTAAATTCTTCAGAAATGTATTCTTCGTTGTGAAATGTAAAATTGCTTGATCTATCCTGTCAGGACATTTCTTATTACTTTGGAACAGTTTAATTCATTTAGTTAACTTTTGTGATCTTCCATTGAACCATTGAAGGATATTACCAAATCTTTTGAATAATATGTAGGGAATAGAGAAACATTTTATGATTATTATGATTAAAATGTGCATAGGCATTATAGATGAACTTGTGAGGGATAAAAGTTCAGTTAAACTGGGTTATCTTCCATTACTTTTAAGGTTTTTTATTTTTGTTAGAACATCCCAGTGACTAAGAATTGGTGGGAGGATAAGGAAGAAAGGGTTTACAAATTAATGTGTAAAGAAAATTGTATTCATGAGTGATACTGTACATATATTTTTTTGCATTGTATCTTCTAGGCAATACAATTAATGAAGAAAGAAATAATTCGGAAAATAAACCTCCACTACATGTGACAGGAACTCAGTTTGATCTTACTCAGGTCAGAAATCCCTTATCCGTTGTTTTGAAAAATATGAAGTTGAATTAGGGATAACAGGTCTGGTTTGCAAAATTACAGACAGCCATAAATATGGCAGCAAAGAGGCATTGAAAAATAATTCTTTGCTGTAGTCTAGATATTGCAGTCCAGATAACTGGTTGCTGAATAGCAACATTTGCTTTTTTACTTAGTTACAGTTTTAAATATAATGTTTCTGTCATAAACAACTCAGAATTAGAGAATCAACCAATATTTGGCAAGTGAACTAGTTCTGCCTGTAATACGAAGTGTTGCACTGCTATGGTACGATTTTATTAAGTAATGTTATTAATGGTGTTGTGGTATTTATCTTAAAATGGTGCATGTATTGCTATCACTATCGTTTGTAGTGCTTTAAAATGTTATTACCACAGGTAACATTTAATATGTAAATTCATATTTATAGATAATGTATTTATCTGCATATTAAAATTTGTAACAGTGTAAAGTATAAAACAGAATATGCAAGCAGTTCAATTACTGCTAGGTTAAAGAATTTAAACTTGCTTTAATGACTTCAAAATTTAATATGAATGGAAAGGAAAAGAAGGCACTTATATATTAATTATTCAGTGGTATTATGATTGGTTAATGGTACTGATAATCAAATGTAATGGCAAATGTAATGGCAAGATTCAAAGTAATAATTTATCTGATTAATATATCCAATCTGTTAGGGTAAGGCAATATGTTTAACAATGACTTGCCATGATATTTTCACTGCAACTAAAGTATACTAACTATATTGCTAACTGGAAATAACCAGATTATTTCTGTTTCCAATGATCTCTGCTTATCCTATGAATTCTGATAAAGTAGACATGCTTAAGATCCCTTCGGTAAAGCAATGTCACCTAGCAGCAGATATACTTCTTCTTTTGTTGTAGAATAACATCCCACCTGACATTCAGATGGCTGACCCTGTTGGGTCTCTATAAAGCCCCCAAAACCTGGTTCTTTTCCTGGACATTGGACCAGAACATAGAGATGATCCTATCCCAAAACGAAAGATCTTCAGTAAAATATACAATAGTTGGTCTCTGTTATTCTGTTTTCTGCTTAGTTTGTTAATGTTTTCTTTTTGTGCCTTCATTTTTTTGCTTCTATCCAAGTAAAGCCTAGAGTCATATTTATTAAAGTCATTTACATAAATATGAAATACATACATAATGTAGGATTAGAACTCAAAGTCTCCTGATTTCTAGTCAAGGGCTTTTAACCACCACATCAAACTAGTTGTAATTTCTAGTTGTAGAAATATGTAGGCATAAATATAATATATATTGGATGAGCTTTTGTTATTTAAACTGATTAAATTTAATAAATAAAATTGATTTCAGTTCTTCAGATTGACATGAACTTACTACCAGTTCAAAATATGTAAACATTCAAGTCAAAATATTATTTTATTGTATGCTATATGTTAGTGAGGAAATACAGAGGCAACAGATACAAGCAACCAATGCCTGAATAATATTTTTCAGTCAAATCAATATAAGAATTTTTATAGACACAATTGCATAGAATAAGAGTATTATTCTGTTTATTAGGACTATTCTGTCCTCTATAATTACTGACTGAATGTATAAAGGCAGATAGATAACTCCACAAAGCATCCATACAAAGTGTTTTATTGGTTCATCAGGCATCCTCAGTATAACTTACAGTTACGTCGAGATTCATCTCAATGTCCAACTCTTTGCATAGCTGACTTTCTGGTGTAGAAGGATGGTAATCTTTCATCCCCAAAATGAGGGAGCAAGGGGTTGAGGCAGCAGCATGTTGCTGGGTTCCAGGCAAGAGTGGAGAAACCTCCCCCAACCCACCAAGAGTCAATTCAGTAACCAATCAGGATTACAGATGTGGCCACATGACATGGACTACAATTCCCAGGATACCTTAACTACATTTACCATGACGCATTCCCTTAAAGGGACAGCTCCCAATTTCTAACTAACTATCCCACTTCCCATTAACTATACTGGCTAGACAGCACAAGTACAATAGGCATGATAAACCTTCTCAGAAATTGTGAGATTAGGGTTTCAGTTAATGTGTCCATCACACATTAAACATTTTACAAAAGAAAACTAGTTGCTTAGATAAAATTATCAGAGACATTATTCTTAATTTATGAAGGTATTAAATGGCTGTAAAATATTTTTAAAATTAAGCGTGGTCTCATATCATTAGAGTCCAATTTGATTCAAAGAATATTTACTTTTTAATGTTGAATTTAACATTTTATTTAGTGTAGTCCCACAATAATTGGGTCAAACATATTACCAAATAATTAATAAGTCTTTGACAAAATATATCTGCTTGCCTGATCCTGCAGTTCCTCCTTGAGGGCATTTTGTATATGCCTAGAATAAGTATTTTTGTTATTTGTTAACTAATTATAAAAAGAACCATTATCATGATTAATCAGAATTCAAGGACATCATATTTTAAATTGTTTCCTGGCAGGTAATTTTTTTTTAATGAAAGAACAATCTTGTCACTTCCAGTTCCTTTCATTCAGTCTACTTCTCCCAAATTTGTCCTCTTATTTCAAACAACATATTCTTATTATTCCTGTCTTACAACTTCCTATTTTCTCTCCCCCTAACTTCAGACATTAGCTCTCATACTCTCCAATCTTCTACAATCCTGTTAAACTGCCATGACCAAGTTTCTAATCGCTAATTGAAACTGAAAAATAAGCAACTGATTTTTCTACTCTACTTCATTCCACTCACCAAAATGTTCATTGTTCACAGAAGGCAACTACATGCTCCCTGAACCAAACAAAAATATTCCCAGAGAACTCTCAGGCTCAGGAATCTGTTATTAGCTTTAAAAAATGCCATTTTTCTTTATAAATGTGCTTTAATGCCAGCATAGAATTGAAACATATTTTAGTAGAAATTTTTAAATATTCTGTATCTTTAAATCAGAATCTTCTTAAAATGATGGTTCTGTGTAGATTATTTTAAAAGAAAAATAACAATAGTATCACTTTATCAGTGAAAATTTGTTTTTTAGCTGATGTACTCTGTCCCGTCCCCCCCAGGTATATTGTTCTTTGGTGTTTTTCCTCAATATTCATAGAAAGTGCTCAATCTTTAAGTGAAGTGGATATATGTTAGTATTTAATATTTGCTCTACATAGGGGCTAATAATCATAACATGTTATGAGTATTCTTGTTTTATTTCATTCTATTAAAACTACTCTATTTGTATCATTTCAAAATTTACTTTAGAAGACAATAGAAAAGTTAACAGGGGATATAATTACCCATCATTAATCATGATGACAGTCATATATTACTACTACCATGTAAATGTTATAGAACTTTCAATGCTATTTGTCAAAAATTTGAACATGAAGCATACTTGCATTCATGTCCTGTTTGTGGTCTTCTCATAAGTATCTGGTTAGCCATTGTGAAAAAAAATTCTAGACAAGAGAACCTGGGAAATGTTTCAGTGCAAATCTTTTTGTTCTTTCTCTCATTTTCTTAGGCAAATTCAGAAAATCAATCAAAGTTGACTGAAGCAGACATTGCACTGGAAGCAAAGAAAAGTCAGAATATGGAAAGCGGTTCTGTGTTGGAATTTCCAAATGATGTACCTTTTGCTCTTGCACCACACATTCGGTCAATACAGGATACCTGTAATGATTTCTCAAGACAATTGATCTCCTGTGATGTTAATGACAATTTAGCGCAATTTTGGTATGATTTTACACTTGAAAATTCAGTATTATGTGAATCTTAAACTTGGGGTACATTATAAAATGCACCTAAAGCACTTGAAATAAAATATGCTAGTATCATCTGTCTGTATCTACCACTAGTCTGACAGAACATTAGCATTTTCCATCATTGTCATGTTTCTTACATGACAATGTAAGAACAGCTAAGCCAAACATAACAAGTCAATTACAATAAATAGGCTATAATCTGCACTTACTGAAAATAATCATATAAACTTCCAGACATTGATGTTAGCTTAGTCCTTGCTTGATCATAGGAAAACAAATGTTATATTGTATTGTAATTAACTTATACTATGATTTTAATAAATCAGTTAATTTTATTACAGCATAGCTTTTATTGGGGAATTCACAACAAAAATTTAAAAACTAAATTTACACTTCATTAGCGCAGAATGAATTGATATCAAATATATGAGGTTGGGTTTGGAATTTGATTCATGTTTCTAGGGACTGTAGTTTTTGGTTGGCTATTCAAGTTCTGTATTCTAGATATCTATGTTCAGTTTCTGTATTGAAAGTTTTTGTTGCATCTAACTAGAGTGCAGTCGGGATATATAAATATACAATACATTGTGTCAGTCTATCTGTGTACATATGATGGGTCCATAGGTATATATGCAGATGAGTACATAATATACGTATGCATGTCTATAAATGTATTTACACCAATAAAATAGCAATAGATATTTAAAATTTATTTACACCAGTATACCAGTATAACTTTTCATGAAATACTGTAAGCCATCCTTCTCTAACTTCATCTCCTTCTGTTATTTTATTTTCTTCATTGCTTTTATGCAATGAAGAACAATATACAAAACATAAAAGGTAAATAATATTGTGTAAAATATAATCATATTTTAAACAACAAATTAAATCTTCAGCAGAACCATATTGTCCAGTCTTTCTGTTGTATGATAAAGAAGCTAAGAATGCAAACATTTCTTCAAGCTGGCCTTTAGTGTTGAGTATATAGTATTCTTTCCAAGCAGACTTTGATTTTTCCAAGAGAAGCCTGATATTTTGTTTTTTCTCTGGTGTGAGAAAGGAAGAAAGTGATGGCCAATGAGGGGGAGAAAAGAAAGAATGGCCAAGAGAGAAAATGTTAATATATTGTCAAAGTTACAATATTATACCATAATTATTAATCAAGCTGTAAATGAATTTTCAAAGACTAGGCTTATGAAAAGTGGTACTTTATTCCAAACTATACAGATCTTTATCATTTGTCCTTCTTGAAATCCAGTAGACGGAGCTGGAAAATATCTAGCTTTTTAAATTCTATGTATAAAAATTGATCCAATAATATCTAAAAAAAATCCTGCAAAATATTTGAAATTATTTACAAATCATTTACAAATAATTTTTTCTAATTAAATCTGATTTTGAAAGATTGCTTGACTTGCAGCTCATTTTTTTTATTCATGAATCAATAAATCTTTTATAAAACATCATAAAATAGAAATGTAATGATTTTGCAAAAGCCAGATAAGATATGCCTGTGGATTCAATAAAACCATCTTTCTCTATATGGTTAATGATATTGGGGTTTGTCTGGTGATGACTTGAAACTGGGCTTTCTCAGAACTGTAGATTGTAGCACATGATACTATAAATATTATGAATGTTATGGCCTTTATGAAAGCCTCAAAGTCTGTCTGTTTCATAATTTTAATAATTGCTAATAGTGTTAAATGGTTTTTAATATGAGCTTTGTGTATATTTTGTTTAAATACATTTAAATTATTTCATTTCTACTGTAAACATCCCTGAGTCATTTTGAAATGTAGGTGTAGAAATAAATAATTATAACAATAAATTTCATATATATCTTCTTTTTTCTTTGTTCTGTTTTCTTTCACTTTTTTGTTAAAGCATTTTCTATGTGTTCTCTTTTTCTTCTCTCTTTTTCTCTATTTTTGTATATACATGTATATATTTCCATATCTATTATTTTTGTGTTGGTTTTTGGTATTAATTAATTAAAAACCAATAAAAACAAGCAATATTTCAGTACTATTAATATAGTAATAATAGCACTAGAAATAATAATAAATAACAGATCTATTTGTAAATTTGTTCTCAAGGTAAAACAATATTCAACATAATCCAAGACTGTACTGCTTTAGTTAAAGTAAAAACAATTTTGTTTTCAGATTTTTTTTCATCTATTTTAATGCCATAACTTTAATGTTGTAATCCATGGCCCACCTCTAGATAGAAGACAATTTGTTCATAATTGCTGTTTAAAACAGTTTTAAAAGGTGTAGAAATGTGCCAGTTAATAATTTGATGTACTTAGTGGAAATAATATATTTCTTTCTTTTTATTATTCATATGGGACATTTTAAATAGACCAGTTAATTATACATGGAAACAGGGTAAAAGAACATAGACTTAGCCATGGGATGGGGAAGGAATAAGCAAACTATCTGAATAAATACTGAGAAAGAGGAAAGTATAAGATAAACTTTAAAAAAAACCCTCTGTGCCTTGCTTTTATTTAATATTGGGTAGAAAACTCTTGCCAGGCTTTCAAGATTCTGTTATTCCAGAGATGGGCGGAGCTTGTGTTGCTGCGAGACGGAGGTGATCTCAGCTCCTGAGATCACCCCCGATACTGCCACCGTGGGACAGTCCCTCGGGACCTAAGCCGACTTGCAGGGTCGGTGAGAGTTGGGGGCATCTCCTGTTGATCCCAGGGACGTCGCAAAGTCCCTGGTAGATCCAGGACAGCCCCTTAGCCTGCTGCGGGTCGAGGCAGCCATTAAGCTGCTGAAGCTAGGACAGCTCCGGAAGGACGGAATCGGAAGAAGTTTGTCGGTCGGTGAGATTACTTTTTCTTTAATAGTTTGGGAACATCCTAGTAACTTTAAATGGCTTGAAATTGAGAGTGAAATGAATTAGGCGGCGGAAGGGATCGTGTTTGAAAGTAAAGAGCTTGTTTTTCCTTTTTTCATGGCTTTTAAAGACTTCCTTTTCTACTTTTTCTTCTTGTGAGTTTCTGAATGGCTTTTTATAATATATTCTTTTTTGCAATTTTTGAATTTTGTTTTTCTTTTTGGCATTCAGGTTTTAATGTAATTTGATTATTTTGATTCGATTATTTTTTATTTTTTGTGTATAAGAAATGGCTCCCGAAGCTTTTTTTTACCCTTCTTGTTTTGAAAGAGACAGGAAATGATACATTCGGTAGCTATTTGGCAAGGAAGTGAAAGCTGGCAAAGAGATACAACGTTGTTACTTAGAGGTCTGCTATTTCATACAGATATACACACTTGCAAGAAGTGTATCCAAGGCTCTGAAGATTAGATTAGAAATCACTGGAGATGACAGGTGTTTTCGGCAAACTACTATATCTTTGAGCCTGGAGCTGGAATTGAAGAATAAAGCGACCTTGGAGAGTATGGAAAATAAAAGAGTTGCAATTTCTTTGGAGAAAAAAAAATAGAAGAGTTGAAATTTTTCCTTTCTAACTTGTGAAGCCTTGGACTTTATATAGAGGAATTAAATAAAGAAGGATATTGTTTCCTGCCAAGGCTTTTTATCGCCTGGAATCCAATTTTTATAATTAAAGCCCCTAAAATATATATATTTATTTTTATTTTTTATTTTTAAAGGATATTTTATTCATTTTCTATTTTAATTTTATCTTTGGTATTTTCCCTTTTTCAATTTTTAGCTCTTTTTTTCTTAAGAGCTTGATTCTTTTTATATTTTTATATCTTTTTATATCTTTTTTTCTTTCCTTTTCCCTTTTTTGTATATTGGAACTAAGATACCTAATCATTGGGTTTTTTTTATATACTACCCTAGTTTTCTATTTGCACTTTTTCCTTTATATTTTTTTATTACTAATTTTTACTTTTTTACCATTGGCCATTTTTTGTTCTCCGCAATTGTTGTTGGCAATTTTTGTAACAATGAGTAGAAGATCTTCGATCCCACAAGTAATAACCCCCGCATTGACAATATCACAGCAAGAAAAGGAAAAAGAGAAAGAAGATACAATACAGAAGACATTACAAGCGGTGAGTAAGATTGGAAAAAGAACAGAGAAAATTGAGATAATTGAACAGAAGTTGGACAAGACAGATGAAAATATAAAAGCTCTATGGCAAACAATGGAGAAATATGGTGAGAGGATTAAGAAAGTTGAGCAGCAGGAACAAAGAGACAAACAAATGAGTTTCAATACCACATTAAATGAAGTTGAGAGTGACCATAATGAATCACTGAGAGGCGAAGTTGATAGATCAGAATTCTATTTGAGATTTCAAAACGTGGAGGAAGAGAAGGGTGAAAATCTGTTGGAGAAAATGACACAGATACTGGCAGAATTGTTAGAAATAACGGAAGAGAAGATGAGGGATGGAATAGATGAAATATTTCGTGTCTATACAAGATATGCAACAAGGAATAAACTCCCAAGAGAAATCCATATTAGGTTTACTAAGAAGAGTATTAAATCACACATACTGCAAGCAGCTAGAGATAAGACATTGAAGCACAATAATAAAGACATTATGGTATTGAAACAGGTACCAAGAAGAATAAGAGAGAGGAGAAGAGAATATGCGGTTTTATCCAAAGAACTGCTGAAGAGAGGAGTAAAATATAGATGGTTAATACCAGAAGGCCTTCTGTTCGTGTGGTGGGAACAAAGACATAGAATTGATACAGTGGAGAAAGCAGAACTCTTTTACAATGAATACTTTAGAGGAAAGGAGGGAAATGGAAGACAAGAGGAACTGATTGTGGAACTGCCAAAGGAACGTGTAGCAACAAGTGAAGAAGAACAACTTGGAGCGGTAGGTGGTTTACCTAGAGAAAAAAGAAAAGTTAGAACGACTAGAGCAACAAAACCTATATACAAGACCTAAAATGGAAGGGAAAAACTGATTTCGATGAATATAAATGGACTTAATTCAATTGCTAAAAGAAGGAAAATATTTCATAAATTAAAGAAATTAAAACTTGATATAATTTGCTTACAAGAGGTTCACATTAAAAAACAACATGAATATGTATTGAGGCAAAAAAAGTTAGGAAAGTTATTTACATTATTGGCTCAATGCAAAAAGAGAGGAGCGGTCCTGTATATTAAAGATATAATTACTGCAGAATTGATTTATACAGATGAAGATGGGAGGATTTTAATGGTGGAGATAATAGACAACAACACTAAAATGCTTTTGATAGCAATATATGCACCAAGTGAGAAGAAGAATTTTATAAGAAATTATATCAAAAATTGATCGAATTAGACTATGCAAATATTTTTTGATGGGAGATTTTAATGGGGTAATTAATGATCAACTTGACTACAAATCTGAGAGAACTAAAAAGAAAACTAGAAGAAAGTTACCCAAGTCCTTTTTTCAAATGACAGAAGAAATGAATATTAAAGATATATGGAGAGAGAGAAATACTGGAAATAAAGAATTTACTTTTTACTCAAATAGGCATGAATCATGGTCAAGAATAGATATGGTATGGGCATCTGCAGATATGCTCTCGATATAGAAAAATTCAAATTGAAAGTGGGACCTGGGCGGATCATAATCCACTGATAGTTGCCTGGAAAGGACAGAGGAGAAGATCTAGATGGACATTAAATAATATGATTTTGAAAGAAGAAGAATTTAAAAAGAAAATTGAGACAGAACTTACTTATTTTCAAGGAAAATAGAAAAGAAGATACATCATTACAAATTTGATGGGATGCGATGAAGGCTTATATAAGAGGTATGATAATTGACTATACAAGGAAAAAAATATTAAACAGAAAAAGACATCTAAAATATTGGAAGATGACCTTATGAAATTAGAAAAAGAATTACAACAATCACCGCAAAGGAAAGATATTAAAAGGAAAATGGATATGATTAAACATAAAATGGCTTTAATGGTAAAGAAGAATTGCCCAAAAGATTAAAGGCTAAACAAAACTACTTTGAAAATGCTAATAAACCAGGAAGATGGTTAGCTTATAAAATTAGAAAGGAAAGAGAAACAAAGAAAATTAGTCAATTAATAGATGGAAAAGGGAGTATACAATATGGGAATGATGAAAAGAAAAAAATTATCCGAGATTACTATGAAAAACTCTACTCTCAAGAAGATATTGCAGAAGAAAAAATTAAACAGTATTTACAAAAGACAAGATTACCACAGATACCTAAAGATATTGAAACAATGTTAGAAGGGAACATAACCATGATGGAATTGACAGAAGCCTTGAAGAAACAAAATACAGGAAAAGCACCAGGTCCAGATGGCTTACCGGCGGAATTCTACATGACCTTTCAGGAAGTGTTAAGCATCTACCTTCTAGAAGTGATGAATGAAGTGTTATTAAAAAAAGAGAATACCTGAAACATGGTTGGAAGCTTATATTATCCTTATACCTAAAGAAGAAATGGACTTACAACAAGTCAAAAATTATAGACCTATTTCACTGTTGAATTCAGATTATAAAATTTTTGCCTCAGTTTTGGCAGAAAGAATGAAAAGATATTTAAATGAATTTATTCACAGGGACCAAAATGGATTTTTGCCAAAATGACAAATTAAGCAAAATGTGAGAATAATTTTAGATACTTTGGAGTATTACGAAGCACACCCTGAAAAACAGATGGCACTGATGTTTTTAGATGCACAGAAGGCATTTGATAATGTGAATTGGCGATTTATGGTATTGCAAATGGCACAAATGGGCTTTGGCAAAAACTTTATACAGGCCATTGAGACAATATATAATAAGCAAACAGCGAAGATATTGGTAAATGGAGAATTGACGGAATTTATAGAGATAAAAGGAACTAGACAAGGTTGTCCTCTGGCACCTCTGCTGTTTGTCTTAACATTAGAAGTACTGAATAGAGCCATTAGAGAAGATGAAGAAATAAAAGGAATGAAAATCAAAAAAGAAGAATATAAATTACAGGCGTTTGCAGACGATTTGGTATTCATATTAGAGGATCCACTTAAATCAGCACCTAAATTGATAGAGCAAATAGAATATGGAATGTTGGCAGGTTTAAAAAAATAATAAAGATAAAGCAAAGATCCTAACAAAGAACATGTTAGCAAAACGTAAGAAAGATTTAGAAGATTTACTAGAGATCCAGATTGCAAGTAAAGTTAAATATTTAGGAATATATATAACATCAAGATGCAGTACATTGAAAGAAGACAATTACATAAAACTCAAACATCAGATAGCGACAGATCTTGAAAGATGGGAAAACATGCAGCTATCTCTTATTGGCAGAATATCGACAGTTAAGATGAATGTATTATCCAGAATCTTATATCTATTTCAGACAATTCCAATTAGACTTGGGAAAGAGTATTTTGAAGATTTAAATAAAATTACACTAAAATTCATATGGCAGGGCAAAAAACCAAGAATTAAATTTAAGCTATTACAAGATGCAAGGTCAAGAGGGGGATTTGATGTGGGTGAAAGAATGGATAACGTTGAGAAATAATAGATTATTAACCTTAGAAGGTCATGATTTGTTACTAGGATGGCATGCTTTCTTATGGTATAAGGGAACTAAAAAACAAGGATACTTTAGAAGACACTATGTTCGAGAAGCTTTATTTTTAAATTGGGAAAAAACTAGAAAACAACATTATATACAAATTCCATTATGGGTATCTACTATTGAAGCCTTTTCATATCCAATAATATATAAGAAGGAACAAACAATTAGATATAGAGAGATTTTAAATGAAAAGGGTGAACTCAAATCGATGCAAACATTACAAGAACAAGGAATAAAAATGAATTGGTTTTCATATTTGCAAATACAATCTAGATATGATGAGGATGTTAGGACTGAAGGTATTTATAAAAAGCAAACTGAATTAGATAAAATTTTGATGGGCACGAATGAAAAAGTGATTTAAAAACTTTATGGTCACTTATTAGAAGTTAGAATGGAAGAAGAGCAGGTTAAGGAAACAATGATTGCTTGGGGGGGAAATTTTGGTTATGGGATAGATTTAGAGAGATGGCAAACACTATGGGATCAGAATTATAAAATGACAATGTCAACTGCATATAAAGAAAATTTGTATAAGATGTTTTACAGGTGGCACATATCCCCGAGAAGGATCGCAAGAATGTTTAAGGACAAATCGGATAAGTGTTGGAAATATCATGAGATACCCGGCTCCTATTACCACATGTGGTGGACTTGTGCTGATGCTAAAAGATACTGGACTAAAATCCACATGTGGTTGGAAAAAATGACACAACAACATATAGACTTGAAACCTGAGATATTCCTGTTGGGAATTGTACTTAGTAAAGAACTGAAATATTTTATTGTTAATGTACTGACAGCTGCTAGAATTGTATTTGCCAAAAATTGGAGAAATGATAAGATACCTGTACAGGAGGAAGTGATTAAGAAGATTTTGGACTGTGCCGAAATGAGATTAACACTTGAAATTAGGGATCAAGAAGAAAAGCAGTTTTATAAGATATGGAATATGTTTTATCAATAAAAAAGTTAGATAAAAAAGTTTGGTGATATATGGAACAATGGAGATAAATAGAATTGTTGAAAGGAAATACAATATAGAGATTATAACATGATAGAAAATTAATAATAGCAACTACAGCTTTCTTTCTTTGTAATAGAGAGTATGGATGATGAGATGGCACTGAGATTTGTGACCGACCGACACACTTGAAATTGATGTTGGTTTATGTATTGTATGTTTGCTTGTCTTGTTTGTTTTTTGGAAAACAATAAAACTTGTATTAAAAAAAAGATTCTGTTATTCCAGTCAAAAACAATAAAAGTATTCTTAAAATCCATGCTATGGTATTTTCTAGACTTCATCTATTTTCAAGACCAGGCACTGGAGAATGATAACTTATTTCAATATGGTTCTTCCAGATTCCTGGTTTATAAAAGGGGAAGATTAAAAAAATAGAACTATATGATTTGAGAATTTGTTAATGCAGCAAAAAAACTCATATTCTGATTATATCTAAACCATGACATTCTAAAGTAGTGTTTTTCAACCTTGTTTGTCTAAGGATATATGAACTCCAACTTTCAGAATTCCCATCAGCCATGCACTGAATTGTTTCAGTTAATAACAGTTATTAAATGATTCTAGCTTCCCCAAAGTTTCTGACAAGCAGTCAGAAGGTTGCAAAAGCTGATCACATGACTTTAGAACACTGCAACTGTCATAAACATGAGCCAGTTGTCAAGCACCTAAATTTGGGTCACATGACCATTTCAACCTGGAAACATGCTCCCTTACCATCAACTCTTGAATAATATGATTGCTATACACAAATTAAAACTCCTGAGCAGAACTAGACATTAGCCTTATCAATTGATATCAGGATTGACATTTGATGCATATGTGACTGCATGTATGTAGCTAGATTGACACTATTGGTGATATAAGTGTATAACCTGGGTCTGAAAGATTCAAATATTACTTGTTAAACCCTTATTTAGGGTAGAGGTTTGTATTGGGATGTTTGCATCTCATTTGCTATTGTATAAATGGAAAAAAGTGGGGGACATAAGAGACAGAATGTAGTACAGTACATGTTCAGTGTTCACTTATAAAGAGTGACTTGCTCTCCTAGGTCGGGTATGTGTTGATATACAAATACAAAATACAAGAATAGAAATATAGCTACAGAATACTCTGTATGTGAGTGGTTGCTAAAAAACATAAATATTTTATTCAGAGAGATAATGGAATAATACAAGTGAAGTATGGTGGAATATGCTGGGCCAATAGCAGCAGTGGCAATTCTCTTTTCCCATCTTTCTTTGTACTTCAACCAATATTCCAGTGATGACAACACTGTTGGAAAAAAAAATGGCTGATGCCAAGAATGAATCCTTTGGAGATCCATTCATTTGTAAGTAGTTAGAGTATAGTCAGCTTCCAAGAACAGAAAAGAAAAAAACCCCAAAACTTAGCTTTCAATACTTGGACTTAACATATGCGATCTCCCCTCTCCCCCCCAAAAAAGTCTATTAAATCAGACTTTATAGCATTAGTTGGGATTTTTAATTATTGGTTGCAAATTCATCTTCTATTTTGCTCTCTTTTATTTATTTTTAAATGGTATCTCAGTTCTCTACCATATTAATATTTTCACATGACAGAGCATTCTTATAAGGTTTACTGGCTGGCATCAGGAAGCCTCTTCCATCTCCGTCACTACCTGGTCCCTCCTTCCAAATGCCATTCTAAGAAATTGGATGCCCTTCCCTGTAACTATAGAAACTAACCCTATAGCCTTTTCACCTACAAATTCCAACTATACAGAAAATGCATACAGTTTCCCACCATTCCCTTCTGAACCAGGACCATCTCCCATCCCTTCTGTAATCCCTGTACTATAATGGGAAGAATGAATCAGAGATGAAATGTATTTTGGATTCTTAGCACTTATTGAAAGGACTTCCAAAGATTCTTGAGCGATAACAGATTGTTGCATGCATTATAAATATTACAACGGTTCATCTGCAAGACTTTCAAAAGCCTAGTGTGCATGACTGGCCATGCAGCCACATTTCTGCATCTGCCCACAGTTCTGTCTCGGGGATAGAGCAGACTTGGCTAGGGAAAAAAGTACAAAAACCTAAAGATGAAAGGGAGAGTTCTAGAATGTGAGATGTACTAGACGAAGTTATATAAGAAATGGAAATGCCATCTTCCTCTGTGTCTTTGGACAAAAGAAAGAAGGAATGGAAAGCCTATAACAAAAGGAGATCTTGTCTGCTCTAAATGAAGAAAAAATAGAAATGGAAGGAGCAATACTCATAACCTCTGCCAGCTGATAATACAAAAACAAAAAGGTACAAGAATGTATTTCCAAGGGTACAAGAATCAGATAAACATATTGAAAAACTGTAAAGCCACTGCTGTATATCATATGTGAGTCCTATTAGAAATCAAGGTTCAAAATTATATTGCCTCTTTTTCCATGCAACTAATGCAGATGTCTTTCTCTTTTGAACAAGAGGATATTTATTTATTGCTCTCCATGGCAACTCGGGTTTTCATCTGTCTGTTTTGTTTTGGTAATAGACATATCTGGTGTCAGATTGGTTTGTTGTTTTAAATAGAATTAGCTCTCACATAATCAGAAAGAGGGAGGAGAAGAATAATTTAATAACTCCAGGATGAAAGTAATAATTGAATAACTCAGAGAGAGAGAAGGGAAGGAGAAAATAGGGAAGGAGATAATAATACAAAGGCTGGACCTGATAAAGTGGAACTAACAGTTTTCAGGTTAGAGAGAAATGTAATCTAAATATATGAACTGCTACCAGGCAAAATGATAAGTATTTGTATTACTGCAATATGAACTCCTGTTTCAGTTTGCTGTTTCACTATTATTCTCCTTGCTGCACAGTTTTAAGAGCTGTTAACTGAAATTGATTTCCGGATGCAATTCAAGCTGGTGATTGAAATGTTTGATATTCTGTCTAGCTCCAGACTTGGTTACCTTAAGGTCTACCTTCTGTATTTGCCTGCTTTGATCAGATTCAACAGATTCCCATGAATTCTGTTTTTGTATCAATTTCTACCAAAAAGAAATCTATAGTATTTATCACCTAAGACTGAAGCACAAGTAGAGTGTTTAGCAATGCAATGATTGCAAACATATAAACAAATACATGAAAGGATAGATGAGAAAGAATAAATTCAGTTCTTTGAAATGGCCAAGTTGAAAGTCTAGACCTAAAGGCCACAAAAATGTTATGGTAGGATCTGAAACCAGCAGCTCATGATGGAAAAATAACTAATTCACACCATTGGGAATTTGTTTTGGAAGGCTGGGCCAAAATTTCTACAAACAGATCATCACCAATTCCAGTACAGAAAATATTTGGCTATAGTTATTGCAGTAGGGGTAGTGCTGAATTTCAATTGCTGAATTTTATTCTTCATATTGGCTAATAATATAAGTCTACTTTATTATGTAAATGAAAAAGCATTAAACTTTGATATTATGTCTTCACTTTAATTCCTTTATATAATAGGAGGACTCATATGAAACCCGACTCAACAGCGCTTGCATATCTTCAGCAGTGAAGATATGCAAGCATTTAAAAATCTAAAAGGAGGCAAACAGGTAGTCACAGATCTCTCTCTGTATGTTGGACATAGCTGGAAAATTTCTTCACCTGGTTTACTACCTCATCTTCTCAATACATTTATACTTCTTTCCACCAGATTTAGAGAACACCCTCAGACTTCTAGATTAATGGAATGTGCCCAGAAGGTATGACCTTGTTATGTTATGAAGAGATTCATGCTTTATTTATTAACTGGCTAACATTTTCAATGAGATACCAAAGAACAGTGTTTCTGAGAAGTAACAAATTAATAATCTTACTAGTTCTGTTCTCTTAGAACTTACCAAGTATCTCAAATGCTTCATCTATTAAGCTTTTCATAGAATTCTTTTTTTATTTCATTTCTTATTTTGAAAGTTAAAGTTATTCTTCACTGTACTTGGAAGATCTCTAGAAAAGCTAAACATTCCAGACTAAAATAAAGAATTGGAAAAAAATATCTCTTATATTGTTGCCTTGAAAATTACATGTTGTCACCAGGATTCAGACTTGAAGAACAATTTACCTGTATTTGATTATACAGTAGCAGAAGATAGAAAAAAAAACCCAATTCTTTCAGTAGTAGATCTTGTTCAATTAATTTTACCATTTCATTTCAAATGAAACTAACTATGGTTTGATTTACTGGAATCATTCTTTGAATCATTATTTGAGAGAATTTTTTCTGTATTAGAACATTGTCAATATTTTCAATTTGAATCCTTATACCTCCATTCCTCATAGTTACAGATATATGAACACATTTTCTATTCTTCCATTCAATCGTGTTCTTTGTGACTATCTAGATAAGTCCCTGCAGTATTCTCTGCAAGGTTTCTGAGAAGTAATTTGCCTTTGCCTCCTTACTAGGTCTCAGATAAAATGATTGGCCCAAGGTCATCCAGCTGCCTTCATGCCCAAGGCAGGACTAGAACTCATGGTCGGGTTTCCAGCCTGATGCCTTAACCACTACACAGAACTGTTTCTGATGAGAATATATACACTGTGCCATAAAGACATAGTAAAATTTGCAGCAATGCCATTTTTTAGGGTAACCAACTTTTTAAAATAAATATAAAATGTAAAAATTGAGCGCAAGTTTAAAAAATGGAGAAGAGTCTGACTGTAATTTTTGCACATTTTGCCAAAATGTCTTACCAGATGTTCATTGGATAGTTTTGATACTGTCTTAAATCAAGTTGCAAAGCCACCACCCACTCAAAAGAAGAAGTAGCTGAAACCATCATGACAGATGTCTTCATGTTCATGGGTGCTTGCATTTGCTTGGGGTAATTAGTATGTGCATAAAAAATACACACTATATTGGTAAGTACTTCCCATTCAAATACTGTGCTCTTTTGTAGAAATGAAAGCAAATATGAGTTTATCTGAATTTAGAGTATGCAGTGCAATACTTCAGTGTGTGCAAAAAAGGAAGGGGATAGGTTGAAATGTACTCTTCTCCTAATTTAATATTTTCTGAAAGATGTAAAGGAAAAAATGGTGAAAGCATAATTATTTATTTTTCATGTTTATTTGGCATTGCCACATAGAGTATACAAACTGTTTTCTTTGCAGAAAGTTTCACAAACTGCTAACTGAAAATCACTCCTTTCGTGAAAATAGAGTATGAAAAAATGTCCCAAATATGCCCAAGCATGCTGTATGAAAATTAAACAATTAAAAAAATCTGCAGTCATAAAAAAGCAAAAAATAAATAAATAAATTGAATGCCAATGGGATAGAAACTAGAAAAAAAATCCATCACAAAAAATCTTCTCCCTTTCCTTTTGTTTTAATATTCAGGGTTTTTCGAGCCTCAAACTTAAATTCTTACGCCGGCTTCTACCTTTCCCGGTTCGAAGCCCCTTATAGCTGTCAAACATATTTTACTATTTTTTCCTTCACTTGATAGTCACGCCGCTTCTTTTTCTTTTTTTAAAAAAAGCTCGTTTTTATCTTAGTCCCGGGGTACCTTTGTTGATTTTACCTTCCAATACTCCCAATTCTTCTGCTGTCAACTTCTTTCTTTCCTCCTGCACAAATCTTAATCCAGTTGAGACCTTCTCTTCAAGGTGGCCATATTGACCACCCCTTTTTGTCATCTTTGGAGGGAAAAGACCAGACTCAGAGGGGGGAGATGCGGCTCCCCTCACTCTGTCTGGCAGCTTTCCCTTTCTCCGCTGCCCCTACGAGGCAGCTTCAGCCCTGAGCCGTGAGGATCGGGGCTCTCAGACGAAGGAGCCGGGCTGCGGTTGCGCACGATCGCAAACCGCCACCCGTTAGCGAGAGGGCTCAACCCGGAAGTCAGTGGATAAAAACTGGAATTTAAAGAAGAAGGAAAATATCTTGTTCCTTTGTGGATTGGAATTGTTACAATTTTAAACAAATATTGAAACAAAAAAGCAAGAACTACAGAAGGTGAAAGTTTGAACTTAAATAAAAGACAGACTACTGGACTAGTTGGTGATATTGATACAGACTCTGGGCGTGGGTTGAGATTTAAAAAAAATAATTTAAAGAAGAAGAAATAAGGAAAATAAAAACTTTTGTGGCCATACAAGGAATTGAAAATGGAATCTAAAAGCATGAAAGAACTGCTACAGGAAGTGACTGAATTAATTTGGCTTTTGGTCAAAGACATGGAAATGGCGAACAAGGAACAAGAAGAAGGAATCCTGGAAAGGGAGGAGCCAGCACAAGGGAAAGCCATCTTAAAGAGACAACTAACACAAAGATCACTACAAATAAAAGGGAAAGGAAGGGTGGTCCAAAAAATGAAATCTAGGAAAGCAATTAAAAAGGGGAACATTTATGGAATTAGGCAAGGTAGAAAGGCCCAGAAGAAAAGAGAGCAGAAAGGTAATGAGAGAGAGAGGATTTAAATTGGATGGAGAAGGACATAGCAGAAAGAGGAGGAGGGGAACAAGAAACAGGAGCAGATGATAGAGAAATATGGGAATTATATAATGAAGAAAGAAACTCGTTTACATAGAGATAATGGCTAAGGTATTAAGAAGGGGTTCTGCATGGAGAAGATGGGTAATAAGAATATACCATAATTATTAAAATATAAAACAATAGAGGGGCTACTGACAACAATTTTTTTAGATGAAGGTACACTCTCACTTTTACTTATAAAAAGGTAAATGTTGATTAGATAAATTGAATTAATTGAAATAATTCTTGAAGATGTCTAAAAATGAGAGTTGTCAGTAATCAAGGTTAATTATTTTTTACTATTACTTTGAAATTATAAATAAATTTTAAATTGGGGGGATATGTGTTGCAGAACCCGACTGAAAAGATATATAATGTTATGTAGTTTTTCTTCTCTTCTTTTATCTTACTGTATCTTTTGCCGCAAAGGAAATGATTATTATAATGTTATTATGTTAATCACTGAGGTGACACTTTCAAAGTAGTAAAGGGGGGGTAAGTCTAGGTTTTTTTAAAATTCTTTTCTGTGTTAAAGCTTGTATTGATTTAGAATTATGGAAAGAATACGTGATGAAAGGGCAAATCTGACAGATAAAAGAAATATGTAAATGATAAAAGAGCATTAATAATGTGAAGATAGTTTAAGGATAGATATGGATAAACTTTATTCTTTATATGATGAGCAAACATATTGTTATTTTTAAAAGAAATATAAATGCTTAAGAACTATTTATAATAATTTGAAATGAAATGGGGTTACATAGATTGAGATTAAGATTTGAGACTAGGATTAATTTGTTTGGCTCTTTGTCTGCAAAAAATGGAATGGAAGTAAAAATGGGATAAAATACGAAGTTAAATGTTAAAAATACTATAAAACTATTGTCATATTTGCATGTAAAAGTGATGACCCGGAAATATGCTGTCTACTGAAAAGAGACTTGTTTAAATTGTTAAAAATTGAATAAAACTTGTTTGGAAAAAAAGAAACTAGAAAAAAAATCCTGAAATACCCTTTAAAATTATTTCTGTATGTGCAAGTGTATAGTGCGGTTATGAAAAGGAAGTGGGTGGTTTAAGGACAAATACATGATTAGAGTTTTGCTCTGTTTTCAATGCTCACAAATAGCTTTTCAGATTTTTTGCTTATATAGATTTTTTTCCAGTTTTGGTTCCATATATTCTTGATTCTGTCCCATGGTATTTAAAAATATTAGTAAGCAACAGAAACTTGCTATCCAGGTAGAAGCGATAAGGAAAGCGATAAGGAAAGCCCCATTTTTCTTATGGAAACAGCTACTCTCAGTCAAGAAGTCAGTAAGATCACATGTTAGTCTGGATTATTTTTTTCCAACAGATCTGTACCAGTAAAAGCTGAAATATTTGGTGATCTTTAGCTTTTTAATTTTGAAGTGATTATGGCTATCTTATGATAGAAATACAAAATATATATGGTTATATTTTGTATAGCATAGATAAGATTGGAAGATATTTATATCCTTTGTAATACTAGAAGTTAAAGTCATTCAATTAAATTGGTAAGCAGAGGATTCAAAACAGGCAAAGTAAATTCTTCACACCACCATCAGTTCATGATAGAGATTGGTAACATGATAACACCAAGATATTGCAAATCTTTCACATTCTTATGAAATATTTTTGCAAAATCCATCAACCTTGTGAAATTTCTGACTGATTTTCACTAGAATTTTGTTTCATACTTGATTTATGGAATTTTTTTATTACCAGCAGATACAATGGTGGCTTATAGAGTAGATGGGCTTCAAAAGGCATTAGGCAAATTATTAAAGGTTATGAACATATCTGATAATTATAATGTTGTCTCCAAGATCATGAATAGGATACCCTAGAGTATTAGGTGGGGCAGTAACTGCTGATGGAGTTCTTTAAGTCAGGTATCTGACTGGTCATTGTGAACTGGGAAGTAGAATTAAATCAGCTTTTGTCTGATTGCAGTAGAACACATGGAACCTATAATGATGTGCCATGATACTTAATTAACCAGTTGTTTCTATTTGAAGCTGCTGTTCAGATCTGTCTGTGACCCTAATTGTCTAAATACCCTGAAAATGATATTTAGCATTATAGCTACCTTTGGCACAGGGATGAAATTCAACCACCTTGGCCCACCTCGGGAGAGGTGGTAGGGACGATTTGAATTGGTAAAAAATCATCCTTGGCTACTATTACTATTATACCAAGTATACCAAGCCATGCCCACAGCCACGCCCGCAGAGCTGGTAGGGAAAAAATTTGAATTTCACCCCTGCTTTGGCATGATTTTGAAGACAGAAGGTCAGAACAGATAACAGTGGCTTTTGCAAAAAATTAGCAGGATTCTAAGATTTCACAAATGAAAATAGGTACCTTATTTTATCAAAGAAAACTAATCCGTTAGTTCCTCTCCTTCATCTATTCTATATGCTTTGTCATCTGTCCTATATCCTGTTGCAAAATCAGTCTCATATTTAAAATATTATGATGTCTCTTTTGTCCATATTATGAATCATTTCCCCCTTTCATCAATTTATATAATCTTCCCCAGACAGACCCCAGGAGTCAACATTTTATGTATTATAATGCCTGGATCACATGGAAATTATATTTTAATGCAGCTGAAATATTTAGGTTGGGGGCAAAAATATAAAAGACTGTTAAAAAATTGATGTTAAAAAGAAATGGTGGGATGAATTGCACATACTCTTTTAAAACTATGTGCATATGTCAGGCGGATTTGTGCTACTGGGCACAATATCATAGATTTCTATCATAGATTTCTGTTACAGGGACATTCTGTTTATCACAATGTAAAAGAAAGTGTGGAAATAGAGAGCTGATGCAACAGTGGTGGACAAATATGTGCTAGCAATCTTGCCTTCAACAGCACACTGGAATAACACTTGTGTGGTTTCAGCAAAAATGTTGATCTCTGCAATAACCCCTGTATTTATCCTTAAAGTGAGCACTTTTTACATTTTTGTCTTTCAGATTTCAGCTAAACACACTTTTATTCTTTTAAATGTAGAGTTACACAAAATCCAAATCTACAATATTCAATGCTTACAAATTAATCACCTCTTATACAATTCTGGGATATACTTAAAACTTCAAATCTCTGTCTTACACGTTGAAAAAAAAATCAGAACATAAAATACAAGCTGGATGGACACAATCTTGTTGACGATCCTCACTCTGTGAAGGACCTTGGAGTACTCATCTAAGTGCCAGAGCCCACTGTAACAACATTGCCAAAAAGCATTAAGAGTTGTTAACCTAATCTTGCGTAGCTTCTTCTCTGGTAATATTGTACTGCTAACTAGAGCATACAAAACATTTGCTAGACCAATTCTTGAATACAGCTCATCTGTCTTGAACCTGCACTGCATATCAGATATTAATACAATTGAGAGAATTCAGAGATATTTCACGAAGAGTCCTCCACTCTTCTGCTCGCAACAGAATACCTTATACCACCAGACTTGAAATGTTGGGCTTAGACAACTTAGAACTACGCCACCTTCAGTCTGAGTGTAGTACATGAAATTATCTGCTACAATGTCCTACCTGTCAATGACTACTTCAGCTTCAACCACAACAATACACGATCACACAATAGATACAAACTTAAGGTAAACCACTCCAAACTCAATTGCAGAAAATATGACTTCAGCAACAGAGTTGTCAATGCTTGGAATGCACTACCTGATTCTGTAGTTTCTTCCCCAAACCTCCAAAACTTTTAACTTTAGACTGTCTACTGTTGACCTCACCCCATTCCTAAGAAGTCTGTAAGGGGCGGGTATAAGTACACCAATGTGCCTACTGTCCCTGTCCTAGTGTCCCCTTTTATTCATACCCATTTCATGTAATCATAATCATGTTCTAATTATATCTGTTATCTAATACATGCTTGACAAATAAAATAAAAAATAAAAAAGTATATCACAATTCATTAAAGCTCAGATTTCCTGATGACTATTAATTCTATCAACATCTTAAGAGATAGGGCCAGTTGAAAAGCTTTGTTTTACATTTTGAAAATGAAAGACTAGTCATAATTAATATAAAAAATGATACTTATTTTTTTAAAAAATAATTCTTAATTTTTTAGGTTCTTATAGTTGTAAAGAAAATCCTCCTAAATGTTTTGAACATGTCTATCCTTTTTCAGGATACATTATGTCTCCTGTATGCATATGAGAATTCTTTATAATTCCATAGATGGCTTCACTGACACATGAGCTCTCTCTTATAATTTGCCCTAGCATCTATGCATACACAAAGCCAGATGATTCATTTTGTATTCCATTTTGAACATTCCATTTTACTAATATTTAAGCTTTTTTTAATCTAGCACAAATTCTGTGGAGTTTCTTACAAGGATATGAATTCTATCATTCTATCCATGAAGACAGAATGGAACAAATGTTAAGAGAATGTTAACACTTAATTCTACAGTTTAACTTTGAGTTAAGTGCTACTTGATGGAATTTAGCTAGTTAATCTTCCTGCAATAATATTAATAGACTGGGGAAGTGACCATTTTTCCTTCTACATTTTTATTTCTGAGGAGAATTTGTGTGCTACAAGAGGGTGAGTTGCCTTTTCTATATCACTGATAGAAAATCAATTGAGACACATTATTACCATGTTCCATAAGATGTATTCCTATATAATGTCCATACAAATACCATGTATGGTACTTGAACACTGATATTAGCTTATTTAGCCATCCTATTGTCTCTGCAGCATTCTAGTTAGACAGGAAGACCAGCAATTTCCAGATATTTTCAATCTCCTTCTTCATCCAGTGTATCCAGATATGTTGACCTTGATGCTAATATGCTTCCAAATTATTTGCTTTACTTTAAGAAGATTGATATATTTTGTCCTTGGGGTTTATCTGTCTGTCTGTCTATCTAATTTCTATAATCAGGTAATGACTCTGGACAGTATATATCATATAAGACATATATAGGAAAACGTTGGAGGTGGAAATTACTTCAGTGATAATAGTAAGGAGATCATAATTTCATACTGTGGGGAGAATGTAATGATAAACTATTCTTGTATGTTTTTCAAGGTAACTATATGAATAGACAATACAAAATGATTACTATACAGTGCTGGATAATGACCCTCTCAAGTTGGATGACACTCAACCCTTTTGAGAAAGAGCTATCTTGCCATGCAGAAAGAGCCGTTTTGCCATGCAGGAAAAGATTTGCAAAGACAGAATAATATTAAGAACATGGAATGTACAGTAGAAAGTACCAACATGGAAAAGTTCAATAGCAAAAGATAAAATGAATCAAATACATAGTGGCATCTTAAGCATAATTGAAGTAGATTTAAATTCAACATTTCACTCTGAAAATCATTACTCCTCTTATTTCTTTCATAGTCATGAAGTACATAGCAAGGCAGTACTATCCAGAAGCAAACTGTATGTCAGAAAAAATAATGGAGATTGCCAAATGAAATGAAGTCCCAGCTAAGAAAAATAAATATCTAGGGAAGGAGCTTAACAAAGAATATCAAAAGGTGGTTAGAAGAAATGTGAACTAGTAGTACAACAAAACCTAATACTGTATAATAGACGTGTTAGCAATGATCTCTGATATGGAGATGGTGCTACATTCCAATTTCAGACCCAACTGATCTATTATTTTACATCTGTTTATATTAAATATAAATATATATTTGTATCTGCTACTCTAGTACCAAATAGCTCCCCAAAAGTAAATTAATATGAAATATTAAGATGCCTGATTTTCAGTTATGATACTTTCAAAATAAGAATGTAGACAAAATTCTGAATGGCTAAAAGAAACATTATTTATTTAGGTGATCAGTTGTCTAGGACCTAAAACCTCTGTGGTCCACCAATAAACCATCTTTCCAATCAGCTTCCTGGGGGGAAGCCAGCTGCCGGATCATGCTGCAGCAGCTCCTTTTGGTTTTATTTTATTTTATCAACTTTTAGTACTCCCACTAGATCCTTTTTATTTAAATAATATTTTCCGGAGAAGATAACAGCATAGACCACAACACAGACAAAAGTTTTTGTTTTGCTGAGGACTAACAAGGCATGGGGAAAAGAAAGAAGCACCATGGCACTAGCCCAGGATCTCTCCCACCAGTGAAAACTGCAAAACAACCAAGAATTGAGGAGCACTTTGCTGGCAAGAGATCTGTAAGTAAAACTAACCCCGCCTCCATTTCCAACAATCTTGAGAAGTTAGAACGGGACCTGCAAAGAGATCTGACAAAACAGCAGATATTAGACTTTCCCAATCTAGTGGGGGAGGAGCAAAATGACTGCCAGATTTCTTCACAAATAACTAAGCCAGTAACAGCTGATATGGAGACTGTGATAAAGACTAAAAAGATTAATAATCTAACTCAAAGTGAGGAGAGCTTAACCTGGGAGAATAGAACAGTTTATGGCAAAACAATGCCTTCTCACAGCACAAATGGTTGTCTCAATATTTGAACAATTAATAACCATCCAACACGATGTAGAGACATTAAGAAAAGATATCGCTGTCTTTCTGCAAGCACAGCATCAGGCTACAGACCCCACCACCAACGTGCTTACAGCAGACCTGGGTAAATCCCATACTCAGGTTATGGAAAAAAAGAGAGCAAAGACCCAGGGAAACAGTTAAAAAACCTGTTAAAAAGTGGCAGCTCTCTCAGAAAAACAGCCCTTCTCCAGACAAGGCAATGAGAGGAGGAGGTATCAATAGAGAAGTTTCATTAGAAGCCAGAAAAGCATCTCCCCTACAATCACATCGCTCACCGCAAACACAACAAATTGCTTTGAGAATCCATATGAACAGACTTAATTACAGATGCTGGATTACTAAGAGTGCTATATTAAATTCCCTAAGTCAGCTTCTTCATTGCCATTGGGGGGCAGATTGATCTTTGTGCTGTGGAGGGGCTTCCTGAGTTCCCAAGTTGGAAGCGGATACTCCTGTCTTTCAAGCAGCCCACCATACCACTGATGCTGTTTAAGATGAAGGCACATCTAGCCTCCTTCCAAATTTTCCCATCAGAGTTTTCTGTGAGGAAAAGGTTAAACCTTTAATTGTTAACATGCAGCTGGCTGCATTCTTGACAATGGGAGTCAACCAGCCTTGGTCAGTGAAGATCTACTTAACAGAAAAACGGGCCTCATTAATGCTTTTGGAGCTTTCCCAAGAAAAGAACAAGATAACGTATTATTCAAGCTAGAAAATTTAAAGAAACCCTTGTTGGTCACAATGGACACTGCTGAATCGCTTATAGATCTGGTTTCCCCAATTATTGAACCTCTTACTTCTCCCCCAGAGGGCAAGGAACTACACGAATATGAGAAGGAAAACAGAAGCCAAGATACACAGGGACCACTAGAGGCTCCAGTAGAGATGGAGATGCTATCATCCTTATGTGAATATCCTATGACACCCTCAGCACCCCTTGCCCTATATCTAGAGAAGAAGCACAGGAATGGCAAGCTCTGCTAGCTGGTGCTAAAACCCCTTATCCTGAACAATTTTCTCAGGAGTCTACACAGGATTCAGATGGGTCTCCTCCTTTTAGAGAAAGCCAATTTGCGTGATGATGACCTCAGTCCATTGCAACAACCCTACAACTTCCCTTTGTATAAATCAAATTTCCTGATGAGCGCAAAAGATGATCCCTCTCCATTATAACCTGGAATATAGGGCTGGACTGTCCCATCAAAAGACCAACTCTTTTTTGACTACATATCACAATTTGACATCCTCTTCTTACAGGAAACCTGGACCCCCGCAGAGATACAGCTAGATGGTTATTGGACCAACTCTATCCCGGCTGTCCCAAGTAAGGTGGGTGGGAGAGCTAAAGAGGGTATTGTGACACTAGTTAATACAGCCCTGCAATTTAAATGTGTATCACTGCCACCTTTTCAGCCATGGGTTGTGACTACCTTACTTTTATATAAACAGGTGGAGATTTTGCTTTTTAATATCTACATTCCTCCACTCAATAAGAAGGATTTGATCGCAAGATTTGGGATGACATAGAAGATTTTATCCTTGGCTGTTCAGACAAATACCCCACAGCAGCAATAATTATTGGAGGGGACTTAAATGCTAGGATGGGTCCAAACGATCAAGCATTATTTAATCAATTTAAGATTCATTATGATGAGAATGTACCAGAAGAACCCCTGCATTCCAGACAATCTAAAGACCCTAAAGCAAATCGGGCAGGTTTATGTGTAAGACAGATGACTTTACGTTTGAACCTTTGTATCCTTAATGGTTCCACAAAAGGTGACTACCCACTGGAATATACTTATTGGGGAGCAGGAAGAAAATCCATAGTTGATTATTGGATAATATCATATGACCTCCAGAAGTTCTTGCAAAAGATGGAGGTAGACTCACGACTGAAAAGCGATCACAATTCAGTAATCCTTACTCTCATATTACACCAGAAATCTCTAAGGACTGGTTCAATTTACCTTCCCAGCTAGCGAGCCAAAATACTCAGGTAAAAATTAAATGGATTGAGAAAAATGCAAAGGAAGTTACTAAATGGATGTTAGTGCCAGAAACAATAGAACTTCACATCTCTACTAAAAATAAGTTTGAAGGATCATAATTAGAGGGGTTTGAAACTTTAATTTCAAATTTGAAATCGGTTCTCATTAACAGAATACTAGCTCAATCCAAAAGCTGATTTTAAAGAATAAAAATTGGTTTGATAGAGATTGTGCAACTGAAAAGGACATATAACAAAGAGTATAGGAAAAGTAAAAACACCCTTCTGAGGATCACACTCACTACTTAAAGCAGTTGAAGGCTCAATATAAGACCCTGCTAAAAGAAAAGAAAAGTGCGCTCTGAAGGAGTCTTGGCATAGATTAATTGCAGCAGTCAAGACAAAAAATACATCCCTTTTCTGGCACATCACTAGAGGATTGGGAAATCCCCCTACCCCAACTAATCAGGTACCAATTCATGCCTGGGAAGAATATTTTAGAGAGCTATATACAGACCCTGACTATGTAACTAAGGAGAGCCAAATTAGTTTGGACCAAACTCCTTACTGGTCCCCGTTACACCAGGAGAGATATCCCGGTTGATTGGAACCCTCAAGGCTAATAAGGCTCCAGGTGCTGATAATGTCCTGCCAGAAATAATAAAAAAGAATGCCAGTTGGTGGGCTCCACTTTTAGCATCTCTGTTTACATTTATAGATAAAATGGGTCATATGCCAAGAGATTGGGGATTAGCAATTATCATACCAATCTATAAAAAAGGTAATAGAAACGACCCAGGTAATTATAGACCTATTAGCCTTCTGAGTGTTATTAGCAAATTGTATGCCAAACACCTAAACTATAAACTCCAGGTTTGGCTAATTTCCGGGGGGATAATTAAAGACGAGCAAGCTGGTTTTAGAGAAGGAAGATCTACGGTGGATCATATCTTGGTACTTCACCATCTGGTTCAAAAATACATGAATAAAAAAAAATCCTCTCTTTTCGTGGCCTTCCTTGATTTTAAGCAGCTCTTCAATTCAATATCTAGGAATACTCTCTGGGATAAATTAAAACGCACTACCATCGATAAACACCTCCTTTTCCTCATAGAAAAATTGTATGATAATTCCATCTTGAAAGTGAGGTATAATCCTCAACACACTTTAACCGGCCCAGTAAGGGTATAAAAAGGGGTACAGCAGGGTTGCATCCTATCCCACTCCCTTTAACCCTCTGATCAACCTCTTACAGAACCCTGATTTACATCCCCCAAACGTAGCACAACGTAAAATCCCAATTCTCCTATATGCCGACGATGCTGCTATAATCTCACAAACTCCAATAGGTCTGAAGAGAGCAATCACGGCAACACTTGAATTTTGTAAACAGAATAACCTGGTCCTTAACTCTGATAAATCAAAAGTTTTTGTTTTTGCTAAAAGTCCTAGACAATACTCATGGAAAATAGAAGGGTATAGTCTAGAACAGGTCAGGACATTCAGATATCTTGGGGTAGTTTTCCACTCACAAGGGACATGGAGGGCACACCTGGATCACACACTGCAAGCAGCCTATAGGTCCTCAAATGCAATTAAACACTTTTTTTACACTGGTGGAGGGCAATTAGTACCTGTGGACTTAAAACTTTTTGAGGCCAAAACATTGGCACAAATCCTATATGGGGCACAAACAGGAATCCTTGCAAAAAAAGACTTGCTACAACCTATACAAACCAAATTCCTGTGAGCCATCTTATCGGCACCCAAAGGAACTCCAAATGCCCAAGTAAGAATCGAGACAGGCATGCCTCAAATTCAGGTAAGAGCCTGGAAGATGATGATCATTCATTGGCTAAAACTGCATTTCTTCCCAGAGCTACTGATTGATAACTACCCCTCCCCCTGGAAGCAGGCAATAGACCACAAGCTGGGCTCCTATGGACTCTCACCAGTATTCTTAATGTCCCTAGGCTTTGACCAAGCAAAGCAAGTAGTAATCAATAGAATGAAAGACATGGAGTTCCAAGAATTAAATAGGTTGGCTTGCCACAGCAGGGACAGAATCAAACACAGAGTGTGGGAATCATCAAGATATCTGAATGATCTGACCTTCCCAAAACAAAGAATAGCTTTCTTCAGAGCCAGATTTAATATTCTCCCATCAGCACTTCTTCAGGGCAGGTATAAGAAAACACCAATAGCAGAATGGGTATATGTGGTAAAGGAGAAGTTGAAGATATCTCACATGTTTTATTGTACTGTGGGCTATACAGAGTTTATAGGTCATTGTATATTCTCCCCTTACTAGAGAGATTGCCAGGGAGGGCAGACAATTTTTATGTAGACTTTCTCCTCCAGGATTCAAACCCAGCTATTAACTCAGTGGCAAAATTCTGTGTTGCTGCAATGTCTACTAGAAAAAAATTGGTTACAGAATGATAGCTGTCAATTTGTGACGATTTTTGGAGATAGAACAAACTTTGGAAAATGATATTTACACACATACTTACTGGCTCTCCACTCATATAAACCAGGGAGTGCCCCTGTTTGAGAACATGTATTTTCTTAACAGATGTTTTTATCCACTATTAACGTATTATGTGTCAGTATTTTTATGTATATTGTAAATACTGATGTCTATTGCTGGTCTAAGACCGTAATAAAGTTATATAATCATTCATATTATTTAAAAAAACTATAGTCTTCTCTGGAAGGATTTTCACTTTAAATGTAGACCCTGCTCTGATTTAAAAAAATAAATCAGTATTTTCTTAGAATTCAGAGATCTCAGATTGCTGTTGCTCCAACGATCTGAAGGTTTCTAAAATTCCTAACTAGGGTTAGCACATTAGGACGCTACTATTTGTTTATAATTTCCAGCCTCTTGGGCATATATAGTACATTAAGTAGTAGTCGTGGAAGCAAATAGTAATAATTATCAAGAGGCAGCCCTTTATCATGAGCTGCCTATAATATTAACTTTACTAAAACTGCCCTACCCCCAGCCTAGACGTCCCTACACAAAGCGGCTTTCAGCTACTACCCTCTCCCCCTCACCCTCTTCTCCACCTACAGGTAAAGTAGAAGCCAGTGGTTGGTTAGACACGCTGCCTTTCGGAGATTCTGACCAACCAGACATGAATTAACGGCGGTCGGGTGCCCAATGGGCGTATGGCTGGGCGCCCCCTGGCCACCACAGGCAGGGTGGTGGAGCGTGCGGTGGGTATTTAGAAAGAGGACGGTGTGTGGGGGGTGGGATAGGTGGTGTCGAGTTTTTAGTCAGATAGGAGCCCGACTCTTATGCTCCCCGCCCACTTCGCCGTCAACGCTGCTCCTCCTCATCTCCAGTAGTGGCCGCCTCGTCCATGGACGATGTAAGCCGCGAGGGGTTAAGCCGCCGAGGCAGGCAGCCATGGTCACATACCGGCGATAAACGCGTGGCTGAACGCTCTGGAGTCTGCCTCTCTCGGCCTCTTCCCGTCCCCTCTTCCAGGGGGCGTGTTCGCGCGTGAGGGAGTCAGGAGAGAAGCCTTCCTTGTTTCTTTCGCTTTCGGAGCGCCGCCATGTCCAGCTCCTCTTCGCAGACCCCTCCTCACCACCAGCCCCCGCAGAGGATGCGCCGTGGCGCCGCCGGGTCCCCAACCAGCGGTAACGCCGGGGTTTCGGTCGGTAGTAATGGGTCTGGCGGCGGAGGAAACGGCGTTGGAGGCGCCCCCGGTGGCGGCGCTGGGACTAGCCGGCTGCTCCAACCGATCCGCGCCACCGTCCCTTTTCAGCTCCTGAGGGGAAATCAGCAGAGCCCGACTCGCTTGCCGATCTCCTCAGCCTCCGTGGGGAGTAATACTGGCCCAGGAGGGCCGCGGGGCGGAGGGGGAGGAGGCGGGGGGAACGGTAGCAGTCCGCCTCCACCAAACTCTACTTCACCGTTGGCTCTGGCGGCCGCTGCTGCCGGCGCCGCCGTTGTTGCTGCCCCGCCGGGAGCAGGAGGGGCGGTAGAACCGAGCAGGGTGAAGGTAAGGCAGAAGCGCTCGCCTGACAGCAGCAGCAGCAGCAGTACCGCTACCACCACCACCAACGGCGGCAGGCGGAGGAGCAGCTCACCTGAGAGAAGGAGCCCCAGTTCGCCCATATATAAAGGTAAAGCAGAGGCAGGGTAGAGCTATAATCCACCCACTCCCATAAAAGCCTCCCTGGTCGTATTCCCTCCCTCCCAAAGACCTAACACGATTCATTTAGGGAAAAAATTAGGCTTAAATTTACGATACTCCACAAACGTCCGCCTTCTACATTGCTAAGTGATTCCTTTGTAAGTTCTAGTGTTTCAGTGAAGCTTCAGTTGAGCTCAAAAGGAGAAACAGCAGATTTCTAAACCCAAGCTTTTCCTCAGCTGAAACCGAAAAAGATTTGGCCCTTCACTTATTCGTTGATTACTTGCTCCTTTAACACTGTTTATTTCTCTGGAATAGGGCAATTAAAACGTAATAAAAGTATTGTCCCCCCAATCCAGATAGATGGGTAAATGAGGGCTAGGAATTATATTGATAATTAAAAGTGTAGAATCTTGGAGGTTAATTTGAAATAACACAACCTGAAATGCATTATATATTGATGTGAGTGCTGAAAATCGTTAGGGGTTTGTTCTTTTAACAATTTTTTATCAACGTTTTTATGATTGAGAACTTTAATGCTGAATTCATGCTTTTATGGGCTCATCTGTTTCAGTGTCTAAAATGCTTTTTCTTTAAGAGGCAACTTAAATTTAAAGGACTTTAAGGGAGCCAAGTTTTATATTTTTATATAAGTTACATTCCTAACAATGTATGTTAGAAATCCATTTATGCTTCTACTTATAGAAATAAGGAATATGAAAACCAGATTAAAACAAAATGCTGCTAATAGAAGTGCAAATTTTTCATATTATTAGCCATAGGATGTGATGGCAGAACAATTGTTTACAGCATTTCTAAAACCTGCAGGTTATATGAATATCAGCAAGTTTCTACAAAAAATCTTTAAAAAGTATGGATGCAATCCCTTTGCAGGTTAAACCTAAATAAATATGTGTTCCTTGTTTATTCATTTTAAATATGCTATGTAAATTTGTAAACTAAATTCCTCGATATAGTGCAGATATAAATCAAAACACATTCTAAGTGTTTCAGAAACTAATAAATTATTTCAGTCTTCTAACATGACAATGATTATTTTAACTGTCCAACTGTCCCTTTTTCCTTTCTATATTTAGATGAATCAAATTAATACACTACTTATTTTATAATAATTCTTATATATACTTCATCTTCAATACTTTTGCATCTGTAATAATGCTGGGTCTGTGTCTAATTTTAAAGGCAAATTAAATAAGCCTTTTGGTAATATTGAAAGCAGGAAGTTATAATGATTCTTGGCTTAAATCCTTCACATTAATTCTTAAAATAGATGAATTGCACAAATCATTCAACCATTCTTCAACCATTTGAAGAATTATACCAAAATGTATATTATAGTTCTTCGCATTTGAATCTGTATGTGATCTCCATTTAGAAAAAATATTTGGAAATTATTTATGGAATTAATCTTTATCTGACATGATAAAAATTGAACTTTATATTATCAAGTTTTAAAAAAATTAAACTCTGTGCACAAGACAAATATAGACAAAGAAGTAGTAAGAACACTTTTTGCTTTTAAAAAGTAGTAATATGATGAGATTCTGTTTTCATAGAATATTTATTCAGGATAAAGTAAAACTTTTATATATGACTTAAATCCTTTCCTAAAATATTTTTAAAAGAGTAAAATAACATATTCAAAATTAACCAATCCTTTAAGCTAGAAATAAGTGACTTCGTGTTTTAATTCTGCCTTTAGCGTTTGTAGCAGTCAACAGTTTGAGGTAAGTGAGAGTACAACCAGATGAAATAACTGACAGACCTGAATGCACGTAATAATGATTCAGCCAGTTTGCTCTGAATGATTGAAAAGTTCATTAACTAACCTGTTTTACTCATCCATTCCTGTAATTTGATAAGTATGGTTTTTTTCTTTACACAACTCAATAATTATATTCTTTAAGCTACAAAATAAAATACATTTTTTAAAAAAAACTCTGCAAAATGGCTTTTGCTTCAATGCAGTTGGCATTGAATACAAAACCTATGCCATGCCATTTTTTTATTTGTTCTTTTCTCAGCTATTACCTCTTTGGCCTGTGTAACAATTGAAAAAGCAATCTGTATTTGCAAAGACTTAAGAATTGCTTGGGCCTTAGCTGTGTTGCGATATAACAATGCTTCAACTACTAAACATCTGAGAATCTTACTTTGTATTAATATTAACAATAGCCAGAAATGGTGATGTGATCATCGGTGTTTAAAAGTGCAAGTGATCTGTGGTCTTATTTTATATTTATTTATTTATTTATTATTTTAAGAATGGGGAACTTAAATTCTTTTTCTTTAGTGTATGATTCTTCCATCTTTTTACAATGCAGCTAATTGCAGTGAAAATTTTAATATGAACATGTAAACAAATTGCCAGGTATTCTGAAAGCTGCAAAGTGCTATGGATTGGAAGCTTGTACAGGTCAGGCAGCTGCCACTGCAGACGCTGACATCATTCTTGCCTGAATGAAAACAGCTTTCTTAAGAACGCTCTCTCCCACCCTCATTTTTCATCTCTAGGATGCTCTCGAATTTTTGCTTTAAAATTAATACTATTTCTGATTTTAAAAACTTAAAGCCAGAGAATAATTACATATTAAATTTACAGGTATACCTTTTGCAAAATATTATTGTAACTTCCATGTTTATCAGTTCATCTGCTTAACTATACATCATTGCATTTTATATTTTGTGCTTGTATATTTGTAGCACTATATACTATCTGGTATCTTACAGTTTGTGAATTTCTTGATATTGAATTATTTTTTCCTTTATTTCTGCTCAAACATGCAATACAGCATATATTTTATAAAATGCTTTGGTAATATTACAAATGAAAAATATGCAGGAATAAACCCATTTGTAAATAGTTGCAAAGAATAAACATAACTGACTAGCATGGATTGGCTGCCATTCCATTAATATATTGGCTGTGCAAATACTGTAAAAGGTCATGGCTTTTAAATTGTGAGAAAGGTTACTTCTAAAATAGTTTCTTTTAAATAGAATTACTGTCTTATAAGTACATTTCATCCTTTTAATGTTCTTATATGCCGAATAAATTAAATCCTTTTTCAAATATGTATAAAAGTCTTCAAAATCTATAATGGCAGGGTAGGAGGTGATGATTAAAATGGGCAATTGGTTCAATATAGTTTAAACACATGTAACTTGTCATTTATAATTATTAATTTTTTAACAAGCTTCTAATGAACTTTGTCAACATTTTAAGGGTAATTTTGACTCTGATTGTATTGTGGCCTAGAACACACCCCATAAGCTTTTTTCACCAGCCCACACTTTTGGCCAATCTAATATTTAAGATGAAAGGAAATTGACTTGAGTCATAAATAATGAGCCTATAGTAAAAAATAAAATTTGTAATTTGTTTTAATATTTGATTTCATATTATATGACATAACGAACTCTTTCTGATACGTTTGATGGCCCAATGCCTTGAAATGCCATAATGCTGGAAGATATCAGATTGTTTCTAAATTTATGTTTATGTGGTTATGAATTCTGAGTGTATTTTGTCACTGGTTGCTTGGATGGGGAGAATTTCTATATACTACAAAAATTTAAAATGCAACAAAATTAATTATATCCCTGAATTCTGTCCAAAATCTAAAGAACTCTAATGTTAGTTTGGTAAACCCAAGGAGGATTAAGCTTGTATTTTCCCCCCAAATACTTATTCCAGTCATATTTTTATGATAGTGCTTTCTAAAATGTTCTTCAACTTTAAAGGAGCAGTGGATATGTCAGAGAAATTGATATTTCAGTCAGATGTAAAGCTTGGATATTAAATCCTAAATACCTTAAAGTGTTTTGATTCATGTTATTGATCCTGACAAAATAAGCCTTTAAAAAAACATTGAAAACATATGGAGAAATACTAATTATAAACTTTATGTGGTAGTTTGAATGAAACTTTATTGTATTCTTACATTTATTTTTGTGTTAGTAACACCCAATTTTTATGTATATATTAACATCTATGGGATACAGATAATTGCAAATTAATAAATTTTGCATTCTTAACACAGTTGTGTGTATGTAAATAATTCTGAGCTCATATTTCAGAGAACAGATTTAAGGTTCAAACACGTCAGTGGTAGTGTGGTAGGATGGTTGGTCACAAAAGTATGCCTTATCAGTTGGATGTGTTTTGCCACATAAATTAGCAAGTAGATATAGTGTTTGTTTTTAGTGGTGGGCATGCTGAATACAAAGACAAATTACAGATCCAAAAAGCACTCTGGTTGGATTTCTGCAACTTGTAAAATTAAAATATAATTGGTTAGTTTGTGGCTCAGTTGCTGTAGAAATCTAGACAGTAGAAATCCAAACAATTAGAGCAGCTGCAGAGAAAGGAAGTCAACCAGGACAGCACAAAGCCTCCCACTCCCATCCCTGAAGCCGCCCCAGGAGAATCCCATGGTCAATTGTATTGAAAGCTGCCGAGAGATAGAGCAAGGATGGATGCACTACCCTCATCCTGCTCCCGCCAAAGATCATCCAAAAGTGTGACCAATGCCAGTTCTGTCCCAAATCCAGGCCTTCTGAATCCTGACTAACTAACTTTATTTAGTTTAACCTTAATTGTCATGTAAACTATAATAGTGATAGTTTCATTATGGATATTGTTTAAATGAAAATACCTTTTCCCTCATTGAAATAAAAAATGTTTAGAAACTACATTCGTGACTTTTTGAATCCTGAACTTGAAACAAATGTATTTTTACATGCTTATAGCAGGAAGGGTGGTAGCTATAAAAATAATTGTTGGCAGGGTTTTTTTTGAAAGTCTGATCAGTGTTGAATATTTTTATTGCCTTTCACAAGAGAAAGAAAAATAGAAACTTTCCTAGTCCTAAACCCTAAAAAAATATTTTGTTCTCCTTCCTAAAAATATTGGAATTTTCTATGTCCTTTTCTCCATTCTCAATTATCACTCCACAATCTTTAGATTGTGAAGAAAGAGAATAGATTTTATCCAAGTTAAAAATATATTGAAAGGCATAATAACACTTGGAACATGCTCAATATTAATGTGCATATCTCTGCCTTTAATTCACCAAAATTCCTAACTTTCCCATAGCCCGAGGCAGGGGAAGAAATGTGCCTTGCATTTCAATTTAGGCTTTGATAATTACATTTCTATTTTGCTTTTCTATTTTGAACAAGAACTTTTAAAGCAGTTTTTTTCTTTCCTGATCCCATATATAACTAGTATTATTTTGTGGTGGCACAGTGATTAGAATGCAGCATTGCAGGCTAATTCTGCCAAATGCCAGCAGTTCTCACTGGTTCAAGGTTGACTCAGCTTTCCATCCTTTTGAGGTCAGTAAAAGATAGGGTGCTATATCCAGATAGGGTGCTATATGCTGACTCTGAAACCTGCCTATAGAGGAATGGAAAGCACTGTGAAATGGTATATAAGTCCTATTGCTAAGTACTAATATTTTAGTATTATTTGTAATATACCACCAAGTTTCTGTTATAATGTGTAAAAATTTGCTATTTTTTTCTTGAGAGGTGGGGAAGGGAGATTAGTAGTGATATTATAAATAGTTATTGTTTCATTAGATACTTTTCATAAAGTGTCCCCACAATTTTAATAGATGAGGGAGAGAGGAATTTTAAGACAGGAGAAAGTAGGAGACTAAAAAAAGGTTAAAAAAGATATCTAAATGTTATATGCAAAAGCATTACAGTTGTCTTGAGTCCTACTATGGATCTAGATATAAACTGTATTCTGATTTTTCACTTTTCTCTTTCTCTGTTTCCCTCGGATTTAATTATATTACTGTAATCATGTCATTATTTTTGATCATATGACATTTTTCTGCTAACAAGGCAGTTGATTATATCTATGGTATATATATTATTAAAAGATTATTAGATTATACAGTACAAAATATAAAATGGATAAAAACATAAATTGCCTCATTTTGAATTTACATTAGACATTTAATTAAACAAATTGCAAAAAGAACATAAATGACTCAAAATTGCAAAGATAAAGTAAGTTAAGATATTGTGGTGATAGATCTGGACAAGGCAGAAGATTGGCATATAAATGGATATTATACACACACACGTGCACGCATGCGCATGCACACACTGTTTTCCTGAAAATATGCCCTACCCTGAAAGTAAGTCCTAGCTTGATTTTATATGTATCAATATAAACCCTACACCCCCCCCAATAAGTCCTAATTAAGACCCTGCCCACTCTAGGGTGCACGTGTAAAAGTTAAGCTAGGGTGGGGATGAGGGGTGGAGCTGCCCTATTACTAAACCTTTGGATAGCTGCATCCAAGCCTCTCACACTGACACCTGCCCTGGTGGCCCATTTTTTCTGCAGCTGGCGAGGCTTTCCTGAAGGCCTCTGTAATTGATAGTAGAGCTTGGATCAATCTGGAGCTCTGTTATCAGCTGCAGAGGCCTTCAGGAAAGCCTTGCCAGCTGCAGAAGAAGTTCCTAAAGGGCTCTGACAGTGAAAAGGAGGTTCGGGAAGATGCACACAAGTGAGGTGAGTCAGTGGACGACATCCACTGAAAATAGACCGGGTGTTTTTTGGGGTGGCAAAAAAATATAAGACGGTCTTATTTTGGGAGAAACGTGGGGGGGGGTATGTGGGGGTATGTGTGTATACAGAGGAAACTCGGGTGACAACTAGAATTTTTGCTACTGTTTTGCTTCTGGTTGCAAACAGAACTTCGGGTGGTGACCAACCAAGCCCAAAAATTGCTGTGACAATTTTCACTGCCACAGCGATTTCTCCTTCGGTGCCAATTTTTGTTAGTTTTTTTGATCCACGCATGTGCAGACGGTCATGCTTCCAGTCACGACCAAATCAGGTTGCGACCATAGTCCTGGAACGGATTATGGTCGCAACCCGAGATTGTACTGTATGTGTGTGTGTGTGTGTAGTGTATAGTCTATTACTAAAGATGGCATTTCCATGTTTTCCCCAATCCATACGTAACTTTCATGTTTAATAAACGAAATGTTTTATTAGTATATCTTTTTGATCCATTCTAGCAGAATGATTTAGAACAACAATCCCCAACCTTATAGGTGCTGGAGACTGGTTCTGTGGAGGGCAGTTTTTCTGCGACTGAGTGCGGGTGTGATTTCACACGCGGTCTGGATCCCACGGGTACACAGATGGGGCTTTCCTCGTTTGCACAGCCTGATTCCTGTTGGGCTATGGACCAGTGCTGGTCCATGGTCTATGGATTGGGAACCCCTGACAAGAAAATGGAGATGGAAAACCTTGCAAATGTGGATTTTATACAATATGTTATCTGTGTAACTGGGTAAAGTTTTATATTGCATTAAGGAAATACAAAGAGTAAATTAGGTGTGCCAAAAGAAAATGACAAGATTCCATATTCCTAACAGAAAGCTTTATTTTCTTAATAGTATTTGTCTAAATACATAGCTGTCACAACTGTCATAACTTTGGAAACAAAATTGTTTTCAAAATATTTTCATATATTTTTACATGGTGCTTAGTTTTAAAATTTCTAAGATTGAAGTATATAAACCTCTAGGATGCATCCAGTGGGGAAATTAGAATCATGTTGCAATTGAATAGAAGATTAATCCATTGTGGGAGGTCAGAATATTAGGAATGCGCTATTCGAATTTGATTTTCACAACATAGATATGTGAAAATGTGTCATAAATCTAACAAAATAAATTTCTGCAAACAACTAAAAACAGTTGTTGATACTCACCAGATTAGAAAAAGTTACAGAACTATTTGAAAGGTTTTGGACTCTACCAGTTCACTGTCAGGCAAATCATAAACAGATGGAGGCAGTGTAATGCCTTTTTACTCTCCCTGGGAATGTCTGAAAAACAAGATCACATCAAGGGAAGTTGTGTAATATTTTAGGAGGACTCAAAGAAGCTCATGGTAACTTCTGAAGAATTAAACACCTATTTTGCATTGGCATATGTCAGGTTTATGAGGCTACCCATCAAGAGATCACTGAATAACATAGGTGTTCATTGCAGGATTACAGGGGAAAAGCCACTATTCTACAAAAATAACACTGCTGCCAACTGCAGTTTGCAAAAGGCCATGTGGATAAGGCAGAAGGCTGTTGTAAGAATGTTCTGTGAATGGAGGAGATTAAAATAGTTTTTTTTTACTTGAATGAAAAATGTTTGTTGAAAGGCAAACATTTCAGCCTAAGAATGGTACTGGTATTAATTTGGGCCTGTTTTGCTTCCTCTGACGTAGGGCAACCCTCTATCTTTGATGGAGCTATGAATAATGAATTGTACCAACAAATTCTACAGGAAAATCAGGGTATCTGTCAGTGAACTGAAGCTGAAAAAAAAGTGGGTCATGTAGTGAGACAATGATACAAAACATACAAGTTGTAGTATAAATGCATGGTGAAAGCAGAAGAAAGCTAATGTTTGGAATGGCCAAATCAAAGTCTGGCCATTAATCCTATTAGAGGTATAGTGATAGGACCAGAAGCGGGAAGTTCATGTGAAGAAGCCCACCTTGATACTGTCTGTCTGATAAGGAGTCAAGGACTAAAAAGCCTCTAAGCCTACATGCAGGACCGATCATAAACATTTTGTTGCAGTTATTACTACCAGAGGAGCATGCCAGTTATTGAAAGCAAAGACTCATATAATTTTACTACACACTAATAAATAGTTTGAGATTGTCCTCAATGAATAAATGAACAAGTGTAATGTTTTTGGTGCATTTATTTAATTAGGTTCTCTTTATTTAATTTTAGGACTTGTATGGAATACACATCATGTTTTAGGTCATATTTATGCAGAAATATTGAAAATGTTCACTGTAGCATAGACCCAAGCCATGCCACGTAGAATAGTTCTTTTCCTTAATCAAAACCAGTAAAAAGGCAAGCCACATACATACATGCTTGGTTTAAGTGTTCAAATTTGTTTATCAAAATGTCTGCTCTCAAAAGAAATATCATAAAAGCTTAGATTTTAAATAGAAGTATCTAAAAGAAATAAGGATGAATAAAGAAACTAAGTTTTATCTTGACAATAGTCAATTGTAGCATGCATATTTCTTCTATCATAATATAACTTCTAATTGCTGGAATTCCTTTCTTGAGAAAAAAGATGTAGAATGAAATTGTAAATGAAAGAGATTGTTGGTAATTAATTGATCTTTTGTGTAAATTGTCACACTGAAAACAGGATGGAAACTATAACCCGATACTTAGAATCTTTCATATAACATGTTTTTGTTTCAGTGGACAAGCCAAAAGCCCAGCAAATTAGAACATCTAGTACTATAAGACGGACCTCTTCATTGGATACAATAACAGGACCTTACCTCACAGGACAGTGGCCCCGAGATCCTCATATACATTATCCTTCATGCATGAAGGACAAATCTACTCAGGTAAATTTGAAAAGCCTGCCACTGCTATCTAATTGCTGTCTAAATGCTAATGATATCATATCATATATGTATCATATATGTATGATAATGCTAATGATGATATGTGTAGTCAGTTGATTCTTTTTAAAAAAAAAAATTGGAATGGAAAGTAATAAAAGTAACATTTGAAAGTGCATACATTCTTTAGGCTTGGTTGTGGTGAGAAGTGACCATTTTTGAATTCCGAAACATAGTAGCCAGGCTTCTGTTACAGGCTTTTGTGAGAGATTGTTATTAAAAAGAAACCAAAAACAAAACATTGTGTTTGAACATTTGTTTGTAATGTTAATACTTACAGCAGTGGGAATTTTAAAACCTGGACTGCTACTTGTTACTTTGCTGTAAAATATGGATTGTGGGGTTAGAAATGTATTTTGAAGGTTTTTATGTAGGGATTTCCTATGACCCAAAAAGAATTTCTGTAGAATAAGATGATTGAGAAAGGCTTGTTTAAGTCATTATAATTTTGCTGTCTTATTTTAAAACCTTATTGAAAAGATAATCATGAACTTTTTCTTTTTTCTGTCTGAATATTAAACTATCCATTAGGGATTTTTTCAGTCTTAAAGTGGAACATTCTGTAGCATTGTCCTACAGATCATACTATTTCAGGAGTATTTTGAGATGATCCAAAGATGGTGTTCTGGATGAAGCAGATCTGCTTTGGCACGAGACAATTCCAGCAAATTTTAAACTGCTTCCAACTCAGTGTCTTTGCTTGCAAAATCTGCCAAACGGCCTCAGAAATGGTATAGATTAAGTAAACAAAATATTTTAGAGTACACTGGAATTTTCATTCCTAGGTCATCAAATTTTGCATATCACTAATCTTCAAATTTTGGCAAACACATAATATTAAAATAATTTCTTAGCCTTAGTATGGAAACTAGTTGAAATCAAATAGTACCTAAACAGTCCTTTCAAGACGTCAGCATCGATATATTTAACTATGCACAAAATTTAGACAGTGCACATTTGTCCCATATCTTCAATCCCTAATCCATTCTATATTGAGCAACAAAATTTGGGGAGAGAAAGTACAGCTTGTTTTCACATGAAAGCATGTAGAATATTCCATGTTTTGGGGACTGAATGGTTGGATACTATGCTTGCTTATATTTCTATTTAAATGAAGTAACATGGAATCCTATCTTCTTTGAATCTTAATACCACATGGCACAATTATACTAAGGGTTGAAGCTGGTATCCATAAAATAGCACCTGAAATTTCTGATTTGTAACCAGATTGGTCAACTTAGATAGAAAAATTGTTGTTAAGATAAAATTGTTATGATAAACTGAAATTGTTGTGGATCTTTTCACATCTTAAAAATACAAAATACCTCCACGAAGAAAATTATTTTCTGATGTAAACCTTAATTGATACTGCAATATTTAACTTTTATTAGTACTGGAATGTTTAAAACTTTCCAACCTTATGTATTTGTCTGACTCTTGAATCTGATTAGGGATTATTTGTTATTGGCTTGGCTTGGGAATGTTGAGTTAAAAATAGTATTACAGTACATAATTTATTAAAATTGTATTCCATTCAACAGTCAATGACTCTGGCCAGCTTACTTTGGATAAAGCCACATTCATTTTTATTACTGATTCGTTGGTTACAGCTACAGATGTGTTATAACCATTACATACTGCTGCTGCTATTAGTAGTAGTAGTACTACTACTAGAGACAATTGATTTTTGAATTGAGTTTCAGATTTGGAGAGAATACATAGTTAAATGGTGAAGACTTTAGTTTACATTCAAAAATTATTACTAGTCCTTTGCATTTTCAGTTAAGACAAGAATGGATAACTGATCTTCCCAGCATTTGTCACTGTTAGCCTAGTGACTAGTGCAACTGCAGATTAAAATTCAACATCATCAGGAAAGCTATAGGTTCCCCATTCCTGAGCTAGGCTAATAGGGATAATCCTGCCAGCTATAGCAGACATTATGTACAGTATGTCCTTTTTAGATGGTTTCCTATGTAGAATTAAAAAAATATTAGAAATGAACCCCCTGCGTAAGTTTACTTTTTGATTATTTGCTGCTCCAGGTTCTTGGTGAGTTATGGCATACACATTGAGGATTAATTCTTTGGATTATTGATATTTTGGTAGATGATAAATAAAATTTGATATACTCCAATTTGTACAGAAATTATGATAAACCTATATTTCTGTGCAACCAAAACTCCTTTCTTTCGGGAGCATATGAAAACATGCCATATGTAGAAATTTTTTGTAATTTTGGCATACATATATTCATTGCCTTTGATGAGTGAAATAATTGACAGTTCCATAACTGAGGAGCACAAAATTCAAACTTGCAGAAAAATCATGGATTCAAAAAAATCAATTTTTGAAAATTTTAAAAAGAAATTCCCTATAACATAGAATTAAATCGGAATCCAGTTTTCCGTTCCAAACATACTTTCTCCCCGAAGCATTCAGTCACCAGAGTTAATTGTTCAGCTACCTTCTTTCCCTTAGCACCTACTTTAGCAGACATTTTAACACCAACAGGTGTGACTTGCTTCTGGAAAGATAAAGCTCAATTAACCAGTGCAGACCTTATTCATTGCTAAAGAGTTGGCTTTTGTTTATAATAAAGAGCTTAACAAAAAGTCCATTATGCTTTGGCTAAATATAATGTTGTATTTATAATTTAAATATATATAAATATGCAGAAAAATACAATACTACAAAAATGTCTCCCTCAAAATCCTGTTCTGCAACCAGTAAGTAAATCAGAAAAGCTTACAGCAAAATGGACAACATTCTTTCATGTTCATAGGTATGTACCTTGAAAACTAGTAACAGAAGTTAAATAGAAACAAATCTTCAGTGGTTTAGAAAGATGAGAGCATAACTCATTCACGCTCCTAACATAATACAGAATCTTCTGGTTTCAGCATTTCAAAGAAGTGGTTTGCCATTGCATCCTTCCCAGGGCTGAGTGCAAGATCACTTAGCTGGCTTTGTGCCTAAGGTAAGCCTGAAACTCGTGGTCTCAGTTTCTAGCCTGAAACTACAACTAACTGACTCTACCCCTTCATTATCCCTCTGCAAAGTAAAATGCAGTTGAAGGTACAGCAGCACATTGATAAGTAATGTCTCCATTTTTACAAAAAGTTACTTGGGACTCAGATGTCTTTGAGTAGTTAGGGCTGTGTTCCTGACCCCATACTTCACTTTCTTCTCAAGACTTCAGCCCAATATCCAATCTAAACCAATACAAATAGGAATATGAGTCCTTGCTGCCTTATTAGTAGGATGGAAAATGTATGAAAGAAAAATTCAGTTGAAACCAAAAAACAGTAAACAGTTTTTAAATCAGCTTATGACTTAACATTGTTTGAAATCATCAGATGTGTGCTTTCTTCCAGTTTTGTTTTAGGCTTTGGAATACATCTGTGTATTTCTTAAGCTTGGAATGCTTGAATTAAATTTCTTGGCATTGAAATGTTTTGCATATCCCAATTGCATAGCATTTTAAACAGAATATTCAAATATTAGTCTCTTGTTTTACTATGAGTATGATAATTTTATTACTGTAAGTACAGAATCCATTGATAGTACCTTCCTATTAGGGGGTTGGAGTTACAGAATTAAAATTGAAAATGTTTATGTTTATATTTATTTGGATTTATATGCCACCCCATCTCCGGGGGGGACTCGGGGTGGCTCACACAAAAATATACATAAATAAATAAAATATTAGTCCAATCCAAATAACGAATTACAATTTTGCTAAAATTCCCAATTAAAACCCCAATCTCTCTCAATCCAGGCCGGCCTGTAAGAATAGCCAAGTCTTTAGATCGCGGCGGAAGGAACGCAGGTCAGGAGCCAACCGTAGCCCCAGGGGCAGCTGGTTCCACAGGAGCCCCCAGCAGAAGGTTCCACAGGGTGGGCGCCCCCACAGAGAAGGCCGTCCCCTAGGGGACCGCCAACTGACATTGTCTGGTCGATGGCACCCCCAGGAGGGCGTACCTGTGGGCATGCACTGGGCGATTGGACCTTGATGCTGGTAGGAGGTGTTCCTGCAAATACCCCGGACCCAAGCCATGAAGGGCTTTATAGGTTAATACCAGCACCTTGAATCTTACACGGAGGGCAACCGGCAACCAATGCAGATTGCGCAGGAGCGGTGTCACATGGGAGTATCGGGCCACTCCCATCACAACCCGCGCGGCCGCATTCAGCACCAGCTGAAACCTCCGTATAGTCCACAAGGGCAGCCCTAAATAGAGAGCATTGCAGTAGTCAAGACGGGAAGCAACAAGCGCATGGGTGACCATGCATCAGGCATCTCGGTCCAGGTAGGGGCGCAACTGGCGCACCAGGCGGACCTGGACAAATGCCCCCCTGGCAATGGTTCCCACCTGCTCCTCCATATTGAGCCATGCATCCAGGAGGACACCCAAGTTGTGCGTCCCCATGACCAAAGGTGGAATTTCTTGGACCCGAGATGTCGGTAAGCACAGCCACTCAGTCTTGTCCGGGTTGAGCTGGGGCCTGTTCCTCCCCATCCAGATCCGTACCACCTCCAGGCACCGGAACATCACGAGGAGGGCATCACTGAGATGGTCTGGGGTGGAGATGAAAAGCTGGGTATCATCAGCATATTGATGATACCTCACCCCGAAACCGCAGATGAGCTCGCCCAGCAGCTTTATATAGATGTTGAACAGGAGGGGAGAAAGAACCGACCCCTGAGGCACCCCACAAGTGAGGTGCCTCGGGGGCGATCTCTGCCCCCCTGCCAACACTGATTGCGTGCACCCCGAGAGGTAGGAGGAGAACCACTGTAACACGGTGCCTCCCACTCCCAACCCCTGAAGGTGCCGCAATAGGATACCATGGGCGATGGTTTCAAAAGCCACCGAGAGATCTAATAGGACCAGGATAGAGGAACATCCCCTATCCCAAGCCCTCCAGAGATCATCCATCAGCGAGACCAATGCCATCTCCGCGCTGTAGCTGGGCCTGAAGCTCGATTGATACAGACCTAGGTAATCAGTTTCCTCTAGGAAAGCTGGAAGCTGCTGGGCCACCACGCTTTCAACAACCTTTACTACAAAGCAAAGGTTGGAGACAGGACAGAAGTTGTTCAAATTGGCTGGGTCCAAGGCAGGCTTCTTAAGGAGGGGCCTCACCACCGCCTCTTTCAAGGCGGCGGGGAAGGACCCCTCCCGCAACGAAGCGTTGGTAACTGCCTGGAGCCAGCCACGTGTACCCTCCCGGGCGGCATACACCAGCCAGGAGAGGCACAGGTCCAATAAACACGTAGTGACACTCAGCTGCCGCATAATAAGAACAGTTTCAAGATAGTTGAAAGTTATTTTGTTCTGTACTTCACCTTGGATGTCATATCTTATTTGAAATTTCTTATCCAGGTATTTTATACAGCATTATCTTGCTTAATGTTGGAAGAAGTTACAAATTTTAGAGTATAATAAAATTCTTTATTGGCCAAGTGTGCTTGGACACCCAAGGAATTTGTTTCTAGCACCTTAAGCTCTCAGTGTATATACCAGCAACAAGTGATAAATCATGATCATAATAATAAAATACAATTATCATAAATCATAAAATACAACACTCAGTGATAGTCATGAGATACTAAATAAGCCATCAACATAAATCATACCATAACAGGATACTAACAAAAGCAATAAACATAAATCATAAGATACAAACGAAAAAGTTTGTATAGAAGTTTGTTTAGAAGAAACTAAGGAAAATTGGTAATAGGAGAGATGAGAAGGATAATAGTATGTGATACAACTTTATTAAGTGGTTTGATATCTCAGGCCATAAGGCAGTGCTGTGGGAATTAGTTGTTTAACAGAATTATGGCATGAGAGAAAAACTGCCCTTGTCTAGTTGTTTTGGCTTACAGTACCCCTATAGCATCACCTTGAGGGAAGAAGTTGAAACAGTTTATATCCAGTTTGTGGAGGGCCTGTAGATATTTTCATAGACCACTTTCTGGCTTGTGCAGTATACAGGTACTCAAAGGAAGGCAGACTTATTACAATTGTTTTTTCTGCAGTCCTAACTATCTGTTGAAGTCTGTGTCAATCTTGTTTGGTTGCTGTGCCAAACCAGACAGTTATAGAGATGAAAATGATAATCATTCCTTTGTAGAACTGTATCAGCAGCTCCTTGGGCAATTTCTTTGTTGTGCTTTTATTATTTATTATTATTATTTATTTTTAATGATGTTTTTGATCTTAGGTGTTCATTTTAGGTCCTGAGATACTATAGAATCTAGAATCTTGAAGGTCTCTACTGTTGAATATTGTGTTGTCTAATATTGTAAGAGGTGGTAGAATAGGAGTGCTTCTGCAGAAATCTATTATCATATCTACAGTTTTGAGTGTGTTCAGTTCAAGATTGTTCCAGCCATACCATAGAGTCAGTTGTTCAACTTCCTGTCTGTATGCAGATCATTATCATTGACCAGTCATTGCTGTATCATCTGCAAACTTCAGTACTTTAACAGAGGGATCCTTTTAGATGCAGTTGTTGGTGTAGCAAAAAGAGTAATGGAGAGAGCACACAATCCTGGGGACACCCAGAGGTGGTATTCAGCAGATTCTGACCAGTTCTAGAGAACTGGTAGCAAAAATTTTGAGTAGTTGGAGAACCAGCAAATAACACTTCTGACTGGAGATTTTACAGTATCCTTCCCCTGCCACACCCACCAAGCCATGCCCACAGAACCGGTAGTAAAAAAAATTTGAATCCCATCACGGGGGGAATCTGTGCTAATTGTACAGATATCTGATGTGATTTTTGCCTAGCTTCATCTGCTTTCTATCTTTTAGAAAGTTTATGATCTACTTTAAGTTTGGTTTTATGTACAGAAGTATAACTTCTCTATAAATAATGAATTATAAGGAGTAAACATAGTGTGTAAGTAATATTTAATGGACTGAGATTATGATATTTTCTTAATTATATTGCTATCTCAACAAAGTGGTACTAATACTGATAAGATGTTATTTGCTGTGTAATTCTGAGAGTTGTACGTAAAATGTTTCAAACCCAAAGATGCTTTCAATTTTGAATATTCTGATCTTAGTTTGAAACAGCTGTTCCAATTTTACAAAAAAAAAATTAGCTTAAGAGCCCCATTTTGAACTCTGAATACCTGTTACAAAACTAAGGATGTTTTGTGCTTGAGCCACTGATGAAGCAGTCATAATATGATAGTAACAGAATATTTCCAGTTCAGTTAGAACAACCCATTTTAAGCTCAAAATAACTGTTACAAATATTATGTTTTGAAGGCTTAGTTGTTTTTTATATATGTACCTATCTAGAAGTTAAAAGTAGGTTGTTTCAAGAGACACATCCATACATCCATAAATGTATATATAGTACCACATTTATTACCATTATTAACCTGTTGCTGGTAGGTTATTTAATTATTATATAGTTCATAGGTTTATATTTAACCTATAAAAATTGAATGATAGATATAATTTTTAAAAAAATCCACATAAGCGTAATTTAAAAATTTACCCCATAAGCATAATAATCTATTCTTCTACAAGTATAGATTAACGAATACATTAAGAGCATGCAAAAGTCACCCATGAGAACTGCTAGTCATTTCAGAAACAGTATAATTTGATTTGCTGTCCACTACAAGTATGGGAGGAAGTTTTTTTGCATTGTTAGAAATTGATACAAATTTTCAAACTATGTTTCTTGATTATTTTATATTTTTAAGATCTAAAGTTTGTAGTTTAGAGACAGAATGAAATAAATTCTATAGCAATAATGGCACACTTTTGACAAGTATCAGACAGATTGATTTAGGGATATGGAGTGTTAAAAAAGAGTTTCCTGTAAGTGCTTCCTGAAAACAGTACATGAGAAATGAAAATGATTAACAGCTGGCTTTTTTCATAAACTCAGTCAGGTGACATCAACTAGCTTCTGCAGATCACAAAATATTACAGCATTGCTTAAGATGAGTGATTGGCATACAAATTGGATTTCACTTATAACATGCTACAATTGAGTCTGTGGTGATCCAATAATTGGTAAACAGAGGATCTGTTTCTTTGGAATTATTTTTGAATTGGTTGTAATTCTGTACCATGTACAACTTATCCAAAAGGTATAGGGAAAATTTAATTTGCATTTAATAAATGTGGCGTATTTATTTATCAAATTTCCTTTTCTCACAAAGATGTACAACAAGTAATAAATGTGTAAAAACAGTGATTAATACAATAAAAAATAATACTAACATGAAAATGGTACAGGAGAGAGTGAATGCTAACTACAACAATGGAGCTATATTAGAATATTACCAATCCCTTGGACCTCCAGCTCTAATAATATAATTAGGTCTTAAGGTATTTCCAGAACATTAATAGGAATGGAGCTAACTCACAATACAGAGAAGTACAGAGAAGACCAATAAAGATGAACAGGAGTCTGGAGACTAAAATATATGATGAATGAATGATTGCAGGAACTGGATATTTCTCCTCCATGCTGCTGCAAGAGCCCAGGATGGGTTAGACTCCTTCTGATGACATCATTAAGCTGAGTCTGTTTAGTATAAAAGGCAGCCTGTGGGAGTGACTCCAGCTTTGACTCAGCTTCTTGCATCTATAAGCTAGTGTGTCTCAAAGCAGCGCGTTAATTGCATTTACTCCTAACTTTAACAAGAATGGGAAGCCTATCGAGCTTCAGGCACTGCTCCTGGGGCTCCGGTGAAGCAGTGCCTTCAGGAGAGCGGGGCTCCGCTCTCCTGCAACGCTGAAGTTTCAACATTGCCAGCAAGGGAGAGGCAAAAACATCATCGGGAGGACTGTAAGTAGCAAAGTATTATCCAGCCTCCCCCACAGCCTCTCCCCGACAGATTCAGCCAGCCACGATTGTAAAGATTGGGTCAGAGATAAAGCGCCAGCCAGCTGATTGCCTGACTGACGCTTTTTTCAGTGGCAACTGCTGCTTGGGGCTCACAGTAGCCTAAAGAGAGGCTTCATCAATGACTGGGGGCAACAAACTTTCAGCCGCTCTGGGCCCACAGCAGCCTAAGGAGAGGCTTTATTTTAACCAGACACCACAGCAGGTGCGAGCGGCCATCTTGCAACAGCAATTCCCTATCGCACGTGGCGAGCAGTCAATTTAGGTGGCCTCACGATCTAATAGCCCTAGAACAGCCATCCTCTAATAGGCAGCACATATTGAGGGTTCCTTCTAGCACCTCTTGTGCTTGACCTGTTTTTCATCATGGATCTAGATGGGGCCCAGGCAGAACTTTCTGGCCCAGACACCCAAGGCCTCCAACCAGCCAGAAGAAAGAGACAGTGCACTCAATCCATCCAAAGGGAAGTGGCAGCTAAAATTAGAGCAAAGGCACTGGCCCCCAAAAAGACGTCCCAGGCTGAACTCAAGGCCGAAAAACGTAGACATGCTGCCCTAGAGAGGCAGTTCAACAAAACTATAGAACAGATGAGGTGGCAACTTAAACAGGCATCTCAGCCAGGTGATCCCCAGGGTAGCCATGGAGGCCCTTCCAGGGGGGTATCAGAAATCCCAGCTTCCCTTGGCCACCTACAATCTTGGTCCCCGGAGAGGCTTGAGGAACAGTCAGGGCCTCAAGATCTAAGCAGGTCAGGGCCTAATTTTCAACAGGCCACTTGGAGCTTCCCCCCTCTTTCCTCCATTACCCAGGGTACCTCACAGCCTAGACTTGAGGCTACCTTCACCCCCTCTGACCTTTCCTTGACCACCAGGCCCAGTGAGAATCAGGACATGGTCTCCACTGCCATCAGACGGGGCTTGGCAGAAGAATTTCAACAAATCTTGAGGCATTTAGAAAGGGCTCACTCCCTATTCCCGGCCTACTCCCAGGTACCTTTTCCTCAACAAGCAGGCTCTCTTCCTCAGGGGCAAAAGGCCTATTCCACCCACTCTGAGTGGGATGATTATAGAGAAGGCGACTGCAATTCCATATGAATGCAGTCACTCATCAGTGTCAGATCGGGAAGAAGGGGAGATCTGGGACCCAAACCTTTCAGAGAAGGAAGATCTGCATCTAGATCAACCACACTCGGCCATTGTCTTTAAACCAACATTATTTAAGACTCTCCTTAACAAGGCCCTGGTTACAGCTCAGCTGTCCCCTGAGGAGGTGGCACCTGAACCACAAGGAAAACCTTCTAGGCATGGAGATTCCCTTTTCTCCAAACCCATAGTTTCTACAGAGGTTCTCCCCTCATCTCGCCTATTCCTGGACTTAGTCCAGGAACAGTGTGCCTCCCCTGCAGCTGGCCCTCGACCCATGACAGGCATTTTTACAATGTGGGACGTTCCCTGGCTAATGCTCTGGCTGTCCCCTCTGTAGACACTCCTGTCGTCGCCTCCTTCTCCTCTGGCACTCCCACTGAGTCAGATGACGTTCTCAAGGCTAACGATAAGCGCTCCGAACAGACCCTTAAATGCAACCATCAAGCAGCTGCGTGGGCTGTCCAGGCTTCAACTGCTGCGTTGTGTTTCACCAGGTCCTCAATCAGTTGGATGCGCCAGCTACAAGACCGCATACCAGCATCCGATTTCAGGTCACATCAGGACCTAAACAAGATTATAGCGGCAGCGGAATTTACGGCAGATACCACCCTTAACTCTGCCAAATTTGTTTCCAGGGTCATGGCCTTGGTGGCAGCGAGAAGGCTCCTATGGCTCCGGAATTGGCAGGCGGAATCTTGTTGGAAATGCAAACTGGCTTCTGCTCCCTGTACAGGTGACAAGCTCTTTGGCGATGCACTAGAGCCATACTTCATCGAAACCAGGGTCAAAAGGAAGGTGCTTTCCTCCACAGGAAAGAAGGCAGACTACCGCCCGGCACCTTATCGTCCACCTCCTTTCCGGGATGAACCCCCGTTTTTCCAGGCCACAGAGATCATATCCCCAGAGCCAGGAACAATGGCCCAATGCATCCGGCAGACCACAACATCCTGCTGGTAAACGGCCCTTTTGTGGGGGAGGGGGTCGTTCCTTCCATCGCTCTAAGTAACCCCTCGTTCTCCCCACCCATCAGGGGTCGCTTGGCCTTCTTCACCTCCAGATGGGAGGAGTCAATGACAGATTCCTGGGTACTCAACACAGTCAGGTATGGTTTACAATTGGAATTTCTCTTACCACCCCCTGAAAATTTTGTGTTCTGTCCAGTCCCATGGGACAGTTCAAAGAGGGCTCTTATGAATTTGGCCATACAACACCTAATGGACATAAGGGCTATTCAACCAGTCCCCGAACATCAATGGGGACATGGTTTTTATTCTTGTTTTTTTGTGGTCCCTAAGACCTCAGGGAGGTGGTGTGCCATTCTTGATCTAAAATTTTTGAATGAGTTTATCCCATACAGGCGTTTTACAATGCAGACCCTGCATTCTATTCTAGAGAGCGTTTGGGAGGCTGACCTCTCTTCCATTGACCTCACAGCGGCTTACCTCCATATCCCCATCTGGCCTCATCACTGCCACTTTCTCTGTTTCTGTTACCAGAACTCCCACTTCCAATATCAGGCCCTTCCCTTCAGGCTCTCGTCGGCACCAAGTGTCTTCAGAAAGGTCCTAGCAGCATTGGTGGCTTCACTCCGGTCTATTCCAGTGAGAATCCAATGCTACCTGAACGACATTCTGATAGAGTCCATCCAATCCGCCCATCAAGACCTACAAGCTACACTGTGCTGTCTCCAGAGCCACGGCTTTGCCATCAACACCAAGAAAAGCCATCTGTCTCCCACAACCAGAATACTCCACTTGGGAGCGGTCATCGACACATCCCTGTGCCAAGTCTTTCTATCTCCAGATCAGGGGGAGAAGCCTTACCGACATCTTCCGTCAGGTTCAACATCAACACATTGTTCCCTTGTCACAGCTGTCCACACTACTGGGGAAGATGATATCGTGCATCGGGATCGTCCCATAGGCATGGCTTCACTCCCGATCTCTTCAATGGTTCCTGCTCCCTTTTCAATGGGCAGGAACCAGCCACAAGTCAGAAAAAGCCCAACCCACATTCCTGGCTCTGAGGCACTTCAGGGCCCCGGTGACTGGAACCCATATATTAGTATTGATGGACAACATGGCCACAAAGACACATGCAACAGGCAAGTGGGGACGAGGTCCAGGGCCCTGATGAGGGAGGCTGAATGTTTGGGACTGTGGGCGGAGAGACGTTAGTTGTCCATCACAGTGGATCACATCTCCGGGGTGGACAACTCCCAAGCCGACTGGCTCAGCCAGAGCTTGGTCAACCATTCAGAATGGTGCCTCCACCTGTCCCTATTCCGAGACCTCTCCTTCAGGTTTGGAACTCCAGAGGTGGATCTCTTCTCCACTCCCCAAAACGCTCAAGTGAACAGGTTTTTCACCAGGTTTCCTTGTCAGGGTACGGAGGGGACCAATGCTCTTCGGAGCAGATGGCCCAGGGGTCTCCTCTACGCCTTTCTCCCTCTTCCCATCATGCCGGCAGTCATTTGGAAGATGTTGGAGGAACAGGCGGAGCTAATTTCCTAGCCCCCCAGTGAGACCAGGGAAGAGACCATGGTTTGCAGACCTGGTGAACCTGTCTGTAGCTACTCCCTGGAGGATCCTAGACAACAAATTTCCCTTCATCAGGGAGTCCAGCTCCATCCGGATCCCCAGTGGTTCAAGCTGACTCTGTGGCGCTTGAGTGGCAGCAGATGAAGGAGGCTGATCTCCCAGAGAGGGTTATCCTTACCATACAGGCGTCTCGTAAAGCATCTACGATGCACATCTACAATGCCACGTGGAGTGTCTTTTGTCAATGGTGTCTAAAGGAGGGGCTTTCCCCTACCTCAGCTCAGGTAGCAGAGGTTCTAAGTTTTCTCCAAGATGGGTTAGAGAAGGGACTTGCCCCTAACACCCTACGCTGCCAAGTAGCGGCCCTTTCCTCAGTTCTCTCTTGGGAACCATTTCCTTCCTTGTCTCACCATCCCTCTGTGAGAAGATTTCTGAAAGGGGCTTCCAACCTTCACCCCCCTGTAGTACACAGGTACCCTTCATGGGATCTTTCTAAGGTGCTTCAGGCTCTGATGGAACCGCCATTCGAACCCCTCAGGGCAGTGTCTCTACAATTTTTGACCCTGAAAGTGGTTTTTCTAGCAGCAATCACATCTGCTAGACAGGTGTCAGAGTTGGCTGCCCTCTCAGACAGGATCTGTGCACTTTTCATGATAATAGAGTTGTTCTCTGTTTAGATCCCACCTTTATCCCAAAGGTCAATTCCTGCCGATATCGAGGACCAACTGCCCTGTACGGACACACAGGCAGGGGCTCCTCGGTCCCGTCGGCAAGTCAATGTCGCTGGCGGTCCCCGACAGCGAGCCTATTCTGTGGCGGCCCCGGACTTATGGAACCAACTGCCTCTGGACTTCCGTCTGGCCCCTGACCTCCTCACCTTCCACCCATGATTTGAAGACCTGGCTATTTGACCAAGTCGGGCTGTGATTACCGTGGGGGTATGGGATAGTTTTAACTTTAATTCGGCTTTATTGGACTTCACAATGGTTTAATTCTTTTTTAATCTATTTATTGTATTTGTATGTTTTAATTGTGAGCAGCCCGAGACTTAGGAGATGGGGGACATATAAGTCAATAAAAAAAAAGTTCCATAGGTCCCAGGACATTGTGTTGCCAGATTTCTGTCCCCTTCTGCACCACAACTTAGAGCACAAGTGGCATACCTTAGATGTTAGGAAAGCACTTAAGATTTACCTCAAACACAGTTCCACCTTTAGGAAAACTGAAGCTATGTTTGTTTCCTTTTCCCCATCTCACTTGGGGAACAAGGCATCTCCTCCCACCTTAAGCAGGTGGGTCAAGGTGTGCATTGCATAGGCCTACAAGGCTGTCGCTCTTCCGGTGCCTCAGGGACTAACCGTGCACTCTACCAGAAGTGCTGTGACTTCAGCTGCCTAGGCCACCCAGTCATCCCTGGAAGAGATTTTTGAAGTGGCCACATTGGCATCCCCGTCTCCTTTCATCAGACATTACTGTCTGGATTCCTTTGCCTCTGTGAGTGTGGCCTTTGGCAGACGGGTACTTCAGCGAGTGGTTCCACAGTTGGAGTGATCAACCGGACGAGGACCCTCCCGTGGACATGCAGGCTTTGGTATGTCCCATCCTGAGCTCTCGCAGCAGCATGGAGGAGAATGGGTGTTGGTAGAATTACCTGAGAACGCCCTTTCTATGTATGCTGCTAGAGAGCCCAGACCCTCCCTAGTTTCGTCCAGATTCTGGTAAGAAATATTAACATTCTAGATTCTGTTTGGCTTTCAGAGACACTCACTAAAGTCTGTCAGGCATCTTTGCCAAAGCTGGGGTCACTCCCACAGGCTGCCTTTTATACTGAACAGACTCAGCTTAATGACATCATCAGAAGGAGTCTAACCCATCCTGGGCTCTCTAGCAGCATAGATAGAAAGGGCATTCTCAGGTAATTCTACCAATGCCCAGTTAAGTCCAGGGGTGTCAAACTCAAGATCTGGTGCCAGATGTGGCCTGTGATGTGGTTGAATCTGGCCTCTGGGACTGTTTTGGAAAATGTAAGGGGCACACATCGCTTCAGCCTGGTCTACCTGCGTTGCTTTGGCCCGGTCTATCCATGTTACTTTGGCCTGGTCTATCCAATATGAAGAGGAAACATTGGGGCAGTGTGGCTTTGTCCCAGTCTATCCAATGCTAAGAGGAAACAGGTCAGCAGTTTGAGGAGTGGCATCAAGACTGGTCACGCCCACCCAATCGGTTCATGCCCAGTGACTGGCATCAAGCAGGCCACGCCCACCCAGTTGGCCATGCCCACCTGACTCCCCAAGGTCATCAACAGCCCTGATGCGGCCCTCAATGAAATTGAGTTTCACACCCCTGGTCTAGCATTAATGAAAAGGAAGACTAGGAGTAGCATGACAATCTTCCAATATTTGAGAGTTTGTCAGAAAGAAGAAGGGTACAATCTATTATTCTCAGAGCACCAGATGAACAGACTCTCAGAGTGCAACAGATAACTGATGAAAACATATGAGTTCCAACCTAGAAGAAAACATTTGGCAGTATTTATTTATTTATTTATTTATTTATTTATTACTTGGACTTGTATGCCGCCCCCTCCCCGAGGACTCGGGGCAGCTCACAACTAAAAACCAACAATAAATTAATTACTTAAAAAAATATTAAATACTCACAAGCCCAGTTACACTAAAACCCCAATGTACATTAGTATGAACAATTAATCAACTGGCTTGCTGGAATGGCTTCCCTTCAGAAGTTGTGGCTGCTCCATTACTGTTGGTTTTTAAGAAGAGATTGGACAGCCATTTGTCTGGTATAGAGTCTCCTGTTTAGGCAAGGGGTTGAACTAGAAGGTCCCTTCCCACCTCTATTGTCCTGTATTCTATATTCTGAGAGATGTGTTATGCTTAAGGAAAATGTTATGAGACCTGTGAATTAAATTCTGTTGATACTTCCGTTGATAACAGAATCACGGGTAAGGAATGTGAAGTGTGTCCGAGTGGGATGCAGGAGACCTCGGGAGGCTCCGCTCAGGAGCTAAAAATCTTCCCTGCCAAATTTAAAGCAGGATGTTCAGCCCCACAGAGGAGGGACAATTATGCACAGCCCCCTTGGGGCCTCCTTTCTTTACTGCTCTGTCTGCTCAGGAGCTGAAAATTATCCTTGCTGAAATTCAAGCAGGATTTTCAGTTCTGTATCAAAGAGAGACTCTCCCACCTGCCTGAAGCATCCCTCATTCCTTACCTTATTACATTGTGTCCCTGCTTGGATTTCAATTCCCTCATCTAGGAGCTGGCTGAAATAGCTGCCTGCCAAAGGAGTTCAGCTCTCTTCCATGAATGGAAGGGAACTCTTCTGGTGGCATGCAAGAACAGAGCTCAAATCTTCAAGATTTGTACTCCATTTCTGCACCTGCACAAAGGAGTTCAGCTCCACATTAGCAGGCAGTTATTTCATCTAGTGTCCAGAGACAAGAGGGAGTCCTCACAGCAAGCAGCAACAGTTTGCAGCCTTCCCTGCCAGCATCCCTATTGACATTCTGGGGAAGATAATGGAGAAGATTGCTAATAGTGATCACATTGCTTCACAATCAGTTGTAAGTGTAAATAGGTTGCCAAGCACCCAGATTGCAATCAAATAACTACATTGCATTGTTTTGTGATGACTGAAAGTGTTTTATAGGCCATAGAGACTGTTGCAATTCTATACTATTATCAAATGAATAGTTATAGGTCAAGAACTATTGTATATGTTTTGCAGCGGGGATTAAAGAGAAAAATATTAAGTAGCTTCTCAGATTAGTTCTATTTTTAAAGGAATTCTCATTACCATTGAACAATGCTTATAATTTGTAAATTTGTGTATTAGTGTTTGATAAATGATGCTTGAGTATAAAATGTCTTGCAAGCTGTAACTCTATAAGTCTTCCCTTTTTTTAAAGATCAAAAACTTTTAATCTTGACAATGTAGTAGGGTTAAAGATGAGTGACTCTATTAAATGAAGAAAATGTATTGGAAACTATTAAAATATCCATTTAGACTCATTACATCATGCTGTTGCTATGGTATGTGGCTATGTTACTGCCTCAAAATCCATAGTTATTTCCTCAGAATCCCTGCAAATAGTTTTTGTCAGGTTATTATTTCAATGTATAAATCAGCAGTTTGTAAACTTTAATGTGCATCAATAAAAATAAAAATGAATTGTGTTTAATTATATTTTGATTTATTTTATTTAAATTAAATACAGCTTTTGTTTTGGTATTCCCAATTCTTTGCCTTGGTCACTTTTCATAGTTCAATCTCCAGAATGCTATCAGAGACCAAAAATGATTCTCAGCTTGAAAGAAGCTGGTCATTCCTGCTCTTAAGAATTCTCCTCAGTCTGGGCAGTGAGATGTTTAGGTCAGCTCTGGAGTGCTTGGTGCTTGTTACCTAGTTGGGTTATGAAATGTCTGCAAGCAAACTACCAAGCTCAAGAGCACCAAGAACTCTACATTTAAACCCTGAGCTGCTTACATTCTTTTCTATTGAGGTAACATCTTAAAGTTATTATCAAAAGTTACACTAGCTGAGAATTTTAGGAATTGCAGAAATGGTAGAGATAAAAAATTTCAAAGGTGGAACTGATAACTGATCACATTAATAAATAAAATGGTGTGAAAATATTCCATGGCCCTAATTAGTTTTTAAAAATAACCCAGTAATAATGGAACAGACAAAACCCAAGAACTGTCACAAAATAATACACTATCAAAGATTCCTACTGTCACATAAATACTGAAGTTCCATTTATGTAGAAGATAGTAGAAGAAAACGGAAAGATACATACCTGAAGTAGATAATTAAGATATAAAACTTCAATGTGGATTTTTGTGTAATGATATTCTTATTGTTCTGTATTTAGTGTATTCTGGTTTATTGTAGTTCATTAAAAATGAAATAGCTTGATCGTGAGTTGCATTTGCTTGTACTACTTCCTGTTTATAAAAATTAATTAGAGAATTGTTGAACTGTTCCTTGATGGCAGAGCCGAGCCAGAAATCAATGCCATTTGATATGTTGCTGTTTCTTAGCCTTGTTTGCTTTGTGACTCTTGGATGAATACTTGTTGCTATATCTTTTAAATTTAATGTGGTTTAAAATATTACCAAGATGATAGGGATTCTTAGCTTTGTCTGTTTGTTCTACCTGTTATGCAAGAATTAAATATATTTACGCTGTTTGATTTCCTATATTCTTTTTTCTTTTCCCTTCTTAGTATTGCTTCTTATTTCCTCCTATTGCCACTACATCTATGCTGGTTCATTTAATAGAGTTATAAAAAAAAACAAAAGAGAAAAAGTATTTCAGTTCATAAAAAGGCTGTCATGCTCCACTGTGTTCCATTGTTGGGATAACAATGTGATTGTGTTTTTTTAAAATATTTACATGTTCTTTTATTATCTGCAGAAAGCAAAATATTGAAGTATTTTTGTTGTAACTATCTTGCTATAGGTATCAGTGTACATGGTTGCGGTTTGGCTATTGCATACGCTTATTTATAATAAACATAGATGAATTTAAGAGAAGATGATGATCTTATTTGGGACAACATTTATGCACTGTTAGCAACTATAAGATTAAAAAAAATGCTTTTTTGTATACTAAAACAATTTTACGTACTATTACAAAAAAAAGTTTTGGAGCATGCTGATAATACATAAAGTATTTCTTTAAATATAAAGTTGTTTTATTTTAAACTGATTTCTTAGTTGTTAAAGTGCTGTAATTTAACTTTTGGGTTTATTATATGCTCATGGATTTAATTTGATATCAAACAGCTCCATATAATCTAATAATTATATTGAAGAATATAAATATACTAGCTAACATGGATAATGTTACTTCATTTTCTGTCATTTTCATAGATTTACTTTGGTTCTTCCCTCTCCCTCCCCCCTCCATCTATCTATCCATCCATTACTTGTGTATTTCTAAATTTGTAAAAAAAATATTCACATCCATTTTTGTTCATATGGATCAACTTGCCATTTTCAATTTCACAGATCCACTAGGAGAACAGTAGGAAATAAGATGAGAATTCAGCTGGGAAGTCTTTCTATTGTATAGTTTATTGTTAGGAATTATGAGATTTAAATTATGATTAATTCTTAAGCATGCGTTTATATATGATTAAAACAATGTGCTAGAGTTAAAAATAAGGTACATACAAATGTAGAAATGAACTTTTTATAATTTTCTTCTGGTAGAGAAATTGATATGGAGTGACAAGTATAAAAACAGTAATCATCCTGTACATTGACTATATGGGACCTTTAGAGCACCCCATCATAAGCAAAATACCTATTACTATGGCATAAATATAGTGCAATTTCTTTTCAGTCATGTTGACAGTTTAAATGAATGTTTAGTCTCTGAAATGTACTGTGTCGATATCCATATAACTGCCACCAAGGCACCTTCTCTCCAAAAGGGATGTACATTTTTGATCCTGCCATTCGGAGATTATCGTATCTCTAGAACATTTGTTGTGACTTCTGTAATGAAAACAATTGCCTTCCGCTGCTTTAAGGAAATGTTTGAAAATGCTTTTAAATCAAAATGTAATATAATTAATTACTAAATAGTATTTGTTTGACTTAACACATTGGTGATGAAATAAAGAATAAGTGCCAAATTACATCCGTTGGTTTCCATTCATTTAGACACCTAGCTGTTGGGCAGAAGAGGTATTAGAAAAGAGGTCACATCAGCGTTCAGCTTCATGGGGCAGCGCTGATCAACTAAAAGAAGTAAGTGCTCAACAACTTGGCAAAGAGAAGCAATCCTTCATGTCTCACAGTTAACACTAAATGCAGTTCAGTTATTATACTCATTTTGTGCACTCATACCCCTGCTTTCAGTCATAAGCTGCTGGTTTTAGGATTTATGTAAATGATAAAAAGAACATTGGGTAGTCAGAGTAGATATCTGGTAAGATTGATGCACAGGCAGTATTGCACTGCCATATGTTAAGAAATGCATTCATGGATGTGTGATAAATCAGTTTACTGGTATAGATTCTCATGGGCAATATCTGTCAAGCAGTGACTGTGATTTAGAGAACAGATTTTCTGATGTTTTGCTGCAACTCTGGCTGGCATCTTCAAAGGCAAAGTGGCAAAGATTTAGAGACAACTTTGTCTCTGATGTTCTTAGTCATATATATCAGAAAATATAGCAATAGCATTTAGACTTATATACTGCTTTATAGTGCTTTACAACCCTCTCAAAGCAGTTGACAGAGTCAGCATATTGCCCCCAACAATTTGGGTCCTCATTTTACCCACCTTGGAAGGCTGAGTCAACCTTGAGCCTAGTGGGATTTGAACTGCCAAATTGTAGGCAGCTGGCTGCAGAATTTGCTTGCAGTACTGCACTCTAACCACTGTGCCACAGAGGCTCCTATGCTCTCTGGACCACTAATTCTGAAGTCCAACATTACTCGACAAAAAAAAAAAAACCTTTTCAGACGTTCTTTTGGTCATTGACTAATAACAATTAACATTAGAATCCAGATTATGTTTGTCAGCCTAAAACTGGAAGCCTATTTCATTTATTTGCAATATGATTTGAAATTGAGGAATTAAAAAGAAACAATAACCCATGGTATAAGATCCAAGATCAGTGTCTATTTAAACTGCTAAATAGATTCAAAGCTAAAATTGTAGATGGTAGTAAAATTGGAAGGATTAATGGGGCCAGTGAATATGTGCTGATTTTGTTTCCTTCAGTTAATTTGAATGCCTATTCAAAAATACAATACTTCTGGTACCAAGATTGTGATGGTTGATCCTGTTTAGCAGGTTGTTGTTACCTGATTATTTTAAAATTAGTTTCAATGGGTTATATTAATGTACATATGAAAATGAACACTAGCTGTCATTTTCTTCTACTAAGATAATTTTGATTCTTTGTTAGAGAATAGTAAGCAGGTATATTTGAGAATATGTTGTGTTCTGCATGAGAATATATTACTTTGAGGGTGTAATACTTTTTGTGGGTTGTTGGATGTCTGGTAAAAGAAGTCAGGTTCAAAACTTTGGAAAAAAAATAAGGTAAAAACTCTGAATTATTTTATTACATTAATTCATGGTACTGAAATAAAATATGACCGATTCTCAAATCACTTTTTTTCAGGAATAAATTGAATTCAGACCATTATTAATGATTTAAAAGAGCATTTAATTAGGATTACTATGAATTTTAAGGAACAAACTAATTTGCAACACAAGCTTGTCTTCAGAATATGATACTGTTGTTCTGTAGTGTGTTACTTAAATAAGAGTATCCCCTGCTCTTTTATATCTTTTAGTCTATCTTTTATTTGATTTTGTTTCTTTTTCCCATCAGATTGCCAAACTGAGACAGCAGCTCCAGCGAAGTAAACAGAGTAGTCGTCACAATAAAGAAAAGGAACATCAGTCGCCTCTCCATGGCAATCATATAGCAATCAGTCAGACTCAGGTAAGCACACTACTGGATTGTTCAGGCAGAATATTTACACCACAAAATTAGAAGTAATGTATTTTTAAGTTCTGAATTCCTGTCTGCCAACTAAAAATAGTTTATTTTTGTACAGTACTGTCAAGCAACAAATAGAATTGGGAAGAAATATTAAGAAAACTCAAGAAGCTATTAAATTTGTAACTGATGTTTGAGTAAAGTTTTGAGATAGTTAGAAATGAGTTTTAGTCATGCACCCTCTATCTGAATCCATTGATCATCCAAAGAGTTCTTTTATATCCATTATCAAGCAGATTTTTCTGCTTTGTATTCCTGTAGAATTGTAACGTTCAGCATCTTTATCATTTCTTCATTAGTCTAGCACTTGTTTTATTTATTTAAACCTATCTCAAGAATAACTGGGCAGCTCATTATAGATGAAAAAGTTTTAAAATATCCTTTTTATATGGATAATGCGACCATGTTATTCTTGAAAATCTTTTCGAATTTGTATGAAATATAACTTTTACTGAATTTTTTTTTCAAATAACATATTCAGATAATATAACTATGTTAACAAAGTCACAGCGATAAATTGAGTTACTGATACCTTCCTTTTCATGCTACTTATTCGTAATTATCTACAATTCTGATTTTGATGGTATAACTATTTAGAAATGTGTTATGACAGATTACTAGATTGGTTTTTGTTTTCTCCATTTTGATTTATATATATGTAACATAGCAGATCACACTTCAATCTCATAGTTGTTGAAATTTCATGAATTATTTTCTGTTTCATTGTAGAAATATAACTAAATTTTACTGTCCCAAAGACACTTTTTTTTCAGGAGCCAACTGAACTTCCTTGTTTTTTTCTTTGAATGTTTTGCTTCTCATCCAAGAAGCTTTTTCAGCTATGACAAGACAGTGGGGAATGGAAGGATTTATACTCCTTGCAACAGCCGGTCATTTATATCCTTTTAGAGGGTTGTTGAAGCCCTTGAAGGTTTATCTGTATTCTCAGAGTCACCATTCTGCTCCCGATTCCTGTAGCCTGCAACTGTTTTTCCTCTGGAAATCCATTCCTACTCCCAAAACAGTCAAATGATGCTCATCCCAAAGTGTAAGTCTATTTGGGATGAACACCCAAGAAACATGAAGTATAAATAAATATTTCTTCAAATAAACACACTAATTTGGATGGCTAAAAGTCTGTAGAGATTCTCAGTCGTCCAGGTCAAGTTTGTCCTGAAGGTGCTTATTTTGGAGGCAACTGGATTTCTGGGTTTTTTTCTTTCTTTTCACAACATTTTGTTTCTTGGATGAAATGTCTTCAAAGAAAAAACAAATTCAGTTGCCTCGAGAATAAGCACCTTTGGGACAACCTTGACCTGGATGACTGAGAATCTCTACAGACTTTTAGCCATGCAATTTGGGATGAACACCCTTTGAATGGTGTAGGAGTAGGAATGGATTTTCAGAGGGAAAAAAGTTGCAGACTACAGGAACCAGGAGCACTTCTCAGGTGACCCTGAGGACATAGATAAATCTCCAAGTGTTTCAATGACCCTCTAGTCTAAAAGGATACAAATGATCAGCTGTCTGCAAGGAATATAAATCCTTCCATTCTCCGCTATCCTGTCAGAGCTGAAGAAGCTTCTTAGATGAGAAATGAAATGTCTTCAAAGAAAAACAAAAAAGTCCAGTTGCCTCCTGAAAAAAACACCTTTGGAACAACCATGATATGGATGACTAAGAATCTGTAGAGACTGAATTTTACTCTGTGGTTACATAATTTGTATCAAGAATTTCTATATCTTTTCTCAGAAAACAACTAAATCAACCTTAATTATGGAGTAATACATATTGGCCATTATCATGTGGAGATATAGGTGTTTTCATGATACAACATACTGAGATTGAGCTTAGAAAGATAAGATGATAGACATACTCATGCACAAATTATAATACTTCTTGAACCATATTGGAAAGCTGCAAATATAAAAACCATTATTTTCAGTGCACTTTTGAAGAAAATGCTTTATAAATTAAGCTTGATAGCCTAAAAATATTTTTCAGTATAGGTAATTACATTAAGGAACTGAATAGAGATGTCTGTTATATTAAACACTGTATAAATTTCTATCCATATTTCTATTTGACATCAAACGTAGAATTTTTCAGAAATCTATACTAACATGATTGTTCAAAATATTTATTTACACAGTTTATATAGATATCCATCGTATGAAGGGAGCTATCTGATACATTTAATAATTTTATAAACTGTACAATAGTGATGTTTGAATTATACCCATGGTCCTGCTCAATTGGGCTTTCATCGATGTTCATAATATTACATGCACCCAAAAAATTCAGTATTTGTCATTGAAATATTTTTAATTAAAACAGTGATATGAGTGGGAAAAAATAGATACAATGTTGCATTACTCTAACCCAGTGGTGGCTAACCTTTTTGGCACTGAGTGCTGAAAGGGAGTGTGTGCACGCTGGAAACCAGAAGAACAGCTCCCCGATGTGTGTGTGTAGCAATGTTGGAAATTGGAAGCTTAGTTTCACCGCATGCATATGCGCGCCGGCCACCTGGTCTGCTGGTTTCTAACACACGTGTGCATGAAGACCAGCTGGCTGGCGCGCGCATGCGCTCTGGGGAGCTGTTCTTCTGGTTTCTGACATTCCCACGCACGCAAAGACCTGCTGGGGAACCCTGAAGAGCAATGGGCAACGGCTTGCATGCCCAGAGAGATGACTCTGCATGCCACTTCTGGCACGCATGGCATAGATTTGCCATTATGGCTCTAAACCATATAAAGTTCTTTTTATTGAAGTTGAAATTGTTGAAATTTTAATTCAAATATATTTAGGTTATCGGAATTTTCCAATGAGCTGCGACGAATATCCAGCAGTGACAGTTGCTTAGACTTAGATTGGATAGGCTGGGCTTGATTGATAGGATGCTGCTCCTCCTCCACGTAATCCTCCTTTTCGTCCCCTAGTTTTAGCTCAGCCTTTGTGAGGTAGGCAGCTTGGTTGTTCCTTGGCCGGATTAGGAGAAATTAAACAGGTTTACAACTTAATACTCAAATTGGAAATTCTAAATTTTAATTCTAACTCAATTCTAAATTCCTTTCAAACAACGTTATTCCGACGGCGAATTGGCAAGGACTGCCGTCGGAATACACAGGGAGCCCTCAGCCGCTTCTGCGGCAATTGGAAGCACAACCACTTGACATCGCAAATCGGCTTGACATCATGAAGCCCTGTTGCTGCGCTGCTTTAAAAGACGAGCGGCCAGTTAAAACTGTCAAGGCTTTTCTCTGCTCCCCTGATAGAACACCTAGAGGGAGAGGGCTTCTGAGCCCGAATTCTCCTTAGATCGCCTTGTTCGGTTAGCTCTGCATCAGTTTATAACGAGAGGTGACAGTTGCTGCTACGTTTTGACGCCTAAAATAACCGCCAACGCCATTTTCTTCATATTAATTCCATTGTGTTCGCTATCTGGTGAGAGGCCATTTCCCTTCACAAGGCTCTTTTTCTGAGGGTTCAGGGGACAATTACTCCGATTTTTGACTTTTTTCTGAGGTTTATTTTCGGTTTCTCTTTTTTAAGTTGGCAGCCCTCACAGAAATTAGCAGCACAATAACAGCAAGCACTGAGGCCTGTGTCCGCCTGTGCAGGAAGCTGTTGAGGGCCAATGGCTACAGGATCACTCATGTATAAATACAGCCCTGAAAGGTGTTCTCAGTTTGGCTCCAAAAATTCGTTCATCTCATTATTTGTCTGGTAACAGCACAATAAGTTTATATACAGTTGCTATGCACAGATATTAAAATATATAATAATAAGAATAACTGAATATTATTCATATTAATATAATAATAATAATAATATATTCTAATTGTTATAAATTGATTTTACCAAAAAAAGGGGGGAGCAAATATTAAGAGGATTCCCTGCCTCTGATTAGAGCAGGCCCCTAGAGCAGGCCAACTATCCATAAAGATCACACACACACACACACACACATACATATGTATATACATATACATACATACACATACACACACATACATATCGCCTCGTAGTCTTTAGGTCAGAAATTGCAATGGCAAGCAATTTTATATTATGGTGCCTTTTAAAATAATCATCAGCAATTTGTATTGGGGCCCAGAAGCTTATTGACATTGATGCAAAAATCTAAGATGCAATCCTGCAATATAAATTTCCCTGGCTAACAGTTCAGCCACTGCATTCTGACTTAGTAGTGGTTTCTGAACCATCTTCAGGGACAATCCCATATAAAATACATAGCATTATTTATTAAACATATCTATTTTTTTCCACATTTTGAATTGTCCAACTACTTCAGACTATGTTGTATAATAAAATGCTAAAATATAAAAACAGCATATAAAAATTAAAAATTTAGAAAATTTAGAATTTAAAAGGAGGTGAAGATTAAAATCTGTTAGAAATTAGTTAAAAACTGACGGGATGGCTTTCCGGACATCAACCATCCCCATGGCAGTGTGCTTCTCTTAGCTCCTTGTGCAAAGCTGCAGAGCCATATTTTAACTCCTTTGCAAGAGACTGAAAAAGTGGGGGCCTGTCTTACATCAAAGGAAAGGATATTACACAGGTGGGGCAATAGTAGAAAAGGCGCTCTTCATACATCCTGCCAGTTGGAATTCTTTAACTTATCGGGTCTACAACATGTTTTCCCTCTCTGACCCAATGAGACAGGACAATATAATGGGTCAAAGATGGTTCTATAGGCAACCTGGCCCCATGGGATGTAGGGCTTTTAGGTCATAACACCTTGAATGCATCCAGAAGTAAACTGGCATCCAATGCAAATTCACAGAGCGAAGATATTACATATACCCTTTTTTGCTCATGTCATATTCTGCAACAGGTAAAGTTTCTGGATACTTTTCAAAAGTAGCACCACGTACAGTACATTGCAATAATCCAGTCAGGAGATGACCAAGTCATTAGTGCCTGAATGGAGAGTTTTCCTATCCAGGAAAGAGTGTAAATGGCACATAACATGAAGTTTCTATCCCATTGATATGAAAAGATTCTTAGTAGTTTACAATTACAATTTGAAACATCATTGGTAAAAGCAATAGTTGAACTATCTGATAATTAGAGCAAGGAATTTAAAAATTACATTTTCAAATTATGTAAATGAAATTACAAAGATAAAACATCAGATTGGTTTAGTAATTGCAGATCACTGAGTTGCATTCTGAGTTCAGCGTTAGACACTCTTTAAATAAACAGTCTCCTTCTTCTCCTAATGAATTGCTGTAACAGTCTCTGTAGGTTTGGTCTGTTGTGCTATATTGTGTATGTTTGTTAAATATCATTATATCCCATTACTGTCGCTTCCAGTATTATTGCTGTTATTGATTCATTTAATATTATTAGTGGTTATTATTCTTTCCTGACTTATTTTATATAATACTTTGGTCAATCCATGGTGGAGAACATACATAATTGTCCTTCCTCCTAGTTTCTCTTAAATAACAATCCTGAGAGAGAGTTGGTAGACTGTACATATGTTTTCAAGGTATACATGAGATTTATGTAGTGACTTTTTTTGTTATTATCCATATCATACCATTTGTCCATGTTCGTGCGATAGTTTTTCTGATAATAGATCAGTGTTTCTCAACTTTGACAACTTTTAAAATGTGGACTTCAGCTGTCAGAATTCTTCAGCCAAAATAAATTTCAGAATTCCCCAGCCAGCATATCTTAAAATTGCTAAGGTTGAGAAACATTGCCATAGGCTAATTAATTGAAGGAATAGAATAGAATAGAATAGAATAGAATAGAATAGAATTCTTTATTGGCCAAGTTTGACTGTAGACACATGGAATTTGTCTTGCTACATATGCTCTCAGTGTACATAAAAGAAAAGATACAAGAGTCAAGAATCATAAGCTACAATACTTAATAATAGGGTATAGCATTGAGCTGCTAATTCTGTGTGAGAACCAAGGTAGGATATATTTTTTTCTTTCCTCAATTCAATCCTTTTCATCTGAAATCTGCATCAAGTTAGATCACTTTGCATTTAAAAATGAATGTGTATCATTCAAATAAGTACAGAACTCAGTTTCTTATTTCTTGGAGTCTCTAGCTAAATCTTTTAAGCTAATTGAACATACATTTCACTTGTTTTAAAGGCTTCTATCTCAAGATCAGTACCTATGCCACTGTCAAATATTTCAGTGCCAAAATCAACAATCTCACGTGTGCCGTACAATGTAGAAGGAATAAGTCCTGAATTAGAAAAAGTATTCATCAGAGATAACAGTGGAAAGGAGGAAGTATCGAAGGTAAGGGAACGCTGTGAGTGGCTATTATAAAAGACATGTTCTAGGAATGTAATTTATTCATTTAGTTTTATTTTTCTAGTCATATATTCCAATCACATCTGACCAAGCATTTTATGTAATCTCAGTAATGAGATTAAAACCATGTAAACTATGCATGTACCCAGGAATAACCACAAAATATTTAGTCTCCATGACAGACAGCAAACCCCAAGGACCAGCTGAAGCAACTAGATCTTAATTAATTTATGGAAAGTTCAAGGCCAATGATGCAATGACCTACATTAAAAGCTAATTTTACATGAAGACTCTAGACAGTTTGCATATCCATATGTGTAAAGTGACTAATATAAGAAATTGCAATTTTTACTTTTGAATATATTGTGATCGTAGAACAATCCAATCAATAGTAGTAATTGTAGAAATATTTTTTAAAAATGAAATGAAATTAAATAATTTTTACACATATATTCATGGATAAACTAGTTTATCCATGGATAGGCTTATTTGCATGTATACACACACTTTAAAAAAAAAGTACCTATATTTCCCTTCGCATGTAAGACTTATCTGCAAATATACAGACCCTCAAATTTTTAACCAAAACACCATGAAAAATGGCTTATCCATGGGTGGCTTATACATAGGTATAAATGGTAGACTATTAAGCATCTTATGAGGCAGTTCTATTCATGGTTTTAAGTTTCCTTATGACCTTACAACCATGGAAGTGCTGCAACTTCCCTCTCCCATACTATGAGCCAGAAAGCCTCAACTAGCTAGGTCCAGTAGTGTACAGGCCTCCTGCCTCTCCCTTTACTCCCAAGAAGTCTGTCCTTCTCCCTTCTCCTCCCCTTCCAAAACATCTTCCCAATCTGCACTGCTCCCTTGCAGGCCATTTTTGATCTGCAAGCCATCTATCTTGTACTCCCAAGCACCTCCAGGCACCATTCACAGACTACACTATCACTCCTACACCCTTCCCTGATTCGTGGAAGATTTCTTGGGCAAACCCACATGTCCTTCCTAACCTGTGCAGCACCTCTTGTGCACACCCACATACCATTTCCTGCATTCCCCCCTCCTCTACATGGCAACAGCCATTTATCTGTCTGGTGACCTTGGACTTGCAATTTCCTGCTGGCTCTCTGCAAGCTTTCCACAAGCAAAATAATTGGGGAAGATAGTAGAATTCTAAAGAAGGAAGGAAGGACATGATGATAAAATGAGGAAGGGAGGGAGGAAGGAAGGAAGGAAAGGAAAGGAAAGGAAAGGAAAGGAAAGGAAAGGAAAGGAAAGGAAAGGAAAGGAAAGGAAAGGAAGGAAGGATGGAAGGGAGGGAGGGAGGGAACAGTTTGGTTAGGAAGGAAGGAAGGAAAGAAAGAAAGAAAGCAGAGTTCTCATGCTACCTACCAGATTTCCACAAGGAAACTCAATAGAGAAGGTAGCAGGAAGTTGATACAGGTAATCCTTGACTTACAACAGTTCATTTAGTGACTGTTCAAAATTACAATGGCACTGAAAATAGAAAATAGTGACTTATGACCATTTTTCACACTTATGACCATTGCAGCATCCCATGGTCATGTGATTTACATTCAGATGCTTGACAACGGACTCATATTTATGATGGCTGCAGTGTTCATTTTTGCAACCTTCTGACAAGCAAAGTCAATGGAGAACCCACATTCATTTAACAACCATGTTACTAATATAACAACTGCAGTGATTAACAAATGGGGCAAGAAAAGTTATAAAATGGGGCAAATTTACTTAACAAATTTTTCACTTAACAACATAAATTTTGGGTTCAATTATGGTCATAAATTGAGGATTACCTGTAGTTGCTCCTTACTTCACACTGCTTTTTTTTGCCCAGAATAGATAGTTTTCTTATTGTTTGTAGTCAGACAGATAAGATCCTGAAAAATAGGAAAGGGTTTGAATATCTTCATATGGTGGCAAATATGCCAGAAAATTGCTTTGAAAAAACTGGGATATCATGAATTCTATTCCTGCCTTAGACATGAAGTTAACTATGTGACTTTGGGTCAGTCACTCTCAGACCTGGGAAGCAGGCAGTGGCAAACATTTCTGAAATCTGCCAAAAATACTGAAAGGACTTGCCACCAGGAATCAAGATCATATAAAGTGTTACCACTGCTTTATAATACTTTGGTAAAACAACACTTGGAATATTGCATCCTGTTTTGTCCATGATATAAAAAAAGATGCTGAGACTTTAGAAGGAGTACAGAGAAGAGCAGCAAAAATGATTAGAGGACTGGAGGTTAAAACATGGGAAGAACTGTTGCAGGAATTGTATACATCTAGTTTAATGAAAAGAAAGACTAGGGGTGACATAATAGTGTCATAATAGTAATCTTCTAAGAGATTACTACAAAGAAGAGGGATGGGTATCAACCTATTCTCCAAAGCACCTGAAGGCAGGACAAGAAGCCATGATGGAAACTAATCAAGGAAGTAAGGAGAGATTTCCTAACAGAACCATTAATCGGTGGAACGACTTGCCTCCAAAAGTTGTGGGTGCTCCCAACACTGGAGGTTTTCAAGAAGAGATTGGACAACCATTTTTCCAGAATGGTATAGGGCAGTGGTGGTGAACCTATGGCACGTGTGCCAGAGGTGGCACAGAGCCTTCTTTGTTGGGCATGCGCGCCATTGCCCCATAACCAGCTTCACCGCGCATGTGCATGCGCATGCGCTTCCCTCCATCCAGCTGGGTCTCTGCCACCATGCGTGGGGGCAGGGTGCATGTGTGGGGGTGGGCCATGGGAACGCACTTATGTGGGGAGAGGTGTGTCTTGTATTTTGGGTAAGTGCGTGCATGCGCCCGCTTTGGGGACTCTGTCCAAAAGGTTTGCCATCACTGGTATAGGGTTTCATATCTAAGTAGGGGGAAGGACTCGAAGACCTACAAAGTCCCTTCAAACTAAGACTTTATGTCTTCTACTTCTGAGTATGCTCCAGCATGTTTGTATTAAGACATTTAAATAAAGTGGAAAAAATACAGAAAGGTTTTGAATACTGTTTTAGAAAAGAAATTTAACATATACATACACAGAGTTAAGTAATCCATAAACTTTCATAAAACTATTTGAAATTAAAAAGATAATTATGATATAATTAATATAGGTCAGTGATTTACAAAACTAAGGGGAAAAGCTTTTATAAAGGTGTGTGTTGTGTTGGTTTATGTTGTAAGGTAAGGTAAACAAATTTATGTATTATACAACTATAATAACAGCATTTTTGTAGTTTCTTAGTTATATATGCTATTGTAAGTGGCAATCCCTTAATTTTATTGCAACTAGTGATGCTTTGGCAAATATTGATGACAAAATGATATTGCTGGTGGTAGAGAACGAATAAAGTCCTTCACCACTATGAAAATAAAGTATCTAGGATGGAGGAAAACCTTACAGCATCTAGAGCTTTTATTGTGGTGGCAGTCATTATGATTTTGGAGCATTGGCTGAAATAAAATGGAACATTGTCTTGCAAGAGCTCACAGAACACAAAACTGATATATGCATAAGTTTAGCTGTTTGAAAACTGAAGAAAAAAAATGCCAAATGGAAAGATGTAAGTCATAAAAAATTCTCAAACAGCATCTAGAATCTTGTTTAGAAAAATGCTCTTAAAATAAATCTTTCTTTTTAGAAATTAAACTTTTAATTTTATAGGTACACCTATCTTTTATATGTGAACATAGGCAGTCCTTGCATAATAATGATGATTGGGCCCGCAGCTGTATTGTTAAGCAGTAATATAAAGCAGTGTCATGTGATCACACTGACTTACAACAGCAATTATGGCAATCTAAGTTGCTGTTGTTACGCAAATCCTAAGTGATCACAGTGTCCCATAATGAGATGATCGCTATTGCAATCTCTTGCCAGCTTTCCCATTGACTTTATTGGAAACCTGCAGTGAAGTGAAATGATGATCTTGTGAGTACAAGAATGTTCTGACAATTGCAGCTATGAGGATCTGTCATGAATCATCTTCATTCAGTGTCATTGTCACTTCAAATAGTTAATGAATGAATAGGTCATTCAAAGAGGACTGCCTATAACAGCTTTACAGGAAAGGGTAGGAGGGAATATATTGTTTAGTGACTACCCTGAAGTCATCAGCATTAGCAGAAGGATTCTTAATGAAAATGAAAGACGAGGGGAAAATTGAATTTTCCTTTCTTAATAATGGTCATGTAAACCATATAGGAATACTTGATTTGTGCAGGATAAGTTAGTTTGAAAAAAAACTGCTATTATGTATTGTATTCTATAATATGAAATATTGGAATCATAGGTTTGCTGTATGTGCTATGAAAAAGATTTCTGTTCTTTTATCACCGTTTGAAGTTTCTTTAAACTTCTTTCCTGCTTTTTAATGGCATTTTTGTTACTAGTAACAAAATTATTTCATTATTATGAAATATCGAGAGAATTGGTTTGGTACAGATAAATTTCAGTATGAAACTTAAACAAGCCCTGACATCTTTTTAAAAATATGACTTTCATAGTAAAGCAACTTATTGTATTCTCCTTCATAGCTCTATGCACTGATGCATGGCATACCATTCGGTGTTTTGCTTCTTTTGTAGGAAAATGAATTTCTTGTCCTTTTGCAAGGTCAGCTCAGGCATGAAGGACATTGAAAGAGGACAGCTCAAATTGCCTATGGAAGGATTAATTCTTACTATGCTTGTTAAAAATAATATTTGTATTGTAGCCCTTGGATATTCCTGATGGTCGGAGAGCACCCCTACCTGCTCACTATCGTAGCAGCAGCACAAGAAGCATTGATACACAAACACCTTCAGTCCAGGAACGCAGTAGCAGCTGTAGCAGCCATTCTCCATGCATTTCTCCTATTTGTCATCCTGAATCTCAGGATGGGAGTCCTTGTTCTACAGAAGATGTGCTTTATGACCGTGATAAAGGTGAGAGTCTGTTGGAATTATTGGTCACAGTTTGCATTTACTGTAATGCATCCTCACTGTGCATCTGTACACTGAAATCATTTTTTTGTTGTCGTCATCTTAGTGGTGTGAACACAGATTGATCATTGATTTTTTTTGCTTGCTTATTTATTTCCTCTCTTGCTTGTGAATTTTACAAACATCTTCCATAAGTGTGAGAAAAGAACACAGTGGTCTTAACTCTTTTTTAATGAATACTAGAGTAAGAAGTTAAGAGAAAGAGCACCGTTCCATATTACAGAATGTGAATCATTGGTCAAAGAAGTTAAATCACTTCATGATTATGTTACTTTTAAATAATGAAACAAGTTAAACTAGAAACATCATTTTTCCAGTTCAGTGTATAAAGATTTTGACTTTGGAATGAGTTCTGCTGATGAGCGAATCATGGCTGTGTTTCATTGTCTGTATTTAACAGTGCAATCTTCTATATGTCTACTCAGAAGTAAGCCCCATTGAGGTCAGTGGAACTTATTCCCAGGTAAGTAAGTACAGGGTTGCAGCCTTATAATTAAATGAAGATGTTCTCAGCACAGTTGGTGTTTTTGTACAGTGTGCAGTTCTAGGCACATTCATGGACTGATGAGGAATACAGTATTCAGCATGCTTTAAATTATAGCTTTTTATTTTTCTAAATAAAAGTTTCTACACCTCAGTGGCTGCAAAGATAATTTTAGAAGCATGCAATTAATTATTTTACAATTGTATAAATCTCCAACATGGTGAAGGTAAGGATGGTTTGGGTTTTGTGTATAATCCTTTGCATTGTTCTTTATGTAGAAGAAGCAGAATACATTTAATGGAACAGATACATATATTTAAGTATTAATTTATATTCTTTGTTTACTGGAGCTCAAGATGCCTTATGTCACTAAATTGAGGACTTCCTATCCAAGCATTGACCTATTCATTTCAAATACATTTCAAGATGTATTTTGTGTCTTTCTAGTTGGTCTTCTAGCCATCTATATGAACTTATTTTCTAGAATTTATAAGGGCTACATATTCCAGTTTGCATTATGATTATTTTAAAATATGATTATATAGTTTCTAGGATCATGTTGAGGAATCTTAATTATGAAATGGTTAAATAATTAAAAATTCCTGATGTAAATTTAAATGAATGAATGTCCTTGATTTTGATTTGCTTGCTCATTCTTAAAAAGCTTGTATTTTTTCTTTTACAATCTTTTATATGCTTTGGTTTCTTTGTTTTTTTCCTTTTAACAAAAATACACCTTGAATTCTGCTTTTAAGATTTTTCAGTTTTTACATTTTCACTTACATGTTACATAAATTTCTTTCATTTCCTTTTATCTTTCCTTTCCTCCAGCCCCATTTGAAATTTATCCATATTTTATCTGTTCTTCTATATGTTCTTCCTTAGCCCCACACATGGTCCTGTTCATATTGCAGTTTTAGTTGAATGTGTTTGTTTAGTTGGTATCAACACAGTACTCTTTTTTTCTTACATTTATTTATTCTTTGCTTTCAGAACAACTTAGAGAGTATCATAGCTTAGTTTTCTTATGGATAAAAGTAACCACAGTGAGCAATATGTTAAGATATATTAGAAAAGATGTAATAACTTACTATAAAGTATATTGTGGAATTAAAACCTAAAATATTTTATCAATAATACTTGATTAGCATTTTACATGCTGCCGCTCTTGCTGTTACTACAATCTTATAGCAGCAGATTTTTAATAAGGAGTTTTATCTCTCTGTAATGGTTGGGACAGTCTATGGCTCATAGCTGTTACCATATTCCTAACCATACATTGGCTAAAGTTAATGGAAATTTGTAGTTCAGTAGTAAGGAATGATGAAAGCAAATTCAGGTTGCCCTTTTCTGTCTGATGTAGGTTACAATGAGCTGTTCTTTTCTTACAGATAAACTACATGAGTATTACTTTAAAATATAATTCACAAACTTCTTTCCAGTTTGCTTACCTGATTTCTTTGTCTTATGCTGCTCACAATAAAACATTACATAATTATAACATTTAGTTTAAATAAAATATTCAGTTAAGGAGATACCTTTATATTTTCCTCATATTCCTTATGAGTCTTTTAGATGTTACTTTTCGTTTCAGCAAATACCTTAAATTTTAATTTATTTTCAAAAGAGAGCTCAGATAGGGTAGACACAATAAGGAGTTTGCCATACTTCTAAGCTGTTAAAAATATATTTTTAATATTCTGTTCATTGTTACAACTGTAATTGTGCTATGCTGTATAAATGAATCTGATAATTATATTCATTTTATGCATGATAGTCTACTAGGGGTTCTTTCTGGAAGAAGTAGTGATAAATTGATATAAATTAGTATATTTACAACAATGTGTATTTAATGAGCATAAATAAATATATAAATGTATATGTTTGCAGAGTTGCATATGATTTAAAACATTTCATTGTAATGTTACTGAGGTTGACCAGTAATTTTGGAGCTAATTTTAGCTAATTGGGTTAATGCATTTTGCTTTGTTTTTTAAAAGGAAATTATTTCATATTACTAAGATAATGCCTTATGTTACTTTAACAGTTCTAAAAGAAGCATTAAGTGACCTTTAAAAGCTAAGTGGGCATTTCATTAATTGACAGTAAATACATTTAAGGATAGATTGTGTGGATATTGATTATTAAATTAATATTCTGTTCTAAAATACTGTAGCAGGAGCTAGAATTTGGCTATATCTATCATTATCTAAGCAAAGAGACAGTCCTCTGCCATTTGATATGCCCAAATCTGCTCTAACCACATCCTCAACATTTATAGACCAAAGATAAGAAAGCAGCCTATCTATTGTAGAAGGTGATTTCATTGGTTAAAGGTTTTGGCAATCATCGTGATAATTGCAAATTGCTGTTTTAGGAAAGATAATGTGCTTATGCCACATGTAATATTGCTTGTTCTCCTAGTGTAAGCTTATGTTTGGATAAAGCTAGCATTATAATTGAATTACATAGAAGAATGTGTATGTTTCAATTGAACTATATAAATGAAATTTTGAGTACATCTCTGAAATAAAAAACAGACTTAAAATGATTTTTTTTAATTAGAGAAAAAAAGCCTTGAGGTAGCATTTTCTATTCTACGCTACCAGTGAGATTTCTTTGACATCACATTTTTGTCATAACTTACTGATGTTTGACTAACACAGGTGGCAATTATATTATTGTCAAATACACTTGTCAGCATCAATTTTTCCCATTTTTCTACTCTAGGGTAGAAGTACCCAAATTTCTATTATGGGTCTATCTAACCACCAGAGTTTGAGTTTCTCTCTTTTACATTGATTTATCTTCTATGATGATTAAGCTTAGTTTGTTAACTTCATGTACTAGTTTTGGAAGGAGGTATTTTAAAGTTTAAATATCTTATATTAAGAAGGCATATAAAATTACCCAAAGATTCTGAACATTTTGTTCTTTATCATAAGCTTTGTTTGCAGCCCAATTCACATTATACTTTTCAACAGAAAATCAGCTTTAGGCTAGAACTTACTGGGTTTGCGAATAAAAAAATGGAAGTTAATAATTGATCAAGCATAGGGAGAGCTAACCTGCTGGCCAGACACAGACCTGCTTTACATTTCTAAAGCATCTTTTCTTTCCATTGGAAGGCTGCAGTTTAACCACAGGACCCATTGCCACCCTTTGCACCAGATCAGCTATTTACTTTACATTTCTATGAAGAGCTGCTTAAATAGGTTGAAATGTTCAAAATCTGTAAAGGAAACCCATGGTCTACTTTAGGGTGGGAGAATGATCTTGCCTGGCAGGGAATGTAGAATATGTCAATGGCACCTGTTGTGTGTATGGAGAAAGGGAGGGGGAAAAGGCCCCAGCCTACAGTGTGATTAGAAGCAGTTTTATTGCATTAAAAGTGCCTGCTCCACAGGGAATTAGTGATTAGAATTCAGTTTTGTGCTTTCCCCCCAATTGCTATTAACAGCTTGCGGGTGTACTTTTGAGATCTTGTGGTACAAAGAGAAGGTCTGGTTTTTAGCCTATACTATTTAGATTGTAAAATATAACTTCATTTTTGGTAAGTAAATCTCATTCTTTTAATGTTACTGATGAGCCATCTGTTTAGTCTGCCTAGTTTTAAATTAATGAAGGCTCTTATTCTGCAGATCTTTCAGTATTTGGTTGTTAAAACTAGCTTTATTTGAAAAACTACATTTAATGTGCTTTAAGGAGAATTTGAACACAGAATATGTAAAACTAGAAGGATGGAATGATTTATTACCTGCTTAAAACCTGACAGAAATATTTCTCTAAAGATATTAAGACAAGCAGCTGGTAGATGTTAGTTGAATGATTCAATTAATTATTTAGATACAGAAAATAATACTGGAGATCCTAGTAGATAACCAATTATTTTTGTTTGTGTTTTTATTGATTTGTTGTTTAGGAAGATTTGTTTCTAAAAGTCAGGGCAGAGGATATTTAGAAGAAGAAATAAGAGAAATTACATTTAACTTCAAAAACAGTCAATGAGTATGTTTTTAAAGTTTTCAGTTACAGCTAGTGGGGGACTGATACAAGAACATTTTGGCTTGTCAGTTTATGAAATTGTTGCAATATTCAGGAGGCATCTCTCCGTAGAACTGAAAATACCATCCAATGGAGACAGCACTTAATGTAATTGCTAGACATGATTACCAATTCATCTGTAGAAGGAGATATTAATGAAAAAAGAAAGCTCTGATATTTGGAGAACTGCTTATTTAAATGTTTTATTTTTGAACCATCTTTTGAGCAAGCTCATGGATGATAAAATATGATGGTCAAATCAGTAGATGCAATCCACCAAGGCATTTTTTTCTCATATATCCTATTTTTATTGCTATACTTTTGTAGTTATACGTTATGTATTGTACTTTAGTGCTATTTGCTAGTTTCTCCTGTTTTAACATAGATTATCATAGATGAAAACTAACAAAAAACAAGTGTAGCATTGTGTCAGGGCTAAAAATTGGAGATGCTTATTTTATTCTGTGTTTCAAAGCTCATTTGTATAACAGCAGTGTTTATATTATATAAATAGTTGTGTTTGTTCATAATATTGCTTGTATATGGTAATATTGTGAGCTCTTTGGGTTTCAGATGATATTTACGAGTATTGTTTCTGTTGTTTTGTGTAGTGCAAAGACAATTACTTTAAATTGTCACTAACCTCTTTACTTGAATTGTACATATTTACTTAATAGCTTTCATTTTTGAAATACTTAATAGAGAATTTAACGTATTCCAAGATTATAATTTACTTTATTTGATCTGTGGTATTCTAGACAATCCTGTTATCTTCTAATACATGATAGATAACACTTTCAGATAGGCCATGATAAAAAAATCTCATTTGAAACAAACCAGTTTCCACAACCAAGTTATGCAAAAACCATTATATTTAGAAATCAGACTAATTTTTTATAAAAAATCTTAATCCCTAGTAATACAACTGCTTTAAATTTTCAGACAGTGGGAGTAGCTCACCGTTGCCCAAGTATGCCTCCTCTCCTAAGCCCAACAACAGCTACATGTTCAAACGAGAGCCCCCAGAGGGATGTGAACGAGTGAAGGTCTTTGAGGAAGTGTCGTAAGTAATGCCTTTTATATCAGCTGGGATCCGCAAGGGCAGAAAATCAGTTTGTTGGACTTTTTTTGAGCTGCAGATGAATATCTACTCCAGCTGATGAAGTTTATTTTCCCCCTTCAAGAAACAAATCAGTCTTGTCAGTTTTTTCAGGCAAATTGGAAGTGTTCCTGTTGGTTTGAAGGGACACAGTAGTGAGCACCCTTGGTCATGTGGTCTGTATCTTATGAAAGCATAGCTAAAGGGGAATATGGAAATATGAAGTTTGTGTAATGTTTTTCATTCTGTAAAGGTAGCTGCAGCCAAAGGTTTTTTTTGGCAGTTTTTAAATTGTATTTATTTATTTTTTGGCTTTTCTCTGTGTATTTGCATCTGTGTTAAGAAAAGAATATATGAAAGAGTGTGATATCCACATTCTCTAAGATAGCTTGTGTGGGCAAACTGATGAGGTTAGAAGATATTGTTTGAGCTCAGTAAAAAATGTTTTCGGGATTTGTTGCTAAAGTTCAAAGGAAGTAGTCTTACTGGGTAAATCTTTAGAAAATTTAGGAAAGATAAAATTTCACCGTCCCTGCTTGTGTGTGAATATAATGAATTTTTCTGCTTGCTTTTTCTGTGCGCATTATTTATTGCTGTGAATCAGCTCATTGACTGTCAATATGGAAGATGTTTGCCCATCTGTCAAGTAATTCCATTCTTTTATCATTCTGCATAACAACATATACTGCACATTTGTATCAAATTGTATCAATTGTATACTCTCAAATTCTACTCAAATATAATTATTCATCTGTTCCATTTTTTATAGGACTCGTCAGCCTGTCTCAACCCCTCTCTTTTCATGTCCTGACAAAAATAAAGTTAATTTCATCCCAACTGGATCAGCTTTCTGTCCTGTAAAACTTTTGGGTCCTTTATTACCTTCTTCTGATCTGATTCTCAAAGGCTGTCCAAACTCTAGTCAAAGCACATCTTTGAGTACTCTGACTGTGGATCAGCTTTCTTCTCGGGTTACTTTCTCTTCTCTGTTGGATGACACCAGCACAAGGGACTCTTCAGAGATCTTAGTACAACAGACATCCCAGCAATCTCCACAGCTTTTGCAAGAACTGCAACCTGAAGAACACTCCCCTCCTCAAAATTATGTTGTAATCTAGTGCAAAATAGACAGTTGATCTAAAACATAATTGCATGAGTGGCCACTTTTCCAGGAAAAAAAAGCTATTTTTCAGCATCTTTCTATATTTCAAAGCTCTTCTTGGCAGGGATGGAAATGCTCTGATTCAGCATTTTTGTATTGTGGGGAGCAAAATGCTTGCAGAATCTATATATCATTAAGCATTTTAAGTGGAGACTACGCATTTCATAGAATGATGAGAGTAGCACTGTGTCCTGTGTTTTCTTTTTAAAATTCTACAGTATAAATAAGCTCTGTATCAAACAAAGGTTGCCTGTCTAAATAGAAAATGTCTTGCTGTGTTGTGTTCTATAGAAGATACTGTATTTCAGGATTATGTTTACAATTTATCCAGGTATTTATGTTTTAAATTTCTGTGATACATACAATGTAGAAAAAGAAAACCCAAAAGAAAAATAGCCACAACAGTTGCACAGTGCCCACCCGAGGGCATAGCTTCAGGTATTTCTCTCGAAGTCTAAACTCAGGTATCTTGGAATGTATATCATACTGGGATATAAAATATTTTACAGCTAAAAAGCTAAAGAGTGATCATCACTCTTTTGCCTTTTGTTTATGCATTAATAGTTCCTCATTACATTCCACTTACTTTGAGGAAAATACATTCAGATCCAGAGGACTATTACTTTGGTGAACATGAGGAAAGCCAGCAAATTTAGCAAATAAATACAGCTTCACTTCATGTCATTACAAGTAAAACTGTTGCATTTCATTTCATTGTGGCAATTATGGCATTGAAAAGCGTCAGGTGTTGCACAGTTAATGACTGTTAAGCTGTTCTGAATAAAGTGTTGTTACGACACTGTACATAAGCAACATTCCATGGTGAGTGAGTGAGTGTGTGTGAGAGGGAGGGAGGGAGAGAGAGAGAGAGAGATGCCTAGCAAAGCCAAGTATGCTTTTGTTTTCCACAAATTTGCCAGGTTTGGGAAGTTTATAGGAATTTTCTCTCAAGCTTGTGCTTGTGAGTTAAGGTTGTGAAATGCTACTGTTACAATATTAAGAGTCTGATTAATGTTTAGTTTCTCTTTTGGGGAAATACTAGTGTCTTCATTGCTAAAAAATTCTGAATTATTTTGACAAGCAATGAATGATAATTTTTTTTATCTATAAAATGTGTATATCACACCTGGATTAAGAAAAATCTCTTAAGCAGCATATAACGTATTTTAAAAAACAAAACAAAAAGGTAGGGAAAAAAGCAATAGTTGTTAAGTTATATTATCTATTCATGTCAAGTCTTTGTAATATCCTAGTAAATTTATTTTTTATTAGGTAGACTGTGCTGAAGTTTGTCTTCAAAATAGCTGCACACCCATGGAACATCCAGCAGCATTTTTTACTGCTCTGAAACTGCAAAAGCAGTGGTTTTGGAGATAATAATTGGCAGTAGACAGAGGACTCCAAGACAAGAAGCATTTAATATTCCCGTGTCTGCTTTTGGCTCTATGCGAGTAGTTTTATGCAGAGTTTGACTTTTTTGTTCAGAAATGGAAAAGGTTGACATGACTGCAGCTTCTGTATTTATGCCCATTTGATTATTTTCTTTTGGGGACAAGTTGGGGCAAGAAGAAAGGGCCTCAATGAAGGTGCCTAAGAAAAGACATGGAAAATAAGTAGCTGCTATATGTTGTTGTATGGCTTCCTTTGTATTATTACCAAAGAGTTTGGTAAAAAAAAAACTGTTAGGAAGGGTAGACCAGTGGCATTTATACGGCTGTAGAAGCAAGCTGAGTGAAAGTTAAAGATTAGTTACTTTCACACAGGGTTTTTTGGTCTGTTTTTTTCCTTTTGGGAAAAGGCATATATCTATAATCCTACTAAACTCAGGCTTTGGTGAAAGTGCTATATAATTTTTGTGTTAAAGTATAAGGGAAAAGCATTCAATTCTTCTGACAAATGTGCATTCTTCAAAGTTTTACTTTTAAGTGTTAAAGTGCATTTCCATTTTTATTCTTGAGCAGTTTCCAAATGTAACAATAGCTTGATTCTTAATGTTAGGGTTCATGAAAAGCTCTGTCAGATTAGATCAAGAATGAATTCTGTGTACAATAGTGATACTGCTTGTTCTGTTTCATGAGAAACTAAATATTAATTATCACTTGCATTTGTTTTTAGCTTATTCAAAAGTTCTGAATAAAATATATTAAAATTAATGATTTGTGATGTAAATTTTCCAGCAATTACTGATCTCTGGTATATCCTACATCATTTGTAGACAATTGTAAGATACTGTTTCAAGAATGTTATGTATAGTTGTCATTTCCAGCCTCTGTGCTGAGCAGTATTCAAATTACCACATCTTTGCTTTACCCCCGAAAAAAATTGTTTTTCAGTATAAAAGTTCCTATGCCTATTTAAATGAAATTATTAGGAAAACATACCTAAAATTGCAAGTATAATATGACTGATTTATTTATAAACTAGCTAGAAGGTATAATTGAAACAAAATAGATGAGATTTTGAACTTCCGCACTGCAGACATAAATTGTCACGTTTTGCTTTTAGTTGAACTTCATGCCTGTTCATGGGAAGAAAATCAATTTGAAATTTAAGATATTTATCTTCATGTTTATGAAAAAAGAGTAGTGAGGTTTAAGATGCTTTGTATTTCATAGAATGGATCAAACCACTTCATTTTAGTCATCAACCAGAAAATCATAGGGCGGGTATCATTAGTTAGGTTTTCTAAGCAGTAATCAAATTTTGTCCTTAAATTGTATATTTAATCAAAACAATTCATTTATTTCTCCCATAAGATGATATAATAGAATATGGTAAATACATAACATTTCTGAAAATATTTGCTTACTTACCCTGGATATGCACGTTGTTTAATTTCTTACAGTTTTAATATAAACCATACTGATTCAATGAGTGACTTACTTATTTCTTGTTATAAAGATGTCCATTTTACTGTGATAAAATATATATATAAAATATAAATAAATATATAAATAAAAAAGTATTCCTATCCTAAAAATGGCAAAGAGCATAAAGCAACTTTTGGCCATCTTCTGCTAGTAGTAATAACAGCTTTGGCAAAATGAATGTACTGAAACATTCCTCCTCCTACTGAAAGATGAAGCTCATCCAGAGCAGAGTATTTTATGTTCAGGTCTATGTGTTTTAAATTTTTATATCTTAAGATACCCCATGTATCCAACCATGTTGGGCAATACAAAAAATTGGTTTAGTTAAGGAGCCATTTTTGTGCATGTGAAAACAGCCAGGTTTCTGTTTGTTATAGGATATTTTACAGGATCCACTCTAGTTCTGCTTTACTTACTAGGTAAAAGGTAAGAGTTTTTTGCCCTCCTGCCTTCTTGTTAGATTTAATAGGAAGATTGCCTGAAACTATTTCCAAAAATCAACCCAAACTACAAGTCTTTAAAAAAAACTTTATATTTTTATAAATGATAATATATGTAATGTATTTTATTTCAAAGTATTATTAGTCATTTTCCATTTGTGTAATCTTACAAAGGTATTTCATAAATTCTTTTAAAAACACTAAAAAAATCTAGTTCTCATCTGAACAAATGATAGCTCTCCTACTTTAGGAATTTTATTCATTTATTTCAATTTATATCCATGTAATCTTTGAGTTATAATGATAATTAGGACTAGAATTTCTGTTGCTAAACAACATGGTCATTAGATGAAACATAAGACTGCATCCTTTAGCTAGAGCAGGAGTGTCAAACTCATGTCATCAGGGTGGCGTCACATGATATATTGGGACTTTTCTCCTTCACTAAACTGGGTGTGGGTGCGGCCAGCACATGATGCATCTGGCCCGTGGACCAGGAGTTTGACAATCTGAGCTACAGCAATTCCACAATTCCTTATGCTCCACAGGCCTTGCTGCACCAAGCTGATTTTTACTATCTTTCATTGCTGTCAAAGTATGCTTAACCTGATCCTATGAGGGCAGTTGTTGGACATGCCAGGCATTCTGCCGGAGACTACTCATGTTCACAATGCCTCAGAAATTCTTAGAAGGCTTGCCAAAGCATTATCATGGTCAGCTATATTAAAAGCTACTGAGAAGTCAAGAAGAACAAGGATGGAAATATTACCAAATTCCCATTAAAGGCGATTGTAGAGTATAACCAGTGGTGTTTCAATTCCATTCTTGGACCTGAATCCTGTTTGATTCAGGTTGGAAAGTGGATGAAAATTGTCCAGTGAGGTTAGGTCTAGTAATGGCTTCTTGAGGAGGTACACCACTCCCTGTTTTAAGAAGTAGCAAGATAATTCTTAAGAACTCACCACTGCCAGCACCCACTCACACATTGCTTACAAGGACACTTTAGCCAGCCAGGAGACCTGGAACTGGTATGCAAGGTGGTTGAGCTCAGTTGTGAGAACCCTATGAACTTCAACAGGCTGAGAATGTTATTGAAGGAATGTTCTGAATGCCTTCCCTTGTGAATCTTCAGCCACACTTGATCACAGGAGTTTTCCTGGGGTGTTAGCCCCTTGTTTCTAAGTGAATCTTATCCATGCCTGTCTGATTATGTTTTAAATTGGATGAGAACCTATTTTAATTAAGGGTTCCAGTTTATGCTTGTGCTTAGAAACCCAGGGTCATAGTTTTTTTAACCACACCACAAGCTTGGTTTTATTTTACCAAGCAATAAAAAGGTGACAAATTCTTATTTTGATTTTTAATTTAATATTTATTTTTTTATCTAATGTCCTTGGACATAAAAAGTTTTTCCTGAATGTGGTAGGTGATTTTTAATGGATTTTTGTTGAATTGTTTTCATAAAATAATATACATCTGTGAAATCCAAAGATTGTCAATGACTTTTGTAGGGAAGGGGCAGATCAGAGGTAAAAAGAGAATTGGCTTGTTCTTCCATGTTTCTACATATTTATTCCAATGTTAGGGCCTCTATATATTTTGGCCTCTCATTTTCAATCAGCCACAGATACTATATCCAATGATTAGGAACCCTGAAAGTGGCAGGTGTTCCAATACAAGTCACCAGTTTTCATCCTAAACTTAGATGAATAAGCAGAATGGTCATTTTCTCAAGGACAGAAAGTTAAAATTAAAAATCTATTTATTATAGCTTAGAATAAGGAAGTAATTTGCTTCAGGGAATGAAGTAAGAATGTGTAAAAAAGGGCAACTAAAATTAGTGCAACCACACCCTGGTGGTTTCATGAGCTTTAACATAAATTTTCTGGAATGGAGTTTGAAATGAGTTTCAGGGGTTTTTTTTAAGTCAAACTCTTTCATAGTGGATCATCACATGAAAACTAATGTCCAGCTGTTTATGGTAGCAAAACAGAAAATTGAATGGCATATTTTCATTCTTCTATTGCTATAAAAATCGGAATTCCTGTATAATAACATATCAAGGAAATCTTCAATATACTGCATGCAATTTAGAAAATCTTTCATGCTGCTTTGAATAGAAAAGGGATGAATAGATTCAATGGTACTATTATATATTTCTTGAGTATTTGAAATACGTCCTCTAAGCAACATCCTAAGCATGATCAACTCACTCCCTGGAAGCTATTGTCAGTTTTAAAAGTGCAGGAGAATAGGAGTGGGCACAAAATAACTGAACAGCTTATGGGTTATTCAAATAAAGGAAATCTATCTTTAAAAATTCCTCTAGGATTTTAGTACATTTGGTAGCTTTATATAAATAATACACTTTGTGCTGAAGTGGAGTCTATTGAATGATTATGCCACTGTGGGATCATTGATGCTGTCTGAGCCTGATTGTACAGGTGAAACATTAGAATATCGTGCAAAAGTTCATTTATTTCAGTAATGCAACTTAAAAGGTGAAACTAATATATGAGATAGACTCATTATATGCAAAGCAAGATAGTTCAAGCTATGATTTGCCATAATTGTGGTGATTATGGCTTATAGCTCATGAAAACTCCAAATCCACAACCTCAGAAAATTAGAATATTGTGAAAAGGTGCAATATTCTAGGCTCAAAGTGTCCCACTCTAATCAGCTAATGAAGCCATAACACCTGCAAAGGGTTCCTGAGCCTTTAAATGGTCTCTCAGTCTGGTTCAGTAGGAATCACAATCATGGAAAAAACTGCTGACCTGACAGTTGTGCAGAAAACCGTCATTGACACCCTCCATAAGGAGGGAAAGCCTAAAAAGGTAATTGCAAAAGAAGTTGGATGTTCCCAAAATGCTGTATCAAAACATTAGAAAGTTATGTGGAAGGGAAAAGTGTGGAAGAAAAAGGTGCACAAGCAGCAGGGATGACCGCAGCCTGGAGAGGATTGTCAGGAAAAGGCCATTCAAAAGTGTTGGGGACTTTCACAAGGAGTGGACTGATGCTGGAATCAGTGCATCAAGAGCCACCACACACAGATGGATCCTGGACATGGGCTTCAAATGTTGTATTCCTCTTGTCAAGCCGTTCCTGAACAACAAACAATGTCAGAAGTGTCTTACCTGGGCTAAAGAAAACCAGACCTGGTCTGTTGCTCAGTGGTCCAAAGTCAACTTTTGCACCTCATTTGGAAACCAAGGACCCAGAGTCTGGAGGAAGAATGGAGAGGCACACACTGCAAGATGTTTGAAGTCCAGTGTGAAGTTTCCACAGTCTGTTGATTTGGGGAGCCATGTCATCTGCTGGTGTTGGTCCACTGTGCTTCATTAAGTCCAGGGTCAATGCAGCCATGTATCAGGAGATTTTGAAGCACTTCATGCTTTCTTCCACAGACAAGCTTTATGGGGATGCTGACTTCATTTTCCAGCAGGACTGGGCACCTGCCCACACTGCCAAAAGCACCAAAACCTGGTTCAATGACTGTGGGAGTACTGTGTTTGATTGGCCAGCAAACTCGCCTGACCTGAACCCCATAGAGAATCTATGGGGCATTGCCAAGAGAAAGATGAGAGATATGGGACCGAACAATGCAGAAGAGCTGAAGGTCGCTATTGAAGCATCCTGGTCTTCCATAACACCTCAGCAGTGCCATAGGCTGATAGCTTCCATGCCACGCCGCATTGAGGCAGTAATTGCTGCAAAAGGGGCCTAAACCAAGTACTGAGTACATATACATGCTTATACTTTTCAGAGGTCCGATATTGTTTTATGTACAATCCTTGTTTTATTGATTGCATGTAATATTCTAATTTTCTGAGATTGGAATTGGGGTTTTCATGAGCTGTAAGCCATAATCATTACAATTATGGCAAATCACAGCTTGAACTACCTTGCTTTGCATGTAATGAGTCTATCTCGTATATTAGTTTCATCTTTTAAGTTGCATTACTGAAATAAATGAACTTTTGCACGATATTCTAATTTTTTGAGTTTCACCTGTAGATGTTTCATTATGCAACTAACATCACTGTTATGCCATTATAGATTTTTAAAGTGTCGAAGAGCTAAAATATTCCAAGCAAGCACTTACGATTAGTGGATCATGCACATGTTTATTTGTAACAAAACTATTTAAAATTTGGTTTAAATATCCTTCATGTATAGCAATATTTTATTTATTTATTTAATTTAATTTATTGGATTTCTAAGCTGCCCCATCTCCCCAAGGACTGGCAGCTACAGTAAAACAATAAAGAAGATCAAATCTCATAGAAACCCAAAATATAATTAAAACATTAAAACAATTCTAAAAATTCCCCATATAGTCCATCCTCAGTCCAGGTCAGTAAGTTGGAATAACCATGTTTTTAGACCCCGGCGGAAGGAGCAGAGATCAGGGGCCACACGGAGCTCCAGGGGCAGTCGGTTCCAAAGGGTGGGTGCTCCCACAGAGAAGGCCCTACCCCTTGGGGTTGCCAGCCGACATTGCCTGGCTGGCGGGACCCCAAGGAGGCCCTGTCCGTGAGAGTGTACAGTGCGTTGGGAAATAGTCGCTGGCAGCAGGGTCTCCCGTAAGTATCCTGGTCCTAAGCCATGAAAGGCTTTATAGGTCAAAACCAGCACCTTGAATCTCACTCGGAGGGCAACCGGTAACCAGTGCAGCGCATGCAGGAGGGGTGTAACATGGGAGTACCGGGACACTCCCATCACAACCCGCGCTGCCGCATTCTGGACCAGCTGAAGCCTCCGGGTGGTCCTCAAGGGCAGCCCCATGTAGAGAGCATTGCAGTAGTCCAAACAGGAAGTGACAAGCACATGAATGACCGTACGTAGGGTGTCTCGGTCCAGGTAGGGACGCAACTGGCGCACTAGGCGAACCTGGGCAAATGCTCCTCTGGCCATGGCTCCCACCTGTTCCTCTAAACTGAGCCGTGCATCCAGGAGGACGCCCAAGTTGCACGCCCTATCTACAAGGGGTAACACCTCTCCCCCTATAGTTAACGGTGGAATTTCCTGGGCAACTCGAGATGCCGGTACATATAGCCACTCGGTCTTGGCTGGGTTGAGCCTGAGTCTGTTCCTCCCCATCCAGATCTGCACTGCCTCCAGGCACCGGACCATCACGTCGAGGGCGTCACTGGGTTGGTTAGGGGTGGAGATAAAAAACTGGGTATCAGCATATTGATGATATCTCACCCCAAAACCACGGATGATCTCACCCAGTGGCTTCATATGGATGTTTAACAGGAGCGGTGAGAGAACCGACCCCTGAGGCACCCCACAAAGGAGTGCCTCAGGGCCGATCTCTGCCCCCCTGCCAACACCATCTGCGTATGGCCCGAGAGGTAGGAGGAGAACCACCATAAAACAGTGCCCCCCACTCCCAGCCCCTCAGTGCAGTAGTATACCATGGTCGATGGTATCAAAGGCCGCTGAGAGGTCTAATAGGACCAGGACAGAGGAATGCCCCTTGTCCCGTGCCCTCCAGAGATCATCTACCAGCGCGACCAATGCCGTCTCTGTGCTGTATCCAGGCCTGAAGCCCGATTGGTGTGAGTCTAGATAGTCGGTTTCTTCCAGAAACATTGGGAGCTGTTTCGTTACCACGGGACGAAAGTTGTTTAAATTAGCTGGGTCCAGGGTAGGCTTTTTGAGGAGGGGCTTCACCATCGCCTCTTTCAAGGCGGAGGGGAAGACTCCCTCACTCAAAGAAGCAGTAATTACTGCCTGGAGCCAGCTTCGTGTGACCTCCCGGGCGGCATAGACCAGCCAGGAGGGACACGGGTCCAATAAACGTGGCAGCTCCCATGATCCTGTCCACCTCCTTTGGAGTTACAGAGTCAAACTCCTCCCAGATAACACTCCTAAGACATGCTATATCATTCCCGTCGGACTCTGACCAGTTGGAGTCCAAGCCGGCCCAGATCTGAGCGATCTTATCCATCAGATGTTGACTAAACTCCTCGGCCCATCCCTGTAAAGGATCCTCCCCTCCCCCCTGTTTAAGGAGGGAGCGGGTGATCCTGAACAGGGCGGTCAGGCGATTATCTGCGGATTCGATGAGAGGAGAAATAGATACGCTTTGCCTCCTTCAACGTAGTCAATTAGGACCTAATATAGGCCCTCAGCTGCAATCGGTCAGATTCAGACCGGCTGGACCTCCAACAGCTCTCTAGGCCTCTCTTCCGACACTTCATTTCCCAGAGCTCCCTGGAAAACTAGGGAGCTAACCGGGATCTGCTTCGGGTGAGAGGCCGCGAGGAGTGCCTCGGCAGCCGTCTACCAGGCATTCACCAGGGTCTCAACTGAGTCATGGGCAAGAGAGGACAGGATTGACCCAAGCACCTTACATATATACTAAATATATTGTAAGTTAGGAGAGCCTTAAGCTTAATATAGCAATCTAAATATATTTATATAATATTTCAGTGCAAGCAAGGCAAGTTTTATAGGTACAGCCAGCTCTTTGCTTCTGTGGCTGTATTTGAACTTTCCACTTTGATTGAACTGAGGCTTTTTTTTCTTTATAGCTTCTTTTTACACAATTAAGTAGGTTTCTATAACCTTAGTATTCTGCTCAAGTACATAATTGTGAAAGTTCTCCAGGCAGTTCTTAATTTAGCAGATGTGCATGATAGCTAAAATTGCCAACTATCAATATGTTCCATCTAAGAATGACAAATCAATTATCATAAATTCATTTTGCCACTTTGCTATGAGCTTTGTGCAGTACTTTCAGTTTAAAATTTATCATAAATCACACACAAAAATATACTGTCATTGTCATGAAGTAAAAAGAGAGCTTTGTTTAGACAATTGTTTACAATTTACAGCCAATCTGATTAGTTTAAATTGTGCATATGGTCAGCAGAAATGTTACAAGAGTATTCTTAATAATATCTTGTACCAATTTTTGAACTGTAAGTTTGGAAAGTGTAAAGCTAGACTAGTCAAATTCTCATTAGTCTAACTATTGCACTTTATTGGTTACTAGCCACAAAGCACAGATCTTTGGGGGCAATGCAATGATTGTTCAACAATGCGGTATTGTGAGAATTTAGCTGTTCACCTGAATTGTAACTTGAGTTGATGGCAAGGCAGATCTTTGTTACATTTCTGCCATGCTCTCTGCAAAATAGACCAGGCAACTCTCATGTCTATGATCTGTGACCTAAAAACAACTCTAATTAAATCTGACAGTTGTGTATTTTTTTTTTTTTAATTACATTTATATGCCGCCCTTCTCCGAAGACTCAGGGCGGCTTACAATTTTTGGAGCACAACCCAATGCGCTCAGCAATAGCCTTCATTCCATTGTATATGCCTGCTTATTACTAAGCGGCATTTTTACAAGGTAAGCTAATTGCCCCCAACAATCTTGGGTCCTCAATTTACCTACCCCGAGAGGATGGAAGGCTGAGTCAACCTTGAGCCTGGTGGGATTCGAGCCTACGGTAATTGTAGACAGCTGGATCTTAAGAGCAGGCATTTAACAGCCTGAGCCACCAAAGCTCGTATTTGCTTCTTTAAAAGCCACTGCAATCTATTCACATTAGTCCTCCTCCTCCTACTATTGCAGCTTCAATCCATTTAGCTGCCTGAGGATCTAATGCAGGTAGAAACCAAAATAATCACTTAGCGGATTTTAGAACACTGCAAACAATTGATGGGAAATTTAGTGAAATCTGTAATATAATCTGGAATACAATTCATTAAGATTGTCCATTGCTTCCCCAAAATTTATCTTTGTGTATAAGCTCATAAGGTAAATTCCAGTGAAAGTGATGGAACTGAACCTTCTGCAACTCCAAGCACAGCCTCAAAACCTTTCCAAATAGCCAAGGGATCTTCTAGAGCAAATTTTGGGGGTAACATGAAAAAAACGAGAAGAGACAGCCCTAGTTTGTGAACTAATTATTGAAAGGATAATCTTCAGCTCAATCTTGAATGTCATAATTAAGGTGAGGACTAATCATTATTGTTTAAAAACTATTGCAAGTGCAATAAATTCTACAATTTGAACTAGAGCTGTGATGTCACACAATATAAAGTGATGAATAACTAAACACAGGGTTTTATTAGAGTAGAGGGGCACTTATTCCTACATTACCCCTTGGAATTGTATATAGTAAATATTTTTATAGAAACTATAAAAGACCTTTAAAATAGAGGAGTTGAAGCCAGGACCAAATAATTCTTTCTGGAACAGTCTGCTCCTTGAGATCAGACAGGCATTTCCCTACTGAGTTTTAGAAAGCCAGTAAAACAATACAGTTCTTCTGAGCCTTTGAAAATGAGCAGAAACACTCCATATGTTTATTTTTAATACATTTTCTAATATATTTTTTGTATTACTGCAAATAATATACTAGTCAATCTTAAGGGCTCCAAGCAATTTTATGATATTGCTTTAATTCTTGTATCTTTCTGGATACAAGATTTGCTATGAGGAATGAAATTCTACAGAAAGACTTATCCACATATATAAATGAATTGGGATAAATGTGTTTTCATTTCACTAAGGCAGTTCAACACTGGATGAAAAAACTTTATGCAATAAATATAGCTCAAAGGTGGTTCAACACTTCAAGCGTTTGGTTGTGTTTTGAAATTATCAGGTAACACTTAAAATCATCTCAGACTAAAATCATTTCTTGTCATATACGTGTTTTCCTGCAAATCCAGGGTATGCTTTTTAAACTTCTGATCAACTAACAGGAATTGACAGGTTTGTTATCCAAGCCTGACATCACAGGCTGAGAGTGTATGACTGGCCTAAAGTCAGCCATCCAAACTAGACCATGCTTTCATCTCTTTCTACCAATAACGTTTTTACTGTAAACCACCTAGGAGTCACTTAGATGAGATGGGCAGTGCAGAAATGTGATAAATAAAATATTTTTGATTTGATTCTGTGTACTCCATCTAGTCATCATTTTGGTTGTTTAAAGAATTAGCAAAGAAAATCATATCAAAAAAGAATGACATCAGAAGTTGATGTCATTCGCTTGCTTCATTTCAGTTTCCTGCGCCATGTAGTCAAACTGCATTTCCTCTTTGATTCTTCAGCATTCCAGCTTCCAATTTACGAGCTGCACATACCAGTTGCATGTAGTGTTATGGTGTTCTTAGTTTAACTAATAAGCATTATATCTGCTAAGCAGATATAATTTCTTTGGACAATGAAAATGCTTTTTATATAGGTTATTGGAAATGATTGATATGGTTTTGCTGTCTTTAGGTTTCCTGAAAGTTTATATTTTAGCTTAATATGATTTACCCAACCCTTTAAATCTCGGTAATTATTAATGGAATGTCCTTTCTTTGATTAAATTTATATTAAGATTAACCAAAAATATCCCATTTGCCTCTTTCTTCTAATTTTTTTAGAATTTATTGTCTGTATAATCTGAAAAACTAAAAACTTATTAGACATTAGGAGAACAGCATTATTTTTACTATATGTTGCCAATATCTTATGTTTTGCAGAAAGACATAGGGAAAATAGGAGGAGAAAGGGGTGTTAGGCTGCCTTGAGTTATTTATAAAATAAACAGAAATGTGTGTGCCAAATCTCATTTAGTTAATATACATCTAGGTGGTTACTTTACTAATTTAACAAGTAAGTCAGACTTGATATCATTGGGCCATAGTAATTGAGATTACAATGGAGCATGTAAATATTGCCTGCGATCTTGTCCTGTGATTTCCCAATATACTTAGAGGCTGATAAACAAATTTGGGATACTGCTGAGCTGGAGCAGATATGGGTTTTTCATAAACAGAAGGGGGAGTTGGAGGGGAGAGGAGAAATTGGAAACTCTTCCTGCAGGAAAAGGAATATGGTTGGAGTTAGGGAACTAGAGAGAAGATTTTGGTTGATAAATAAAAGTGGATTTAGATGGTTTGGCTGGTGAAAATCTTCAGATTTGATAATGGATTGAAGATCACCCAAGGGTTCCTGGTGAAGGAAAAATCACTGAAGGTGGAACAGGACTGGACTCTGAGGAACAAAAATATAGAGAAGAGAAGATTCAAAGATTTCCAAAGAAGACTGATTGAGTTGGAGTAGTAGTAATGCTTCAGTTACTATGTACGATAGCAGAAGCATTAGATCTGTAGACAGGGAGATAGTAAAGCTTGAAAAAGTAGAGCAATAAAGATCCATCAAGTTACTGCTTTCCAATCTCTCTTCTAAAGTCTATATAGGAAAAGAAGGAAGGGTATGTATTGGAATATCTGCTTAAATTTAATTAGCACTACAAAACTGAAACAAAAACCAACAAATCTTTATGTTATGTTAAGTCTTTGCATGACTGCGTTTTTCTGGTTGGATCCTGAGAATATTAAAAAATCTGTTGTAAAAATTTCCAGGAAACTTTCTAAACTGCATTTTGACTCTAAATATTTATTTATTTAATTTTATTTGTCAAGCAAGTATTAGATAACAGATATAAGTATAAACATGATTATTAATACATGAAATGGATAAGAATAAAAGGGAGCATAGACACTGTGTGGCTTATGATTTTTAAAAGAATACATAGTTTTAAAAAAAGGAACCTGACCAGCCCCATAAAACCAGATGATTAACAAATTTAGACTGCCAAAAGATTTGGACCTATTCCCAGGCATAGAGTTAGGATACTTATAATCCTAACTCTATGCCTGGGAATAGATCCAGATCTTAAACTAGGTCTTAAGGTCCTGGAACATTTGAAGGGTGGGAATTGAATGTATCCATGGGGAGTTCTTGTTTCAGAAGACAGGTATTGGGGCAGAGAAGGCAGGTTTTCATGGCCCCACAAAATGATGTATATCTATAGGGACCCTATCTGACCTACTCTGCCTTGTACTGGATGGACAGAAACAACTAAAGAAGAGAGATTAAAAAGAACCTCTTCTACAAAGATTAGCTTGCTAATTTGTTTGTTTGCTTGCTTCTTTTCCATGACAGTCACCTGGCACCAGGTAGTTGGACACTATAATTAAATAAATGCCTGAGATAATTCATATTGATAATAACTCTTATGAGCTGATATTTTTCCAACAATAAAATTAATTTTAAATTTCTGACTACAAGTGATAATATTTCCATCATTTTAATTTTTTATGTTCCAATGGATAAAAAAGATCCTTTGCACATAGTTTTTTGTCAAAACCATCTTTATTAAAGAAGAGTGTTACAACAGGCTTAAGAACATGGTTGTATGAAACCAGCTACAATGAAAAGAGCCTTATATAGAAACGAAGATTATCATGAATGCACATGGTGGCAAAGGCAATAAAAATCTAGTCTCTTTTATAGCAGAAACTGCTGGCACAAAAGAACACTCTAAAAGTATGTAGTCTTGGCAGTGGATTTGAACTTATGCCATGCTATTTAATAATTTAAAATCAGAGAGTGAGCAGAAGATTCATACTCAACTATAATTTTCTTACGATTAGCCCCAAAGTATAGATTTTTCATTACTGATACTAAGAATAAAAATTTAGTTTTTATTCTGCATATTACATATTATTGTCTTTCTGATTCAATCCATGCAACTTCCAATTATATGATTTTCTTTTCTGATTTAGGCAAAGAATAAATATACAAAAATAACCTTTCTTTTACATTTTACCTTTTTATTTACCATGTGACTGCTCTATCAAGATAATCAAGTGACATCAAGTACACAAATCTACTTAGCAATTCTCTTTAAACCAAAATTTCGTTCAGTACATCTACTTACAAAAATGGGTGTAAACTGTTTATATAATTGTAACCTATAGAAAGGGAAAGGTCAATCCTGTGATTTTATTAGAATGGCACAAAACTGAGAAGTTGTACAACAATGCATTGGATCAGTTTTAAATTTTCTTAAACCCCCAAGATAGTGTTAATGATTGGTGAATAGAGATTTACCATAGGTAGACAAGTCATGCATTGAGCAATTCATGTTCTTTATCTGTTTTCCCAACAGCATCTGGGTTGGACAAAGGGTCCAGATCAGCAAAGAGGCTAAACCAAGCTGTTAGATCTTTAGAAGAACTTCCAGCTTCTGCAAAAAAGAAAGCATAGACAATGTTGGCCAAGTCAGTATTTGTGTTTGACTGCAGTTTTGAAGGATGACATGTGAACAAATGGATTTAGGAGGCATTACTCAAGAAAAGATTTTAGACACAACTAAGAACATTCTTTGCCACATGTGTACTTTTATAGTCAGAAAAGTATTCTGCATTTCTTTCTTTATATATTCAGTGTGTATGTAAGTTTGAAGCCTATCTTTCATGACTCTTCTCAAAAGTAATTTACCACACAGTCAATGTAATTGCAAATACAACATTAGAATGGGCATGTGAATTCCAAATTATGTACATATTTGTACATGTATTCCAAGGATGATGAATACTTTAGTCAGAGTGTAGTAAAAATAAAATATAGCCTCAAAGGAAACTATTCTTTGTAAATAGACCTGAGAGTCTATTTAGTTCTAGAGTGAAGGTTCTGGAGAAGTCTAAGCTCAAAGGTAACATGTTTTAAAATTTATCTTTATCAGTTACCTTTCACTGGTGTCTTGTTGACATTTGGGTTGAAGCTGTTGGATTTCTGTCCTGTCTGCACTGCAGGTGATGGGTTAATGCTGCTGGCTGCCCAGCCTAAAATTCAATAAAAGAATTGCATTTCTATGAATCAATAGGAATTACTTAACTATTTTAAATCATGCAAGGCAACAATACCCAAACCATTTTCTGAAAACCAAACTCTTGACATGTTGTGAAATGCTGCTTTCATTTTGCTTTGTCATGTCGTTGATTTAGGAGCTAAGGTTACCTTAAGCCTGTATATTTTTCCTTGTATTATTTTAATGTTTCACAAGTTCTCTTTGTGTATTTTAATTTTGCTTACATATAGGATGGTTCTAAACCTAAGAAAGAGATCTAGCAACAGACTTGCAGTTCTTCTGGGATAAGCTGTTATTAATAAATTAGAACTAAATAGAGTTAAGAAAGCAAAAGCCTTTCTGTTAAGATAGCAATATGGGGAGGGGGAGGTGTGCAATGCCTCTGCAGTTAAAGACACTGAGTTTATCAACTGGAAAGCTGACACCTAGGGTTCAAGATCTAAGTGCCATGCACTGGGCTGAGCTCATGTTCTTGCCCCAGCTCTTGCCCACCTAGCAGTTTGAAAGCATGTACATGCAAATAGAATAATACTTTCTGTGGAAAGTAACAGCATTCTCTGTGCCTTTGGTGTATAGTCATGCTGGTCACATGATCATGGAAAATGTCTTTGGACAACGCTGCCTCCCTCGGCCAAGAAACAGAGATGAGCATTGTGCCCTCAAATCAGACACAACTAGAGAGGGAAACCTTTAATTTTAGCAATATATGTAGTCCTCAACTTATCACCATTTGGTGACCATTCAAATGTGACTTACAATTTGTCCTTGAACTTAGAACTGTCACAATGTCCCCACTGTTACATGATCCAACACGATTCAGACACTTGGCAACTGGCATGTATTTCTGACTGTTGAAGTGTCCTGGGATCACCTGATTGCCACCTGCAACTTTCTTAGCCTGCTTCCAACAAGTAAAATCAATGGGGAAATCCAGATTTGCTTAACGACCTTGTCTTTACTTCATAACTGTGTTTGGTCTCAACTGAGATTGTAAGCAAATTGATTTTTTAAGAGTACGTATTTTAGTTTTATAGAAATGTGATATGATTACTCTCAGCTTCAGGTGTGAAATGAGCTAAATAGCAAGCTGAACTAGGTTTTTAGTCCAGTGCATAACTAGAGTGGATTAAAGTAGAATGCTTTATTAGCTTTATAGATTAATTCTTCAATTTGCAGAATTGTAGCAAAATGCTATTGTTCTCTGCCAATGAAATACATTATAAGAAATAATAGTTATTATAGTTAGCATTTCAGTCATGCAAATAGCATGTTGTGTGCATTTGCAACACTTCCTCAATTATTTAAGGAACATTGGGATCAGCCATGATGATACAATGACACAAGTTCCCCTCAATTTAGGATTACTAAGCAATATTGATGTAAAAAAGCAAGCAGAGATACCAAGTTTCATCTGAGAGGAAGGATGCTATCTGTGAATAAAAGGGATAACTTATTCTTTCACTGGCATTTTGTTTTTTCAATCTATTTATCTTGAATGATGGAATATTAACTATTTTTTGCCATAAAATAACTGTATTATTTATAGGAAAGAGCAATGATTGTGCTGCAAATAGAGACCATAGTTCTACCAAAGTGCTCAGGGACTTCAGAGTATTGAAAAATATGAACATGTTATATAATATACTGCCACCCTGTGAAAAAAGAGGCTACTGTCACTTTTTGATTAGCAGACACATTATATAAAGAAATAAACAACTATGCTTTCTACTAGACTAACCATGTGAAAACTGATTTAATACATTCAATTTTAAGGAAAGCTGACGAAGTTTATTGCTAACGTGGAATATATGGCAATTTAGTAATCCATAAGTAAAAACATTAGAGTGATGGAAAAAAAATTAGAATCAAAGCAGGACTCCCCAGTAAGTACATTTACAGCAAATTTGGTACTTCTGTGAGTACAGCGAGTGTAAGAAACACTATGAAATTTCTAATGTGGACATTTTAATTTACTCTAAAATATGTTCATTGCAATGATATATAAGTGGTTGTGTTTTGTTTAAATAAAACACCTGATAACAAATATTACAAAGCAACAAAAATGAATTATTTCTGAAGAAATGTTTAGTTTAGTTTATTGTCATTGCACCTCGTACAACGAAATCAAACACCATCTTCACTGCACATCATGACCATGAAAATAAAAATAAACAAACATCCTTCACACTCCACACACTGAATTGAAAACCTCAGACACCGCACCAACACTGCACTATACAGTAGAATTCAACAGAGCTACTGCCCTGGGATAGAAGCTGTTTTTCAGCCTATTTTTCCTTGTTTTTATTATCTTGTTTTACCTATAATACAACTGGGCAATTTTCAGTCCTGCTTTCTCCAATCTGCCAGCCCTATTTCATTATTTCAGTAATTACCCAAGAGCAAGTCACATATTTTTGTTTTTTTTAATCCAAACCACAAAAAATAATGGAGACAGAAAGGTAATCCACTGTTGAAAAAGTTATCTGCCTCTGTTCAATAATAGAGTTGAATTGTTTACACACAAGCTGCTGAAACAGAGCAATTGCAAGAACATGTTTAATTGGATTATGAATTGACTGATCTAATACTTTTATATCTATTCTTATTTAGGAATATTTGATTCTAATATTACAATTTTCATTAAATATGGAATATGCCTTTGATTAAGTATAAGAATTGTCAAGCTCCATTTTCCTACTAAATAATGTTGGGATCTTCATTATACTATCTTCTTTGATTCTAGTTCTCTACTTCAAAAGACCATAGAGACTATTCATGAGAGTTGACTGGACAGGTTCTTGAACTGTATCAGTAAAAAGGCCAAACGGTTGCCCCCTTACTTTTCAATCTATATCTAAATCCAATAATTCAAATGCTTGTTGATCCAGCCCATCATCTGGCCACTCTGTCTGTATGCCAATGTTATTATTATGTCTACCTCACAAATGAAAATGAGAAAAGCACTTAGGCAATAACTTTAGTCTACAGGGAACAGAAACTATTAATAAAATATCAGAAAACCAATGTTTTTTGCCTGACACTATCATAAAATCTTATAAAGCAAACAAACAGGACTCCAATCGAACAAGTGCACACCTGTAAATTTTTTGGAGTACAATTTCATACCTCCTTATCCTGGTATACTCATTTTTCTTACAGTACAAATTTTATACAATGTACCTCTAAAGCTATGGTAACATTTTACCATTCAAAAGGAGTCTATTATGCTCCTGCAGCCTGCAAGATATTCCAAGTTAAGGCAGTCCTACAGTTTCTCTATGGCTCCCAAATCTGCTCTCTTACGAAGCTACTTTGAATGGATCACTAAACAAATAGTTGTAAGTCGAAGTCTACCTGTACAGTGTGTTTATGTTGTACATGTGCACACACAAACAGAAAACCACATATTTATAGTAATTTTTTTTCAGCAACCATATAAAATGTTTTATTATTTATTTCCATCACTGCAGCCAAATATATATCGTTTACCTCACAGACAATTCAGCACTAATCATACTGCCTGAAAAATAATGGAATTTGAAATGTTTCTTCTTCCAAAAGTCTCTGTTAAACAGGTTATAGAAGGACATACATGTCTCCATCCTACAGCTTTTAATTTTAATTCTTACCTTCTGTCATTTAACTGCTGCTTAATGGAAAGCAGTCATCACTGCGAGAAATGTTATATACATTTCTTGCTATGTTGAAATCCTTTTGATTTTTTTAATACACTTATTTATTAAATTTGTTTGCTGCCCATCACACATCAAGGCAACTCCTATCCTGTATCAACCACCAACTAACTAAAATATTCTTGTCTTTAGCATTTTCCCAGTATTGAGAAAGCAGCTATTTTTCTATTCAGAGTTATTAAGCCAAAGAATCTGGAATAAAACCACTGACATTCTAATGACATATTGATATCATAGATCTGCCAGTCCTAATAGTGTCCCTTTAAAAACACTCTTTTGATTGCTACTCCAAACTGTGTTATTTCTTCTACCTGAGCAAAGTCAGAGGAATAATTTTCCCATCAACAAAGGACTACCAACCCAACCCACATTAACACCCTGGAGGAGTTAAGTACCCTTCACACATGTCATCCCTTCATTCTAAAAATAATGAGACAATTTTTCCTTTCACCCTTTATGCCTCCCTCCCACAGCCACCATCTACCCAAGAAACAGCAGAGAAATTAACATAAAATGTTGGCAGCAGAGAAGATGTCCCACTGTATGGAGAGAACTTAAACAAAAAGAATGGTGATTTAATAAAGCATGTTTTCTTTTAAATCTTGTCCAAGAGATACATGTTTTTAAGTGTCACAATAATTAATCAATATTCAATGAGAGCAAAACTGGTTATGATTTTAACAAAATTAAAAAAACTATCAATAAAGTTAGAGTAATATAGGGAATGGAATCACCACTTCCTAAAAATTATGTTTACAAACTTCCCAAGATATGTATTCATGTAATTACATTCAGGTAAAATGCGAGACAGTAATTTTAAGTTTTGAAAGCAAACTTGATTTCCCTAATATTTCTTCCCTTGGCATTTATTTACTAAACAAACTTATATAGGCATCCATTTTCCAGAAGAAATTCTGGGCAACAAACAAAATTAAAACATAATACAATAAAGACCATTTGAAATAATAAACATAATTGAGACTCAAATTTATTCACCAATTGCCCCGTGCCATCAACCGCCCCGTGCCTAGGAGAAAAGCCAAGTCTTCATTGGTCAGAAATAGGCCGCTGCTGGTTCTGACCATCTGCAATTTCCTATTCCCATTATCTGAGCTGCAGTATCAATTGCATATTGCCCAAATAAGTATAGTGAATCCATATTGCTTGATAAAAAAATAGTTTAGAGTACATTTGTTAAATTCACATAAGATAGAAAACTATGACTATTTAAAGTAGATGTATTTAGAAACTGTTTCCTTCCAGTCGCTTCAATGGAAGAACATTGTTACATACTGTACTAGAATTTGGCACTAAACAACTACATTTATTCCTGTTTTACCTTTGGCCAAAATAATGTAACCAGAAACAATAATGTGACCAGACAAATGACTAATTTAGGATTATAATGTCAGGTATGAAAACAAGCTTACCTTGAAGAGAACGTTGCAAATTATTCATGTTTTGGTCTAAAAGCTGAGAAGGAAGGAAGCCTGATGGTGATTGACTGCTCTCAATTTCTCCCACAGAAGAGTTTGCCCCTGTGTCAGCAAGGGTAACCTCTCCAAAGACAGCTACCCATTCCCTGCTGAATTCGCCATCATCCAAAGAAGATGCATTGAGAATCTCATTTAACAATACCATGTCATTCTTATCAGTAGGTTCACGTTCTAGGGAGCTCACAAGCTGGTCCTTTGATACTGCTAAAAGAATAATACACAGATTGATAATTAGCTAAAATAAGAACAAATGTAAGGAATAACCATCCACATCTATCCAAAGGGAATGAACTCAAAAGTAGAGTACATATAAAATTCTCAGATAGGAATGAGAAAGACTCCTGCCTGAAACCCTATAGAGTTGTCATCAATTAAAATAGATAACCCTAGGCTATATGGATAGTTCCATCTGGTAAATACAATTTCCCATATAACCCTTGATTACAGTGTGCAAAATTATTTAAATTTAAATGAACAGCTGAGCTAAATAATCTTCTTAATATAGTTCTCCAGTTTTATATTATGGAATCATTCTGTAATCTGAAAATTTCTGATCTCTCATTTTTCAAATTAACCTTAACTATCTTAGTTTATGCAAGAAAGCATGCTCTGACTAATGTTAAAAAGACATTGTAGTAATATCCTTTCCAATTTTTAAAAGGACCCCCAAAATTGCACCAAATACTGGAGATTTGATGGTAACCATCTTGGGAAAGGTTGATTTAAAATGTATTTAATTTATTTACAAGGCTACATATTTCCAAGATGACTATGTCTTCAACAATAAAAACAACTTTAAAAGAAGCAGAAAAGAGAAAATGTATCTGAAGGAGACAACTATCCAATGCAGCAAACAAACTGTTATGAAAAGCTCATCATCCACCAAAACCAAAGGCCTGGGGGTGGAGAGCCAAGGTTTTACTGTGCCTGAAGAAAGGTACAGTAGGCGCCACATAAATCTCTGAGAAAATGCTATTCTAGAAGGCAGGTGCAATAACAGAGAAGATCTATTTTCTGGGTGCCATCAGATAACATTATTTGAACAATGGTATTTAGAACATAGCAGTATTAATCCAGTTTGGTGCAGTGATAAGAGACCAAGGCTAGAAACCAGGGGAACATGAATTCTAGTTCCATTTTAGGCTTGATGACAACTGTGTAACTTTGGGCCAGTCTTCCCCCTTGGCTGTAGGAAGCAGGTAGTGGCAAGTCACTTTTAAAATCTTATGAAGAAAAATGCATGGACTTGTCCTGGCAGTTGCCAGGAGTCAAAAGCACACACGTGCGCACATGCGCACACACATATTACTGCAGATAATGTTGAAGATATAAATAGAGAAAATAAAAGAATGAAATCTGGATTGTTAAATAAACCAGAAAATGAATTAACTAGCAAGTTATAAGGCTGTACAAAATCCTTAAAGCAATCAATTTCATGAAGGTTTTAAGAAAAGACTTCCTTCTTTGTGAAGCAACGTAATAATTTGAAACTAAAACTAAAGTGGAACTCCATGTTGTTTAGTTTAATTTTGGTATTATGGCACCAAAGTGCTGTGGATGCTGCAGAGCAAGTGCAGGCAGGAGTGTGGGTGCTGCAGTGCAATGCGAATAGATGCCCCAGCATGGTGCATATGGGGATGGGCAGGGGCTGCAGTGTAGCATAAATGTGGAAGTGTGATATGGGATGGTAAATGTATTCAGTATTGTGGCCTGTTATGAATGCAGTTGGATAAGGTGGTACCTGTTACCACCTGGCACTATTGCATCCAGGTGGGCAGGGTCCCTTTGGAACAAAACAATTACTTGCTTTGCTGATATTTTGCTCTTTTTATTTTGGTAATTCTTCTTCTATACATTTATTCTTCCCTTGCCATATTGAAGAGAAAAATCTATATTCATTTTCTCAAATGCATAAATTATTCTGCAAAGCAATCCAAAAAATATGGAAATTATGTATTATGATTAGAGTACCTTTTTTTCCCCATTCAATGAAACTGCAGTGGGGGGGGGGGTGTTTGCAAATGAGAATGGCCATTGGTGAAATGTCTAAACATCCTACAGCTTCTATGATTATTCATGCTATTGAATTGATAGCCATGTCAGTATGCTTTGAGCTTCACGCAGGCTAAAGTTATGCATTCAGATTTTTTTTCTTAAAACAATTATACATGTAATGTAAATTCACAGTTTCATTTACTAGGGACAAGTTGGATTAGATGATGCAAACACAGGTAACAACAGGTGATATAGGAGGAACTAAGGAGAGCAAATACGAATATTAAACATTAATATTTAATTTGAGTTAGCATGGCCATTTCCTATATATGTAGTTGCTTCTGGTAAGTAATTTACCATTATCTTCTGAATTGTAAAACAATATTTTTGAATCTAACCTAAAACTCTGGTATTGGCCTGTTGTTTCCCATCCAAGTCTTAAATCAGTGTTAGATCAGTGTTTCCTAACCCTGGCAAATTGAAGCTGAGAATTCTCAGCAGTGAATATGCTGCCTATGGAATTGTAAGTGTTTAATCCATATTTTGGAAATTGACAAGGTTTGGAAACTCTGAGTTACACTACTCAGCCTTCTGAAATCAATAGTCCTTGATCTAAATCACATTTAGAACCAGAATTTCTGTAAGTAAGCAAGAAAGTTGTTAAATGAGTTGTGCCCGAGTTTATAACACTTTTTACCACAGTTAATTGCTGCAGTTGCCCAAATTCTGACCAAGTGACAATGGGGATGACAGAGAGAGAGGGAGAGAGGGAGGGAGGGAGAGAGAGAGAGAGAAGGAGACAGAGAGAGGGAGAGGGAGGGAGAGAGAGGCAGAGGGAGAGAGACCAATAATCCCTGGCACTGAACATTTACCAAATAAATGTTCATTATATCTGTTTATGATTATTTATACTTTTATTCTGTTATTTACCAGTGATTTAGTTATCTGATTTTCTTTATGCTCCCTCATAAACATCCTTTGAAATTGACAAGGTTTGGAAACTCTGAGTTAGACACTTACTCAGCCTTCTGAATTTTGAAAATCTATTTTCACTGATTGCTTATTTCTCAAGAGAAATAAACTCACACTTCGGGTATTCACTGATATTAAATATTATTTTATAACTTGTAGTTTTATAACTTTCATTAGCTCTGAATAGCTATGGGATTTAACAAGATGCATATTTTGTAAAAATATTATAGGCTGCAAAAAGCTTAAAAGATATTGTAAGCATGTACAATATATTTTTCACCATACATTATATATTATGCTATTTCTTACAATTATAACATTTATAGGATAGGGTAGCATTTATTCAGACAGAGAAAGTTGGAAAAATAGTGGTTATCTTAAATACTAATCATTGTCTTGGGTCTGAATCAACTGAAAATCAATATTCCAAAAAAGAAAAGAATGTGAATTGAGTCAAAACCAAATATGATGAAGATAACCAACTATTTTTGTGATCAGGGACACATCTGAATTTGGAAAGCATGTGGTGGGTGTACTCAGAATGGGTACATTAGGAATTTGTACTCTTTACAAAATATTGTCATATTGGGCATGAATAGTTGTGGAATACCAGTTACCCGAAAGCAAACTACCAAGATTCTCCCTACTCATATGCATCCAGAGATTCCAATGTTGTCATCAAAATGACAATAACAGTATTGTACTGCTGAGATGCAAACACTATCTTTTTGTACATGGATGGGACATCATATCACATATACAAAAAAGATAGAGTTTGCATAATGGCAGCATGATATTACTTGCAACATTTATTCCCCTGCCACATAAAAATGTATCTACCTCAAGATTTTTATGATGCCAAAACGCAATGCTTAAATAAATAATATACTAGAATATGATGTTTTACCCATTTCCAACTTCATATTTTATTTAAAATCATTTTAATTATTAAAGTCAGGTAAGGTAGGAACCTTGTGGGACACCAAAACACTATCTGGAAATATAGCAAAGTTCTAGCAATTGAAGTCATCTATTGCTGAAATAGGAGAAACAAGCTTTGGATTTTACTAGTTAATACTGCAGAATAACACAGAATATAGAATAATAGAGTTGGAAGTCCAATCTCCTGCTCAAGCAGGAAACCCTATATACTATATTATCCCTATATAATAGTCTCCCTATTTAGCAGATTACTATACTATACCTTATTCAAATGGATGTTGTTCTTAAAAGTCTTCAGTGATGAAGCACAGCTTTTACAGGCAAAATGTTTCAATACTTGCCAGGGTAAGTATGAAACAAACAAGCTTTCTACAAATTGTGTTATGTGGTCCATGAAACATACCTTGTGGAAAGCCCAATGGGAGAATAGCTAATGTATAAATGAAGTTTGACATCAGAGTAACAAGTGAATGTTCTTTTGTAATACTTAAACATTCAGTCAATGAGCACACTGAAAAACACGTAGCATCTGTATAAAATTGATGTTCTAAATAAAACATTTACATACCATTTTCTCCATGCTTCAATTCTAATAAGTGATCCATAACTTCTAAAAAAGAGAAAATTTGAAGAAACAACTTATCTATAGACTTTTCTGTACATTTCATACTTAGAACCAGTAATCCTATTGAAAATTATCTGGAAACAGCTTAAACTGAACTCAGTGAAACTTACTTCTGAAATATTTATATAGTTGCAGTGCATTTCTAAAAAACATACCTGAATTTTCTCTATGGTTGAAGTTCTCTCCAAAAGTACTCAGCATGTCATTAGCATCTTCTGCTGTAACCAAAATATTTTCTAGGTAAAATCAAATCCAGCAAAGGAAAGAACAATACTGAAGATGGCCAGTGCCTCTTAGATTTTTCTATCTGATCATTTTACTACTGGGACTTTTCATTTAGCCTGAAATAGTTCTGAAGAAAGAATTAATCAGTAAAAGGGGTTTTATTAGCCAGAATATTTTTTTGATAAATCTAGATTAATAGGTAATTAGTTAAAGTATAGAGAGCTTTAAAATGATCAACTTACAACAACTTAAGGGATTTGAAAATAATATATTCCATTAAAAAAAACCCATGCCACATTTGAAAAGGACACTGGATTACTTCTATTTATTACATTATGTATATTGTAGAAATTTACAGATGTTTAACAGTTTATAAACATCAACATTTAGCTGGGAGGTCTACCATCCTCCCAATTAAACCCAATACAAGCTGCAACACTGTGCTGTTGCAAAAATAAAGAGTAGGCTCTTTCTTCTGCTAACTATGGATAAAATATCATTTTAGTTTTTTTGTTCTTTGCTGTCTCTGCAACAGAACTCTGATTTCTCTCTGAGATTTCAATTCAAATTAAGAGTGGGGATGCTACAAAATCATTTTAGGAGCACTGTTTAGCTTCCACTTTGTAAGGTATTCTCTGTGGGTTAACAGTATAGATCAATGCAGATTGGTATATGGAATGGGTTGATTTTGCTCCAGTGTTGAAGCAGTTACCAATTGTTTTGTTATTTTTGTTACTCAATTTATTTTATCAATTTTAACACAGCTCTTAAGCTAAAATTTTTACAACTGTTTTAATGTTTTTGTGCTATTAATATTCCATTATGTAGCTGTTGCTAGATTATATTTTTGATTTCTGCACATTACTGTGGTAGTTTTTATAGAAAGACAGTACAGTATGGAAATATACTTATATAAATAGTTTAATTAAAATATCCAAATAATTTAAGTATTGTTGCTCTCATGCTTATAAAGAATAAATTCTCAACCAAGTCCAGATCACATATTACATGTATGTTATTTACTGAGAAATAGCACACAGGAGACGTCTGATTCATTTGCAAAAGAACAATAGAGTATTCTAGCTGCTTTAGTAGAGATTAACTTTTTTTACTGGACTAACACTAGCCTTAGCACAATGCTATCTCTAGCTTGAAAAACAATTGGTCATTTGAAGCATTAAGCTGAAATGCTATAATATTTATTTTATGAGAAGACTTCATAATGGGTTAAATAAAATCTTAAATGAATTGCAACTATCTTATCTTAAAGGATTTCTTGTACTTTAAATGTTTAGAGTTGGGATGAAATATCCTGAAATGACGCATGGTATTAATACTCTAAAGTAACCTGTTAGAACAAAATGTTCACAGCTTTTATTAAGACAAGTGGGAATTTGGAGCATGCCTGGCATTTGCAAAACATAATAAAAAATAATACCTGAGTTGGCTGTTTCCTTGGTGTTGCTTTCATCATCTAACGATATCAACCTTAAATTGAAAGGGGTGAAAAAGAGCTTACTTCCTCATATATTTTTAAGAAGACCGTTAAAAAGCTATGATACCCTTATGAATTTCATCAAGATCTTCTGAAGATCAGTTGCTAGCATTAGTATTCTTTCAACAAAAACAAACTCACTACATGCAAATGTGTATATTTAAGAACCTAAATCTCAGATTTTATCATGTGTTGTAGGAGTTAAGTTTTCTGACTCTGGCAAAATAATGTTTAGTATGATATGTTACTCAGTGTTACAGAGGAATAGAACTGATATTTCTGCCAGAAACTGTTGTAGTATTAGGGCTGTAGGAATAAGATTGCATTACACATGTTATGTGGACAGTAGGGTCTAGTATAGGATTGATATGGTGCCCTCAATATTGCTATCTATGAATGAATTACATGTCTTGACATTGTTCAAAATAATTACTTCCATACTTTATTATCACCTTTTGATGCTATTGGACTTCCTCTCCTGTCTCATTAATTGCTGTTTAGAACCAGAATCTGACACTCACAGAAAACTACAGGATGAACCATTGTGCCTCTCGTACTACTACTAATAGTTTTAACAATTCAGTCAGGACCAATTCTTGATAACTTTACAGGCAAGTCTCTCCATGCTACCCTGTCAAACACAGCTTCTTTACAGTTGTTGCAGTGGTGGTATTCAACCAGTTCTGTCCAGTTCTGGCGAGCCAGTAGGAGCAATGAGTAGCGGAGACCGAACTGCTCTCTGCCGCTCTGCTGTTGGGCCCGCCCGCCTGCCTGGGCTCCCATACTCACTTTTATCTGTTGAATTTGAAGCACAGCGCTTTGCGCGGCACAGAATAGTGCCACACAGCAGCTGCTGAAGCAACCGGGATTGTGCAGGCTTGTAGGAGATGAGTTAGAATGCCTCTGCTCCTGCGCAAATGCCTCTGCGCCTGTGCAAAGTGCATTTTTGACGCGCACGTGCACGCAAAGTGAGTGCACGCACACAAAGCACGCCCACCAAGCCATACCCACTGAACTGGTGGCAACAATATTTGAATCCCACCACTGAATTGTTGGATGTTCATCTTTGTATCAGCTTTAATGGTGTCAAGCCAGCAAGTTCTTTGTTTCCCCCTTTTTCTAGATCTACTAATCATTCCTAGCATCGTCTATTTTTCAATTAATTTGATTGCATTACATGGCCAAAGCAGATCAGATGTAGTCCTGTGATTCTGGCTTTTAGTGGAGTTTCTGGTTTTATACGATTCAGCAACTCTCTGATGGTTGTTCTGGCTGTCCATGCAATTCACAATAATTTATACCAGCACCACAGTTCAAAGATGACAATTCTTCTTCAATTAGCCTTTCTTAGTATCCATCTCTCAAACCCATTTATCATAACTAGCCTGCTTTTTGTATTTATATCAATATCTCTGCTTTTCCAGATCTTTTTCATGTTAATCATTGCAGTACGGTCTAAATTTATCCTGCATTTGATTTCAAGTATAGAATTGCCATTTTAAACATTTTTTGATCCAAAGAAGATAAATTACTGAACTAATTCAGTTGCTTCCTTGTTGATTTTAAATGTAACTGTTGTCATTATTTTTATTTTCCTGAAGTTAAGACTCATTCTTATGCATCTCTACAACAGTGTTTCTCAACCTTGACAACTTTATGACTTATGAATTTCAATTTTTAAGAGCCTTGGTGGTGCAGGCTGTTAAATGCCTAGCACTTAGTTCCAGTATGGAAAATATTTTTTTCAGATTAAATGAAAAAGTAATAATACTGTGTCTGCCTACTAATATTGCTTCTGCTACTATATAGATTGTTATTATTTGCATCAGCATAATTAAAAGGAAGACTATTATGTCTTCATTCATGAAATAATGAGACTGATAAGAAGCTGGCATCAGTCAAATCATTTATCTTTTCTTTTAAAGGTTCTTTATAGTTGGTTTCAAGTGGTTTTGCTGACTATGTTGGGAAAGAAGCTAGAAGCTTTCTTTACAACAGCCATTCAAAATTGTTCTTATACAAATTAAAATGATTGTGTTTGCTAGAGAATTCCTAGGTTGCATCAGTGGTACATAACAGATGATTCAATGTGAACATGAAAATAATAGCTTAAAAGATACTTCTCAATAATACACTCTTTCTGAAGCTACTAAATAATACATACTTTTAAGAGTCCAGAATAAAGGAAGATTTAAAAAATAATTTCTGAAAGAACAGAAATAATTTCATCAAGATTTTTGGGAAAAAAATCAAATAAAATCCAACAGCCAGCTCTAAAAGCTTTTTTTTTCCTGGTGTATTAATAATTTGTTTCCACTGACTTGAAACACAGATGACAATAAGATTTACCCTTTCTGGCTGTTTCCACAAGTCGTCTATTACTGCAATATGGATGAATCAGACAAGATGGTGCTCTAAGGTGCATAAAATACATCCACCTGAGTTTCAAGTGTTGCCTCAGTCTGGATCCAAAAATGGAAGGGTAGAGAAGTACTTGGTTATCAGGAGATCCCTGTTCCACAGATGACTGGATGCAAGGCCATCTTTGAGCAATTGGGCCACTGGGAAAAGCTAGAAATGTTTCTCTTGTATCTTCTATTCAAATGCAAATTGGCATTCCTGCTGAGGCTGGTAGTTTGTATGTTTAGGCTGCTGATTCTAGGTTGATACTACCAACTTCAGTGGTTGTAAAAATGATGAAGCCAAATTACTTCTCTATTTTCACTGAAGCTGTAAAATGCCACCAGGCAACAATTTTTAAAGTGTCCTAGGGAAAGACAAATAAAAAATTGCAAACAGGCTGCCATATAGTGCTGTGGATAAAATTACTTGCATTCTTTTGGAGTTGCAAGCTAGCTGCACCTTCAAAGTCTGAATACATGCCAAATATGATCTCTTGTAAAGTTACCTGGAAAGAGATTGAACCCATTGATTTGGAGGAAGTGGAAGTGCTTTTAAAATGAGTTTGTGTCTATCTGTTACATTCCTACTTATATGGGCAAACCTGGATGTGGACAGGAATTAAAGTCTGGGCCATTGTGAGGGCAAAAATGGGAGGATAGCAATCCCATTAGTTTTCTTGGAACCATCAGCACTGTTTAATTCTGTAGAACATAGTATCTTTTCAAACTGTCTGCATGTGTTATGAGCTACGGTGCCATTTTATAGTGATTCCATTCTTTTCTGAATATATGTTTCCAATTGGGTATGCTTAGATAGTGCTAGGCCTAGGGCATTCTAATATGGGGTGCTCTGGGGTAGACTCACTCCCCATTTAGCATATATATCAAACCACTTAGATAAGACTCTTCAACAATATGTGACATAATATCATCAGTACAAATAATCTTCAACTTATGATTGTATTGCTTTAATTTATGAATACTGTAAGACTTACTGACTCTGTTGATCATCCTCTGATTTGGTATGATGCAGTTCCTCCTCCTTTTCTTCATTTTCCATTAATTTATTTACAGGTTCTTGTAAGTTCTAAGCCAGGCATTAACACAAATGCAAAACAATATACAAAGTCAGTAATAAAGAATGCTAATATTTTTAAATGTTTAGAGTAATCAAACTGTGTAAAACAAAAATATAGTAACTACTTTGATCAAAATGAGAGAAAAACATTGCACTTAAGAGATCAGTAGCTAAATTTTATTATAAGTATTGTAACAAAAAGAAACAGAATGCTTGTTGGAACAAGTAGTACAATAATTTGGCAAAGCAAAAACTAAATGTGAAAGCTTAGGAAAAAACAAAAATCCTTTATTTTGTATCACAAATTCACTAGGCAATATTTATTGCTTAGTTGTTGGAACATAATTAAGTTGTGAGGTGTCCCAGAATAGTCAAAAGATATTTCACCCTTTCTTTTATGTGTAATCACATTACACTAATGATTACACTGGCTCTTATTATATAGAATTAGATACATTGGTCCAATTCAAAGCCCTGATTTTAACCATTAAGACTACAATGCCTTAAATAATTTGGAACTAGCATGTCAGAAAATGGCCTTTCACATTACACACAAACTGACAATTCTTTATAAAAATCTAGCCCTGATGTGATGCAATAATGACTATTGAGAAAAAGGCACCCTGCTTTTGTTCCCTGGTTATGAATGGTAACTTCTAGATTCTTTTATTCACCATCATTGTGGCAACACAACAGATACCTATTTTTTAATTCTTCCAGAATCTTTAAATCCTAGTTTTAGTATTTTGAGTTCCTGAATATTATATTTTAGTCGATTCTAAATGCTGTAATTATATTTTAACAATACTATGTTTTGTTTCTACAAATTATATTTTGTGTATAGAAAATACATAATATAATACAATAAAACTTGCAGTACTGCTGCATTATGATCTTAATGATTCTCAGAACATAAATATTAATTATGCTGGGGGACATTTCAAGTATCATCTTCGCTCCAAAAACATTCATGTATATAGTCTAATAAACTGTGCCACTGATTTAACTATAACCCAGTATTATAGTGGGCTAAATCAAAGCTAAATCAATGGCACAATTTATCACATTTATCCCAGAACTCTAACACTGTCTTTGAAAAGAAATGTATAATTTAAACCCTTGTGGAATATAAAATCACCTAGTGACTGCTTCTCTATGGACCAAACAGTTAGCATTATTGTGGATATATCATTTATTCATTTTTGGAAGAGTTATTTATTTTTAATATAAATGTCTACAGTTATTCAACTATCCAGCTTATCTTTGACTTTGATAGAATCATGCTCCTATAAAAACGCACATTGCATTTTCAATCTACATGAATAGTGTTCTTTTAACTCCCCTTTTAACTTTTTGCTTTTTAATTCTTAAAAAACAGTTTACTCATTTAGTTATTCCTAGTCTGATTCTGTAGTCCAAAAATATGGTTCATAGGTAGCAGGTCTTCCACCAATATTTATTTGTATCAACCAAAGCAACACACAAAAGAGCAGAGCCAAATATTTGTGTTATTTTTCTCATAGAGAAGGGGTTAGGGACAATATGCCTCTTTGGTTTGTGGAAATTTACAATTCTATTCCACAGCTGAAGAACCCAGAGGAAAAAAATACCTTAAAATTAGAAACCTAGCTTTGCCCACAGAACCTGGCATGCCATACAAAGCATGGCATTGTTTTCAAGCTAATGGGTGTTATACAACCATTTTAGTACTATGATTCTGATTAAAATGCTTTTAAAAGAACTTGTTTTGCCATTGTAATAATATATAGAATTTCTATTTTTTGCAAAGACAATTACAATGTTACTTTATTTTTCTTCTTAAATGCTGTTATCAAGCCCATGAAATATTATAGTTCACAGCAATCAAAGTAACAGACAGTAAAATTCTATTTCACACATCCTAGCTATCACAGGACTTTTTATTTGCATTGTGCAAAATTAAAGACAAATCTTTTTTATACAGTACATTCTCAGCTTTTCTGTTTCTATATAGTTTAGTGGACTAATTTAATAGTGGAAACAGAGCAGTCTTGCCAATTTAATTTCGTTTTTTGTTTTGCTAACACAGCCACTTGTATTTCCATTACCCTTGATATTTTTAAATAGATTTGGTTAACAAATTTGCTATTTCATTTTCTAACTATTGCACTGGGCCTTCCTTGAAATACTGACATAAATTACAAACCTAACATATGCATGTTTCCCTAAAAATCACAATTATCATAACTGGCAAAGTAGACACAGGTTTAGATCTAGAATTTACGAAAAAAAGGATTTCTTATTATTTAGAATTACATTAGAATCACATTCTGCCTTTCCTCTGGAAACTCAAGACAATTTATACAGGGTCTTTATTTAAATCCACAAATTATTTGGTTATAGTCGTGCTAATTCTATGCAATTCATCTCTGGCATATGGTTCATGTTATTAAAGTTTATGCTGCTTACATATTAGGATTATTTTGAAAAATTGCTGTGTTTAATTGTCTTAGTATCCTTGGTGCATCTGAAGAAGTTGATTATAACCTGCAATTTATGCTAAATTAAAAGTTAGTCTAAAATTTATTGAATTTATTCTTTAAAGCAATACATGTTCAAGCATATAAAGAAAAATCCATCAAAATAATTCAGGAAGCAGAAAGGTCACAATGATATTCATTACTCTCTAAATGTAGGAAATGAGGTAAGTCTAAAATTAAATGGAAATTATTCCAAGTAGAACAAAAAGGTATTGTAATGATCATGCAAACAATATAAAGATGTACAATACACTGTATTTCTTCATTTCTGCAATTTAGAGAGGAATTAGCTGATCATAAATATGGTTTATTATAAATTAAGCATATATGAGTAGCAATAACAGGTGATAACTGTCATATAATATAAAATCCACAGAAACAGATTTAAAAAAACAGGCATTATAATTAAAAAAGCTCTAAAGACAAAAACATTTCTCAGAGACTTTGTAGCTGGTATTATGTCTAATCATACTTTGTTAAAGTCATTTAACATATCATTTTTTTGCAATGTATATAACAATATCAATTGTCAAACACAACTCTTCCAATTCCCCTTTCCTTTTTTAGAAAAAAATGGTAAGGACTGCATAAATCATAATTACCAACTTTAGCATTTGTTCAAAGTTTTCAGATTGATAACATTCATGATAAATCATCCACTAGAATAATTAAAATATCCAGCATAGAATAAGCAGTCTCTCTCACTTAGCATGTATCAATAAATCAGAATTTGTTCTCCTAGGCAGCTCTGTTGAAGAAGGAGATGTCAAAAATGTCAAGATGGCAGCACAACTATGTGTGATTGAGGTCAATTGTTTTGATCCGCCTCCCTAACTCCCCCTGCCCAATGGCTCTGCTTCCAGATTCTATTCTCTGATTTTTCAGGATATTTGTACTTCAGTTCTGGTCCCCTTCTTTCAGCACTTAAAATATTCCATCTTATTTCTATCTTTCTCCAATATTCCTTAGTATTTGACTGCTCTTTACTAGATAAATAGATGAATAGAGGAAAAGACTTCAGAAATCTAGAAGGGCAAAAGTAAGAAGGCACAAAGATCAGTGACAAAGAAAAAGTTACTGAGAAATCTGTTCATATTTCTATTCTGCTTTGTTTCTCAGTTGTATTTTCATTCCCTGCTGTTAATTTTGTTTTGCAACACTAGCAGCAAATTAATTTTTCTACAGGATACATTTTAAGTAATTCTTTTTCATTTTAAAGAAAGTAAAAGAATTAATATTTTCAAAGCACTGGATAACCCCAAGCAAACAATCCCTTTCTCAACAGGATTCCATGATTTGTTAATGCATTCAAAATATTATCTCAAATATAAACTTGACTATGAGGAAAAACAGCTGCAATTACATTACTTCCACAATATACCCTGAAGTAAAGATAATAATCTTTTATTAGACTGTTTATTATCAGACTTTAGCAAAGAAGATACCCCTCTAAAACAATATTTTACTTCCAAATAAATCTAAAACACAGGAACCTTACAGATCTGGAAGTAATGTTTTCCCATGAATAAATCACCAGTTCTTAACCATGTTTTCTTTAAATAATATTATTAACTAAAATAGAAGAGTGTAAATAAACCTGTATTTCATTAAAGGCTACATGATTAATTTAGACAGTACAATATAATGCTTTGAGTTGCAGTGAGCGAGTAAGTGGAAATATAAATTTTCCAAACAAACAAACAAACAAAAAATATTAAGTGTTTCTTATAGAACAAGGGAAGAATATACTGTACAGCAAAATTTAAATCTGATATAAACTGGTATCAGAATTCAATATTTATCTTTTCAAAAAAGGAATAAACCTCACCAAAGCTAGTATGGCATAAGAAATATATTGGAGAAGAGGCAAATTGGGACACTCCAAAGATTGCTACACATCATCTCTCATTCCTGGCACGATTTGCTTATTCCTAATAATATCAGACATAATTCTTATTCATATTCCTTATTCAAAGACATAATCAATGAAGCTCAAGGCTAAACTAGATAATTTATGCTGCTTTCCTTTGTTTTTTTAAAAGAATGGCATTTAAAAAATAAGTTAATTCAGAAGCATGCCACAACTATATTAGGGTTTTTGCTTGTAAATTATTTTATTTATTTATTTATTGAATTTATATTGCCGCCTTTTTGCCCATGGCGACTCAAGGCGGCTTACAGAATGTAAAACCATATTTAAAATTAAAAAAACAATAAAAACTAACAAAAAGAATAAAATACATTAATAAAGTACAATAGAACAAAATCTGGGAAAAAATAAATAAATCATCCCCCACCTCTCACCCCGATGACAGCAGATCACATGAGCTCCATCCTACTCTGGGTTCCGCAAGCCTGCTGGCAGAACCAGGTTTTCAGTGTCTTCCAGAAGAATGGTAGAGTGGGGGCCATTCTAATCTCTGGGAAATGATATTCCAGAGAGGGGGAGCCACCTCAGAGAAGGCCCTTCTTCTAGGTCCCACCAAGTATATCTCCCTTAGGGATGGGACCCGCAACATTCTCTGCCTCCCCATTGTAATGGGTCAGGTAGATGTGACCAGCAAGAGACATTCCCTCAGATAATCTGGTCCAAAGCCACGAAGGGCTTTAAAGGTGACAACCAGCACCTTGAATTACACTCTGATGCAAATTGGCAACCAATGCAGCTCCTGCAGGAGAGGTGAAACGTGTGCACACCAGGGTCTGCATAAAACCATGCAGGCTATTGCATTTTGCACCAACTGGAGCTTCTGGATGCTCTTCAAGGGCAGCCCCATGTAGCAATAATCAAAACGGGAAATGACTAGGGCATGGGTGACTGTGAGTAGGGACCATTGGTCTAGGAATGGGCATAATTGGTGCACAATCTGCATGGCCCCTCCTGGTCATGACCGCCACCTGCTCTTTGAGCAGGAGTCATGAGTTCAGGAAAACCCCTATATTACACCCACCCCATCCAAGTGTCACCCCATCCAGGACCAAAGGTAGCAATTAAATACTTAAAATACATAATTTTTCCATATGAAAAAAAATTCAAGATACAATTCCTGTGAAAAAATGGTAGTGGTTAAGAACTTAGGAAACTCCTTTTCTTCCTGCTCTTTTTCTGTTTGAATTTTCAACCTATAACGAATATTTTTCATTTAAAAAATTATAATGAATGATATATGTTATATATGACTGGATTGGACAATCAGCTTGCTTCATTTACTGTAGGGGGAAGAAAAGTATGTTATATGCAAACATTCCTTCTTTATTGCTCTTTTCATATGACAGCTTTCAATATTTCTTTCCAACTTTATGTAAAGGCAGAATTTCCTGTTATGTTTCAATTGGGGAATTACAATTTAGTTTTTACTGGGATTAGAAAGAAAAAATGAACCTACTCTCTTGGCATACTGTGGTCCTAATAAAAATCTTAACCAATCACATCTCTTTAATTTGTTGTTGTTTTGTTCTTTTTGCATTTTACTAATGAATGTAGGTTAACCTCCATACCGAATAAGCAGCATCCAATGTTTCTGTGAACAGGCAGAACAAATGATGGTCTTGCTACATACCAAAATTCCAAGTTAGAATGAGACTTCACACTCCGTAGCAAAGAAAGAGAAGCAGTTTAATTTGTGAATTTTGATAGATTAATAACTAGGTTCTATGAAAGATAATGGTTTATTTTCTTCTACTTTCCCAGTTAGGAGGAGGAGGAGGATGATGATGATGATGATGATGATGATGATGATAATAATAATAATAATAATAATAATAATAATTATAATTATAATTAGACTTGTATGCTGCCCTCTCTCCTTGAGGACTCAGGGCGGCTCACAGTATAAAAAAACAATACAATAAGTTAATTAAAAAGTAATTAAATAACACAAGCCTAATAATCAAACTAATAAAATAAGTTAAAATTACTTTAAAAAGCCCCCCCCCCTTATTTCAGTCCAGGCCGGCCTGCTGTCATGGTAGGAAGAGGGAGACAAAAGGAAGTTTAGAGCCCAAATTTGCTTTCTTTGCAATGCCAATGTGAGATGATTCCCAGTGATTGATACTTACCTATACTGGTAATACAATGACTGTCATACATAATAACCAATATTTCTAATATGCCACTATAAAAATCAATGTGAATTTTTATTAGAAAATTATGGTACATACTTTTACAGAAAAAAGGAACAAAATAATTAGTGCCACTTCCTTATAATATCTCAGCTTTACGGTAAGCCAATGTCTGATTGCAGAATTATAAAAGCAAGCAATAACATAATTTAGAATATATATAGTGACCACCACAACAACTGTTATTTTACAATAGATTTCATTTGTTAAGATCACACTATTAAAATAGCATTATATAAGCTTAGGCAACTTTTCTTTACCTTCAACATAGTGAATTGGTATGGCTGATAACCTTTGAAACTTTCATGGATAGCTGCCATGGTATGAGATGTTTTTTCCCAAAAATGAAGAAGAGTTGTCTGTAATGGAAAGAAATATGATTTTTCAAATGACATCTAGTAGTTAACATTTCCATTTTTGTTGGACAACAAAAATGATCCAGCTGCAGATATTTTACTACATAAAGTTTACCTCTCTGTCACATAAAAACTACATGATTCCATTCCTAAAAATAGCCCCTAAGTTTTATAGATCCTTTCATTATGAATACCTGGTATGTTGTAAGGATGTGAGACAGAAGATTACATCTACTTGCTCCAAGAAGATCCACTTTCTGACAGACATCAGTTTTCAATTTGTCAAAATTCAATTTTGTATGACGGACTTGTGCTTGAACCTATCAATATAAAGGTTACTTGAAAGAATAAGAAATTCTAAAATATCAGATCATCCAGAATGCTTCCCTTGGTTCCAAAATAACATTTAATTATATTAATTATATTTAATTAATCATAATTTTATCATTATTTTGTATTATACATCTATTTTAATTTTAATATACTTATGACATCCTTTAATAAAAAGTTTTCACAGACGTTTCGTGGACTTATTAGGAAATAAATATAACTTGTTGAGAAACTGTGTACAGTTCACTTAGTTCTTAACTTCTTTATTCTTGGTAAAAAGAGAGAAAATCAGAATGTTCAAGAATCTGATGACTCTTAAGGGTGTGCCTTGCTGGCTAACAGAAGACTCTTTCCTATAAACACTGTGATGTTATTTTTCCAGTAAAAAGCAAGGAGTAGAACTCAGGGAGGAAGTGAGAATTCAAACCAAAGGCTTCAAAATTGCTGAGAGAAAAATAATCAATAAGATAAATTTGGCAAGCAATTCAGCAAAGAACACATGATTACATCCTTGAGGGATCTGTTACTTTTTTTCAGTGCTGCTTTGTTCTGTTTGGGATAGTTTTATATAGTATATATTACTAATCTCTATCTTTCTGTTATTATTGCTTCTGTTAACATGCATATTTCAGCCCATTAACTTGAAACAGCTAAAATAGATCTTTTACTTTGATATCTCCCTGAGTATAAACATATTTGGAAGGATATGGCAGGCTTGCACTGATATTTGTGTCACAAAGATATTCAATTCCTCCTTGCTACAAATGCATAATTGCAATATCAGTAGACCCATTGGTTATGTATATGCTACTTGGGTAGAAATGGCCTGGGGAAAAATCTATAAAAGGCAGGGCATGTAAGTAGTTTCTTTCCAGACCATTTGCATCATTTCTGAAGCTAAACAGGAAAGAGGCATGATACTTGTTTAAAATATATTTATATTCCCCTCAACCTATTAGGAACATATTTCAAATGAAACATTTTCACACAACCCACTTTTAACTAAACTGAATGATTCTCAAATGTTCTCCATTTAGACACTCCTGATTCTTTGGTGATCCTGGTAACATCAATCAGAGAACAAGCATCTACTGCAGTAAAGAATTAATATGGAATATGATCATTTGGAAAATGCTTCTCTTCAGATTGTACAAAATATCTATAATGTGTATAGTCAGTGGGTCAACAAAAATATTATGTGATAAAATGAAGGATAGATGAATTGAACAGTGGGAAAAGGGGAAAATTAAAAAATGAATGGAAAAAATAAAAAGAAATACACTTGTTGGGTGTATACTATTTTCTTCTAAACAGAGTGTTAAGACTGTCACTGTTACATATCAAACAGCCCTTATTTAAATACAGCTTACTTTCAAGAAGTTGAATTAGACACTGCAGCTTAAATACTTTGAAGTTTTAAGAACTTATGATCCAATTCAAAGGTTAAAGGAGAGATGTAAAGGGAGATCTTGCAATGGCTCCCCTTTCTATATCCCACAGTTTCTACCTCTGGCTGTATCCTAATTTCAGAAAATCCCAAGAGAATTTGCTTTGGTAAAAATTTTATATATGCCATTGAGATGATATATCATGAACAAACTGCAAGGGTCTTGATAAATGGAGAATTGACAGAATCTATAGATATAAGAAAAGTGACTAGGCAAGGTTGTCCACTGTCGCCTCTGCTGTTTGTGTTAACATTGAAAGTGTTGAATAGGAATATTAGAGAAGATAAAGAAATAAAAGGAATGAAAATCAAAAAGGAAGAGTATAAATTGCAAGCTTTTGCAGATGATTTGGCTTTTATACTAGAGGATCCATTGGAAACAGCACCTAAATTAATAGAAAAGGTAGAAGAATATGGAAAAGTAGCAGGTTTGAAAATAAATAAGGATAAAACAAAGATATTAACAAAAATATGTTAGCAAATCGAAAGAAAGAGTTGGAAGAAATCTTAGAAATACAGGTCACAAATAAGGTTAAGTATTTAGGGATCCACATTACACCAAGATGTAGCACATTGAAGGAGGACAACTATATTAAACTCAAACAGCAGATTGCGACAGATCTGGTAAAATTGGAGAATTTACAAATATCATTGATCCACAATTAAGATGAATGTACTGCCTAGAATCCTGTATTTATTCCAGACAATTCAAATTCAACTAAGGAAAGAGTTTTTTGAAGACTTAAATAGAATTGTATTGAAATATATTTGGCAGGGAAAGAAAGCAAGAATAAAACTCAAACTGTTACAAGATGCAAGAATAAGAGGAGGGTTTGCCTTGCCGAGTTGGGAGCTATATTACCAGGTGACAAGTTTGTTGTGGGTAAAGGAATGGATAACATTAAGAAATACTAGACTATTGACTTTAGAAGGACATGACTTGTTATTAGGATGGCATGCTTTCCTTTAGTATAAGGGAACTAAAACACAGGGGTATTTTAGAAGACATTATGTTCAAGAGGCATTGTTTCTGAACTGGGAGAAGACAAAAAGACAATATTATTTAAAAATTCCATCACGGATATCTACTATTGAAGATTTTTCATATCCAGTAATATATAAAAAGGAACGAACAGTTAGATATGGTGAGATACTGAATGAAAAGGGTAAACTTAAATCTATGCAAGTGTTGGAAGAACAAGGTGTAAAAATGAATTGGTTTTCATATTTGCAAGTACAATCTAGATTTGATGAAGATTGTAAAACAGAAGGTATTTATGATGTTGACTGATTTAGATAAAATTTTGATGGATGCTGATGAAAAGGTAATTAAAAAACTGTATGGACACTTATTAGAATTTAAATTAGAAGAAGAACAAGTGAAAGAAACGATGATTGCTTGGGGGGAAATTTGGATATGGGATTGATTTAGATAGGTGGCAAAAATTGTGGTCTCAAAATTATAAAATGACAATGTCAACCGCATATAAAGAAAATTTGTACAAGATGTTTTACAGGTGGCATTTACACCCAACGAGAATTGTGAGAATGTTCAAGGACAAATCGGAGAAATGTTGGAAATGTCATCAGATACCTGGTTCATATTACCGTATGTGGTGGACATGTTTGGATGCCAAAAAATATTGGACTAAAATCCACACATGGTTGGAAAAAATGATAAAACAATATAGACTTGAAACCAGAGATTTTTTTTACTGGGAATTATACTGGAAAAATACAATAAAGAGCTGAAATATCTGATTGTAAATGTCTTAGCAGCTAGAATTGTATTTGCTAAGAATTGGAAAAACGATAAAATACCTATGCAGGAGGAAGTTATTAGGAAAATTATGGACTGTGCTGAAATGAGTAAATTGACATTTGAAGTTAAAGAACAAGAAGATAAACAATTTTATATGATATGGGATTTGTTTTATCAATGGTTGGATAAAAAGACATGGTAACGTAATAGATTAGGAAATCTTGTAATAGAAGCTCAATAGATCGATATAAAATATAATGTAGACATATATAACCATTGGATGAAAATATAACATAAATTCTATTATAAAATCTGGTATATTTCATATAAAATGATGGTATAAATAGTTTAGTCATTGATGATTCATAACAGATAAATATATAAGTATATGTTAATTTGACAATGTGAAAGCTTATATAAATTTTGAGTGATGACTACAGAAGGATAGCACAAAGGATGTGTAACCATCTGACACACTGTATGTATATAAAATGGAAGATGATTTTATGTTTTTGTTTTGTTTGTATGTTTGTTTTTAAAAATAAAAATTGAAAAAAAAAAAGAAAATCCCAAGAGAATTCACAGTAAAGGACAAATATGGAGTGGGTAGCTTTTTGGATACGAAAGATCTAATTAAAGAGCCTTCCCAGCCTACTCAAATGCTCCAGATTCATGAGCAAATTTAGAATAACCACTTGATAGTTCTAAATTAATCCTTTATGGTTGCTTGCAGTGGAAAAACAATAGTAAAACAAAACAAAATAGGAAGTGAATGAAAGATATGGCAACAATTTTAAAAAGACAGAATGTGCCAATATTATATTACTCTAACTTTGAAATAGGATTGTTCTCCATTCTTAAAATCAAGCTGAGTGATTTACAATCTAATAATAAAAACCTATCTACAAACAAAAAATATCATGCTTCTGGGGGAACACTACCACCAAAGACACAGGACATAGAGTTCAGGAGCATAGATGGGGATGCTACTCCATTGCAAGAAGAGAAGTGAGCAGCATCAGAAATAACAACAGCCACTAATCCTGCCCAGAAATCACAGCTAGCGTTACATACAAAACCAGGAAGAACATATTTCAGAAAGAGCAGATGCATCCCCTGCCCAATGTCAAATCAGGTTTCAGAGACTGAGGCTTGGTCAACCCTCTCATCCATGATAAGATCATGGATGAAGGTTGAACTAGCATTAAGTATCATGCAGTAGCAGGTGTCCAAAGCTGCTGAGGCTCTAGAAATCACGTCATGGAGCTGAGCACCAGGCGCCAGAGTGCACTATGAGTAAAGAAGTAATAGACTCCTATGTAAACATGCAGGAAAGGGAGAAATCGACTCAATCATTCTTTATATCATTTTTTAATTTTTGAATGCCACTGTTTATTATATAAGAATAAAAATAATGAACATTGTGACTTTCAATGTTAAGATTATGGTTTGTTTAACTATACATTTATATCACATCTTAAAACTTTGCCAACTTATTTTTTGAACTAGAATTAATCTATAACTGTCCAATCTAATCCAATCTTTGGAAGAGCTTTATAGATTCTGCTGCCTTAAGAAAGTTCAAAACATTTTTAAAGACCCATCCCATCCTGGGCACCCTTTTTGTGAATTATTACCATCTGGCAGACGGTACAGAATAATAAAAACAAGGACAAATAGGCTGAAAAACAGCTTCTATCCCAGAGCAGTAACTATATTGAATTCTACTGTATAGTGCATTAATGCAATATTGGGTTTTCAATTCAATTGTATAGAATGTGAAGGATGTGTTTTATTTTTATAGTTATAATGTACACTGAAGATGGCATTTAATTTTGTTGTACGAGGTGCAATGACAATAAAGTAAACTAAAACTAAATTTAGTAATGGTTTTAATATAAAATGTCTATGGAGATTCTCAGTCATCCAGTTCATAGTTGTCCCAAAGGATTTTTGAAGACGTTTCGCTTCTCATTCAAGAAGCTTCTTCAGCTCTGAAGGTTTTTGGATGAGAAGCAAAACATCTTCAAAGAAAAAATAGAAAGTCCTGTTTAAATGTAAACATTAAAGTCAGAAGGTGAAGAAAAGTTTAATAAAATAAGCTGATTATTAAATATAAATTGACCTAAAAGAATTATATATGTATCCCTCACCAAAACTTATATAGATGAGCATTCCAACTGACTCTTAACTGTTCCTGGAAGGCTACATGACTAAATCAATAAGGAAACAATTGTTTCTAAGCAATCAGAATTCAGAGAAAGAACTCATATTGAGGTTTTCGGAGAGTTTGCTGCCTGAAAATTTTGTTATCATCTGGTTAGGACCCTAAATGAATGAAAATTGCAGTAAATATATATAATAGAAATAAAACCACTGCAGGAAATTTGTATAACATCCACAATCCCTCTGTAAGGGAGTTGGGAGGTTTTAAAATTTGGTAGCTAGCTACCATAAATGTCCTTTAATAGGGTGTTTTAAATGCTCTCTAGGTATTGCCTACTGTTTATTTGAAAAAAAAGTATAATAAACTAAATGCTCTTGTATAAATATATTATAATAAATATATTTTATGTGACCTGAAATTTTGTGTTCCGTTTTATTTATACAGTAAATACTATATAAATACAGTGCATATATTTGTACAGGAGCATTTAGTTTATTATACTTTTTAAAATAAACTAGACAGTACCTAAAAAAACATTTAAAACACCCATTTAAGGGTATATATGCCTGTATTGTATCATCCCTCCCTCTTTCTTTCTTTGTTTCTTTCTCCCTCCCTCCCCCCCTTTTTTTCTTTTCTTGCGTCAATTTTGGAAATTTCTGTTTGTAAACCTGAGACCCAAACAGATAAATTCCAGCCCTGAGTTTTTAAACGGATTCTTGACATGGTTATATTTCACAAACATCATGCAACTAAAACATTTCACTGTATCACAGTATTTTAATATCAGTAAGGAATGAAAGAAATGAAAAGAAGTGTAACGTAACAGTAATAAAGTAATGAAATAGAATAAACAGTGAAAAAAACAAGAATATAGCAGATATGAGAATAAAAGATTAGAAAGAGGGAAGTTGAGAGAAAGCGGGGCGGTGGGGCTTGCTATCAATATAAGTAGTGCCCTCCAGTGTGGTACTCCCCCATTGGGTTCCCAGGCTAAACTGCAGAGCCAGGTCTTCAGGCTCTTACTGAAGGATAGAAAGGTGGAGGCAGATCAAGGATAGGGTGTAAAGGGCCAGCCTTACAATTCATTCCTGCCTTTTCTTTGAAATCTGAAGTTAATTCTGAAGGATTGGCAGCATAACTGGCCACCTCACAGGTGGAGGAGGGGAAAAATCAGAGTTATTTGCCATCTTGAATCATTCATAAAAATAATAAAGGTGGGATAAATAAATCTAAAATATCATCTGCGGTTAGAAAGAAGATTGGGGTTGGAAAAGAAGACTCATGGAACAGCTTATTTGTTAAGACAATAAAGATAACTGCTGAGTTTATCCTCTACTAATTGAAATGGCCTTAATCCTTTCATAAAAGATAAGGAATGAAGAATTTACTGTTAAAAAGAGTGTGACAGGGATAAATGTGGTTTTTTTAAAAGCTATTTGTACAAGAAACTTCAGATGCTTTTATTGGAAGGCAAGTTAGATTTCTTAACTGCCTATTTTATTTACTGATTCTATTTATACATATGTTTCTTCCCTCTTTTAACCCTACCATCACTTTGTAAGGTAAGATAACCTACACCTACACAGTGTCATGGATAAACAAAGAGTTGAATTCAAATATAATCAAAAACTTAAATCACTGTATCTTACTTATATAATACATAGGAACCAACATATCAAAACAAAATGCTTTCCTTATATATTTTAAAGAAAACCATAGTATATATTTTTCTACTACTGTAGAAAAAAGGTAGCAGAATTATCCTTGGAAGTTAATATGTCATTGGTACCTTTTATTCTACAATTTATATCGATATACTGTTAAAGATGTAGATAATCGCTCTTGATTATTAATAAGAAGGTCAATTCAGACAATGCAAACCAGTGTAGAAATCCTTACCTGACTAGGGGTGAGAGTCCTTTCCTCTCTATAACAAAGAGTACATTATCTCTAAATAGCATGTTACTTTATGGCAAGGAAGACTTTTTACATAGACATATTTCTGGAACTTCTCATTGCTACCAAATTAAGCAATTTAAAATTGCTCTACACTGTGAATTTTATTTAAGGCATTAAGGAAATATTGGTGGTCCTCAACTTATAACCACCACTGGGACTGAAAAATTATTGTTAAACGATGATACTGTGATAGTCAAAACTGAGGACATTCGTTTTTTTTGTACTGAAATAACATTGTGTAACTTGTATATATTTTGCAAGTTTCCATATATTTTAATAATTCTGCTTATTTTAATACTGGCATGATGAAGTATTACAGAAGACTCCAAAAGCCCACACCTCATCAACATTCATCCTTCTGGCAGCACCTGAGATATTTTTTCACCAAGCCTACAATATCTTCATAATCTTCAAGAATAATCTTTAGATTTTTACGAATAGTAGTATCAAAAGTAGCAATAGTTCAATATACATAAAGAATAAAATAATAGCAGCAGCATAAAAAGTATTATGCAGTGCTCCCAATTTTATCTTCACAATCTCAAGAATGATGGTATTGAAATTGTTAGGAAGATGAAATATATGTCAAAAATTAGTTTAATACTCGCAGAGAACAATGGAGCAATAGTTTTGTGTCTTGTTATCAATGTAAAATGTAAAATGTTATCTATTAGGACATCACTCAAACATTTCATCAGCTTATTAACAAAATGGCTGCCTGAAAGATACAAGAAAGAAAAAAGTATATTTCACAAATATAAAAAAACTGCTTAAGACTCTCATTTTTACTCTGTAAACATAGCTCGATTCAAACAACAAATTTCCATCTGCCAGCTTTACTCAAGTGACAGGTAACATAATCTAAATTGATGATGGTAAGTAAAATCAGGAACAAACAGCAAAGAATTTTACCTACTGATGTACATTAAAAACAGACATGCACAATGAATTTTCCAAAATAAAGATGCTAGATTTTCTAGTTAATTACAAATTCTAATCACCTGAATGCTCCCTGTTCAATAACACTTATATATTTATTGGCCAAATGTTGTTAAATTCAGAAGTAGATACCCTTTGTGTCAAAAAAGAGAAGGAGGGAACATATAGACACATCTCTAAGAACAACAAAAAGATCATTAAAATGTACTACATATAGGCAGTCCTCAACTTACAACGGTTCATTTAGTGACTGTTCAAAGTTACAAGGGCATTGAAAAAAGTGACTAATGACTGTTTTTCATACTTATGACCATTGCAACTTCCCTATGATCATGTGATTTACATTAGGATGCTTGACAACTCTCACATATATGACGGTCATAGTGCCCCGGGGTCCTGGGATCATCTTTTGCAACCTTCTGACAAGCAAAGTCAATGGGGAAACCAGATTCACTTAACAACCTTGTTACTAATTTAACAACTACAGTGATTCAGTTGATAAAAGGGGCAAGAAAAGTCATAAAATGGGGCAAAACTCACTTAACAAATTTCTCACTTAGCAAGATAAATGTTGGGCTCAATTGTGGTCGTAAGTCGAGGACTACCTATATTACTACTGAGAACAAATAGACAAAAGAAGACATTATACCTTTTTGGTATTTATCCTAATCTGACACAATGTAGACAAGGAAAACAGAGGCTCTTTAAGTATTTTCCATCATTCAGCTACAACCCAGAAGGTGAAAATATTTGATTACCTATATGTAACTTCCCTTCCTCACATATCCAAATGTACAAAATAAATAATATCTAATTTTCAATTTTCCAAAAAGCTTAACAGTAAACATTGCATTGGCATAGAAATGCTCATCATCAACTTAAACTTGAAATAGAATAATTGTACAGTATAAAGCTGATAATTCTTAATCTGAGGATGGAGGTTGCTTCTCTGAGCTTTTGGGTAGCTTTCAGAACTGTTTGTTGCCAGGCTAGGTAACATTGTGTGGTCAGTGGGTCTTCTGATGGGACACATCAGGTGAGGGTCATATCTGGTGAAGATCTTGTGATGGGTCAGATGTGGATCATGTCAGGTGAGGATCTTGTGATAAGTCTTGTAATGGGGATGTCACATCAGATGAGGGTCCTTACACAGTGATGCTGGCGGGGTTTTTTGCGTGGGTTAGTAGTTGTGGGTTGGTGCTGTCTCAGGTTGGCTGTGCGTTTGTGTTGAATTCTGGAGGGTTTTTAGGCTGATTGTGGGTCAATGTGTTTGTTGATGGAATTACTTGTGGAGTGCCAGTCTTCAATAAACTCACGAGTATGGCTGGTGGTAGCCTGACCAATGATTCTTGTATTGAATTGGTGTTGTTTGGTGTCTGGGTGGTTAGAGATTAAGGATTTGGGATCATGGCGATTGACTGCCAACTGGTGTCAATGGATGCTGATTTTCAATTGCATGAAGATGTTACCTAGCCTGATAATGAAATGTTCAGAAACCAACCCAGAAGCTCAGAGAACAAACTTCCACCTTCATCCTATACCTGAGCTACAGATATTCACCATTATAACATTTCTTAATCCTGACACTTTTATTAATAGATAACAAACTGGAGATAAAATGTTTCTAACATAATATTTAATAATGTGGAATATATGGAGTACCGAACATAAAGTAAATAGCACTTCTCAAAAAAAAGTCTTTCCATGAAAATTCTAATGCTGACTTACAAGTTCCACAGAGTTTTTCAGTAGATTATTATTAATCTTTATATAGCTTATGATAAATGCATATGTATCACTGTATTCAGATATTCATTTCTAAACAATAATTTCATATCCAGAAGCTCATTCATAAATAATTTCCCAGCACATAGTTAAATATGTTTAAATCTAGATGCATCTTTCTATGTTAGATTATGTCACAGATTTACAATAAGTTGTGTAACAAATTTGTGTATACTAGCTAGCCTTTATATTGCTAAATGTCCTAAATATAATAAGTATTTACAATAATATTTTAAAAAATGAAATGGTCACAAAGACACCAGTACTATAATGTTCTATAAATATAATGTTACACAAATTTCACTTACTGTCACATATCCATTATATCCCTGTCATATCATAAAGATAATTTCAACATGGTTACTCAATTTTAGACAGTGCTATATGAATTTACAGATGTTTTCCTTTGTTTGATGAAAAAGGTCTACAGGTGAAACTTGAAAAATTAGAATATCGTGCAAAAGTTCATTTATTTGATCGAGGAGGAAGACGCAGACCTGGCTTGCACCACGGAGACCTGGTTGGGCCCAGAGGGAGGAGTCCCTCTGTCAGAGTTATGTCCACCAGGTTTCCGTGTGCTGCACCAACTTCGGGCTCAGGTTAGGGGCGGGGGGTTGGCAGTTGTTATCAGGGAGTGCCTTTGCCCGCAGGAGGCCACTGTCCCTCAGATAGGCGGGTGTGAGTCTCTCCTCCTGAAGTTGGGCCCTGGTGGTCAGCTGGGCCTGTTGCTCACGTACCTTTCTCCCAGCTGCGTGACAACGACCCTGCCCGAGCTACTCGGCGTTCTATTGGGGGTGGCCGTTGAGTTCCCCAGACTTATTGTTCTGGGGGATTTCAATCTGCCTTCTCTGGGTGGAGCATCGGGGATGGATCGGGAGTTCATGGCTTCCATGACAGCCATGGACCTGACCCAATTAATTCAGGGTCCGACTCATGGTGGGGAGCACACACTCAACCTTGTTTTTATCTCCGAACAGTGGTATGATGCTTTGGGTGGGGGATCACCAACTATTCAACCCCTGTCACAGACTGATCATTATCTCCTCCAGCTGGCCTTCCAGTATGCCACCCCACATCGCTGGGATGCGGAACCGACTAGGTGGTTCCACCTTAGGCACCTGATGGACCCGGAAGGGTTCCAGTCAGCGCTTGGGTTGATTCCTACCTCCCTTACCCACAGCCCGGTCGAGGCCCTGGTGGATGCCTGGCAAACGGCTGCCTCAGAGGCTCTCGACTGTGTTGTCCCTTTGCGGCCTCTGACCCGGTGCAGATCCTGGTTGGCTCCCTGGTTTTCCACGGAGCTCTGGGAGATGAAGCACCGGAGGAGAGGCCTAGAGAGCAGTTGGAGGTCCAGTTGATCCAAATCTGACTGATTGCAACTAAGAACCTTTACAAGATCTTATCTTGCAGCAATGGAAGCGGTGAAGCGTGTCTACTTCTCCACTCTCATTGCATCCGCAGATAATCACCTGGCCGCCCTGTTTAGGGTCACCCGTTCCCTCCTTAATCAGGGGACAAGGGAGGACCCTTTGTGGGGGCGGGCTGAGGGGTTTAACCATCATCTGTCAGACAAGGTCGCTCAGATTCGGGCCAGTCTGGACTCTGCCTGGGTAGAGTCCGATGGGGACGGGGGATGGGATGGGTCTTGTGGATACCATCCTGTGACTCTGGAGGAAGTGGACAGGATCATGGGGAGACTGAGTGCCGCCACGTGCATATTGGGCCCGTGTCCCTCCTGGCTGGTCTATGCTGCCCGGGAGGTTACACAAGGCTGGCTCCAAGCTTTGATTAATGCTTCTTTGAGTGAGGGATCTTTCCCCTCCGCCTTGAAGGAGGCGGTGGTGAGGCCGCTCCTCAAGAAGCCTGGCTTGGACCCAGCTGTTATGAACAACTTTCGTCCTGTCTCCAACCTTCGCTTTGTGGCGAAGGTTGTTGAGAGTGTGGTGGCCCGACAGCTCCCGATATTCCTGGAGCAAACTGATTATCTGGATCCGTATCAATCGGGTTTCAGGCCCAGATACAGCATGGAGATGGTATTGGTCGCACTGGTGGATGATCTCTGGCAGGCTCAGGATAGGGGTTGTTCCTCAATCCTGGTCCTTTTAGACCTCTCAGCGGCTTTCAATACCATAGACCATAGTATCTTACTGCGACGCCTCGAGGGGTTGGGAGTGGGAGGCACTGTTTTACGGTGGTTCTCCTCCTACCTCTTGGGGCGTTCCCAGTCAGTGTTGGCAGGGGGACAGAGATCGACCCCGAGGCCCCTCTCTTGTGTGGTGCCCCAGGGGTCGGTTCTCTCTCCCCTTTTGTTCAACATCTATGTGAAACCGCTGGGTGAGATCATCCGTGGTTTTGGGGTGAGGTATCATCAGTATGCTGATGATACCCAGCTTTTTATCTCCACCCCAGACCAACCCAGTGATGCCCTCGACATGATGTCCCGGTGCCTGGAAGTGGTACAGGTCTGGATGGGGAGGAACAGGCTTCAACTCAACCCGGCCAAGACTGAGTGGCTATACGTACCGGCATCTCGGACTGTCCAGGATGTTCCATCTTTGGTTGTGGGGGGAGAGGTGTTACCCCCCGCAGAGAGGGTGTGCAGCTTGGGTGTCCTTCTGGATGCACGGGTCAGTTTAGAGGAGCAGGTGGGAGCCATGGCCAGGGGGGCGTTTGCTTAGGTTTGCCTGGTGCGCCAGCTGTGCCCCTATCTGGACCGAGATGCCTTACATATGGTTACTCATGCACTTGTTACCTCCCGTGTGGACTACTGCAATGCTCTCATCACAATTATGGCAAATCACGGCTTGAACTATCTTGCTTTGCATGTAATGAGTCTATATCATATATTAGTTTCACCTTTTAAGTTGCATTACTGAAATAAATGAACTTTTACACGATATTCTAATTTTTTGAGTTTCATCTGTATACTGCTGTTTCTTGGATTTAAAAAAAATCCTCAATTTATATTTGCTTCATTTCTTGTAATATTATCTACAAGTATATAATTAAATATATACTTCCTAATATTTTCAATATTAATCTGTCAAAAGATCTCACAAAAAAGCATCATAAATCTATTATAGAAATATTCTATATTTAACATATATAATTGCCAAACGTGAATGTTTTAACCAATAAATATTTAATCAAACATTTGAACACAGGTGTTCAATATAGTCGTCCACATATGATAGCGATGGAACCTGCCCATTACGGTCATACTGTATGTCAGGGGTATGTTAAGTGAAACTGCTTAAGTATTAAGTGAAAACCAGCCTGGCTTTAAATGAATGCACAGGTCATTAAATGCACACGGGTTACCTCAGAGATGTCTACTTTGGACCACATGTTATCCAGTCATTTTAACTTTCCATAAAGCAAACTATGATCAACTGTTACCTTGAATATAAAGTGGCACAATTGTTACTTTTTCACTGCTAAAGATCACAAAAGCAGCTTCTTAAAAACATATAGAATTCTTCACTGGATTGTTACTTTTTAAAAAAGAACTTATTTAATTAAATGGAATAGAAAAAGAAACTAATGTAAAACCCTCTCTATGTCAAACATCCACATCTACCTATTCCAGGTACCTAGGAAGGACTTGATAAGCAGATAAAAATGCCAAATTCAATCTGAACATCTGTCTGACAGTGCAACAAATTTATAATGAAATTTGATAGTCCTTCATTAAAATTATCTATGCATGTCTTCAATAACTGAGAGGCTGGTAGAACCTGAAAAACTATCTTTAGAAATGGCCAATTTATACATGTAGGCAACACTGGTAATTTTTATCATCTTGATAGTATCTAGTTAAAATATTTATATCGTCCTTTCCTTTAAATAACCAAGTAGCTGATCTAGCATCATTAGATAGATACCTATTAATGCGCTAATAATATATTTACACAAACATACCCATCGTATATAATTCAAGTTGGTATAACAATATATTTGTTGTTAAACCTTTTAGCAAGGAAAAATACATTCTTAGCCAGAATTGCTCTGATACATAGAAAATAATAAGTAGAATTATACATTTCTCAGAAAAATTAAATCCATTATCATAACTGACTATTATTTAGTAAATTGTGGAAACCTCATACCTTCCTAAATTTTTCCATCTGCTTATAAAGATCAGGATCCAGTTCTTGAGAAACATCTTTCATCCATAACAGAGCTCCTCGGTATTCAGTCCGACATTGTTCCATTCGGTTAACTGTCAACCATGTATCAGAAATAGCTCTGTATCTAAATGTCTCCACTTCTTGGTACAGTCTGCACAAAGGAGTGCGCAATGCCAGTCTGTAACAAAAAGATAAAAAAGTGAGCTTAGGACAGCTGTCTCAGAATTATTTTTTTGAAGTTGACTACCAAGCTCATAAAATATGAGAACTATTTTTTTAATATAAGAACAGCTGTAGATCTTAAAGTCTCATTTCAAAACACAGTATAGAAAATAGAATTTTCACAATAAAAACACAATCCCACAACTACTTGCAATGCTTTCAGGGTTGCTGCCTTTAATTAAGTACACTTAATCGTAACACACTAATTATAAAGGATTTAAAAGTACATTAAAAGTGAGTTTCTGATTGTTCATTCTCAGAATTCTTAAAAATTGACCTTGATGGGTAAACTGCCAAACACAACACGTTTCTTTCATTCTTTATTTGCAGTGAATAAAATACCATCTTTAAAGTATTTTGGCTCTAGAATGAATATACTATGGATTTTCTCTAAACAATATAAATCAGACGTAAATAGTGTTGATTAAGTGAACACACAATTACTACAGATAGTCCTTGACTTATGACAACTTACACATTTCTGTTGCTAAGTGAATTTTGTCTGATTTTTTAACCTTTCTTGCCACATTTATTAAGCGAATCACTGCAATTGTTAAGTTAGTATCAGTACACATTGTTAAATTAAACTTGCTTCCCCATTGGTTTTTCTTATTAGAAGGTCAGAAAAGGTGATTAGATGACTCAGGGACACTGCAACTGTCATAAATATGAGTCAATTGTCAAGCATCTGAATTTTGATCATGTGACCATGGAGATGCTGCAACAGTCATAAGCATGAAAAATGGTCATAAGTCATCTTTTTCAGTGCTGTTTTAAGTTTGCATGGTCACCAAATTAACTGTTATAAGTTGAGGACTACCTGTATTTGTAAACAGTAGATTTTGTCTAATATTGGTAGTTTTAAAGCATTTCAATTCAAGTATTAACAGAAATATCAAACTGGTTTGAGCCTTTTGTGCTACAAGAATATTTTCGTAATCATTATTTTATTAATCTTATTTAAATGTTATTTTTAATAAATTGTATTAACCATCTCTATTATTTCATTAATCATTACATTTTTTTAAGTTGAACCTTTCTTTCATCAGGACAGAAAATGGGAGATAATGAAACCTTGCCTTAGCCATGAAAGCCAGGTAGGTAATTTTGGGCCAGTCACTCTCTCAGCCCAGTAACCTCACAGGGTTCTTGTTGTAGGGAAAAAAGGAGGAAGGTGTGTTGGATACATTCCTCGCCTTGAGATATTTGTAAAAATAATAAAAGCAAGATATAAATAAATAAATGTTGATGTATTAATTACAGTATAGTGACATACCTACCTAGATCAAAATTGAGATTTATTTCCAATTAAGTAATAGATGGATACTAAAAGTAGTATTTAGGACACCAGTGAATATATCATTGAATTTACCTAGTAGATTTATGATAATAGTATATCATAAGGGACCTTGGAACTCTTCTAATCCAATCCCTGGCTCAAGCAGGAAACCCTGTATCATTTTAGACAAATAGGTATCCAGTCTCTTCTTAAAAACCTCTAGTAATAGAGCACAACTTCTGAAGGCAAGCCACTTGTTAACTGTTCTCGCTATCAGAAAATTTCTTTAGTTTTAGATTGCTTCTCTCCTTGATATAGTTTCCATCCATTTCTTCTTATCTTGCCTTCTGGTGCCTTGGAAAATAGGTTGACCCCCATCTTCTTTGTGGCAGCCCCTCAAATACTGGAACACTGTTATCATGTCATCCCTAGTTCTTCTTTTCACTAGACTAGACATACCAATTCCTGCAATCATTCTGACTATGGTAATCCCATCATCTCTTTTCCAGTTGTCTGATAGTTCCCTAGTGCTCTAGGATCTTTGAAAGAAATAATTAAATGGTTCTGAGATAAGGTCTGCCAGCTCCTTTAAAATTTTGGGATCTAATCCATGTGGTCTGCTGATTTAAACTATCTAGAGTAGACAGGTGTTCTTTTACCATTTTCTGTTGTTCTGTGGTTCTGTGTTTTTTTTGGTAGGTTGGGCTATTCTTTCTTTTTGCATGAAGACAGATGCAAAGAATGAATTCAACAGCACTGCTTTCTCCCTGCTGCATGTCACTTTTTTGCCATCTTCTCCCATTAGTGGAACAATTGTTTCCTTGACTTGTTTGCTTTTTACATGTTGAAAGAAACCTTTAAAAATATTTTTGACATTTGTTGCAAGTCTTAGTTCATTCTCACCCTTAGCTTCCCTGACTTCATCCTTGCAAATCCATGCTATATGCTGGTATTTAGTTATGTGTCCTCTTTCCATTTTTTATACAGGTGAAACTCGAAAAATTAGAATATCGTGCAAAAGTTCATTATTTCAGTAATGCAACTTAAAAGTGAAACTAATATATGAGATAGACTCATTACTTGCAAAGCAAGATAGTTCAAGCCATGACTTGTCATAATTTTGATGATTATGGCTTACAGCTCATGAAAACCCCAAATCCACAATCTCAGAAAATTAGAATATTGTGAAAAGGTGCAATATTCTAGGCTCAAAGTGTCCCACTCTAATCAGCTAATTAAGCCATAACACCTGCAAAGGGCTCCTGAGCCTTTAAATGGTCTCTCAGTCTGGTTCAGTAGGAATCACAATCATGGGAAAGACTGTTGACCTGACAGTTGTGCAGAAAACCATCACTGACATCCTCCATAAGGAGGGAAAGCCTCAAAAGGTAATTGCAAAAGAAGTTGGATGTTCCCAACGTGCTGTATCAAAGCACATTAATAGAAAGTTATGTGGAAGGGAAAAGTGTGGAAGAAAAAGGTGCACAAGCAGCAGGGATGACCACAGCCTGGAGAGGATTGTCAGGAAAGTGTTCAAAAGTGTTGGGGACTTTCACAAGGAGTGGACTGAGGCTGGAATCAGTGCATCAAGAGCCACCACACACAGATGGATCCTGGACATGGGCTTCAAATGTCGTATTCCTCTTGTCAAGCCGCTCCTGAACAACAAACAAAATCAGAAGCGTCTTACCTGGGCTAAAGAAAAACAGACCTGGTAGGTTGTTCAGTGGTCCAAAGTCCTCTTTTCTGATGAGAGCAACTTTTGCATCTCATTTAGAAACCAAGGGCCCAGAGCATGGAGGAAGAATGGAGAGGCACACAATGCAAGATGCTTGAAGTCCAGTGTGAAGTTTCCACAGTCTGTGTTGATTTGGGGAGCCATGTCATCTGCTGGTGTTGGTCCACTGTGCTTCATTAAGTCCAGGGTCAACGCAGCTGCCTACCAGAAGATTTTGGAGCACTTCATGCTTCCTTCCACAGACGAGCTTTATGGGGATGCTGACTTCATTTTCCAGCAGGACTGGGCACCTGCCCACACTGCCAAAAGCACCAAAACCTGGTTCAATGACCGTGGGATTACTGTGTTTGATTGGCCAGCAAACTCGCCTGACCTGAACCCCATGGAGAATCTATGGTGCATTACCAAGAGAAAGATGAGAGACATGAGACCAAACAATGCAGAAGAGCTGAAGGCCGCTATTGAAGCATCCTGGTCTTCCATAACACCTCAGCAGTGCCACAGGCTGATAGCTTCCATGCCATCCCGCATTGAGGCAGTAATTGCTGCAAAAAGGGCCCAAACCAAGTACTAAGTACTTATGCATGCTTATACTTTTCAGAGATCCGATATTGTTCTATGTACAAATCTTGTTTTATTGATTGCATGTAATATTCTAATTTTCTGAGATTGTGGATTTTGGGTTTTATTTATTTATTTATTTATTTTGACTTGTATGCCGCCACTCTCCAAAAAGGACTCTGGGCGGCTCACAGATAAAAACACAGAACAATAAATTATTTTTAAAAAATTAAACTAGACAAGCCAAAATACAACTATAAAACAGAATTAAAATTGAATCTAAAACCCACCCTCTCCCCCAGGAGATCAGTCCAGCCCAGCCTGTAAAAACAACCAGGTTTTAGATCAGCTGGAAAGAAGAGAGATCGGGAGCCAGCCGGAGCTCAACAGGTAGCTGATTCCATAAGGTGGGGGCGATACAGAATAGGCCCTTCCCGGGTCACCGCCAGCCCGACATTCGCACCGAGTATTGATATCGGCAGGAGATGCTCCCAAGTACCCGGACCCATGCCATGAAGGACTTTGAATGTTCGTCAAAACCTTGAATCGCACCCGAAGGGCAACCGGCAACCAATGCAGCTCGTGCAGGAGGGGCGTAACATGGGAGTATCAGGAAACTCCCATCACAACCACAGCGACGCATTCTGCACCAGCTGGAGCCTCGGATGGTATGCAAGGGCAGTCCTACATAGAGAGCGTTGCAGTAGTCCAGTCGGGATGTAACAAGTGCGTGAGTGACCGTGCAAGGGGCATCTTGATCCAGATAAGGGCAGAGCTGGCAAACCAGCCGAACCTGGGCAAAGGCCCCCCACGGCTCCCACCTGCTCCTCCAAACTGAGCCGTGAGTCCAGGAGAACCCCAGGTTCGTGCCCTATCCACAGGGGTAACACCTCTCCCCTATGGCCAAGGTGGAATATACTCACTGGGCGAGATGCCTGTGCACACAGCCACTCAGTCTTGGCGGATTGAGCTGTAGTCTGTTCCTGTCCATCCAGATCCATACCTCATCCAAACAACGGGACATCACAGAGAGGGCATCACTGATTTGGTTCGGGGTGGAGATGTATAACTGGGTATCATCAGCATACTGATGATACCTCACCCCAGATGATCTTGCCCAGCGGCTTCATATAGATGTTGAACAGGAGGGGCAAGAGGACCAACCCCTGTGGGACCCCACATGTGAGAGCCCTTGGGACCGACCTCTGCCCCCCTGCCAACACCAATTGCGAACACCCCGAGAGGTAGGAGGAGAACCACTGCAGAACAGTGCCTCTCACTCCCAACCCTCAAGGCGCCACAATAAGATACCATGGTCGATGGTATCGAAAGCCACCGAGAGATCTAATAGGACCAGGACAGAGGAAAAACCTCTGTCCCGCACCCTCCAGAGATCATCCATCAGTGCGACCAATACTGTCTCTGTACTGAACCTGGGTTGGAAGCCTGATTGATAGGGATCTAGATAGTCCGCTTCATCCAGGAAAAGCGGAAACTGTTGAGCCACCACACTCTCAACTACCTTTGCTAAAAAACGAAGGTTGGAGACTGGACGAAAGTTGTTCAATATGGCAGGGTCCAGGGCAGGCTTCTTCAAGAGAGGTCCCACCACCGCCTCTTTCAAGGCGGCGGGGAAAGAGCCCTCCCTTAACAAAGCGTTGACTACTGCCCGGAGCCAGCCGCACGTGACCTCCCTGGTGGCAACAACCAACAAACATGTGGTGGAACTCAAACATCGCATAATCCTGTCCACTTCATCCTCGGAAACAGGATCAAACTCAGCCCAGATGATATTGGCCGGACTTCTTGCCCCTCCCTCCTCAGACCACTGCAAATTAGAGTCCAGCCCTCCCGAATCCGGCGATCTTATCCAACAGATACTGACAAATTCCTCAGCCCTACCTTGCATAGGATCCAACCCGTCCCCCAATGTAAGAGGGAGCGGGTGACCTAAACAGGGCAGCTGGGCGGTCGTCTCTGGGACGCTATGAGAGAGGTATGATCTCTTCGCCACCCCCAAAGCTACCAGATAAGTCCTAATATAGGCTCTTAGCTGGGCTCGGTTGATTCGAGTGGGTGACCTCCACCTGCTCTCTAACCCCTCTCGCCTTCATCTCCCTAAGTTCCTCCGTGAACCAAGGAGCCGTCTGGGATCTGTGGCAGTGAGGGGACGCAAGGGACAACTTCGGTCGAGGGCCTCAGTAGCAGCCTGTTGCCAGGTGGCCACCAGTACCTTGGCCGAGCTGTGGATCAGGAGGCGGGCAAAACCCCAGTTCCGTCTGGAACCTTTCAGGGTCCATCAGGCGTCTGGGGCGGAACCATCTCAGTGGCTCCTCACCCCAGCGGTGTGGGGCAGCTTGTTGGAAGACCAGCCACAGGAGATAGTGATCTGACCATGCTATGGGTTGGACATTCACGGTGCCCACACCCAGATCACTCACGCGTTCAAGACAAAAACAAGGTTGAGTGTGTTGCCCCCCTCATGTGTGGGGCCTGTATTATTGGGTCAGGTCCATAGCTGCCATGGAAGCCATGAACTCCTGGGCCAATCCCGACGTCCCGCCCCAGGGAAGGCAGGTTGAAGTCACTCAAAACCAAAAGGCTTGGGAACTCCACCGCCACTCCCGAGAGGGCATCGAGCAGCCCAGGCAGGGCCATTGCCACATAGTTGGGGGATAGGTATATCAGCAACAGGCCCAACCGACCACCAGGCCCCAACCTCAAGAGGAGGGCTTCACACCTGCCTATCTGCGGAACGGTGACCTCCCTTGGAATCAAGGTCTCCCGAATAACAACGACAACCCACCCCTCCCCTGAGCTCGTGGCTGGTGCAAAATCTGAAAACCTGGGGGGCACAAATCAACCAGAGGCACTCCATCCTCCAGTCCCAACCAGGTCTCAATGATGCAGGCCAGGTCCGCGGCCTCCTCCCTGATTAATTCACTAAGGAGGGGAGCCAAGGTTTTCATGAGCTGTAACCATAATCATCACAATTATGGCAAATCACGGCTTGAACTATCTTGCTTTGCATGTAATGAGTCTATCTCATATATTAGTTTCACTTTTTAAGATGCATTACTGAAATAAATGAACTTTTCCACGATATTCTAGTTTTTCGAGTTTTACCTGTATTTATCCTTTTTGTCTTACAGTTCTTTATGCAACCATGCTGGTTTCTTCTTGGATTTTTTCTTTTTCTTTTTTGGTAGTAGTGTGCTACACTGGACTTTTATAATAATATTTTTCAAAGTTTCCCAAGCTGGAGTTATTCTTGAGTTGTTTTCGCCTTTAAGATTTTCATCCATTTTCATCCTTCCTGAGTTTGCTGAAATCAGCTCTTTTAAAATCTAAGACACTAGCTTATGTTCCATTGCATTATATTGAATTCCAATATGACGTGATAACTCTCATCATAGTTTCTGCAACTTCAATGCCCTCTATGATTTCTTCTTTGTTAGTTAAGAATTTATGAAATTGTAATGCCATTTAGCCTCTTAGAGCTATCAAGAAATTTTTTTTAAAAGCATTAAAGGAAATGATATAAATATAAGGACAATGCAAAGAACAGAAAAATCAAAGAGAAAATTAAATCAGAAATACAAAGAATTTTGTTGATAAAGTGATCTAGGTCACTTCCTATTTCTTTTAAAATGGACTCCTAGAAAACAAAGAGTAGAAATCAGAGTTAATGGTCTATTCCATACATGAAATATGAATAATAGAGAAGCCCATCTGACCTTTGTTGAGAAGAAAAACAGAGTGCCTTTCCGGTAGCTTGCATCATCTTGCCTGCTCTTGTTTTATCCTGAGAACCCTGAGATCGGAGAAATTTTCCCAATTCATTTTCTTCCTGAGATAGAACTAAAAAAAAGGAAAAACCAAAGTGATTAGATATGGGGGAATGTGATTTATTTCCATTCTTTTTAGAAAGAACATGTTGCAAGAAATGCTCTTCACATATCTCTACAATTCCTAATTAACCTTTATGCATCTTATGTACTTATAAAAAAAGTCAGATTTACCAATCTTACCTCCTATTTCCCCACTCTTGGTGTAAAAATTATATTGATATTGTTCTTACAAGAATAAGAATAGCTAAATGACCTTTATCTAGAAGATGTAACAGCAGAACTATCTGTTTTAGGTGGAACAAACATATAAACTTGTTGGGCCAGATAAAGGAGATGGCTGTGGTTGTTTCAGTATCCTCTTCAACTTCTTGAGCCATGGTGAAGTAGCAGTTCATTATTTATACTCTGATATGTTGAATATGGTTAATTTTAAAATCTGGGTTTGTAGTTTCAATGCCAATTTAAACTCTTGGTAAATATTGAAGATTGCTTCAGTACTGTCTTCAGTTGTTATTATAATGACTGCATGTATATGTGGGAGCATAGTTAACTAAACATAATAGGATACATTTTTACTGAACATGCATAGAATTTGCACTAAACTGAAAAAGGAGTTATACTTGATAATACTTACAACAAATCCTTTTTTGATAATGTTCAATTGCTTTAAGTAAATCCATACAAGTTCTCTGAATTGAATGGAATAGCTAAAAATAAATATAAAATGCAAAGTAAATAAAATATTCTTTGAAAGACAAACAAGACATTTTCCTTAATGCAGCATTTAAACAAGCACTTTTCAAACATCATGGGCTTTCCTTTGCATTATGACTATAAAATAATATTTTGAAATAATGGAATAAAATACTTAGATAAACATTATAGTATGTAAGATAGTATAATGAAACCATATGTATTTAGGCTCATTTTTTCTTAAAGGACAATGAAAAAAGTTGTTTTAATTATATTCCCTTTTGACAGCATTTATCTTTTGCAATAGAGATTAAAATCTTAAATCAACAAACATCCACTAAGTTATTTTATCATTAACAGGATAGCAAAATTTCAAGGACAGGTAAATAAACAAGCTACACAAAAGAGCTTTTATATTACCTACATCTAAAATCGTCGGTCTTAAATTTTCCCACAGCAAAATTTTAATAAGACATAATGAAAACTTATTTAGCAAAAAAAAGGGGTCATTGTTGCCTAACTCAGAGGTAAGCAATTCTTGTTGCACCAAATTAAAGGCCACAAGAAAACTGGGGGGAAAAGAACAATGAAATTTATACAATATAGCTTGTATAGCTTGTAAAAATGTGAAAATTCCTAGAGAAGCATTTTAGGATTATTTCACATAAAAAAATCAAATTTCCTATGAAGTACATCCTTTGATAAAGAATCACATTCACAGTGTGGATTATTTTATAAACAAATAATCCTTAAATATATCATAAAAAAAGTACCCGGTTTGACAGTCCTGCATTCATTATTTCAAGAATGCTTTTAATACCCATCCCCAGTTGTCACAATAATCATTACTGATTACATTTGCTAGAGCAGTTGCTATGATTCTATTTTTGAAACTATAAAAGCAGCAAATATTGTATGCTTCAGATGTGGTTCATAGAACCAACATGAGAGCAATATTTCTGCAAATGGATGAACTCAAAAGGCCCCATCTGAATTTAACAGATATTTCACTTTAACCACCCCTCATTTCTCTGTGTTCATTAAATCAAGGTTTTACTAAATTACGTATTTTCAATAACTAAGTGATCAATGATTAATATGTGGAATCTGCCTTTATATTTGGGGACAGAACTTTATTTTCACAGAATCATGTAATTGGCAGGAATAATTAAATCCAAACCTCTGTTCAGTGAAAAATATCCAAATTAAACCATCTCTTGGATGGCTCTTTAGTCTTTTGTATATATCTAGCATATGAAAATTGACCTCTGTCTATGTAATTGGTTTTACTATTAACTATTCTTAGTTAGGATTTTTAATATCCAGTTGGAATTTGAAATGGGAATCCATAATGAATGAATTCAAACATCCATTATATTTTCCTGTTAGTTAAATTAACAGATAAAGCAAATTAGATATTCTTTTCCATCTAGCTTGAAAATTGAGAATAAAGATCAACTTCAATCGTGTATAAGATCTACACTGGGCAAAGAGCAAGTATTTTGTGCTTTTATTCAAACTATCAAAATGAAATCAAATGACCATCATGTTATTCAAATAATGTCCTTGACCAGTCAGTGACCATAAAAATCATGATAGTGTTGAATGAAGGAACTTATGGCTCTTGCCTGAAGTTTTGACTGTTGCAGCACCTCTCAGAGTCACGTGATCAAAATTTGGGTCTGCCCTCATGATGGTTACAATTCTCTCCCCCATCATTGGGAAGGAAACTTTGGCTGGCTAAGTCCACTGGCATATGGAAATCTGCCTTAGTCCTGAAATCCACAGCCAGCTAGGCCAAGAGATATTACAGGCCTGCCACTTCAAAGAGGCCTGCATTTCTCCCTGTCTCTCATCACACCTGAAAAACTTCAGCTCTGGGCTTGGTCCAGAGATGTGTGGGCCTCTTTCCTCTCCCCCTCCCCAATCACTCCTGAGAGGTCTGGCCTTTTCCCTGCCCCACAAGGCCTGGTTCCACTTATCTTTTCTTTCACTTTGGCTGCTAATAGGTGCATCCAGCCAATGCAAGGCTCAGTTAGAAAGGCAATCTTCCTCAAGGCTAGACAGGCAGGTTTATGCTGGGTCTCCCAACGGCTTTTCTGTTGAATTCTGGGTTCAGTTGTGGTCACAAGAACTACTTGCATTTCTGAGATCTATGTTTAGTAGTACTGAAGTCAGTTAACATATGAATAAATATATGTTTTTAGCTATTTAATTTATATGTTTGCCCATTTCCTAAAAGTGACTCTAGATGGCATATGAGAGTTAAAAGAACAAGTAAAACAGATCTGTCCATCATTTTTAAAAAAAACAATTATGACTAGCTTCATGCAGTATTTTAAAAGCAAACAAACCACGTTATGGTTTAGCCATATGTGTAAATATACGTAGGAATACATGCTATCTTGGGAATAATCGAAGGAAAAATTCTGCGGAGGATTGTTAAGAACATGTTGTAGATGAAATCTTCTTTGGCATATAGTTTAAGTTAGTGACTAATTAGCTATCTCTCAAAAACTCTTCAGCAAAGCAAGAAACATCCTCTGTTGCTCCCCCTCCCACTACCTAACCCATTAAGTTACTAAATCAATCTTCTGAATTATCTATCCCACTGTCAACTAATTTGAGTGATGAAGCTCATTTCACATATTGCTAAGGGTCCTATTAAATGGAGATTATGGGAACTGAATTTAGTACTACACTTTTAAAAGGCAAATTACGAGGTTTATGGCTGAATTAGAGTTCTACCTGGAAAACATTGCACATTACTGAAGTTTATTGGTGTACTCAGATATATTTGCAAAATCCTGTAGAATTACATTAAAGGATCCTTAAAGTTACCTTAGTCCTGATTATATCTTTCTTCCCATTGTTGGGATTCTTACAGTGACAAAAAAACGACTTTGTAGTATGACAATGCAATCTTATTTTCCTAAACTCAGTTGCTTTGATTTTGAATTGGTAAGTTATTAAGAAGGATGACTTTAGAACAAAGGACTCATAATATGCCTTTGTATCAATATTTAGGCTTACATGTGTATAATTGTTATTGCAGATAAATTTTGACTTCATTCACACAAACATCACATATCAATTATTACAGAACTTCTGGTGGCGTTTTTGTTGAAGTTGGATTGGAGACCGCGATCGTGCGTTGCTTCGATCAGTGCTTTACTTGTTGGAGGGTCCCAAATGGGACCGGATTCACCCCAACGGGGTGATGAAAGAGGGGAAGATTGCCAGCTGGGCCAAGAGAAGCCGCATCTTCCCTCCCTGGCTAGGTATACTCCCCTTGAAGACAGGCAGTAGCAGCAGCCTTTAATGGCTGCCCTGAAGATGGGAAGCTATCCGGGAAATAAGTGTGCTGCAGCAGTGAAGAAGCAGACAGTGTGGAGATCAGGCATAACATATGGACATAAAAATACCCCGGAATCAAGGTATAAAGAATTTCTTAAGAAGGATTCAAAGTGGCAACAGAGAGAGAAAAAAGAAAGGTGGAAATAAATGTAAGAGGATTTGAATTTTGATAGGAGCTAAACTGAAGGAGGAAGCTAGAAGAAAATTTGGATAAACATATGATTTTGGCACTAAATAGGCATAACTAGATGATGAACTTGAATGTGTCAAAAAGAAATAATTAATAATTTGGACTTATTGAAATATTGAAACTTAAAAGCCTCAAACAAAGGGAAAAAAGTGGAAAGAAAGGGTGGAACTTGGATGTAATAAAGAGTGCCACCTAATGGTAAAGGAAAATTATAGTGACCTCTTTAAAAAAGTACTTGGTTCTTTCAAAATTGGACTTGATACAAAATAAGAGAAACTTTGTTACAATAAAATAGAAACATTGAAAAGTGAAAAGCAAAAACATAGAATATAAAGATAAAAGAAAGAAACGTGAAGAAATTACCTTGGGAGTGTTTGGTGATTTTGGCACAAACTTATAAATATTGGATTATTTGATGACTTTGGAAAAAACTTAAAGAAGAATTAATAGAAGCTGATCGTTGAAAATAAACATCAAAGATATTAGTCAAATTAAATTACTGGACAATTGGTTTGGACTTAAATATTAAAGAAAGGGATAAAGAAAATCTAAAGGAAGTGTATAAAAATGGCAGAACTTTTCTTGGGATTAAAAATGGAACTAAGAAACATAAAGGAAATGTTACATGAAAGAAGTGAATCATGCTGTATTGTCTTACAATTAATAGAAATGGCAATTCTGGAGAACAAAGAACAACAAGGAGTGCCAAAAGGGGAAGAGTTGATTAAAGAAGAAACCAGCTTTAATGAACAAATGGAACAACGAACAGTAAAATGAAGGGAAAAAAGAACAGAAATTAAAACTTGGAGGTTTGAGGAGATAATTAAAAAGGGAAATGTCTGGAAAGCCAAACAAAGAAAAAGGAAACAACAGAAAAGGGAATTACAGAAGAAAGTTTTAAAGAGGGAGGGGGATAAAAACTGGAGTAAGAAATGGAGGGAAAAAACGAAGGAAAAAAGAGGTAATAAGAGAAAGAACCAGAAAATAAGGAGATATGGAAACCGAACAAAAATGAAAAGAAATTGTTTAGTTAGGAGACATAGAGATAACAGGTAGATAAAGATTAAAGAAAAGGGATTCTGCAAGGTAAGGTGTTGTGATACATAAGAATGTAGTTTTTAAAAGCTAATGGAACTGATATTTCTTTTTTACTTGGCTTCTTTTTTAAGGACTATTGTTAATGTATACATGGATATAATTGAAATGTGAAAATTGGAAGCTATGATAAGAAGATGAATTATACTTAATAAAACAAAGAATACAGTTAAAATGAATTATGAGGATTCTAATGAAAAGATGAATATCAGTTTCTATAATTAATTGAATAGATTAATATATTTGAAACAATAAATGATTTAGAAAGTAATTGAGGGAAAGAACACCTCATGGAATCCAGCTTAAAATATATATATGCGTATGTGATATATAGTAGTTAAGAGATTATTGTTATTAAACCAGAATGTGATAATTATAAAGTGATTATATTATGATAAATTTTGATTATGTTAAAGAGGAACAACTTGAGGGATGTATAAGACAAAGGGTGGCACACTCTAATTGGTAATTAAAGGGGGAAACTTTTGGAATTATTAGATTTAAGATGAAACTTACTGAATAATGAAACAAAAGCATGCAATAAAATTGCAAATGTGACAGATAAAAACATAAAGGTATAATGAATCTAGAATAAAAAATAAGAATGTTAGACTATAAACAAGATATGAGAACATTCACAGAAAAAGGAATTAAGATATAAATTGAAAATGGATTTAATAAGTGTAAAGAAAATAAAAATATTGGAGAAAATTTATGGGAAAATGGAAGTAATGATATGATATAGAATTGAATGTGAAAGATAAATATATATTAAGGTCATGATTGTATTGAAGTGTTAAAACCTGGAACCACATTGTTCACTGAAAGAGATGTTTTTAAAATGTAAATATAAAAAAATTATTACAAAAAAACCCATATCAATTACAGAACAGTAATCATCAGAAAATGTTTTTTTTGTCATACAACTTTGAAACTACTGAATGACATGCCTTCTATTACTGAAATACAGCTATGTTTACAACTTATTTGAGGCCATTCTGTACAGTGAATATGACAGCAAAGTTTTTAACAGGTATTTCTAAAGCCATGTGCTAAATTTATTTTATTTATTAATTAATTTGACTTGTATGCTGCCCCCTCTCCAAAAAGGACTCGGGGCGGCTCACAATTAAAACCAACAGAATAAATTAATTATCTAAAATAGAATTAAACTAACCAAGCCAAATTAAACTTAAAACCCATTTATAATTAAGTATAAAAATGAACACCCCCCCCCACCGAGGAGTCAGCACAGCGCAGCCTGTTCAAACAACCAGGTTTTCAAGTCGTGGTGGAAAGTGCAGAGATCAGGGGCCGGGCGCAGCCCCAGAGGTAGTTGGTTCCACAGAGCGGGAGCCGCCACAGAGTAGGCCCTCCCCCGCGTTACTGCCAAATGACACTGGGTCGCAGATGGCACGCCGAGGAGCCCCTGCCTGTGAGCTCGTACAGGGCGGTTGGTATTCAATGCCGGCAGTAGACGTTCCCATAGATAGCCTGGACCCATGTCTCGTAGGACTTTGAATGTCAATACCAAAACCTTGAATCTCATTCGGAGGGCAACCGGTAGCCAATGCAGGCCATGCAGGAGGGGTGTAACATGGGAGTACCGGGAAGCTCCCATCATAACCCACGCGGCCGTATTTTGCACCAGCTGAAGCCTCCGGATGATATGCAAGGGCAGTCCTAGACAGAGAGCATTGCAGTAGTCGAGCTGGGAGGTGACAAGTGCCTGAGTGACCGTGCACAGGGCATCTCGGTCCAGGTATGGGCATAACTGGCGAACCAGCCGGACCTGGGCAAAAGCCCCCCTGGCCACGGCTCCCACCTGCTCCTCTAACCTGAGCCGTGAGTCCAGGACGACCCCCAGATTCCATGCCCTATCCACGGGGGGGCAACACTTCTCCCCCCCATGACCAAAGATGGAATCTCCTGACTGGGCCGAGATGTCTGTATGCACAACCACTCTGTCTTAGCTGGATTGAACCGAAGCATGTTTCTGTCCATCCAGATCCATATCGCATCCAGACAATGGGACATCACGGAGAGGGCATCACTGATGTGGCCTGGGGTGGAGATGTATAACTGCGTATCATCAGCATATTGATGATACTTCACCCCGAAGCCACGGATGATCCCAGTGGTTTCATATAGATGTTGAACAGGAGGGGCAAGAGGACCGACCCCTGGGGGACCCCACAAGTGAGAGCTCTTGGCGTTGACCTCTGCCCCCCTGCCAACACCAATTGCGAGCGTCCCGAGAGGAAGGAGGCGAACCACTGCAACAGAGTGCCTCCCACTCCCAGCCCCCCGAGACGCCACAATAGGATACCATGGTCGATGGTATTGAAAGCCACTGAGAGATCTAACAGGACCAGGACAGAGGAAAATCCCCTGTCCCGAGCCCTCAGGAGATCATCAATCAGTGCGACCAATGCCGTCTCCATGCTATACCCGGGTCGGAAGCCCAATTGGTAAGGATCCAGGTAGTCCGTTTCCTCCAGGAAAAGCGGAAACTGCTGAGCCACCACACTCTCGACAACCTTCGCTAAAAAGCGAAGGTTGGAGACCGGAAGAAAGTTGTTCAATTCGGCTGGGTCCAGGTCAGGCTTCTTCAGGAGGGGCCTCACCACTGCCTCCTTCAAGGCAGCGGGGAAGGTACCCTCCCCTAAGGAAGCATTGACCACTGCCCAGAGCCAGCCACATGTCACCTCCCTGGAGGCATAAACCAAACAGGAAGGGCATGGGTCCAACAAACATGTGGTGGAACTCAGCCGTCGCATAATCCTGTCCACTTCATCCTCAGAAACAGGATCTCAGAAACAGGATAAATGCAGAGTTTCTTCACTAATACCACACTAAATTACTTTAGTGATAAAAGTAATATATATGGTTGATAAATATTTAAAATGTCATTCTCAAACTGGAACTAAATAAAATTACCAGTCTTTTTTTAAAAAGCTGATTTATTGTACTTTATGTTTCAAAAGCCTTGGTGGTGCAGGCTGTTAAATGCCTAGCACTTAAGTTCCAGCTGCCTGCAATTACTGCAGGCTCGAATCCCACCAGGCTCAAGGTTGACTCATCCTCTCGGGGTAGGTAAATTGAGGACCCAAGATTGTTGGGGGCAATAAGCTGACTTTGTAAAAATGCCGCTTAGTAATAAGCAGGCATATACAATGGAATGAAGGCTATTGCTGAGCACATTGGGCTGTGCTCCAAACATTGTAAGCCGCCCTGAGTCTTCGGAGAAGGGTGGCATATAAATGTAATTTTTTTAAAAAGCTGAATAACCCCAATAACTACTACATGCCAGAAATATCTGTACTATGGTGTATCCGAATACACTTTAAAACAGTTGTTTTCACTTGCTTTTGAAAGAAAAAGCATTAACATTGGCACATCTGTGGGAGGAGGAGAAAATTAAAATAAAGGCCCCCTATGAGTAATCTGCTCTTGTATAACTGTTGGTATTTCCTTTCCATCAATAAATGCAGGTATAAGAGAAGAGGGTGAAAAAAGGAAACTGCAATAGGAAAACTAGAACTGAAAGGTACTTGGAACATAAAGGTCTTACATACTTCCAGTTTAGCATCCAGATCTGCATCTGAGGCTACTACATGCTCATCCTCTTTTTTTCCAGTGACTTTGATAAGAGTTTGTTTTGTTTTCCAGTATTTCTGCTGCATTTTATTTACTACAGATTTATCTTGGCCTTGAGCATATCGATCATAAAATTCCCTTGAATAACTGCTAGAAAGCAAAAGATATGAAAATTATACAATGTAACGGATTATTTATATTTGACATCTACATCCATATTAGCATTTCTTGGGCTTAGATTCATACTATTTTTTCATTGGTTTATGAAACACTTCATACTATTACTCTTCCAATGTCTGCCCTGTCAAACACTGATTCTACTTGAAATATAAATTAGTTTTCAGTAAAGTAAAGCCTCAACTTTGCTGGTAGCACAAAATTACTAATTGTCCTTCACATATGACAACAACTGCTCACAGAATCTTAGTCATAGAGTAGTTAAATCAGATGCTGTATGGCTACTTTGCACAATGATCACTTATGGTAGCTAAGTAACTGTGCAGGTTGTTAAATGGAACATCAGGGTGTGGGCCTCCTGGCTCCAGTGAGAGACCCAGGCCCTCTCCTATCACACCAGGTAGAATGATTGCAAGAACAATGGGGTAGTGGGACAATGTTTTACAATAGCCAAAAATGCTTTATAGATCATAAAGCATCTGTTCTGAAGCCATTATTGTTAAGTGACTAGTTATAAATTGAGGGCTATTTATACATATATGCATACACACAAGCACACAAACATACTTACTATTTATGGCTGTCCATGTTTTTAAAATATTTTTCAAATGCTATGAATTAAGAAAAATAAATGATTATTCTCATTATGTACTTCTAGCCTTATTAAGTAGTAGAGTTAAAACTTAAACAAAATTTAAAACAATGTGAAAAAGCAACATTATTTTAACTTTTATTCAGTTAAATATAACGCAGCAGAGAAACTGTAACATTTATGCATTTAAATTATTCCAGTAAATTTCAGTTATTGTAACAAAAAAAATCCTATATAGTCAAATGCTATAATTAAAAGTCAAACATAACAGAATAGAGTAACAGAGGTAGAAGAAACCTTGGAGGTCTTTTATTCTAACCCCCTGCTCAGGCACGGAACACTATACCATTTCAAACAAATTGCTATCCAATCTTTTCTTAAAAACTTTCAGTGTTGAAGCATCTACAACTCCTGGAGGCACGTCGTTCCACTGATTAATTGTTCTGCTATTCCACTGATTAATTGTTCTAACTTCCAGGAACTTTCTTCCAGAAAGTCAGAAATATCCTCTTTCCAGGCCACAGGCGGCCACTACTACTACTTACATACATAAGATTTAAGACATTTTAAAAAGCCAATACCCAAATAGGTGACAGCATATGGCTGACCTTAACTGACATCAAAAAGCTAAACAGTATTAGATTTACTTAATCCTTTGATGGAAAAACACCACAAAATAGCAGGGCTGTGGGCTAGATTGGGAAGATGAAGAATGTTTCCTAAGTAGCAATGGCAAATTACTTGTATTGTTTCAACAACTTTATGCAGATAATTATTGTTTAGCAATATATTCCAGCAAAATGGTCCTTAAGTGGAGAGAGAGAGAGAGAGAATGATAGTAATAGCCTTTATTGTCATTGTACATCATGTATACAACAAAATTGGTTTAACCTCTACTGGTGCAATTCATAACAGAAAATACAACACAACATGAATAGTATAGAGAATAATCCTTGTACAAGCAATTGGGGGGGGAGAAAATTAGTCATAACAGAAAATACAAAACAAGATGGATAGGATAGAGAATAATTCCGATTCAAACAATTGGAAAAAAAAAACCCTAGTCATATGTTTCTAAATGTATGTGGATGATTGTGATTGTTTTTTAGGAGTCTGACAGCTCATGGGTAGAAGCTGTTTTTAATCCTGTTTGTCCAGCTGGCTATACTTCTGTGTCAGGGTGGGCTTCAAAAAATTTAGCAACCGGTTCTCTTCCCGGTTGCTGGGTGGGCATGGCCATGGTGGGCGTGGCCTAGTTGGCTTCCTGCACCATAGCTGGGGGAGCATTTTCACCTTCCCCATGCTCCAGAGGCTTTCCTTGAGCTTCGGGGAGGGTGAAAATGATTTCCCCAGGCTCCAGAGGCCCTTCAGAGGCTGGAAACGGGCCCAAAACTCTTCCGGATCATCCAGGAGGCCTGTTTTTCGCCCTCTCCAGGCTCCGGAATTTTTAATGCTTCCAGGAGGGAGAAAAACTATCTCCCTGAAAAATGGGTCCATTTTCGGCCTTCTGGAGCCTCCGGGAGACCTGTTTCCCCCCTCCCCAGGCTCTGAAGGCTTTCCTTGAGTCTCCGGGAGGCCCATTTTCCCCCTCCTTGGCCTTCCAGAGCCTCTGGGAGGCCCAGTTTTCGCCCTCCCCAAGCCTCCATGCGGGCCCTGCACTTACCTGGGATCCAAAATGGGCTATGTGGAGACCCCTGGGAGAGGCGGGCTGGGCTGGGCCAGCCAGTTGTTGCAACTACCGGTTTGGCGAACCAGAGGTAAAATTAACATCCGGTTTGCCCAAACCGGTGCGAACTGGTAGCAGCCCATCCCTGTTCTGTGTCTTCTGCCCGATGGTAAAAGTGAAAAGAGACACTGGTCAGGGGGTGAGTCATCCCTAAGTATCTTCCTTAATCTGCTGAAACAGTGAGTCCTGGCGATATCATCCAGTAGTGTCTCATTTAATGAAAAGAAGGACTAAGGATGACATGATAGCAGTGTTCCAATATCTAAGGGACTGCCACAAAGAAGAGGGAGTCAAGCTATTCTCCAAAGCACCTGAGGGCAGGACAAGAAGCAATAGATGCAAACGAAATCAATGAGAGATCCAGCCTAAAAATAAGGAGAAATTCCCTGACAGAACAATTAATCAGTGGAACAACTTGCCTGCAGGAGAGATTGGACAAGAAGAGAATGGGCAACCAACTGAAATAATAAAGAGTTTCTGCTTGAGTAGCAGTTGGACTAGAAGACTTCCAAGGTCCCTTCCAACTCTGTAGAAGCACCTCTATCTGCATAACAGTTCCTACTAGAAGATTAACTCCATTCATAAAAAAGAGCTCTCCCCACTGCTCTGGAGCATTAACGTTTTCATTTCTTCATCTTCAGTGTAGGACATCCATTCTTCAATACCACACATTATTTCTTGGTTATTACTGATGCAATAGTTTTGTCATGTGACCACTATTTTTTTCATTTCTCTCTAGTGATCCACCCCAATGGACTATTTTACAATATATTCACAATATATATTTTCTATTCAAACATTTGCTAAGGAAGAGTCAAGTAAAATCTTTTTAAAATTTGCATTGATAAATATTTTAAAAGCCAAGTTTGCTTTGATAATGGTAGTAGCGTTTTGTGGAAATAATTTTTTGTGTCAAAAAATTGATGCAGATTCTATGCTGTCCCACTTTCTAAACACATCAACAACATTTTTTGACAGGCAAGATAGGAGGGAATTACAGTTGAAGGTGCTGAACTGAGAACATGTAAATCAAAGACTAGGTCCTTCTAGTCCCAATGAATATGAGCATGCTGCGTCTAATACCAATTTCTGCCTTACTCTATCAGAAAATGTAATGCAGGAATTAAGCAAAGTTAAAGCGATTCTTGATTATTATTAATGGGAGTACAAAATGATCAAAGCATGTAGGAATGGGTTGTGAGCTTTAGAATAAACCACAAATAATTCCCATTAATAGTTAGTGGTTTATTGGAGGATCAACAAGGAAGATGTATTTGAGTACAATGGAAATTTCAGTGAAGTTGTTGGTAAATGCCTGTAGTTACGGTATTTTTTTTTAGATTTTCTGAATCTGTAACATAACAAGAATGACTCAATGATAGTGTATTATATTGCACATCTAGGCAGTATCTAATTTCTGAGTATTCTAAACTCAAGAGTCTTTATAGCTGGAACCATTTTATTTTCTGATACACGAGAGCTAAAGCTTTTCAGGCAGTTCTTTCAAAGTTCCTACTTCCTCAACCTAGCTGATGTTTGGAAAGGCAGGTGCTTGGCAGAACATTCATGTACAAAGTGGCAAAGTTCTCCACAATTTAAACACAGGTCTTGCATGTCAGCACAGCCTTAAAAGAGGAGCGTTCTGTTAGTGTGAATTATGTCGGCTCAACTTCCAAAATCTCTGAAATGAGGCGAGGGGAGAGATGAGGCAGAATCAAGAGAATATTTTTTTTCCTTTTCTGCCTATACGCACTGTAATTTAAGTCTTCCATCAATATGGATAGTCCTCAACTTACAATCACAATTGAGGCCAAAATTTCTGTTGCTGAGACATTTGTTAAGTCAATTTTGCCCCATTTTATGATCTTTCTTGCCATAGTTGTTAAATGAATTACTGCAGCTGTTAAGCTAGTGACACTTCCCTGCTGACTTTGCTTGTTAGAAGGTTGCAAAAAGTGATCACATGACCCCAGGATACAACAACCATCTTAAATAGAAGCTAGTTACCAAGCAGCTGGATTTTGATCACATGATCGTGGGGATGCTGCAATGGTCATAAGTGTAAAAATGGACATTTTCAGTGTTGTTGTAACTTTGAATGGTCACTAAATGAACCACTGTAAATCAAGGACTACCTATATTTAAGAAAAATTGAATTAAAGTGACAAGATCTTTGGGATGACCTGCTCCCCAGAGTCTGTCCTATATTTCATCTGATAATCCCACTTCAACAATTATGCTGTTTCATTCCAGTTTACATACTGAACTATCAACTGTAGATCAACAGCGCACACCTACATAGAGCACCTACCTTAGCAATGGATTTTATACTTGGCAGTTTCCTATTTGACAGATGTAATGAGAATAATGTTCAAAAACTGATGCAGTTGTCCAAGTCTGGACAGCTCTGTATCAGGAGATGTGCTTATTTGCAGCTTTCTCAGTCATTAAATTGCTTATATTTCTTACACAAGATCAGTTTGGGTGAAGTGGACATCCCAGTTCATTAGATTCTACAATACTCTGAGGACAGCAAAAACTTATTGCTTAGACTTGAGTTTTCTTTAAACACATCAATTTCTAGAATGCCCCAACTAGCTGTACCTGAAATTGACTTCAAGCCCCTGCTCAGCTTTGGGCCAATCACTGCTTCATAGGATCCTGGGAGAAAGATAGGACAAGGTGCTGTAATTAATCCTTTTGTTAAAGTCCACCCCCCCCACACACAAACCAAATCACAAAAAATAGCCTGCTATTTTCAAGCCAGACCCAACAGCTGCTTATCTTGACTTTTCAATTAAAAACAGTACACTCCCTAGAGAAGGATTCAATTTTTATTATTTCTTAAAGCAGCCGGTATATACAGTAAAAGGCATGTGGACAAAAGCAGTTCAAGTTAACTACAGGAAATCACGCAGCTAATGGCCTTTCTCATCCCCCTCCCCGCCGGGAGTGGTGGGGGCGGGGGGGGGTCTGCACCTGCTGGGATAATATCTCTTGAAATGATGAGTGAGGAAATGAGCTGGCAAAGGGAAGAGATGCCATTTTGGAAGCATATTATTCCCCAGATGAGGAGAAACTGGGGCTCGGGTCTCATTTTGCTCTCTCCAAATTACAAGCTCTTCATCCACCCCATCCTCACTCTCCCTTTCTCTCTTCCTCACCAGAGCAGTTCACCTGTCCTCCTTCTTCTCCCTCCTCCTCCGGAGAAAAAGAAGCCAGGTATTCCTCCACCCTCACCCCCCACAATCACTGCTGAGGCGGCAGGGGTTATTATTTTAGGTGGCTCCTGACCAGCATGCGCAGCCCCGCCCTGCGGCGGTGTCGACAACTGTAACCGCTGCCTCAGGAAGAACCTGTTTTTCCAGCCGCGGGGACTGAGGCTGAACCTGAGCAGGGCCTGGGCCAGAGCTTCTCCCGCGCGGACCACCTACCTCCTCCGCGGTTCCGCGGGGAAGAGGATAAGCCGTGGCGGTTGCGCGCGTCCCGCTCCGACGCCGGTGGCTCCTCCTCACCGGGGTGCCCTCATGTCGCTTGATCGCCCCTTGCCTTCCTTTGAGAGCCCACAGCCGGGACGCCACAGACTTCCCTGCCGTAGAGTGCCGTCGCGTCGCTCGCTGGCCACCGCGGTGGCTCCAGGTGCTCCAACGCGGCGAGCGTCACAAAGCCTCCTCCTGACAGGAGAACGGCCTTGAGCAAAGTGGGGCGGAGCTTCGGCCGTCGCCGCCGCCACTAAAGGCCCTTGTACTTTTTGCCTTCGGGAGGCGAGCGGGCTCGAGGGAAGCTCTCCGCTCTGACTCAGGCGGGCGAGCGAGGCTTTCCTTCCTCCCGCCGCTCAGGGCTGCCTGGCGTGGCCGGGCTTCCTGCTTTTGTTCTTTCTGTGCCCTCAGAGCAGCAGACGACGAGGTGACATTGGCGCTTGGAACACCCCATCGCCCCCGCCCCCGTTCTGCATAACCTTAAAGATTTTAAAAATCTTTAAAAGCCTTAAATAAGAGAACGGCTTTTTCCTTCCTTACTTTGCCATCGACATCACCACCGTAGCAATAAGCAGGTGAAGTGCTTTCTATGATTGCCAGTGAATTCAGATTCAGCATATTTTCCCATGCTACTCCCCCCGCCACCATTCCCCCGTTAAAGGATAAGAGTTCGGCCATAGAACAGAAGAAGCAAAATTGCGGCGTCAAAACGGATTTTGTAATTCCGTTTTCCCAACATCTATTAAAGAAACGCGAACATACACGTTTTTGAACCGTTTTTTTGAATGGATTAAAGCACTATTGCATGTGACTGGAAGTATATGAGTTGATCTGCTAGATTGAATTTTCCACTTCTAACTCTCATTGTGGCAAGATCTTGCAGCAATGAAATATTGTCTTTTAATTTGATATCCTTTGCTATTGCTGTGAGAACTTCCACGTTTTAGAATCTCCTTGGATGGCACAAACTTTATATTTCGTTTTTCATAGTTTTGATAAATAATATATGTGCAATTAATAATAAAAATGTAGTTACTATGTTTTTGTTTGACCTTGAATTGAAATCCAATTACATGTGTTTGTATTATAAAAATCTTAATTGTATACACTAAGGTTATTCCTTCTATCAAACTGGAATAAATTGTAGTCCCCTATCATTTATTGTAATATATGCTTCCCTCTCCTGCACGTGATTCTTTAAAAATCATATAACCATTTAAATTAGCCTAGTGAAATTAGAACTCTTGTTCTGGAGAAAAATTAAAAGATCCTTAAGTGTTGACACTGACATGATGGCACATAATCAGATTCAGAACTCAGTCAAGATAATTAGTTGAGTAATTCCGTATACTTTATTCATATAAGCAATTTCTGCATTTAATGTTTGTAATATCATTGTATCTTCTACATATAGGATGTATCATCACTTTGAATTAGCATGATAGCAAGGAATAACATTTGATTCCTTTATTCCTCAAAATTTCCTAAATACAATTACTTTATTCTGTCTGAATAGTAATGTAAACCTTAAGTAGAAAGCAATTTTTTTAAAAAAATATTGTGCTTAGCAAATAATATATTGTCTTAATGGTATTTTTAAATTACCACTTAAAATAGAATATTTAAAATACAGTTATTGATTAATGTGCTGATTCTGATATAATAAGATAATTACATAATTCAGGATCATTCTTTTTCTCTACTCCTGTTTGCTTCAAGGGAAGATAAAATTGGTCTGAAAGCATTAGCAGGAAAAAAAATTTGTTCTGATAATTGAACTATTGCCTAAAGTTGCATGGCATTTGTTCTGAATTGTTCCTGCTGTGATAATAGTATTTTGGTAGCAAGGAAACACAATACTACTTTTAATCTTATTTGCTTTTTATATTTATAGATCATAAAGAAAGCAACAGATTCCTATTTTGTTTTAGCAATCCAATTCCAATTATCCAAAGCAATTATATATTTCATTTAAGAGGAAAATAATATACCTGTATTCAATACCAGGGTAATATTCAATATAAAATTATTTAAATATACAGTTCAGATGGAAGATATTGTTGACTAGAGATACTTAAGATGTCTGCTCCAGGCTTTTTTCCTTAGGCCATATCAATTCTACACTCAGATAACAAGTTTTAAGACTTGAGAAAACTAGAGAAATCTAGTTCTTCCTAGTCCTTCTGAACAGGTTTTCACTTTCTAGACAAGTCCAAACTCAGAATTTCCTCAAAACAAATATATTACTTTATCCTGAGTTCACATCAACTGAGTTTTGTTCTAGGACAGGGTTGTCAAACTGGATTTCTTCAAGGGCTGGATAATTCTCCTCTGCAGGCTGGTGGCAGTGTGGGGGCGGAGTGCAGCAGGATGGATGCCTCCTGCAGCACCCTGCCTGCCAAAATGGGATGTGGGGGGTCAGCATGAGTCTCCCCCCCACACCTTGTTTTCGCCCTCCATGGCCTTCTGCAGCACTCTACCAGACAAAATGGGTGGCATGGCCCATTTTGGGGCTGTTATTTGGGAAGTTTGGGGCCTGTTTTTCAGGCCGGTTTTGACCCATTTTCAGCCCATTTTTGGCCATTTTTGACCCATTTTCCAGCCTGTTTTGGGCCCAGTTTTGGTTCTGGTTTCAACCCAGTTTTGGCAAGCAGGGTGCTACAGGAGGCCATGGAGGGTGAAAATGAGGTGCAGGGGCGCACACGTTCCCTTTTAGCCACTAGAGGCACTGAGGGCCAGTCCTTTGATATTTCTAGGCCGGCTCCATGGGCAGGATTTAAGCACCCTTGCTGGCTGGATCCGGCCTGTGAGCCTTGAGTTTGACACCCCTGTTCTAGGATAAGGAAAGGGAGAATAATAGAATGCTTTAACTTCCAAAGGACTGAAAGAAAAATGTTATATACAGAACAATTTTAAAAACTCATTTAAAAATAATTAAAATTTAATTAACTAATATTTACAGTCACCTACTTCTTTTTCCTAGACCTAGCCTTTTTGGGAGGGTGAGGAGAATCTGGGTCGGAGTCATTGAAAATGTAAGTGTGGCCTTCACTCTCTCCCACTCCCCCCCCCATGTGTGTGTATTTACATATAGCTGCCTGTAATCAAACTGGTTTGCCCTAGTTCTGAGGGCAGTTCCAAAAGAAATATTTTAAGAATAATAACCGTAATGAAATAGTAGAGTTACATTGGATTAAAAGTGGAAAATAGGTAGGCCTTTTTAAATTTTAGAAAAATAACATTTCTAAATAAAACTGGTAGCTTGAAATAATACATGATATATCGGACTCAATCAAATACTCCTATAATAAGCTATTATCACTATGTTCTGACAGTGTATCATTTAAAATGCTCTAGTCAGACAAGATAGCACATTTAGGTTACTTCTCATGCACCAACTTATTTAAGTATTACAATAAAAAAATAACTAGCAATGCAATTGCTAAATTGATGTTAGCCCCATAGTGAGCAGAATTGTAGGTTATACCCGCTTTCCCCTTTCTCATGTTTTATACCTTTGTGTATTGGGGAGTGGCAATTGTCAAAAACTATATCGATCTTAGATTTCATCTAAGTGTCTAGTGGCAATAAAAAAGCAACAAAAACATATTAATCATCTTATGACTGACATATTTTAACAGGGAAAGTTAATTTTGCTCTGGTCATCATTGAATGGATATACTGTAGCTGTTCGCACAATAGCAATAGTTCTTAGACTTATACAAAGTTTCACAGTGCTTTACAGCTAAACAGTTTACAGAACTAGCATATTTCCACCAACAATCTGTGTCCTTATTTTACCGACCTTGGAAGGATCAAAGGCTGAATCAACCTTGAGCCTGGTGAGATTCGAACTGCTGAACTGCTGAACTGCTGGCAGACAGCAGTTGAAGCCTGTAGTACAGTCAACTTTTCTTGTTTCTGCCTGCAGCTAAATATTTCCCAAGATTTGTTTCAAGGTTTCCCCCTAAGCCCTAAAATATATACTTACCTCTCATTTCTATAACTGACATAAATTGCACTTTTTGACATTTCTCAACAGAGTGATAAATTGTTTTATCTTCTCAAGAAATTTACCATCAATGTAATTCACTTCCAAGACATCTTGATAAAATAATCTGATTCTATAAGAAAATTACTAAAGCATGCTTGAAAATAGATATAATAAACATTTTTGAAATTCTTCGACATTTTCTCTGAAATTTTTGTGGCTTCCAAAATACTATAGTACCATTGCCTTTACATGTCCAACAATAAAGTTTACACTTAGTAATTTTTTTCATTCTGAATTTTTATTCTTTTATTTGAAATAATTGGTAATTATTGGTATGTTTTGGCAATTGGTATGTTTTAATAGGAAATTTGCATGAGAAGAAGCACAGAGAATTAGGAATTATCCTAATTAATGCTAGTAACTTACTACATGTACACATATATGTACAAGTACTGTACTCCTTTCACTTATATAGCTGCAATGTCCCTATAGCATTGTGATCAAAATTCAGGCACTTGGCAACTGGCATGTACTGTATTTACAATGGTTGAAGTGTCCTAGAGGGTATGTGATTGTCATTTGGGACCTTCTCAGCCAGCTTCTGACAAGCAAAGTCAACAGGAAGCCAGATTTGCTTTACAGCTGTGTGATTCACTTAACTGAAATGATTTGCTTAAGAACTGTGGCAAAAAAAGATCATACAATTGGGCACGACTCAATCACTTTGCTTAGCAATTGAAATTTCTATCCCAAATGTGCACATAAGTTCATGGCCACCTGTAATATGCATTAGTATTCTGTATATTGCTTAAAACGGTCTGGTGATAATGTATGAAGAACTTTTTAAATGAATGAATATAGTATATATTTAATTTTAAAAACCTAATTATGTCAGTTTGTGGAAGAAACTACACAGCAAAATTCTAGGCATCTATGCTATGTTTCTCTCCCTACTGTTTGAGCCTTTCAGTCTTTTCCCCACTATCAGCACAGCAAAATGATCAATAAAGCTGCAACCTTGAAACAGGTGTGAGAGGACTTTAGAGCCACCAGCAAGCAAGATATAATAACAGAACAAAAGGTATTTTTTCTTCAGAAGTAGCAGATGGTGCAGAAGGCAGGAAGATAAAGCACAGTGGCCCAGCAAGACAAAGGATAGTATAAAAAATGCAAGAGCTCCACTTGCTGGCCATTAACAGGAAAAAGAAGAGAGGGATGGGATTTGAGGGTTAAGAAAGAAACGTTGATGCATTGTAGTAATAGTGTATAGTAGAAATTTTGTTTGTTTAATCATGTCCAGTTCTTGGAGATACCTTGATTCTTGGAGACTGCCTGGACAATCTCTGCAATTTTCTTGGCAATGTTTTTTGGAAGTGTCTTGCCATTGTCTCCTTCCTTGGACTGAGAGACAAATAACTAGCCAAAGGTCACCCTGTTGGCTTTGTATTCAAGGTAGATCTAGATTCTAGGACTAATAATCTTCCAGTTTCTAGACTAAACTACTACACTAACCTGGCTCTCTGTAACAGTGTGTAGTATAGAATATAGATAATAATAATAGACAATAGTATAGATTATAATACATTGAATAGTGATAGTACAGTATAGAATATAGTATAAACATTGCCATAATGTATTGTAATAGTAAGTATATAATAGTATTGAAATAGCAAATAATTACAATTTTGAAAGCATTCAGAAACTATGTTTTTTCAAACTAAACATCTCCCCAACAAACATCTCTTCCCTTATAAGGAGAGATAAAGGAACTACCTGCACAGGGACCAGTGCTTTTGTCTCTTAAATCTCAGTTAATCTAGAATCCATGAGAGTGTCACAATGAGTATTTTTTGCTGTAGATCAATTACCCAAAACACAATGGAACTTTCTTTAGAAAGGTGCTGACAAAACACCAGTAATATGGATCCCATCAATAAATTCAAACCAAGTTAAAAGTCACTGCTTCCATGTGGTCATTTCTGTGTAGATGCATAGTACAGAGGAATATGAAATTAAAGTGTTGGTTTAATTATAATCCATATAGTTCTAATTTTATAAAAAGCTGTATCATTTTTCGGACATAACTACAGTAAGTACTTGGTCTCTTTGATTCTTAGTTCTTAATTGGCTTATAATTTTATCAGAATCACTTGTTAATGAACTTAGAATAACAGAATAATAGAATTGGAAAGGACTTTGGAGGTCATCTGGTCCACTCCCTGCTCAAGCAGGATAGTCTATTCCAAATATTAGCCAGGCAGGGAACACATTTTTAAACAAATAATTCCCTCAACACTGTTCAACTATTACAAAGTCTGCACTACTATAATCTTCTCATCACCCCTTATCACCCATTCTCTCCCACTTGTGATTGTTTGACTGTAACTTTCGCTTGTATCCTTACGATCTACATTGACTGTAGACTATCATTAAATGTTGTACTTGATGATTCTTGACTCTTGACGAATGTATCTTTTCTTTTTATGTACACTGAGAGTATTCGCACCAAGAGAAATTCCTTGTGTTCCCAATCACACTTGTCCAGTAAAGAATTCTATCTTCTATCTTCTATTCTATCTTCTCTATCTAGGATCGAACTCACAGTCTCTTGATTGTGAGGCAACAACTCCATCTCTAGGCCAAAGTGCTGGGCCTAGATTAATACAATTATACAATATAAATATGTTTGTAATACAATATAAATATGTTTTAGTTCATTTTTACTTAATCTTTGTATGATTATACATTTATTTTAGGAACACTAGAGTTTATCATTAATGCACACCTGGCTGAATATGATCACTTCTAGAGTGATACTGTTTTTTCTCCATCTTACAGCCCAGATCAGGTGAGCTAATGTTTTTCTTTTTGTATATATTAATTCCTCTAGACTTTACAAGTGATAATCAGCACCTTGAATTGCATTGGGAAGCCTACTGAGAGCCAGTCCAATTAGCAAACTAGAAGTGAGTATATTGAGGCATGCCCATAATTACCATGCCTCTGCATTGTGGTCCACTTGCAGCTTCCAGATGGCCTTTGTGGAAAGCCCAATGTGGAGCACATTGTGATAGTCCAACTGATGTAACTGATGACCATGAGCAGTTCTTCCCAGTGCAGGTAAAGGTACATTTGATAGAATTGTGAAAAGGTCCTCCTGGCCATGGTTGTCACCTGCTGTTCAAGCAGAAGCTGTGAATCAAAGAGAATTCCCAGTTGCACAGAATAAGAAAATGCAACACACAGCAAAAGATGGAAATATTCCAGTTCTGGGATAAGGAGACTCACAATCATTTAGATTTGTTAATATTGAATCAAAACCTTTTCTTTCAAAAAATTATGCCAAATCACAGTAGCCTCCAGACACTGGAACAGAATATTTACAACATTGCTTCGATGTGAAGATGGGAGAGACAAAATTGAGAATCATTAGCATATTGATAATAATCTATCCCATGCTTCTCGTGAGTGCAAGTATAATTGTATAATATCTATTAATTAAAGTTTGGGATAAACTTGTTGGAATAAACTTCGTGGTTTGAACTTATACCAAACTCTGGGTGGCAATCAATCTGAGCATTTCTATACCAATGTGAGCCAATTATTCCTTAACTATATTAACTCAACCTGTTAAGTATTAGACTTCTAAAGTTCATAAGTATTAACAATTGTGTTGCAAATAGATGCTTGCTTTGGTTTGGGTTTGGTTTGGGTGTGGGTTTTAGTATTTTAAGAGCCAGTTTTCTAGAGAGTTTATCTGTGGGGTAGCAGTCTTTAAATAACCTAGACTTATTTATTATCTTTGACATGCTTAATTGTTTTGTTATATGGAAACCAAATAACAAGAATATAAAGTCAATGTTCATTATTCTCAGATTGCAAATTTTCTTATTTACTAAAATTTATATGTCACCCCCAAATCAACATGGTGGTGCTTTCATGCACATTTGTAGACATGCACAATGCCATCGTTTTGAGTTAATTAGTGGTGAATTTGAGTAGGCTGACATGCACATTCCCAGCTGAAGGTCAGACAAGATGACGCTCTACTTTCTTGTTTTACTTTACCTCCTGTGAACAAGCATTCTGTATTTCCCCTAGGAACAATGGTTCAGTATTTGCAGCAATTTTAGAGAACATAACTAGAGCAAAATAGGAAAATCAATTGGATTTCAAATCACAGGTGACTTGATTGATTTAAATAACTATGGCCCAATAGTAGAGTTTATATTTACAATTTTTGGTTAAGTGTAGAACTATTAACTTTATCTGTTTTTGTATGCCTTTCATAAAAATTGTTTATGTTCTATATTTTAAGTAGGAAAATCAAATGTTAAGCATTAGGAGTCTAAGTCAAAAGCACATTTCTCAATCTTTGAGCATGGAATTGTTTAGTACCAGGAAATGATATATATTAAAAAATAATACAGACTTCTAAAACAATGTTTGTATTAACATATACTGCAAGTTTTTTTCCAATATATTTTTTAATAATATGCACTTTTATTCTAACTAGTTAAAAGAATATGATTGATCAAAATTTTTAAGTAGGCTGATAACCACAAAATCTATGTAGCCATGTATTATGACTAATTGTGCTATTTGGTAAAAATACCCTTTTAGTTCTGTCTCTAGACAGGAAGTTATTTGGTGGGTTGCTAAGTATCAATTTGGAAGTCTCTTATCTGCTGACAGCTGCACTCTCTATCTATCAAGGAATATACTTGCTTAAAGAAGAAAAATGATGGTTTATCTTCTAAAAAACTATCAATTGGTATAGAAAATAGTCTTTGTAAATCAATTTCTAAGTACAAGTATTGCTTGATATCTTGTGCACCTTTTCTGAATTGGGAAAAGTGGCTGCAATTTAATCTGACTCTGGTAAAATTGTCATTTCTTCAAAATGTGTATCAATCTGCTACGTATTTCCAAGGGCAATTTCTGTCTTTTAAAGTGCAGAGATCACCTGCCACAAAAGAATCTGAACTCTAATAGGGGTTGTCTCATGCATCATGTAGAATATTTATTACTTTCTCCTCTAATGACTTGGATCTTTCTCATTCTCTACTTCTCTGAACTTAAAAAAGAGGACAGATGATCTATTTTGACTATATTTTAGAAAGTATATTTACTGCTCCGTATGGGACATGTGGCATCATACAAAGTATTCCTGTATACAATATTTAATCCAAAAACAATTAAAGAGATGGAGAATTATGTGTCACTTTTCTACAAATTTCACAGAAATAATGCATAACAGAAGATTTCAATTAGTGGCATGTAAACTTATTTGTCCTCAGGCCAGAATTTCCCCCTTGAATGATATGTCAAGGCCCATATTCTAAGTGGTAGAGTAAGGATACAAATTAAAATTGATTTAATAGCATTTCATTATAGATTATCTATAATATGTTTCAATCAGTGGCCAAGTGCTGGAATTAGAGAGTTCTCATGATGTTCTTGAAGATGAAGTGAAGGATTCCAAAGAGGAAGAAAATGAGAACATAGATATTTTCTTAGCTTTATTGTTGTTTTACGAGTCTCTGCCCACCAGAAAACCCAAGTTCTTCTCTTCTGTGGCTGGTGGAACTTCAGTTATTTGCTTATTTCTTACATTTATATGACATCTCACAAAAAGTGACTGGGCAGTGTGGATACTACCTTGATACTATCACAATACCAATAATCAATCTGGAAGAACCAGTAAAAATATAGGTAGTTTTTGTAACTAATACAGATAGAAAAGGCAGAATTTTTGTAATTTAGTTAACAAGCCAGAGCTGTATTTGCATATATGCAAAGCCGTGTTTTAAATATGATTTGTTGAAGAAACCACAATAACTGGATTCATACCACAAGAAAAATAAAAACGTAAAAAATTGCTTTATACACAGGATATGTGTTATATATAATAGACAGGAAAAATTACATTACGCTCAATTCTTGCTCAGTGCAAAAATTAAACCATATCTGTGTCAATACATTCAACATAAATCTGCTGTACTTGTTTCTATATTACAAATTTGTCCTCCGTTCATAGATTTCCAATAATCTTAATAAGCAACACTTGCTTATTAAGTCTGCCAGGAAATGGATGCCAACCAGGGCTCATTCTAAACAACAATCATTAAGGCATTTTCCCTTAATTATAGTTTTGTACAACTCTCTAAGTCTAAAAATAACTTGACTCGAGCTATGGAGTGACTGCAGCCTATATGCAACAAATAGCATAGAGTTAATTTTTATGTATTAGTTTCAGATACTATCTAAACACAATTTCCCCTATTGCTTTCTGGCTCTCTTTTTATTTTATGAAGAAATCCGAATATCTGAGGATTTGAGATGACTAATCATTTTTAAAACTAAAAACTTGCACTGTTTCTCAACATTGAGATTGACTGCTGGGAACATGAAACTCCAGAAAAATGCTTGATTTGAACTGAATGTTTATTATAACAATTTCTTCCAAATATTTGCATTTGCCTTTACCTTTATTTACTGAAAAACTTGTAGAGTTTTTGGATTGCTGCAATCATTACAGGTAGTCCTCAACTTATGACCATAAGTGAGTCCAAAATTTCTGTTAAATAAGACATTTGTTAAATCAATTTTGTCTCACTTTATGACCTTTCTTGCCACAGTTGTTGAGAGAATCACTATGGTTTGTAAGTTAGTAACCCAATTGTTAAGTGAATCTGATTTCCCCATTGACTTTGCTTGTCAGAAGGACGCAAATGGTGGTTACATGACCTTGGGACACAGCAACAGTCATAAATATTGTGCAAAGGTTGTAACTCTGAAAAATAGTCATGTCACATTTTTTCAGTGCCATTGTAACTTTGGTTACTAAATGAACTGTTACAGATAACAGATAACAGATAATCAGAGTTGGAAGGGACCTTGTAGGTCATCTAGTCCAAGCAGGAGACCCTACACCATTTCTGACAAATGGCAGTCCAATCTCTTCTTGAAAGTGGACCCAAGATTGTTGGGGGCAATAAGCTGACTTTGTAAAAATGCCGCTTAGTAATAAGCAGGCATATACAATGGAATGAAGGCTATTGCTGAGCACATTGGGTTGTATCCCAAAAATTGTAAGCCGCCCTGAGTCTTTGGAGAAGGGTGGCATATAAATGTAATTTAAATAAAATAAAAAATAAAAAATAAAAAAAAGTCTCAAGTGATGGAGCTCCCACAGCTTCTGAGGGCAACTTCTCTTCCATTGGTTGATTGTTCTCACTGTCAGAAAGTTTCTCCTTATTTCCAGGTTAAATCTCTCCTTGTTCAGTTTCCATCCATTATTCCTTGTCTGGCCTACAGGCGCTTTAGAAAATAGCTCTGTGGCAGCCCTTCAAATATTGGAAGACTGCTATCATGTCTCCCCAGGTCCTTCTTTTTACTAGACTAGCCAAGCCCAGTTCCTGCAACCGTTCATTGTATGTTTTAGCCTCCAGTCTCCTAATCATCCTGGTTGCTCTTCTCTATACTTTTTCTAGAGTCTCAACATCTTTTTTATAATGTGGTGAACAAAGCTGGATGCAGTACTCTAGGTGTGGTTGTAAGTCAAGGACTACTTGTACTATTGATATGCATCTATCCAAATTTTAAATTCTTCTGGATTTATTTTATTTAAAATTTGTGTAAGAAAGGCCACTCCAAATTGTCAAAAGATTTTTTTCCATCTAGGAATATTACTGCCACTTTTTTTTGTTATGGTTGGTTCATTTTACTGCTTTTATCATAAAACTGCTGTTTTCATTCATCATCTTCTAGAGAATATAATCTCAGCAACAGTAGATCATCCAAATTCAGTTAAATTTATTCTTAATAATTAAAAATTATGTAACATTATTTCCCAAATTCATGGATTCCTATTTAATTCTTTATCTGAAACCACCAGGAACATACCTATTGAAAATCCTTGCACTAATAACATGACTTCATGGTTGTATTACTCATTTCCACTGGAGTGCTTATAACAGACTACATAAAAAGAAATATAGTCTATAAATACTATAACATAAATTTCATTTGGGATAAAGTATATGTACATCATATATCCTTCTGTTGTCATCTGTTCTTGTATTAACAAAGACTCATGGCAGCTTGCATTTATGGATATTCTCTTACATCAATGAAAAGTGGGTACAGTTTATATATTATGCAGCCCAATCCCATTAAGTGCAATACAACGTATGTATTAGACCATTATTTTAGTTATAGTAGCTTCATAGACATTTCCAAATAAATTATTATAAATTATCATCTTGCAGGGTTGGCTGAATTTCATTATGTAATCTGAATAATTTCATTATGTAATACATGAACACAAATATATATTGATTCATCAACAGTAGTAGTAGTTTAAACATGTCCTTTTGCATTTGGTAGAATCTTAATCCTTGTATGTTTTAAATTAGTTTGTGAAACATAAAATTCAAGGCAGGAGGCTCTATGTGTTTTAAGCAAATTAAATCTCAAAGCCTGTAAAATGTAATTTGTATGCAGCAACAGTGACATCTGGTGGCTCTTTGTACCCACTACAATTCTGCAGGATATACAAAATACATTAACCCGTTTTAGAAATTGTGTTGGCAGTTCTGTATAAGAACTGTGCACCAGTTCAAAAGCAGTTTTTGATCTCTATGATCCCATGGTGTCCACTGATTTTGACAGCCAAGCCAATTTATTTTGAGGTCAGTTGCAATGCAACCCAAATAAAAGTTCCATTTTTGTAGTCATGTAGCTCTGGAAAGCGTAGAGGAAGTTCATTTGCTCACTGAAGGAACACATAATCTACTCCTTTTGCTGGCTCCTTGGAGGTTCAGCTGCTTATTCAGGTTCCTTAAAGGGAATAGCATAAAAGCAGAAATAGAAGACTTTGATCTAATGGGGTTAGAGTTAAGTAGCATGTGGAGGACCACAGATTCCCAACCCAATATTAAATGAGGGCTTTAAAGTATTTTCACTATTGACTGTAGTATATAGACAGAACTGCTGGATATGTTAATTTCAGTTAATACAATAATGTCTTTTATCCTGTATCAAAAAGCATCTCAAATCATTGAAATGAATATAATATTTTCTTTAGAAAAAGCTCTACATCAGGGGTGTCAAACTCATATCATTATGCCAGCCTCACGTGATGTACTGGGACTTTCCCCCCCTTCGCTAAACCAGGTATGGGCATGGCCAGCGTGTGACACATCCGCCCCGTGGCCTGGGAATTTGTCAGCCCTGCTGTCTTTATAAATGATGCAATATAAAGAATTTCTGTCTCAATAGTCAAGCTGAAACAGATGCTTGTGTAACTTTCGAAAAATAGTTGTACAAATTATTTTGGGGGGCACAACACTGAACTACATTCACACTTGTCAATTTCATAAGAATATATCAACTAAGGCTTTAAATTAATTGGCTTATCACAAAAAGGAAATAAAGGAGAAACATGAAGATAACCAGAAGACTAACTGCCCCCACAATATCAATATTTTGTTCTGTTTGTCAGCTAGGCAGATCTTGCAAGCAGAGTGAAAAGTGACAGAGCCCAGGAAGTGGCATGAAGCTGCTAATTTCTGATTTTCCAGTGAAGAAGAACATAGTGCTACTGGCAGTCATAAATGTTTGTCCTTACTTAAAAGATAGCAAGTCACTCCAGCCTTCTCTATCCTAATATTTTCCAAATGAAGTCATCACTCTCATAATCTAGAACTAGCATGAGCAGATGAACATTCAAATGTGACATAAAATAGAGCAAAAATAAAACAACATCACAGTGATATTTGAAATATATAGAATAAACTCTGTTTCAGAGTTTGTTTCCTTAGCTGTTGCTGAGCACTTAGGCAGGACCTCCACCAACTACTTTGTTTTTTCAGTTTTGTTCTGCTATTCTTTCCATATTAGCAATTGCCGTTCATGATTTAAATCATGAATGTTCACTAATAACAATTGTGCATCGTGAATTAGTTTGTAGCCTTATATTGAAGTGCTTAATTTCCCAAGTACATGCTGTAGCTGGTATTGAAAGATATGCATTGACTTTGCAATGCTTAATACTGCAAAGATTAATATATTGTGCAAATAATGGAAGTGTCAAATAAGTGTATCTAGTAGTCATTGATATAAATAGAATATCAATAAAATATTCTTATACCAAAATGATGGACAGTGGGTTCATTATCAGAAGGAATTCTCTAAAGCAGTGGTTGCCAACTGGTGGGCCGGGGACCCCTGGTGGTCCACGAGAAAATTTTGGTGGTCCACAGAGAAATGTCGCCCCCCCCAAAGCACTCCCCCCAAAGCAATTAATCCAGGCTCTGCGGGCCACATACCCACCCACCCGCTGGCCCCCACCCTTCAGCCAAGCACAAACTTTACCTTGAGTAGAGCCACATGAGCTGGAACTAGAAGGTAAGACCAACGGCGAGAGAGGGAAATCCGCCCCGGGGTAGCTTGCTGACATTGATGGGAAAGTCAATGCCATATTCCAGAGCTACAATAGTCATAAGACTGGCCCTTTGGTTATCCTGGAGCAGCTCCTTCAGTCCATGGCAGGCCGGTGCATCCAGGTGGAGAAGCAGCTGCTCCAGGATGACTAAAGGGCCAGTCCTGTGACTACTGCAGCTCTGGAATATGGCACCGACTTTCCCACCAACGTCAGCAAGCCACCGTCAGTCAAAATTCATATTAGTGGTCCGTGGGATTTAAAATTATGAGTTTGGTGGTCCCTGAGGTCCAAAAGGTTGGCGACCCATGCTCTAAAGCAGGGGTCGCCAACCTTTTGGACCTCAGGGACCACAAACTCATACTTTTAAATTCTGAGGACCACTAATATGAATTTTTTAAAAAAAGATAATATATTTAATATAAAATTTTTACTTTTTTATATTAAATATAAATACTATTTAAAAATTATTTTTTAAAAATTTTAAAAACTTTATTTACAAACTTAAAAACATACATGTACTGATAGAAAATACAAAAAACACTAATATATAAATATTTTTTACATTGATATCGAATTTGATACAATCTACTAGTCTGTACAAACTAATACTTATCTCATCTTCGTTCACTATCATCTAAACATTAAATAACTTGCACTTCTCTACATTGATTTATAACTATTTTTCAACTAATAATACATTCATACTGTTTAAGTATTAAATAGAGTAACTTATTAAGTAAATAGTAATGTTAATGAAGAGAGAAGAAGCTTCCATACCTTTGTTATCTTTGTGCTTTCTGAATAAATTGCCGAATATAATAATAAATAATTTGATGTAATTGTCCTCCCGCAGATTTAATGTTCTCGCTCTTAAACAGATCCCTAAATATTTAATCTTATTTACAATTTGTAATCCCATCTTTTCTTTCAATTTTTTTGTTTACTATTAGTTAAATGTTTCACTAACATTTTAGTTTTTTCCTTATTAATTTTTAATCCTGCTAATTTACCAAATTTTTCTATTTCTTTTAGTAAGGCTGGTCCTGATTCTATTGGGCCTTCTATGACAAAAACCATATCATCTGCAAAAGCCTGTAATTTATACTCTTGACGTTTGATTTTAGTTCCTTTAATTTCTGTATTTGTTCTAATTCTCTCCAACAAAGTTTCTAAAATTGTTATGAAAAGCAGAGGTGAACACCCTTCCTTATTCTTAATGCTTTATACTTTGGCCTTGTGTGTCATATATTGCATTTAACATTTTTACAAAATTACCACAACAATCCATCATATTAATCTGCTTCTTCATAAAATCCCAGTTTAAATTATCAATGGAATGAAGGCTATTGCTGAGCGCATTGGGTTGTGCTCCAAAAATTGTAAGCCGCCCTGAGTCTTCGGAGAAGGGCGGCATATAAATGTAATTAAAAAAAAAAAAAAAGCCTGTTGCACATCCAGGAAGACCAAAGCCACTTGACTTCCTGGATGCTTTTTATAATATTCTAATATGTCTGCTATCATTCTTGTATTATGTCTAATCTGCCTCATGAGAAGAAATCCATTTTGATCCAGGTGAATTTTATTACTAAGTATTTTTTTTAGTCTCTCCGCCATTACCGCCATAAAAATTTTATAATCCAAATTTAGTAGAGATATTGGTCTGTAATTTTTTGTCTGATTGGCATCTGCACCCTCTTTCGGGATCAATGTTATATACGCTTCCTTCCATGATTCTGGAATTTTAGCTTCCAATAATACCTCATTGCAGGCTTCTAACAGCATGTTCTCTATTGAAGGGCCTATCTCTTTATATATAAAAATTAATTTTTAATATATAAATATATATAATTTTTTTAAATATAAAAATGCTTATTTAATTATAACAATATATATATATATCAAGAAAAGCAGAACCTCCCCCGCAATCTGGTCTCCTGTCATTTCATATTATTATTATTTATTTAGACTTGTATCTCCCCCAAGTCAGAGGAAACCTCTCCCTCTGCCAGGTATGGCTACCTGGAGTTGGGGGAGGAAAGGAGGGCCAGGCTGGAAGCCTGCCCTCACTGGAAGCTTCCCCCCACCCCAGGTCTTTAACCGGCTGGCTTGCTTCTCCACTACTGCCTCTTCCTCCTCCTCCAGCACCTCCCTCTCCAGGTAGGACTATTATGAACTAACCGAGTGGTTACACTGTTACCCCAGCTGCTCTCTTTCCTGTGGTAAGATTTGGTGTGTGGAGAAAGGAGCTGGCAGCTGCTATTTGGTGGTCCCGCGGGCGCAGTGAAGTCATCCCAGTCCCAGTTAAGACATACCAGTCACAAACCCAGAGTCCAAGCCGAGAGGAGTTGCTCCCCCCTGCCAGGAAGAATGGCAGGAGCGGGCGCAAGCACGCACAGTTCTGCACAGTGGGCAACCTCCGCTCTGGGCTGATGAGCCACATGCTGAAGACCAGATGGCTGTCGGGAAGGTGGGGCAATGGGTGATACTGGTGGCGGATGGACTCATACACACGGGAGATCATGGCATAGGCCTGGCCTGTGAGGGGGGTGGGGGGAAAGGAACCTTTGAACTGGTGTTACCTCCTGCCTCTTGCCTCCGTGCATCGAGGAGGTTGAGTGGCTGCCAGCAATGACCTCGGGAAGATGTTGCAAGGGGGAGGCTCGACTCCCCCCAGGAGCTTCTCTTCCTCCTCACCAGAAGTGCTCACATGCAAAGCACTCACCACCCCTCTGGCCCCTGACAAGCCTCCTCCTTCCTGCTGAGCATGTGAGCACTTCTGGTGAGGAGAAAGAGAAGCTCCTGAGGGGAGGGGTGTGGGAGATAGTGGCATCGGAGCTCTTCCCAGGTGTTTCCTGGCCTGTGAGGGGAGGGCGCGATCTCCTGTGCTCCCTCCAGGAGCTTCTCTTCCTCCTCACCAGAAGCGCTCATACAGAAAGCGCTCACTGCCTCTCTGGCCCCTGACAAGCCTCCTCCTTCCCGCTGAGCGTGTGAATGCTTCTGGTGAGGAGGAAGAGGGGGTCGAGCCTCTGTCTTGCAACATCTTCACCTGAGGGCAGCTGCTTCCTGCGGCTCAGGAGGTCTGCACTCTTCCAGCTGCTGTTCGGCCTTCTCGATGTGCTGAGGCAGGAAGCAGCCACAACATGGGTTTGCTAGGGAGACTGCAGGATTGCCCCACCTCCTCGCCTCAGCATGTTAAAAAAAAAGCATGTATAATACCGGTGCCAGTAATTTTAATATAGCAAATGTATTAAAGGATACTTTCCAGTCTCTATCAAAACTCATCCTCATTGGTGTGATGTCCATTATTGCTGAAAAGATGGAGAACAGCAATATCAGGATTTGTCTGCTGGGTACCATGTTCCTGAATTATTACATCAGACACTTCCACTTGCTCACTCATCTGCTTAGTTTGCAGTTAGTGGAAGTAAAATTACAATCTGGAAGATATGGCTCTCATTTTGCTAGAAAAGTGGATATCTTGTTGAGTTCCACAGCCATGAATGGAATTGGTATTCCAATATGCATTAGTTAATAGAATTTTGTCCTCCAATTCTCTGAAGAGTTTTTTTCATCAACATATTTACTGACTTCTCACAAAAAAGGAGCAATTGCTTCCAAGATATTTGAAAGGAAAGCATATATTAAGCTACATATAGGACCAAATGATCATTAGTTGACTTTGCTTTGTTTCTAGTGCAAAAATGTGGAATTAAGGGCCTGTGGGAATATTGTAGGCCTGAGTTCATCAAAACTCATTCCAGTTAGGAGCTCCCTTGGTATTTGAGCTCAAGCAATTAGTATTATGAGCTTTGATTAAACTGGTTCATTGCTGCATTCATCATTAACCATTTAGGGTAAATAATTACAAAATTTTTCAATGCCCTCAGAACTATAACTCTCTATTACATTTTATATTATTAGAAAAGTTTACAAGATAAAGCTGTCCTATTTGAGTTGCAAAAACTGGATAACCATGAGATGGCAGATACATTTGCTGCCATCTCAGGGTTGTCTGCATTTTTGCAGCTCAGGGCCATAGATAAGCCTTCCCCCTTCTTCTTCCCTTCCCTCTAAATGAAGTACGTCTTACTCCAGACAGGGCGCCAAAGGCAAGTAGAAAACCAAGAGCTTTCTGAATGATAGCTCATCACTTTAACTCCAGACTTACCTAGTTTCCTGAACAACTTTTCTTTCATGCGGTTGGCCACAAATATACATCTTCAAAGTGATTTGGCAAACCTCTCCCTAGAGAAGTTTGTTTTAGTTTGTTTTAAAATAAATATCATTAGATAATAAACATAATCTAAACGCAAAGGGCAATAGAAATTTTCCTTACAGAGGAAGTAATTGTGCAATCACAAAAAAGGATCAAAACATCATTAGATTGTTAAAATGTATGTATTATATTACGTTCATACAACAATTTTCCTTGTATTACTATTGCATCTCTTCCTGGCTGGGTTCAGTTAGTTTTTTTGCAATTAAATCAAAGATGAATATTCTTTTCTAGTATTTTACTTTTTTTATTTGCTTCTGGTAACATTTTGGTGGGAATTTGTTGATAGTTCTCAACTTATGATCATAATTAAACCCAATATTCCATCCAAAGTTCTGAATATGTATATCAATGTAATCAAGATCCATCTATGTTAAATATTCAGAATATAGCTTACAATATTAAATATTTTAGTTTGATCTAGTGGTTAAGTCACCAAGCTGGAAACAAAAAAACTGTGAGGTCTAGTCCTGCCTTAGATATGAAAGCCAGCTAGGTATCACTTCACGGGGTTGTTGTGAGGAAAATAGGAGAAGGAAGATTGGGGATGTTCACTGCCTTAAGTTATTTGTAAACATAATAAAAGCAGGATTAAAAAACTTAAAAAGGCAGTGTGGCTAGCATGAACAATTCTGCATCACCTCACTTATTCATTTAATCTTGTTGGCAGTTTTGTCAAGATAGTTTTAAGATGAACCAATAAAGAAGCATTACACAATATCCTGGACTTTAGATAACAATCCTATATACATACCATAGAAGTATGTTCCATATTTTTTTTACAGAAGCTTTCTAAAATCCAAGGTCATTTATTATGTGTAAGGATGACTGAAAAATTAAAACTTGCTTCTACAAAATAAGATGACAATTGCTATATTTTGGAGTGTCACACACCAACTCTCTAGACCTGTATCAATCGGGCTTCAGGCCCGGATACAGTACGGAGATGGCATTGGTCGCACTGGTGGATGATCTCTGGAGGGCATGGGACAAGGGTTACTCCTCTGTCCTGGTCCTGTTAGATCTCTCAGCGGCTTTTGATACCATCGACCATGGTATCTTCTGCGCGCCTTGAGGGGTTGGGAGTGGGGGGCACTGTTTTACGGTGGTTCTCCTCCTACCTCTTGGGTCGCGCAAGTAGTGTTGGCAGGGGGCAGAAATCAACCCGAGACCCCTCCTATGTGGGGTACCTCAGGGGCGGTTCTTCGCCCCTTCTGTTCAACATCTACATGAAGCTGGGCGAGAACATCCGTGGTTTTGGGGTGAGGTATCATCAGTATGCTGATGATACTCAGTTTATCTCCACCCCTAACCAACCCAGTGATGCCCTCAACGTGATGTCCCGATGTCTGGAGGCGTGGGGTCTGGATGGGAAGAAACAGGCTTTGGCTCAACCCAGCTAAGACCGTGGCTGTACATACCGGCATCTCGAATTGTCCAGGAGATTCCATCTTTGGCTATGGGGGGAGAGGTGTTACCCCCCGTAGATAGGGCGCAACTTGGGTGTCCTCCTGGATACATGGCTCAGTTTGGAGGAACAGGTGGGAGCTGTGGCCAGGGGGCATTCGCTAGGTTAGCCTGGTGCGCCAGTTATGTCCCTATCTGGACCGAGATGCCCTGCGTACAGTCACTCATGCACTCGTTATCTCCCGTCTGGACTACTGCAATGCTCTTTACATGGGGCTGCCCTTGAGGAGGAGGCTTCAGCTGGTCCAGAATGCGGCAGCTTGTGATGGGAGGTTCCGATACTCCCATATTACACCCTCCTGCATGAGCTGCACTGGCTACGGTTGCCCTCCAGTGAGATTCAAGGTGCTGGCATTGACCTATAAAGCCCTTTATGGCATTGGACCAGGATACATGCGGGAGACCCTGCTGCCGATAACAGCTTCCCAGCGTCCCGTGCGCTCCCATCGAGAGGGCCTGCTCCAGGTGCCATCGACACAACAATGTCGACTGGCGACCCCCAGGAGTAGGACCTTCTCGGTGGGAGCACCCTATGGAATCAACTTCCCCTGGAGCTCCGGAGTGCTCCTGACCTCCGCTCCTTCCGCCGTGACCTAAAAACTTGGCTATTCCAACTAGCCTACCCGGACTGATGGGGACTGATGGGGACTGAGGGAGGGTGTTAAATATATTTTAAAATATTCTAATTGACAAAGGAGACCTTGATTTTTAATGTCCTTTAACATTTATGTAATTGTATTGGGACTGTTTTAATTGTAAGCCGCCCTGAGTCCCTCAGGAGATAGGGCATATAAACTAATAATAAATAAATAAATAAATAAATAAATAAATAAATAAATAAATAAATAAATAAATAAATAAATAAATAAATCCAACCCCCAAAAGCCCAGTAGTTCAGTTGTATTAAAACTTTGACTCATTTTAACAAGATTGTTCTTCAAATGTTGAAAAAGTATATAAGAACATACTGGAGATCATTGTCTGTAACACCCAAGACAATATAGTAGTCAAATGGCAATATAACTTTTAAAAACACATTGCATTTCCCTCTGAATGAAGGTGTTGGAAGAGCATCATTCACCAACATCTGAATATAGCTAGCTATGGCAGGGAATAACAAAAGAAAATTTGATTGCAAGCTGGAATCATTGGTAGATACAGCATGACTGCTACAGAATTGACTAATCAATGCCTACTCTGGCTTTTTCATGCCATTTCCATAATTTTAGAATAGAATAGATGAATAGATGAATAATAATATATGCATTTTAGAATATATGATAGAATACAATTCAATTCATAATATTTCTTTCAGTCCCATTTGTCTGCCTTGATTATTTTGATAGTATTTTAACAACTGTGAATTAATGATACTGGTAGACAAATTCACAGATTTAGTTGAGATGGATTCCCATAAATTGAACTATTTTTTCCCAAAATGGAAAATACCTTAAATCTAAATAAAACCTAATAAAAGCTCCCAATTGGGGAAAATACATTTTATAAGGTAGACCAGATCAGAAAATCAACTCCATAGGAAAGTTAAAACTTATTTTGCTGAAAGTGACTATAATAACAAAATCTTGCAAATATAAGATCATTTGTAAGATTGGTTGTTCTACCTCCTTCCTCTTTTTCTGCTTCTGTGAATCAGAGAGGTGTGTGGCTGACTCTTTTCAAAATATTTTTTGTCTTATTGATTGAATATGTTCTCTTATAACCTGTATATCTCCATCAAGATCATATTCCTTATTTTACACATTTTCCTAGTCACTTACATTTGGTACATTTCGTTAATATCTGACCATTAATATCCAACCAGATGGTGAGAAGATAGAGATAAAATTACTGTATTTTCCCAAGCTTAGTATATCTGAACCAGGAAACCAAGATACTGCTCTGATGCCTCTTCTAACAATTACTGTCAGGTAATTTCATAGTCTAGAGAAAGTATGCCTAATTTTTGGCTCCGTTACTGAGTTACTTTGGGTTTTCTCCACTACAAGTCTCCTCTGAAAAACATAATTCATGTATATATAGGAAAACTATCAAGGGACATGAGAACTGTAGGGTATATTGGGGAACTAGACAACAGATCAGAGAACAATGGCAAACCAGAAAAATGCATCTTTGTGTCCTTTTAGTAGCCCTGAAAATGTGTCTTTTTAAAAATTCATATGAATATATATATATGCCTGTATATCTTCATTGCCAACAGTGGCATATATGCATGCATAGTTAATACAATGTATATTTTAAAAGTTTATTTGATACAGAGGAAAAAGAGGAAGAAAAGTTATATCTCAGTGGACAGAAGAAATTTCTTACAAAGGTTTGTATTTATAAATTACAACTACCATCCATTTTTTTCTGTTATTCATATGTATACATATTAAATACATATGTATTCATATATATTCAAGCATGCATAAAGATTGCTTATTTTCAATCCCAAGCCAATAAGACCAAAATGAAGAAGGGGTTTTGTTATCTGGGCCATAAGAAATATCCCTGAAGATCAGCATGTCCCATATTTGATGGCTGCTAAAATTCTTGGTAATTCAGTTGGGTTGAATACCATCAGTTAGTTCAGATGTTTCCTACATCGTATCATTTTACATTTTGCATATCCATTTGGCTGATGTATTGTCATGAATATTTTTCTATAAAAGTAAAAAGTATTAAACTTGGAGCTTTTTAAATTCTATATTATTTAGCTCTAAAAGATCAAATTTTATTTTTGTCTGCCTGCATTTAAATAATATATATTTTAATGTCTACTTAACCTTCAGTTAACCTGTTCCATTAAAATTCTTCAGACACACTGTAGTGATGCTCATAATCTCTAGTTCATTATCTTAATTAGATCTATCCTATATTGTCCCACTGTTCATTCTCATTAGTTTAAAGGTGATCAGCCTTCAAAAGGCGGGTGGACAGAATTCACTATTGTGGCCATCTAGCATTCACCTTCTTTTGAATCTTTCAGGTGTAATAATGATGCCACTACCTGGTAGATTTAATTAAAAGTTGCTTTCAAATGATGTGAAGAGTCATTTTGGAAAATGAAGACAAAATTAATTCATGGATGTAAAATGCCTACACTATAATAGATCTGAACTGAACTGGGTTCCTTATTAAAATGTAAATGACACATTAAAAGTGGCATGAAAATTAATGTCCCTGATCCAAGAAGCACTTTTAAAAACCTTTCCTAGACCAAGAATATTTATTCAAGTAGGAATAGTAACAATAGTATCTAAGTATTATTGTTTCAGAATTCCATTAAAAAAATTCTTCCTTCAAAGAACTTACCAGATTCTAATTTAAACAAATCTAGATGTACCATCATTTAACTATTGGAATATTTTAGTTTGTATCTCCAGCACCAACTTTTCATACAATACACCCATTCTTGCCAGATTAGAACAGGACCCTTTAATTTACTACAACTAAAGCCTTCTTTCCACCTATACAAGTTTATTTTCATAGCCATCTAAAACAAGAAAATTTGAACACACTATGGAAACTGTGTCCACCCCTCCCTCCTTCCCTCCCCTTCTCTGTTGGTTGCGCTACAATGCCTATGTGGAAACCACCTCGAGGATTAAGTGCAGTCCAACATGTCCTCTAATGGGGTCAGTTTTGAAGATACCCTAGGGCCCAGCTGTTTCCCATTCAGCCTGAGGGATGCTTGTGGATATCCTACCTCCTTGATTGCAATGCCCTCCTCACTCAGTCCAGCTTCCAGAGCTTTCCCACTCCTGCAGGGGCCTGTTGCTCTTGTACCATGCATTAGTACACTGCCCACAGTGCCTGGTAAATGCCCTTGGACTCTGGGTTACTTTCCAGGACAAGAGGTATGAGCAGTCACCAGACTAGATTGGTATTCGTCCCCACAATCAGGAATTCCAGGTTGTTCTTGGGGAACAAGTACATAAGTGGCCAAGGTGTCAACAGTTTTGGAATGCCCCATTACCAGGGGGCCAAACATTAACAGGATGGGGAAGTAACTGCTATAAGGAAATCTCTCAGTTCCAGTGCCCCAAATCTCCAAATTGTCCAGCTTCTGTAGGTGCTAGTGTTTCAGGGGCCTGTCACAGAAGTGCCTGTACAATAATGTCACTTGCACACCGGCACTATGGGGGGCAGAATCTATTAGTTTGCTGGGGACTCTGTCAGCCAGGACCACTCTTTTTGGCTTGTGGAGGCTTTTGTGCAATGTCTTGTTGCTTGATCTTAGATGCTTTTCTTGGCTTATGGTACCCGTTGCTTGACTTTCACCAGTCTCTTCTGGGTAGAGATCTGACAGAGAATAAAGTATTCCCATTGACTCTGTGGCAAAACTTTGATGAGGCTTCAGTTGCCAGTTTTGGTGCCCTTTTCTGTCATCTGCCATTCTTAAAGCTAAATCTAGCTGGTGTAGGTGGGTATCCAACTGGCTCTTTCACTGGGCCCCTTGGAGTTTCCCACTTGGGTCTGACTTCCTGGTCTGGGCAGCCTCTGCAAGTATGTCTATTATTCATCCCCCCAATTATAGCAAATCACTGGACTCAATAAATTCTCATCTGGAGCAGTGGAAGGTGCCCCTCCTTTAATAGATCTTGTCACATCCCCACTTGAGAGTAACATAACCTTTGTTGATAATGAGCTCACCACTTTCATCATTTGGGATATTTGTGTCTCTAAATGGCAAATTCTCCACTGTGGTGGAAATAGCATTCAGGATTGGGTGATCAGTCTCTGCCTGTGATTGGACTGAGTCTGTCAAAAACTTAGATGACACTCCCTCTGCTGCTAGGGTCCTCCCCAGAAATTGACTCAGTCAGCTTGTTAGGCGACATGTTAATTTCTTCTCATAGCAAATTTAACAAATCCTTTCAAATTGATTGGAAAAATAGGAATGAAAACACCAATCCTGAATTCTATTGCAAGCCAGAACCGGTCTACCACTTTGACAGCTGTCAAACTGCAGCGTGGCCAGGGCTCTGCCCCGGTCGTTGGACGTTGGATCGGCTGAGGGCCTATCTACGAGGTACTAAGGTTCTGTTTGCGGGAGGAGTTTGAATACCATCCTCACCTCCTTCCCGCATTTTGGCTTGGGAAGCTCCCAACGGTTTCGGCCATTGGAGATGCTGAGATTAACAGCGGTAGCCTTTAGAGGGGCAGAAGACCTGCAGCGAAGAGTACAGGTAGTGAGAGTAGGTTTAGGAAAGTGAAAGGCTGCAGCGTGATCGGGGTGCCTCCAGAGTAAGATTGTTGGAATCAGAGATGGCAGAATCACAAAAGGCTAGCCACCATGTCAGGAGAGTGGAGGGGGTGGCTCAATGGCCATCATGCTCTCTTAAGCCCAGCAGCCGCAGAACAGATGGCTTCATTTTACAGCCCCAAACCAAAGGACAAGGCTGCAGGAACCCGAAAGGGCTCCAAGGCAGCAGAGAGGGACGAACGCCGCAGAGACAAGGCACTGGATAAAATGTAGGCTTGAGGGAACGAGCAAAATGAGGAGGAAATGGCGCCCTGCATAATTTCCCACCCAAATGAGGCTGTTATCCAGAGGAGAGAGGCAGCTGCAAACTGACAGGACTGCAGTAGCAGAAGCGGCTGTAGCTGCCACTATGAAGAGCAGGAATCTATTGAGGCTTCTGAGATCAGAAACTTTTTCTCTATCTGCCCAGCAACAGAGCAACTGACAGTTACTGATCAGAGGTACAGAATGGCTCCAGAAGGAACCTTTACTCCCATGTCAGCTGGGATCAGACCAGTTAGGGCACAGGAACCTGAGTTCCAGGTTAATATGAAGGCTATGTTAAATGAGGCAGTAAGGCAAGGAGTGTCAGCTGTCTTGAGACAGACTAGGGGTTCTCCCTCAGAGGTTTCTACTTCCTCATCCAGATGCAGTAGGAGACACATACAGAATCAGGTGCATATATTCCTGCTGTAAGCTGCCACTCCATCACATCTGACAGTGACCAGCTGATGGACAGGAACTATTCCGATGATGAGGGCCTCAACGACGCTGACCAAGGCTCTATGCCTGGCTTGTTCCAACCTGCCATCTTTAGATCTCTCCTCTTTAAGGCCAAAAAGGCTACAGGGCGAAGCTTAATCCCTGAACCACAGGAGCCTGCAGACCCCTCTGAAGACCCCAATGACCCATTGTTTTCTGAGAAAACAGTCACAGCAGATGTCATCCCTGCACCAAAGATGTTCACCACAGTCATCCAAAGACAGTGGTCATCCCTCGGGTCCGGTCCAAGCCCTTCCTCCCTAGACAAGAAATTGTTTAAAGTAGGAGGCGATCTTTCCAAGGCCCTGAAAGTGCCCGATGTCGATGCCCCAGTTGCAGCCCTGCAAGCCAACTCAGACATCCCTGGGGAGCCTGAGGACTCACTGAAGGCTGAGGACAAGAAGGCTCAGCAAACATTGCAAAGAACACACCTGTCAGCAGCATGGGCAGTGAAAGCTTCCACAGCCACATCTTTCTTCAACAGGGCCTCTCTCATCTGGCTCCAGGAGCTACAGGAGAGAATTCCACTGGATGATGTCAGATCACACCTGCATGTGAACAAACTATTGACAGCAGTTGAATTTTCAGCTGATGCCACACTGAGTGCTGCCAGCAGTTGAATTTTCAGCTGATGCCACACTGAGTGCTGCCAGATTTGTGTCCAGGGCAATAGGGAACAGGGACCTCTCGTCGCTTGCTCTGTCTAAGCAATGGCAGGCTGATATGAGGCACAAGTGGAGGTTGGCCACGGCCCCATTTAAAGGGGATAGATTGTTTGTAGAGGCTCTGGACAAGGTCCTAGTGGACTCCAAGGACAAAGGGAAGGTTTTGCCATCCAAGTCCAGAAAAAGTGCCTATGCCAGACGCCCCTATTATAGGACCCCTGAAACAGGAGGGGGATTCCCCAGACCCCAGAGGTCTTTAACCCCCAGGCAGAAACAAAGCCAGGACAGGACAGGTAGAAATCATCTTTTTAACAATAATCGGCCCTTTTGAGGGGCTGGGGGTTGTCCCTTCCGATGCCCCAGATAAAATGGAGACCAACCCTTCCATTGGGGGATGTCTGGCCTTCTTTGCCAGGCATTGGGAGGAAGTAACCACTGACACCTGGGTCCTGGAGACAGTACACTCTGGACTGTCTGTAGAATCCCTCTCTATGCCCCTGAGGTTTTTCATTTGTTTCCCTATCTCTAAGAATGCAGAGAGAAGGAACCTTCTGGAAACAGCTATTCAGCACCTGCTGGAGATTCAGGCTATTCAGCCAGTGCCTGAGGGTCAACAAGGCATGGGATTCTATTCCATATTGTTTGTAATCCCAAAAGCCTCGGGGGGATGGAGGGCAATTCTGGATTTGAAGCTCCTTAACCGCTGAGTGAAATACAGGTGGTTCAAGATGGATTCACTCCAGTCTATCCTGGAGGGAATTAGGGAGGGAGACTTCCTGACCTCCGTTGATTTAATGGAGGCCTATCTCCATGTCCCTATTATCCCTGCTCATCAACAATTCCTCAGGTTCTGCTACAATGGGAGGCACTACCAATACAGGGCCTTGCCCTTTGGACTTTCCTCAGCCCCGGTCATTCACTAAGCTGTTGGCAGCCCTGGCAGCCCACCTTAGGGCTATACCAGTTAGGGTCCACTGTTATCTCAGTGACATACTGGTCCAGTCATCTTCCCCATCTAGAGCTGTAGAAGATTTAGAGATCACCATTCAGGTGCTCCAAGAGTATGGCTTCTCTGTCAACAAGGCCAAAAGCCACTTCACTCCCACCAATACCTTACTCTATCTGGGAGCTGTAATAGATACTATTTTCTGCAAGGTGTCCTTATCTCAAGAACGTCAGGAGAGTATCAGGGAATTAGTTGGACAAGTGAGATCTAAACCTAGAGTATCCCTGGCTATGCTTTCTAAGCTCCTGGGGAAAATGATATCATGCATTAATATAGTGCCCTGTGCTAGACTGCACGCCAGGTCACTCCAATGGTTCCTTCTACCTCATCAGAAGACAGGTAGGAGTTGTTCCTTCTTACAGGTCAGATTAACTCCATTGGTCCTTAAATCTTTAAGATGGTGGTCATCTGAGGCGCTTTCCATGGGACTCCTATTCAAGGAACCGGACAGATTAGTGCTGACCACAGATGCCAGTCTTCATGGCTGGGGTGCCCACATTCAATCCAGGGTGCTTCAAGGACAATGGTCACAGACAGATTTGGACCATAATATCAATTGGCTAGAGCTTCGGGCAGTCCATCTGGCCCTGAGACAATTAGAGGACGTGGTCTCAGGTAAGGACATCCTAATCTTGACTGACAATGTGCCTACCAAGGCACACATTAACCGCCAAGGGGGGACTCATTCATGGCCTCTGATGCTGGAGGCAGAGCAGCTCTGTTTATGGGCAGAGAGACACCAGGTATTGCTCAGAGCTGAGCACATTGCAGGTGTGGCCAATGTTGAGGCTGACTGGCTTAGCAGGGCCACCATTGACCATGCAGAGTAGTGTTTGCATCCCGATTTGTTTCAGGAGCTGTCGGAGCACTTTGGATGCCCAGCACTGGATCTCTTCACTTCCCAGGACAACACACAACTCCTGAGATTTTATTCCAGGTTTGCGGTTCCAGGGGCGGAGGGAACGAATGCCTTACGCAGCCCTTGGCCATGGGAGCTCCTGTATGCCTTTCCTCCTCTGTCCCTGATCCTGAGGATCATCCAGAAACCATTGGTGGAAAGAGCAGAGCTTATCCTTGTAGCCCCTCATTGGCCCAGGAAGCCATGGTTTGCAGACGTAGTAAACCTTTCCATTTCTAGACCTTGGAGGATACCAAAGGACAGAGTGTCACTCAGCCAGGGGCCAATCTTGCATCCAGTGCCCCAGTGGCCCTCACTTGGCCATCTGGAGATTGAGCGGGGATCTCTGATCTGGGACAATTATTCCTCTAGAGTAATAAGAACTATTCAGGCCTCCAGGAGACCCTCCACCAACTGCATCTACGATGTAACCTGGAAAGCTTTCAGCACATGGTGTTGTAAGTATGACATTGTCCCTTCTGGGGCCTCGATTGCTCAGGTGCTGGACTTCCTCCAAGAGGGCCTGGACAAGGGGCTTTCACCTAATACTCTGCGGAGGCAGGTTGCAGCCTTGTCCTCTGTTCTGTCCTTGGGGGA
>CM019155.1:33978004-34003537 GCA_009733165.1 Naja naja
AAAAAAAAATCACCATTGTTAAGTTTGGCATGAAGAGTCAGACGCGAGGAGTTCCAGCAACAAAAGACTTTATTAGTGACTACAGCTCGAATGGACCCGTCCCGGCTTGGCTACGGCTGCTTCTTATAGCCTGCAGCCGTAGCTGCCAGCCAATGGGAGTGCAGGGATTCTCCCGCACTATTTAACCAATACCATTTGACATTTTACAAGAACAGTTCAAATAAACCAATAACATTCAAACCTACATACATAACACCCCTCCCCACTAGGTTCAGTCCATACCAAACCCCAACCTATCTAATGTATTCCTTTAAATAGGTGGGGCTCTTACGTGTTACGTTGAGACCTCGTGGTTCAGAAGTTAACGTTCTCACCCAGTGAGAGAGGAAATGTGTCTGCTGACATTTCCCTGTTGGACTTCCTGTGAAAGGAGACCTGTTAATGTTAGAATCTGGTCCTCCTCCAACCCATCTCCATTCCAATGTCAGCACCCAAGTCAGGTAGTGATGTGCAATCTTCCACTTCTAAGGATGGATCTTGGCTTTGTGACAGGGTTCGGGATGGGTCCTGTCGTCGCAATGGCTCGTTACACATGGGGTTGATTCCTGTTGCTGATTTTCTCCTGTTCCCCCCCTTCCCCCTAGAAGAAACATCAGGTGAGGGACCTAGAGGGAGACAGGGGCGATGTTCTTGAGGGACCTGGTCTAAGTTGGTCAATGTGCCTGCTCCAGAGAAGGCCATCCTCTGTTGTACCCTGTAAGAACGAGGGCCTGTGATGTGAGTTATTTCAGCAGGAATCCACAAAGGGTCACCTAGAAGGTTCCTAGCATAGACAGAATCTCCCACACTAAAAGAACGAACTTTGGAAGTGGAATCCAGTGGTGCGTTGGGTGCGTAAGTGGGATGGAGGCGGTCAAGGGAGACCTAAGTTTCCTGCCCATCAACAACTCTGCTGGGGACAAGTTAGTGATGGGCTAGGAGTGATGTGTTGAACACTAAGAAGCTTTTCAAGCTTCTCAGTGATGTCCCCAGGACCCAGCTGCTGAAGCTTCTCTTTGGTAAAGCGTACCATGCGTTCAGCCCGGCCGTTGGCCGAAGGGTGCCCAGGGGCAGTAAGGGCATGTCTGATGCCCTGTTGAGCTAGAAAGGATTCAAAAATGTTAGATGTGAATGAGGGCCATTGTCAGAGACAAGGACATCTGGTAACCCATGGGTTACAAACAATTTCCTGAGCTGCTTGATAACAGCCTCAGTAGTAGTGGATGTCATTGGAATTACCTCTAGCCATTTGGAGTATGCATCTACTATCACTAGAAAAGTGTGCCCTCTTGTAGGGCCTGCAAAATCAATGTGGATTCTAGACCATGGGCCCCTAGGACATTCCCATTCCTGTGTGGGGGCGTGAGGTGGGGCAGGTCTGACTACCTGGCAATTGGGACAAGAGGCTACCAGTTTTCAACCATTTTGTCAATACCTGGCCACCATACATAACTCCTGGCCAAACCTTCATCCTTATATCCCAGGATGACCTCATGTAACATTTCCAAAACCTCCCTTTGCAGTTTTGCAGGAATAACCACCCTGTTACCCCCAATATACATCCTCTTAATACAGATAATCAGTTTGCCTGGACTTAAAAGGTTGGGCAAGGTGAGGTAGATCTTGAAGAGGCCAATTTCTTAATCCAGCCCATAACAGGTGCCAACACAGCATCTTGGCAGTTTCTTTGGCAATCTCAGCAGCATGGACTGGAAGCTTAGCAACGGTCTCCAGGAAAAAGGTGTGAGTTTCAAGTTCAAAGTCCTCCTTGTGGCAAGGTAGTGGGCAACGACTCAGTGCATCAGCATGTCCAATGTCCTGCCAGGCCTGTGAATCAGTTTGTAGGAATAGGCTGCAAGAAATTCAGTCCACCTCAGCATTCTTGGTGACAGGATATTAGGTGTAGGTTTGTCTCCTGCCACAATGCCTAGTAAAGGTTTGTGATCTGTAACAATGGTGAATGACCTGCCATACAGATATTCATGAAATTTCTTAACAGCTGCAACAACTGCTAAAGCCTCCTTGTCCAATTGGCTATAATTCCTCTCTGCTTTGGACAGCGTGCGAGAGTAAAATGCAATTGGGGCTTCCCGTCCATTGGGAAGCCTGTGACTCAAAAACCCCCCCACTCCAAAAGGGGATGCATCACAAGTCAGAACACAGGTAAATTCTCAGGAATGTATCAAACAGCATCAGACGTGATTAGTCTCTTAATACTGTTAAATGCTGACTGTTCCTTCCGCCCCCAGATCCAAACAGCATTCTTATCAAGTAGGCGATGTAAGGGCTCAGCAATAGATGCTTTGTGAGGTAGAAACATGTGGTAAAAGTTAATAAGGCCAAGGAAGGCCTGCAAATCTGCCTTGCATCGAGGTTTAGGGGCTTCATTGATTGCTTTAACCTTGGCATCAGTAGGATGGATGCCATGCTTGTCAATCATATACCCCAGGAACTCAACTCTGTCTGTTTTGAGTGTACATTTGTCTTCCTTGACTTTTAAACCTGCTTTTCTGAATCTGGTAAGGACTTCTCTGAGTCTTTCTTGAAGCTGAGTGTCATTTTCAGCAGAGATTAATACATCATCAAAATAAGGTACTACCCTGGCAGTCCTTGCAACATTCTTTCCATAAGGCTCTGAAAAATGCCAGGTGCCACGCTTACTCCAAATTGTAGTCTTTTACATTTGAAGGCACCTCTATGGGTCACAATTGTTTGTGCCTCTGCAGTGGCATCATCAACTGTTAATTGTTGATATGCCTGAGCCAAATCCGTTTAGCAAATACTGTACCCCTGCCAAGGGAATGGAGCAGATGATGCACAACTGGTACAGGATATGCGCTCTGTTGCAGCGCATGGTTAAGTGTCCCCTTGTAGTCACCACAGATTCTCACTGACCCATCAGACTTGACTGGTGTGACTATGGGTGTTTCCCATCTGGAGTGGTCAGTAGGCTCTAAAACCCTTGAGCAATGAGTTTATCTAATTGTGCATCAATTTTTCCTTTAAAGCAAATGGGACCCTCCTGGGCTTTAAACGAATTGGGGGCACCTTGGGGTCTAGGCTGAAAGCAATAGGGGTCCCCATATACTTGCCCAGTCCTTCGCTGAAGACCTCTGGAAACTCAGACTTCAAGGACTCTTCCCAGTCAGAACTGCTCACGTGATGGATGCCAGTCACCTCGATGCCAAGTGGCTTGAACCACTCAAGTCCCAGCAAACTTGGGCGATCCTTGTCCACGATGGTCAGGGGCAAACGTTTGGTGTGGCCTTTAAACTGCACGTTGAAATCTCTCGCTCCAACTACTGGAATCTTGTTCCCTTGGTAGTCTTTGAGAGTCAGTGCTTGCTTCTGGAAATGCTTTTTCTGAATTTTGGGAAAAAGTCTGTGGATAGTGTCCCATGACACCATAGATAAATAAGAGCCTGAGTCCACTTCCATTTGGCAAGGTCTTCCTTCAATAAACACCTTTACATGTACTTTTCTGCTTTTTAAGGGTGAAGAATGACCAATAGTGATTGTTTGGTGTGTTTCATTCTTGCCATTTGCTTCTAAATTTCGCCCCATTTTTCAAGGAAATTGTTGGGCTTAAAGTCTCTATCAGGAATTTCTTCCTAGCTGGTGGAGTTCTGGATGATTTGCAGACTCTGGCTATGTGACCCCGTTTCTCACAACGTAGGCAAATGGAGTCAAAGAACTTGCAATCAGTGCGGGGGTACAGCCTCTGCAATAGAACCCTTGCCTGTTCTTCCCAGAGTCTTTTCTTTTCTTCTCCATTCTGAGTTTAAAAATCCCCTCCTCTGCCTCACTGCCATCAGAATCAGAGTCTATTTGTTCGCAATGAGTAGATGTGGATTTATCCCCATCAGAATGGCTTGAGGCCTGGCTTGAGGCCTTGTTAATCTTTTCATGGCCGCTGCTGAGGACTTGGTGGCTTCCGCTGAAACAGCTTCTTCAATGGCCTCTTTAAACGTGATCTTAGGTTTCATTAATAGTTTGCTTTGTAAAACCTTATCTTTAAGGCCTAAAACAAACCGATCACGCATGGCCTCTTCTAAGTTGGTAAAGTCACAAGCACCCCAATGTCCCTTAAACTTGCCACGAAGTCATTAACATTCTCGCTATCCCCTTGATCCCGACGGTAAAATTCGTGTCTCTTAATGAGGCACGATACTTGTGGGGCGTAATGGGCTCTCAAAATTTTTTCTAATCGGGCCATTCCATTACCTTCAGCTCTGCTGCTCCCGCCAACGCCTTCGCCATTTTGAAGACTGCCGGACCGCAGTGCGTGAGAAAGACCGCCCTCTTCCGTCTCTCGGGGATGCCGGCGAGATCGTTCCCTCCAGGAACATGTGGAAGCGATCCGCATACGATTCCCAGTCTTCCGTCGCGGATCGAACGGTGCTGGGGGTGTGTTCAGCGCAGCCATCTCGCTCAGTTGCTTGTTCGTCGCGTCGTCTTCTCTTCAGGGAAATCCCACCTTCGCGCCAGTGTTAAGTTTGCATGAAGAGTCAGACGCGAGGAGTTCCAGCAAAAGACTTTATTAGTGACTACAGCTCGAATGGACCCGTCCCGGCTTGGCTACGGCTGCTTCTTATAGCCTGCAGCCGTAGCTGCCAGCCAATGGGAGTGCAGGGATTCTTCCTGCACTATTTAAACCAATACCATTTGACATTTTACAAGAACAGTTCAAATAAACCAATAACATTCAAACCTACATACATAACAACCATGTTCATTTGTTGCCACAATACCATGCCACCAAAGAATCTTATGACACTTTAAGCACAGTGCAATTGTTATCAAGTAGATTGTTATGGATCTGAATCAACTTCAACTTCAGACATAGGTGTTCAAAGAAACATTGTTTACTGTCATGCCTCCATTGGAGTCTGAATCTGAGGAGGAAGACAAACAGCCATCAGGGAGCGGGAGAGGGGCTCCGTTGGCTGTGGAGGAAACTAGGGAAGGGCAAGTCAGGCTCAGCAGAGCAGGGAAGAGGTAGAACAAGGGAGAAGGGGTTCAGAGGAAGACCAAGGGACCTACCGTCTCTTCATCCTAGGGCATGCAGGGAAGAACAGAGAAGAGAGCAACATGGGTTGCATGGCTTATGAGGGAGGAAAGGGCCCTGATTCCCTTCACAAGGCACACCCAGAAAGGGAGTTTAAAGGAGAACCAGTTGGGAGGGGCGTTTGTTGGGAACAAACGTTGAGTTTATCTAATGTTGGCTGCTGTTATCTTAGTTCCTGGCATCCTCCCAACTGGTTGGATTTATTGCCATGTTATTTCACTTCTGGAACTCCTTATCTTGCCCTGCCGGATTTATTACCTTATCTTGTTTTGTTGGATTTATAGTTTAAAGGTTTCTGTTTACACCATTTTGGACTGGAATATCTGCAGCCAATGGTGGTTGCAGGTTCCTGGGAGAGTTCTTCTCCAGATCAGAAGGTAACCAGGACATTGGGGGTAAAGTTGGAGCTAATAAAGGGACTTCTACTTATTATTTGGCTGGGTTGCCTTTGTGCCATGCCCAGATCATCACATTTACTTTCAGAACTTGTATTATTATTATGGTTGGTCACACAATAAGACAAATGTTTAGACTGGATTTGGCATTTTTCTCTACCTATCGTTTCCTTCCCTAGGAGCTGAGATAGGCAAATGTTTGATAGTGTTAGACGTAGAGTCATAGTTCCCCAAGACACTTTTCCAAAAGCAACTGGACTTCCCTTGTTTTTTCTTTGACAATGTTTCGCTTCTTCTCGCTTCTCAAGAAGCTTCTTCAGTTCTCTTGGATGAAAAGCAAAACATTTTCTAGCTGCCTTTTGGAAAAGCACCTTTGGGACAACGATGGAGAATCTCCATAGACACACAGAATCATAGAATCGTTTTTACTTCTATTTACTTCCATTTGTGATTTTATCCTGTTCTTTCTCTTCTCTTCTGCTGTCTCCCGGTACTGCCACATCCACTATTCTTTGTCTTTTTTGACAATTGTTAAGCCTGGAGTGTTATGTGGCAGACACTTTTCTATTTGAATTCAGAAGTCCAAAGGCAGTTTAATTTTTTCATTTTATATTATTTTGTCTATTTTGTCATTTCACCAATTTGTATTTCCAGGCAAATGGCACTTTTTGCAGATATTTCAGTGCACCCTTGCTGCTACTTTATTATACCATTGCTTATAGTACGTCCGTGCAATCTTCTTGCAGCAGCTAGCCAGATAGTTTCTGTGCAGAAATGGTATTTGCTTTCTGTTGTTATCTTCTCAGTTCTGGCTTTGTATGCACTTGTTTTTAAGGCTTAGTCTTGTGCAGCCAGAATTAGCCCCTCTACCTCTTTCTTCAACTTTTCTGCTATTAGCCATTGCCAGATCTTGTTGTTATCCCCTATGCCTGTGTGTGTGTGTGTGTGTGTGTGTGTGTGTGTGTTTGCCATTCCATGTAATACTTTGCCTTGTACATCTATTTTTGTCAGGCATGAATGATGGGGGCATGTGTAAAGCTCCACTTAAACTGATTTATTTTTTTTTATTTATGAGATTTCTATGCCGCCCTATCTCCCTGAGGACTCAGGGCAGCCTACAATCATAAAAAAGAACAATACAAAAATTAAAAAACTATTAAACCGGAAATCTCACAAACCATTAAAATTTAAAACTACAGCTACAAACCTCCCCCCCCATCAGTCCAGGTAGGCAAGTTGGAACAGCCATGTTTTTAGGTCACGGCAGAAAGATCGGAGGTCAGGGGCCACCTGAAGCTCCAGGGGCAACTGGTTCCATAGGGTGGGTGCTCCCACAGAGAAGGCCCTACACCTGGGGGTCACCAGCCAGCATTGCCTGGCTGATGGCACCCCAAGGAGGCCCTGCTGGTGGGAGTGCATGGGACATCGGGAAACTATTATTGGCAGCAGGATCTCCCACAAATACCCCAGTCCAATGCCATGAAGGGCTTTATAGGTCAACACCAGCATGTATGCATAGGAATCATTATTTATGTATGCATAGGAATCTGGTCTAATAAATCAACTATTTTGGTGCTCAGTTAGAGTTAATGGAATTCAAGAGGGATTAGATTTAGTCTGCTTGTGGCAACATAGGAAATCTAACTAGATTCCTCTTTTGACTCCACCCCCAGGCTCTGCCATTCCTTCTTATATACTTTTTTATTCTTCATTTGGTCTTTCTTGTAGACCACTTTGGTCTGTCTAATATTCAATAAACCTTTCAAATAGCTTCACTGCATCATCTTCACTGTTTCCCAATGTCTTTTTTTTCAACTGTGTGATATACTTGCAACATTCTATGCCAACCTATGCTCTTTGGTAAGTAACATCTACCAACATCGCTGCATGGATGAAGGGCATGATTGATTGTCATTATTTTTCTGGTCTTCCTATCCAGGGTTTTCATTCTGCTTGAATCCAGACCATTATTCCAACTGTATATATAATGACTACAATTGCCCAAGTGTTAATCTCCTTGATGGTACTTCCTTCACTGAATTTGGACTTTAGGATCTATTTTACTCTCACTACTAATTTTCTTTACTTTGATTTGCATGTTATCATATTGAAGGTTCCTCAGATATTTGTAATGATCGTCTTCATTCAGATACTTGATGTAATTTCTATAAGACACCATGATTCTTTCATTTTCACTATTTTTTCCTGTTGATAGTTGGGATGGCACATTTGTCCAGACCAAACTCAACAATCTTGGCTGCATACACAAATGGTGTTCAGCAATAATTCTATTTCAGATTTTGCTTTTCCATATAGCCTCAGATAATATAATGGAGGTGGAATAGCCTGACAGATTATTTTTGATGTTTGATACCATGGTCTGACTTATTCAATACTGTTGACAGAGGAATTGGTGCACTGGCAAACAATAGTGATGATAGTAAGTCTAGAAATAATTTTCTCTTGATATTAACCTCCCAGTCTATCACCTTTGACCAGCAACTGGGCCTTCCATTGTGGTATTGATCTTTGTGCAAAGCTTCTAATGTTTCTACTGACCCGTGTTATTTTTAGGTAATTGGTTATCTTGTCATATGGCAGAGAGTCAAATGGTTTCTTATAATCACTCCAAGCTACATTCAAGACAGTCTTCCTTCTCTTACAGTTTTCCAGAATCATTTCATCTTTTACTTTTGGACTGCATCAGCTAATACACCAGCTACGGAATAGAGTAGAATAGAATTCTTTATTGGCCAAGTGTGATTGAACACACAAGGAATTTGTCTTGGTGCATATGCTCTCAGTGTACATAAAAGAAAAGATACATTCATCAAGAATCAAGAATCATAAGGTAAAACACTTAATAATAATCATACAGTACAATAAGCAATTAAGTCATATTAGGAACCAGTCAAAAAAATCATTAGGATACAAGCAACAAGGTTGCAGTCATACAGTCATAAGTGGGAGGAGATGGGTGAAAGGAAGTATGGGAAGATTAATAGTAATAGTAATGCAGACTTAGTAAATAGTTGGACAGTGTTGAGGGAATTATTTGTTTAGCAGAGTGATGGCATTCAGGAAAAAGTTGTTCTGGTGTGCAGTGCTCTATATAGCATTTTTCTGAGGGCAGGAGTTGAAACTGTTTACATCCAGGATGTGAGAGGTTTGTAAATATTTTCACAGCCCTCTTTTTGATTCATGCAGTATACAGGTCCTCAATGGAAGGCAGGTTGGTAGTAATTTGTTTTTTCTACAGTCCTAATTACTCTCTGAAGTATGTGTCTTTCTTGTTGGGTTGCAGAACCAAACCAGACAGTTATAGAGGAGCAGATGACAGATTCAATAATTCCTCTGTAGAACTGTATCAGCAGCTCCTTGGGCAATTTGAGCTTTCTGAGTTGGCACAGAAAGAACACTCTTTGGTGTGCTTTTTTGATGATGTTAAGTGTTTTTGATATTAAGTGTCCATTTTAGATCTTGTGATATGATAGAACCTAGAAATTTGAAAGTCTTTACTGTTGATACTGTGTTGTCTAGTATTGTAAGAGGTGGTTGTATGGGAGGGTTTCTCCTAAAGTCTGCCACCATTTCTACGGTTTTGAGTGTGTTCAGTTCCAGATTGTTCCAGTTGCACTACAAGGCAAGTTGTACAATTCCTGTCTGTATGCAGATTCATCATTGTCTCGAATGAGACCAATCACTGTTGTATCATCTGCAAACTTCAGTATTTTAACAGATGGATCATTATCAATATGAAAACTATTGGTAAGTAGCAGTGGTGGGATTCAAAACTTTTTACTACCAGTTCTGTGGACGTGGCTTGGTGGGTGTGGTGTGGCTTGGTGGGCGTGGTGTGGTGGTTGTGGTGTGGTGGGCGTGGTGTGGTGGGCATGGCAGGGAAAGGATACTATAAAGTCTCCATTCCCTCCCCACTCCAGGGGAAGGTTACTGCAAAATCCCATTCCCTCTTCACCCCACTAACCTGCTTTCCAGCTCTGTTCTCCTATGCAGGGCAACAAAAGAAGACCCAGCCGATCAGCTGGGAGTTGGGAGGCAGCGAATAGATGGTGGTGGAGCCAGTCAGAGGTGGTATTTGCCGGTTCTCTGAACTATTCAAAATTTCCACTACTGGTTCTCCAGAACTGGTCAGAATCTGCTGAATACCACCTCTGGTAAGTAGGTAATTGGCCTATGCTGCCCTTTTTGCTGGATCTTTCATTATCAGGTAAGTTTTGCAATATGCAAAGTAACTCTATTTTCTAATTCATGAGAAGTATTCTTAATATTTTAATAAAATTTGGTTTAACTGGTCTGTATCCAAATATGAAGTAATAGTATAGAGTTGCATTTGATCCTCACTGCTAATGATACCTATCTTGAAATTCAGCATTTAATGTATCACCACAATAAATTAAAGAAAAATAATTAGAGGCAAAACAGCCTATGCCTAACTCTTATGAGGCAACACAGTGTTTTGCATAAAAAGGCAGTGAGGTTGAAAGTGATAGTGAGGTTGGGGTGATACTATCCTTCCAGTTTTGGGTTGCTAGAATAAGCATAAGCAAGGTTATCCAAAGTTTTTAGCAATTTTAAATGGTCAACCAGTGCAGTTCACAAAGTAGGAGTGTTATACAGACATATCATTACCATATTCTAGATTAATTAAAGCTTCCAGGTCATCTTCAATGACACATAGCCTCATATGAAATGTATCACAATAGTCAATAGTGCAAAGGTTTTCCTGGGCACAGCTAATATCTGCTCTTCAAGAAGAAGCTCTTTGAAATCAATATAAGCCATCTTAGAAAATAAGAACGGTAAAGATTGTGGCTGAGTGCTTGGTGAGTATATAGTTGTTATATACCAATTATATAGCAGTAGCAATAGCACTTAGATCTATAGACCACTTTTATGTGCTTTTATGGCACTTTCTAGTCAGGAAAGTGCTTTTATGGCACTTTCTGGTCAGGGTGTCAAACTGAGGCTGGATCTGACCCATGGGACATTTAGATATGACCCACAGGGCCACCCTGGAAACATAGGACCGGCCTATGGTGCCTCTTCCAGCAAAAATGGAGCTCAGGAAGGCTACGTGTAGCCCTCCCAGGATCTGTTTACGGCCACAACGGCCTCCTGCAGTCTTCTTCCAGCAAAAACAGTTCTCCATTTTCACTGGCAGAGGGCTGCAGGATGCCACCACGGCCAAAAATGGGGCCCAAGGGTGCCCCCAACATGTGTGACTTTGAGCTGACCATGGCCACCCTGGCCATAGCCACCCCAGACACCTGAGGTCAAACATAACACTGATGCAGCCTTCAATGAAATCAAGTTTCACACCCCTGCTGTACGTGGTTCACAGAGTGAGCATATTGCCTCCAAAATCTGGGTCCTCATTTTACCAACTTGGAAGGATAGAAGGATGAGTCAACCTGGAACCAGGAGGATCAAACTTTTGGCACTGAGTAGAGTTATCCTGCAATACTGCATTCTGTGCCACCACAGCTCCATATATCCTCTTGCCATCCCTTACACTTGTGATTTATGGCTTGTGACTAAAAAGGGAAGACTATGGAAAGAAGGAAATTATACTGTAACATTAGAGAAAGACAGTAAAATATAAGGCACTTGTATTTGTATTTCTTTTTAACTTTTTCATTTCTTTCTCTTTCCTATTTTTTTCTTTGCATTTTCCCCCACTTACTTATTACTTTTCTTTACTTTCCTTACTATAATGGAAAGATAGCCATTATCTTTCAAAATTTGTATTTTGTTTTTACTAATTCAGGGGATCAGATCATTTCCTTGTGGTGAATAGATATTGTTTGTAACTCTTCAGGTGTGGTTTCAGTTATTTGTGAACAGGCAGGCCCTCCATAATGGCTATTACCCACAATGTATTCTTATAATTCCAAATATAATCAAAGTCCTGAAAGGTTGCTAAAAGTTTGAATCTAAGATAAGAGTATATTAAAAATCCCTGAAATTAACTGGTTGCTTCACAGACATCTTCCACCACAATCACAACCAATTCCACAATGGTTATTCCAATTTCTCTTTAGCTTCTACATTATCTTGAGAACCAAAGATACTTGCTTTCGAGACTTTAAGGAAAAGTAGCTCAACTAATAGTTTTGGATGGTTAAGGGAAACCTGTTAAGGGAAACAGTGGCCCGTATGGGCAGATACTTTTGACCAATTATGTTACTTTGAAATTGGGTCATTCTGCCTGTTCCCCATTAAGTGGGGAAACTATTTCACACTGTGATACAGATGATATAAACACATGTACATACACATACACTCATACACATGCTAAACTCATTGAATCATTCAATATTAGTTACATTTTTATCTTGTTAAAGTTACTGTTTTTTTTCAATGAAGTCAATGGGACTTTGCCTTGTTCCACTGCCCTGAGGCTATCAATAATTTTTGCAATGTTCAACAAATAGGATAACCGTTTTACTATGTGCCCAGATTCCAATTAGTATGTGATGACTCATCAATCAAACATTAATTGAAATGGTCTTGTAAATAATTGAGAGATCCCATGTCATTTTTATAGGTTTTTTAATACAATAAATGGTAGTGATTTTGATCCTAAGACTCATTGTACCAAGTAATAAAAAGAGACAATAAGGGGAAATGACACCTAGTTGTATTGCCATGGAAGTTGCCTGTTGAATCTTGACCTTGATGGATTTCTGCATCATGCAGTTAAACCCAAAGCTCTTCATAATGACATATTTCATGTGTTTGTTAGTTTGTTTTGCTATAGCAGACTGTTATAGTTGTTTTCTGGAATCTGTCACTATGAACAGTATTGGATTTGATTCAGGTAGAGACCTGACAACTCTCTGTGTGCTGTGTGTTATTTCTACTGTGAGGAGCACTTCATGCATCTGTCACAATACAATTAATAGGGTTCCGGTTTTGAGCCTCCCCGAAGATGGCCTGCTGACCGCGATCGTGTGCGGCTTTGGTCCGTGCTTCGGCATCGGAGAGCCTCGATCTTTTAGATTTGGGGCAGAATCTGCCTCATAGGGGTGGTGGAGGAAGGGCAGACCATCAGCCGGGTAGAGGGGAGCTGCAAATCCCACCCCCTGGTTTGGCAAAGCTCCCTCCCAAAGATGCCTAAAGCGGTGGTCCAAAATGGCCACCCTGAAGGGGAGAATTAGACTGGAATAACTTTTGGACAGGAAAGAGTGGAAGAAGTGATCAGCAGGAAGAACAGGACAATATAATCAAATGGAAATTACCCTCTGGATTAACATAACAAAGTAACTTTAAGAAAGGACTCAGAGCGGCGAATTGAAGGAAGTTTTAAAAAGGTGTGAATTGTCTTTGACAGCAACAGAGCTTCGAGCTGAAAGAGGTAGAGGCTGAAGAAGGAATTACACAACTAACTTGGATGAGTATATCTTGATTTTATATAAGCACTAATTCAACCTGAACTATAGATTGCTAAAGAGGAAGTTTATACTAACTGGATCTTTTGGGGGGACTGTGGTTTGAAAAGATCTGAATAATTGGGAAGGAAAAGAAAAGAGGAGGTGTGGACTTGTTAGAACAAAGAGTGCCATCTGAGTTAAATTCAACTTGACTTTCTTTTTTTAAAAAAAATCTGTTTCTTAAAAATACAAGAAAAATTGATACAATAAAATAAGAGTTTTGGAAAATTGAAATATTGAAGTAAAGAAAGATATATGAAGATTCTGCCCTTGGATTAATTGTTGATTCTGTTATGGACTTGGTATTGGACTAGCTGAGGATTAAAAGTTGAGAGGAAGGAAACAAAAGCGGACTGCTGGAAATTAACTTTAAAGACACTAACTGGATTAAATAGAAAATTGTAAAATGGCAATATCTCTTCAAGCACTAAAAATAGAACTTGGAAACATTAAGGAAACTTTACAGGAAAGAGGTGAAACTTTGGGCTTCATTTTTAAATTTTTTGAAGAGGCGATTGCAGAGTATGAACAACAAAGACAAAGTACAGAAGAAGAGGTGGAGCAAATTTCAGAAGGGGTCATCTTTAATCATCATCAAGAACAAAGGAATCCAGAAGGAAAGAGAAAAAGAATTGGGAATAAATACTGGAAGTCTGAGAAATTGATTAAAGAGGGAAATATCCAGAAAATAAAAAAGGGGAAAAGAAGCAGCAGAAATCAAGGGAAGATAGTAAAAAGAGAGAGGGGTTAAAACTGAGTGAATAATAAAGGGAAATGTTAGGGAAAGAAGGAGAAGAAACAGGATTTGGGAACAAAGGAATATGGGAATTTTTAAAAATGGGGTAAATTTCTTACACAGAGATAATGGCTGAATGATACTGGGAGAGGATTCTGCAAGGTGCTGGGGAATAATATAGATAAATTTGTAGTTGTGAAATGGGGACAAAAAAGATGGATAATAGAATTGTTATTTTTTGGTAATGGTCTCTTCCTTTATGTTTAAGAGGCAAATACAATAAACATATGGAATATGTTTATCAAATATATTGAAATACTTTTGAGGATTGGAATGCTGATTTTCCTTTTCATTTCTTTTGGTTTAAGTATGAATGGAATAATTAATAGAATATGTGTAATAAATAGATTGAAATAAATGAAATGATATAGGAGGAGAGCTGAAAATGAAATTGGCATTAGGGTTTAGGATTAAAAGAATAGAAAAATATGTCCTTTTTCTTTTCTGAATGTAGATAAATTTTATGGAATTAAGAAGGGGAAACCATGCAGAACTTGATTTACATATGTTATGTAGTTTTAAAGGGGATTAGTAATTTTAAAGTTGTAGGTAATAAAATGCTAAATATTTGATGTGATTTAAAAGGGGAAATAATTAATGAATATGTAACTCTGAGGTGCCACTCTTAAATTGATATTAAAGGGGGGAAACCAATTTATAGAAGAAGTGTTACTAATTAGAATTTAAGAGGATTATACAAATATGACAATTAAAAGTACTACAGCACAATAACTATGAAGTCAATATATGTGAATTAAATTATGAGATAAACGCTTGGAATAATATAACAAAATAGAAAATGCATAAAAATATTGTTAAGACTAAAAATTGAATATGTAACTATGGTCATATTTGTATGCAGAGGTGAAACTCAAAAAATTAGAATATTGTGCAAAAGTTCATTTATTTCAGTAATGCAACTTAAAAGGTGAAACTAATATATGAGATAGACTCATTACATGCAAAGCAAGATAGTTCAAGCCATGGTTTGTCGTAATTGTGATGATTATGGCTTACAGCTCATGAAAACACCAAATCCACAATCTCAGAAAATTAGAATATTGTGGAAAGGTTCAATATTCTAGGCTCAAAGTGTCCCACTCTAATCAGCTAATTAAGCCATAACACCTGCAAAGGGTTCCTGAGCATTTAAATGGTCTCTCAGTCTGGTTCAGTAGGAACCACAATCATGGGAAAGACTGCTGACCTGACAGTTGTGCAGAAAAACATCACTGACACTCTCCACAAGGAGGAAAAGCCTCAAAAGGTAATTGCAAAAGAAGTTGGATGTTCCAAATTGCTGTATCAAAGCGCATTAATAGAAAGTTATGTGGAAGGGAAAAGTGTGGAAGAAAAAGGTGCACAAGCAGCAGGGATGACCTCAGCCTGGAGAGGATTGTCAGGAAAAGGCCATTCAAAAATGTTGGGGACTTTCACAAGGAGTGGACTGAGGCTGGAGTCAGTGCATCAAGAGCCACCACACACAGATGGATCCTGGACACGGGCTTCAAATGTTGTCAGAAGCGTCTTACCTGGGCTAAAGAAAAACAGACCTGGTCTGTTGCTCAGTGGTCCAAAGTCCTCTTTTCTGATGAGAGCAACTTTTGCACCTCATTTGGAAACCAAGGACCCAGAGTATGGAGGAAGAATGGAGAGGCACACACTGCAAGATGCTTGAAGTCCAGTGTGAAGTTTCCACAGTCTGTGTTGATTTGGGGAGCCATGTCATCTGCTGGTTTTGGTCCACTGTGCTTCATTAAGTCCAGGGTCAATGCAGCCATCTATCAGGAGATTTTGGAGCACTTCATGTTTCCTTCCACAGACGAGCTTTATGGGGATGCTGACTTTATTTTCCAACAGGACTTGGCACCTGCCCAGACTGCCAAAAGCACCAAAACCTGGTTCAATGACCGTGGGATTACTGTGCTTGATTGGCCAGCAAACTCACCTGACCTGAACCCCATAGAGAATCTATGGGGCATTGCCAAGAGAAAGATGAGAGACATGAGACCGAACAATGCAGAAGAGCTGAAGGCCGCTATTGAAGCATCCTGGTCTTCCATAACACCTCAGGAGTGCCACAGGCTGATATATTCCATGCCACGCCGCATTGAGGCAGTAATTGCTGCAAAAGGGGCCCAAACCAAGTACTGAGTACTTATGCATGCTTATACTTTTCAGAGGTCTGATATTGTTCTATGTACAATCCTTGTTTTATTGATTGCATGTAATATTCTAATTTTCTGAGATTGTGGATTTGGGGTTTTCATGAGCTGTAAGCCATAATCATCACAATTATGGCAAATCATGGCTTGAACTATCTTGCTTTGCATGTAATGAGACTATCTCATATATTAGTTTCACCTTTTAAGCTGCATTAGTGAAATAAATGAACTTTTGCACGATATTCTAATTTTTCGAGTTTCACCTGTATATGTGGAACCTGTAATCATGCTGTTCACTAAAAAGAGATGTTAAAACGGAGAAAACTGAATAAAACTTGTTTAAAAAAATAATACATTTAATAGGTACAAGTCAGAGTATTGTTTGTTTGCTGTAACAATTTAGCAAGACTACCTCTATAGAATTTAAGATCATTTTTCAGCAGTAAGCAAAGGATTTTGTATTCTGTCAGGCTTCTCAACTTGGTAAGCTCAGCGTACTAATATTCACATGTAACTGAACAATTATGCGCTGGAGCTGTTTTTTCCCCTCCTTCTTAACATTTGTTATTCTTGATACTTTCACTATTACATACTGCGTTTGTGGGTTTATTTAGTTGCATTTAATTAAGTTTTATTATCTATTTATGGATACAAAGTGACTTACAAGTTGAAGGAAGAATGAGAAAAAAAGTCAATATAACTATCATTTCCAACATATATAATCTGCAGTGAGCAAATTTTGTTCAGAGAAAAGTTTGACACTTTGTTTCATTAAAATGCTATTGCTGAGATCCCACCTACTTATTGGTATGTGTAGCACAATATAGGTATGGAATGTTTTGTTAGGGTTCTCAGCCGTACCTCACACAGAAATCAATTACAGAGAAAATGCTTCTGGACTGTGGTTGTGTTTTTGTAATCAATAGAGCGCCATGTCTCCAGCTTCTATTGAATTGGGTTTACAAAGCTCTTTTGTTCTCACCTGCCTCAAAGAGAAATCACTCATGGCATCATGGATCTTAGCTAGCAAAGACTGCATGAATCAAAAAGGTAAAACATTCAGTCTCTGGGGAGGGTGCAGCTGCCTCATTGATTCAGCACAGTTCTTGGCCAATTCTAAAGGAGCACTGGCATAATTTCCAGGGAGAGAGAGATAATAAGAGTCCATTAGCCTAGCTGTTACCAAGGAGAAATAGGGTGTATGGCCTGAAACAAAGAAGAAGTCCATAGTAGGAGTTTGGCTGTCAACACTCAACACACACATATACAAAAATGTTTGAGTATCCTGTGTCAAAATCCTGTGGTCCAAGAAAGAAAAGAAAACATATTTTACATTTCAGCATAGAAACTGGTGTTAAGAAATTGCCAGTAGCTCACTGTAATTCAATTCTTCCCTTATTGTCTCTAGAGTTGTAATTTGCTTTTCTGGGGGAGCATTATCAGCTGAGTTTTAAAAATCAAGGCAATAAAACAAATTAATAAAATAAAAGATAAAACAAATATCACTAGGTAGATAGGCAAGCAGAGCTGATGTGGGGGTTCCTTAGTACTCTCTGAGCTTGGCTGTTTTTATTACCCAATCTAGGTAACAAAGTCAATGCTAGTAAGGAGTGGGGTTTGCTCTGTTTTTATCTTAGTGGCTTGCCCTGTCAGTGTTGGTGAGAGTGGTCTTAGAGGTTCTGTGTTTGGGTTGTTTATTGTTGGGTTATTCAAAAGTTCCTGGATTGGGACATTGTTTACTTGATTGTTGGTCTGATCTCAATCTTGGAGTTAATCTATGCTCATCTGGATGCTAATTGCTGGTGGTGGGGGTGATTTGGTCTTTTTGTTCCCTTTTCTGGGCAGGAGGCTTGTTGACTGTCTCTTTTGTATAGCATATAAATAAGGTCTATTTATTTGTTGATGGGTAATTTGTCAGAGTTTCTAGAAGCTTTTTGCCAAACTTCTAGAAATTCCCTAGTATTTTTGGACTTGGCTTGGTCTACAGTGGTCAGAGTTTGGCCAATTGAAACTATAGTTGAATCGTACATTGTAAAATTAAAGTCTTCATCCTGTCTTCTGACTGTTAGTTGGTGTTCATGGAAGTGTTCTGCCAGTCTTCTGCCTGTTTGTCCTATGTAGTGGTGTTGCAGTCATTATATTGTAGATGACACCTATTGTTTTCTTCTAGGGCTGCTGGATGTTCTTGATGTATACTAGTGTTATTCTTTTTAAGGTTGAGTTGTGATGCATTGGGTTGAGTGGTCAGGCACTTTTGATCAACAGGAGTATTATATAAATTATATGTGTGTGTATACATATGTGTGTGTGTGTGTGTGTGTGTACACGTGTTACAGTATGTGTATATATGTAAGTATATATGTCTCTCTCCTTCCCTCCCCCCCCTCTCTGTGTACAACTGCTGCAAGTCAGGGAGAACATCATAGAAATAAATGAAAAATCTACAAAACGAAAATTTGATTTCTTCCAAAAGAAGCCTTTTCAGACAAGCATATTGAGGGAAAAAGTCATCTTTAAATGGAAAATGAGTCTGTTTTTCAGACCCAGCTGTGGGCAACTAACTCATTAATAATCTCATCACTCTGCCTACATTGTTTCCAAAATCATTTCTTGAACATTTCCATGAAAACAAGCTCTTCAGTCTTTCTATTTTGGCACACAGGACATTTGATTAAAGAAAGCACTTATTTAAACTTGGTATTTTGCTTCTATTTTTAATCCATTGAAAAGGAGTCAGAACGAGCACACGTGTTTCTTTCTCACAATCCATGACTGCATTTGGAAGAGAAGAAAAAATAGTATGAAGTTAAAAGAATTAGCTGACTAATGGAGGGACCTGAAGTAAGGGACAGAGTGTATCTCAGCTACAGACGAAAGTTTTAGCTGAAGAAAGTCCCAAATTAAAATTCAAATATTTGAAGGCTGCTATTAATGCCTTCTGCGAGAAAAGGTGAAATACTGATTCTGATAATTCAAAAACATTATGTTTTCCATTGTATTGAACTCTTAAAAGTAAATTTGTACCAGTTTTATTTTCAATTCTGAATTAACTGAATTTAGATGTTGCACTGTTTGGTCCCATGGCTTTTCTGAAAAAAATATTTTTGGCTGACTTCAATATTATCACTTCAGTTCTTATGTGCACTAATATTAAAAATATTTCATATCACAGAAACAAACATTCCAATTTTATGCAATTAAGAATCAGCACTGAGCAGCACTCAGCATTTATATATCTGATCTCAAGTTATTTTTTGTTTTAACTTTTGATACAGCTATTCTATGATTGTGCTATGATGATGAGTACAATAGCTCCAAGTGTTGTTTAATTCAATTTATTTATTTCATTTGATTATTGGCATCAAGAAAGATGAGTACTGTACAGTATTTTAACATAGAGTTGGGGAAATTCTTTCTGCAATTCTTCCCCATTTTGTCCCATTCTTTGCATATTCCACTTACATATATTCCACTCATACATACAATTCACATACCACATGGCAACAAGGTCTGCTAAACCATAACATACAGTGTAGTTTACAAGCCCAATGGCTGGCTCACACCAAAAAATATATTAAACAGAACCATATTACAGCTTACATGAAGTCGCCCTGTGCGAGCCCATAGGCAAGGACTCCTCGGGGTCCCATCGGCGGGCCAATGCCGGCTGGCGGTTCCCCGACGACGAGCCTTTTCTGTCGCAGCCCCTGACCTCTGGAATCAACTGCCTCTGGGGCTCCACCTGGCCCCTGACCTCCACCTTTCGCCTGAGTTAAAGACCTGGTTGTTTGACCAACCAGGCTGTGACCCCTTTGGGGGAGGATGGTTTTAAGGTTTTATAATGTTTGAACTTATAATTTAATTTAATCGTTTTTTAAGTATTTATTGTTCCTGTTTTAGTTGTGTCGCCAGTCTTGGAGATGGGGTGGCATATAAGTTCAAATAAGAAGAAAATAAGAAGAAGAAGAAGTCAATCAGCAAAATATTTGTATGCAGCTCACATAATGATAAAACCACTAAAATATGCATAGTATGGAAACTCATATAAAACTGTGGTTCAGGATTTGGAACAAGGGCCCACTCATGGAGGGTATAGAAAAAGCAGGTGGTTTTGGGAACTGTAACTTCAAAAGTGGGGAAAGGTCACCATTGAATTTTTGTCAGTCTTTTACACAAGTATGAAAACCCAACATACATTCACGGACGGCTAAATTACAATTCATATTAGGAGAAATGATGGATTGGAAATAATCAATAGAGCTTCCTAAGGATTAGGTGAAAAAAAAAACTGCAGTGCTTTAGAACTTATTACATATTCCTTTTTCTTTTCTTGATAAGAGATACAGGTGAAATTCGAAAAATTAGAATATCGTGCAAAAGTTCATTTATTTCACTAATGCAACTTAAAAGGTGAAACTAATACATAAGATAGATTCAACACATGCAAAGTGTTAAGTTTGCATGAAGAGACAGACGCGGAGTGCTTCAAGCTCTTAGTTTATTAGAGACTACAGCTCAGAACAGACCCAATTTGGCTCGGCTGCGGCTGCTACTTATAGCCAGCAGCCGCAGTTGCCAGCCAATCAGAGTGCAGGGTTTTCCCACACTTTTTAAACCAATCATTTCCAACATTTTACAAGAACAGTTCAAACTAAACCAATGACTTCAAACTTACATACATAACACCCCTCCCCACTAGGTTCAGTCCATACTCAAACCCCAACCTATCTAATGTATTCTTTTAAATAGGTGGGGCTCTTACGGTACGTGAGACCTCGTGGTTCAGATGTTTTAAGGTTCTCACCTTGTGAGAGGAAATGTGTCTGCTGACATTTCCTTACTTGGACTTGTAGTAATGGTAGAACCTGTTTGGTTACTACAACCTGGTCTCTCCTCCCAATCCATCTCCAACCCAATGTCAGCACCTAAATCAGGTAGTGATGTGCAATCTTCCATTTGTGAAAATGGTTGTTGGTATTGTGACAGGTTTTGGGATGGTTCCTGTCGTGTTAGCTCGTTACACATGGGGTTGATTCTTACTTGCTGATTACTCTCATAATCCTCCCTTCCCCTAGAAGAGGCAGTAAGTATGGGAACCAGAGAGGAGCAAAAGCGATGCTCCTGAGGCAATCTGGATCTTAACTGATCAATGTGCCTGCTCCAGAGGACACCATCCTCCGTTTGTACCCTGTAAGACCTGGGGCCTGTGATTTGGGTTATCTCAGCAGGAATCCATAATGGTTCACCCATGAGGTTCTTAGCATAAACAGAATCACCCACAGTGAAAGTGCGAATTTTACTAGTGGAATCTAGTGGTGCTTTGGGTGCATAAGTGGGATGGAGGCGGTCAAGGGGAGACCTGAGTTTCCTACCCATCAACAATTCAGCTGGGGTTAAATTAGTTGAGGGGTTGGGAGTGATATGCTGAACACTGAGAAGTTTTTCAACTCTCTCAGTGATATCCCCTGGACCCAATTGCTGAAGTTTTTCCTTGGTAAATCGTACCATACGTTCAGCCCGGCCGTTAGAAAGGATGCCCAGGGGCTGTCAGGGCATGTCTGATACCCTGTTGTGCTAGATATGATTCAAAAAGGTTGGATGTAAATTGAGGGCCATTGTCAGAAACAAGCACATCAGGTAACCCAAGAGTTACAAAAGCTTTTAAGCTGTTTGATGACAGCTTCAGTTGTGGTGGATGCCATAGGGATAACCTCCAGCCATTTGGAATATGCATCAACTATAATAAGGAAAGTGTGCCCTCTGGTAGGGCCAGCAAAATCAATGTGAATCCTGGACCATGGGCCCCTCACCCCTGTGTGGGGGCGAGAGGTGGGGCAGGCCTGACTACCTGACAGTTGGGACAAGATGCAACCCAGTTTTCAACCATTTTGTCAATACCTGGCCACCATACATAACTCCTGGCCAATCCCTTCATTCTGACAATTCCCGGATGACCCTCATGTAACATTTCCAAAACCTCTTTTTGTAGTTTTGCAGGAATAACCACCCTGTTACCCCACAAAATACATCCTCTTAACACAGATAATTCAGTTTGCCTGGATTTAAAAGGTTGGGCGAGTTGAGGTAGATCTTGAAGTGGCCAAACTTTCTTAATCCAGCCAATAAAGGAGCCAATAAAGTGTCTTTGGCAGTCTCTCTGGCAATTTGAGCAGCATGTACTGGAAGTTTGGCAACAGTTTCTAGAAAAAGGTGTGAGTCTCAGGAACAGGGTCCTCAATGTGTGAAGGAAGTGGGTAGCAACTCAAAGCATCTGCATGCCCAATGTCCTTACCAGGTCTGTGGATCAGTTTGTATGAATAAGCAGCAAGAAATTCACTCCATCTCAGCATTCTTGGTGACAGGATCGTGGGCGTTGGTTTGTCCCCTGCCACAATGCCTAAAAGAGGTTTGTGATCTGTGACAACAGTAAATGTTCTCCCATATAAATACTCATGGAATTTTTTGACAGCTGCTACAATCCAAGGCTTCCTTGTCCAGTTGGCTGTAGTTCCTCTCTCTGCTTTAGTCAAGGTGCGAGAGTAAAATGCAATAGGAGCTTCCCTCCGCTGGGAAGCATGTGGCTCAACCCCCCCACTCCAAAAGGGGAGGCATCACAAGTCAGAACAACAGGAAAGTTCTCAGAGAACTGTATCAGCACAGCATCAGATGTGATTAGTCTCTTGATATTGTTAAATGCAGCTTGTTCCTTCCTCCCCAGACCCAAGCAGATTTTTTGTCCAGCAACCTATGTAGGGGTTCTGCAATGGTTGCCTTCTGAGGTAGAAACATATGATAGAAGTTAATGAGTCCCAAGAATGCTTGCAAATCTGTTTTGCATTTTGGCCTGGGGCTTCTTTGATTGCCTGAACCTTTGCCTCTGTGGGGTGGATGCCATGTTTATCAATCATGTAACCCAAGAATTCCACTTTATCTGTTCTAAGTGTGCATTTTTCTTCTTTGACTTTTAACCCTGCTTTTTGAATCTAGTTAAGACTTCCCTGAGTCTCTCGTGTAATTGAGTGTCATTTTCAGCAGAAATTAAAACATCATCAAAATAGGGCACCACCCTGGCAACCCTTGTAACATTCTTTCCATAAGGCTTTGGAAGATGCCTGGTGCCACGCTTACTCCAAATTGCAATCTTTTGCATTTGAAGGCACCTCTATGGGTCACAATGGTTTGGCTTCAGCAGTGGCATCATCAACTGTTAATTGTTGATATGCCTGTGCCAGGTCCAACTTGGCAAAACTGTGCCCCTCCAAAGAGTGTAATAAATGATGCACTACTGGAACTGGATATGCTCTGTTGTAGCGCATGGTTCAATGTCCCCTTGTAGTCTCCGCAGATTCTCACAGACCCATCAGCCTTGACTGGTGTGACTATGGGTGTCTCCCACCTGGAGTGATCAGTGGGCTCTAAAACCCCTTGGGCTATTAGTTTATCTAATTGTGCATCAATTTTTCCTTTAAGGCAAATGGGACCCTTCTGGGTTTTAAACGGATTGGTTGTACCTTGGGATCTAGGTTAAATGTGATGGGGGTCCCCAAGTACTTGCCTAATCTGTCGCTGAAGACCTCTGGAAACTCAGACTTCAAGGCCTCTTCCCACTCAGTGTTGCTCACATGATTGATGCCAGTCACCTCGATGCCCAACGGGTTGAACCACTCAAGGCCCAGCAGACTTGGGCGGTCCTTGTCCATGATGGTCAGTGGTAGGCGTTTGGTGTGGCCCTTGAATTTCACGTTGAATTCTCTTGTTCCAACTACTGGAATCTTGTTCCCTTGGTAGTCTTTAAGAGTCAATGCTTGCTTCTTGAAGTGCTTCTTCTGGATGTTGGGAAGAAGTCTGTGAATAGTGTCCCATGACACCATAGATAGGTATGAGCCTGAGTCCACTTCCATTTGGCAAGGCCTTCCTTCAATAAGTACCTTGACATGCACTTTTCTGCTTCTTAAAGGTGATGAATGACCAATAGTTACTGTTTGATGAGTTTCATTCTTCCCATTTGCTTCTGTGCTGCCCCATTTTCTCACTGAGATTGTTGGGCCTGAATTCTTTGTCTTTGCTTGTAGCAAACTTTCTTCTGTTGGGTGGAGTTCTGGATGATTTGCAGACTCTTGCTAGGTGTCCTCTTTTATCACAACGGAGGCAAATGGTGTCTAAAACTTGCATTCAGTGCAGGGTGGCTTCCCCACACCTCTGCAGTAGAAATCTTGCCTCTTTCTTCCCAGGTCTTTCTTTTTCCCTCCATTCTGAGTCTGTAAATTCCTTCCTCCACCTCACTACAGTCTGACTCAGAATCTATTTGCTCACAATGAGTTGTTGTGGACTTTTCCACATCAGGATGGCTTGTGGCCTTGTTGATTTTCTTCATGGCTGCTGCTGAGGACTTGGTAGCTTCTGCTGAAGAGGCCTCTTCTATTGCTTCCTTCAGTGATCTTAGGTTTCAGTAATAACTTGCTCTGTAGCACCTTGTCTTTAAGGCCCAGAACAAATCGATCGCATGGCCTCTTCTAAATTGTTAAATTCGCATGCACCCCAATGTCTCTTAAACTTGCCACGAAGTCGTTTACGTTTTGCTTTCCCCTTGATCACGATGGTAAAACTCGTGTCTCTTAATGAGGCACGATACTTGTGGCGTAATGGGCTCTTAACAGTTTTTCTAAGTCAGGCCAGTCCATTACCTTCACGTCTGCAGCTCCCGCCAATGCCTTCGCCATCTTGAAAACTGCCGGACCGCAGTGCATGAGAAAGACCGCCCTCTTCGCTTCTCGAATGTCGGCAAGATCGTTTCCCTCCAGATACATTTGGAAACGATCTGCATAACTCCCAGTCTTCTGCCGTCGGATCGAACGGGCTGGGGGTGTTCAGTGCAGCCATCTCGCTCTCCTTCTGTTCCGCGTTGCCGTCTTCTTCAGGGGAATCCCACCTTCGTCGCCAGTGTTAAGTTTGCATGAAGAGACAGATGCGAGTGCTTCAAGCTCTTAGTTTATTAGTGACTACAGCTCAGAATGGACCCAATTTGGCTGGGCTGCGGCTGCTACTTATAGCCAGCAGCCGCAGTTGCCAGCCAATCAGAGTGCAGGGTTTTCCACTTTTAAACCAATCATTTCCAACATTTTACAAGAACAGTTCAAACTAAACCAATGACTTCAAACTTACATACATAACACAAAGCAAGATAGTTCAAGCTGTGATTTATCATAATTGTGATGATTATGGCTTGTCATGAAACCCCAAATCACAATCTCAGAAAATTAGAATATTACATGCAATCAATAAACAAGGATTGTTCATAGAACAATATTGGACCTCTGAAAAGTATAAGCATGCATATGTACTCAGTACTTGGTTTGGGCCTTTGCAGCAATTACTGATTCAATCGCGGCGTGGCATGGAAGCTATCAGCCTGTGGCACTGCTGAGGTGTTATGGAAGACCTGGATGCTTCAATAGCAGCCTTCAGCTCTTCTGCATTGTTTGGTCTCATGTCTCTCATCTTTCTCTTGGCATGTAGAGAATCTATGGGGTTCAGGTCAGGCGGGTTGCTGGCCAATCAAACTGTCCCAGGTCATTGAACCCAGGTTTTGGTTGCTTGGCAGTGTGGGCATGTGCCA
>CM019155.1:34004537-34146273 GCA_009733165.1 Naja naja
CCAGTCACATGACCACCAAACCACACCCATCCGATCACGTGACTACCATGCCATGCCCAGCCAGCAAGCAACATCCAGCCAGTCATGTAACCACCAAGCCACACCCACAAATTAGGCCACACTCACAGAACCAGTTGTTAAGAAATTTGAATCCCACCCCTGAGTGGGGGGTACTGAGGATGAGTTTGTAGCACCAAGGGGGTGGTGGACTGAAAAAATTTGGGAACCACTGTTCTCAACCATGTCTGCAGGCAGATCCCAGAAAAGTACACTGAAGTTCCAGAGAGGAGGCAAATGTTCCTACCAGTGGAGAAGCAAACTTCCCACAAGCTCCTCATCCTAAACATGAAGCTTTGCAATTGTTTTGGATAAAACTTTGTGGAACCAAGAAGAAAAAAGAAAAAAGAAAAAAGGGAAGGGAAGGGAAGGGAAGGGAAGGGAAGGGAAGGGAAGGAAAGGAAAGAAAGGAGACATTCTTCATCATTGGTGATGCTGGGATTCCTAGTTAATTTTAAACTGACTTTATTTATGAAGGACACTTTCTCTTAATTCACACCATGAATGTGGTGGCTTCTTTCCTTTCATGTTTCATGCAGGGAAAGTGGATTTGAAGATGAGCATCCTTGTTAAAACTTCACTGCTTTGTATCCTTCTTCCAGTCTCCCCCTGCAGTAGAACTGCTCCTCCATACTTTGCATTAGCAATTTCCTGCTTCACTGCTTCCCCACTATAAAACAAGCTTGAAGATTTAGCGATCTCACTCAGCAGAGCTGTGCAACAGCACTTCCATTTTTCTTTGACAAAAATTGGCATCTCTCTTCCCTTGCAAATGCCTCAGCCCCTGTCAATCAGAATTCAGATGCATCAAGCGCATGGAACAGCAAGGAAAAGGGAAAAAGCACAGTGTCAGCCATTTTTTGCTACAGCACTCCAGCTTTTTTATTTCCATCCTATCTTTCTCGCACCATGGATTCATTCTGCAGCATGATTCTAATTGCCTGAGCACCTGCACTATGAAAAGAGATATATTTTCAGTTTCAGTGAACTATATATAACAAGCACACAAATATCATCTTAGCGCATTAGTTTGGAAAGCACAATTTTGAGCCTTCATATTGAGACTTGTCCTCTATGTGTTGAAGTTTTTGCCTTGTGTTTGCAAAAGATTAGAGCAAGAGACAGACTGAACTTCAAACATTTACCATGTGGGACAAAGTTTGTTTTAGATTTCATGAACCTGGTTTCACTAGTAACCTTAGGTATGTCAAAGTCTAAAAGCAGGTGCTTTAAAGGCTACTCCAGCACAGTAGGTCTTTCCAGGTAATTTCCAAAATGTTCTGAGATGGTATGACACACTGGTTCTATCTCTTCAACATGCTTTACCTGGGGTAAGAAAAAATATAACTGATCAGAATCATTAAAGAGCGACTTGTACAAGAGATTACATGATTGAAAGATAGAAAAAGGTGAGAAGGAAATTCAGAACAACATCCCCTTGATTTTAACATAGATCAGACAGAAATAAACTTGGACAACTTTCAAAACTGTATTATTATACTCTACAGTAATAAAGCATCATACTTTAATCTCTGTGGCTTCTGTTTCTTGACCTGGTCAACTTCAAAGTCACTGATCCTTCTACCAATCTAGCCAAAGCTCTGTGATCTTTTGGCATGTACAATCTAAGAGGCTGGAAAGTCACCCATTTTGAAATTATCAGAGCTTTGCCTATTTCACTAGAATGTTATAGAAGCACAGAACTGTAGAGTTAGAATGGACTACAAGGATGATCTGGTCCAACATTTTACAGTGTGCAGAAAAACTAATTAGCCTATTCATGAGAAGTAGCTATTCAACTTCTTAATATCCTCCAGAGATGTAGAATTCATAACCTCCATAAATAGACCATTCCACTCTTGTAAGGTTTTTACAATCAAGAAGTTTCGCCTTGCATTTAAACAAAATCTAGGTAGTTACAGCTTGTACTCATAATTTCTGGTCTTAGTCCATTTACATACCTGAACACCATATCATGCCTCCTCTCAGTCTTCTTTAAAAATTACTAGTTTTTTAAATTCAATATTTGGTATGTTTTTGTGCTGTCAGACCTTGGTTTGAATTTTCCACCAGAGGCTCATTTTTCAGTGAGTCTCTCCATCCTTTCCTTTTTAAAAACTAGATCTGCACCTGAATAGGCTCAGGTTTCTCCACTACACAGGTGACTAGGAACTTGTCTAATCCTATGTGTCACTGAGTTTGTTGAGGGAAAATTTAATCTCCTGGGTCAGTGGCAGAGAGAATGGTTTTGACCAGTTCTGAAGTTTGAAACCAGTAAAATTTTGAGTAGTTCGAGAACCAGCATGACTGGAGATTTTACTGTATCCTTCCCCTGCCACCTACCAAGCCACACCCACAGAACCAGTAGTGAAAATATTTGAATCCCACCACTGCTCAGTGGGTTCTTTTTTTTGAATACACAATCATTGTTGCTATAAAATCATTAATTGCCTTTGTATCAGCCATTATGCAGGCTTCTGTAAAAGCTGAGCCAAGTTAGCAGCAAAGAACAAAGCTGCACTGTCTGTTTGTTTTCCAACCATGTAGCTTTGCTCTTTACACACATTGTAACAACTTTGTTTGATGCTCACACCTGCATTTCACCAGTAGCTAGATAGCGCTTGCACCCACCACTGATAAGGTGGCTAACATGATAGGTACATATCAGCAAAGTTACATGCCTGTTACAGCCGCTTTTCTTTTCTTCTTATATCACAATAACCAAATATGGTATTAAGTGTAATATGTAACCAATAAGAATGAGCTTCTTGTACTGTAACTGCTTGCTTTAGAAAACCTAATAAAGGGGCTGAGTCCACCTTTCGGGCTCTCTCACCCCATGACAGAACTGGAGAGGTTTTGTGTGGAATTGGCTCACCGTGGGAAGCCCACCGGAAGGGGAAAGCAATCCTCAACTGGTGACCCCGGCGTGATCGCTCCAGCGAAGCGCCGAACCCGCCCCATTTTGCCTGAAAGTGCCGCCGTCCCGACGGAATTAGGTAAGATGGGAGGGAACCTGTCTTGGGAGCAGATCACGATCTGTGGGAGCTCAGTCAGATCACTGAGGCTGCTAGGAAATTAGCAAGGCAACAAGGAAAAGGACCCCACCCCGACGTGACAAATGGGGGTAAGGCTCTCCCCACCCAAAAACAAAGATTTGATTGCTTGTTAACTTTCATTTGGAAACAATGCCCGTCTTATTCTGAAAAGGAAGCCTAAAATCCCCACTTGGACTGAATTGGGGAATATCTCCATTCGCCCCTAGAGCCCCTATCAAATTTTGACCACATGGCACGTGGTCATGGAATGTCTAATGATTCACCATAAATTTGATGTTCCTTAAGATCTATGCCTTCCCCAATTTAACTGAGAGATTTATTGTGGGAATGATCAGTGTGTGTGTGTAAACCTGAAAAGTTTTGTTTCCTAGAGGTAACTGTTGCAACTGTTAAGTGTCTCTGATCCCTTCGATATTAAATTTAAATTGTTAAGAATTAAAGACACTGAGAGATTGTCTTCTTCTGGTCTGATCTGGCCAATTAGACCGGATGAGGAACAGAGTTAAATTTTCTCTCCTCTCTGTGCTTTTAAGAAAACCCAGGGTTATTAACGAATGTTCTAAGTTCATTTACAAGAAAAGTTTCATTCTTGCATTTACTGTGTGTTTAAATGCTTTTACCTGTTCATCCTTTTCCTGAAGCATTTGAATCCAGTTTTTCCCTTTCTCATCTGTTGTGTCTCCATTTTGTTGAAACTGATTTATCTGTTTAGTAACTGCAATACTGATGTGTTATTTTTCTTTCTCCTGAAACCATACCTGCAAGCTATCTCCAAACCCTCTCTAATCCTTTTAAGACAAAAACGCCACCACAAAGCGTGCTGAATTGGCCACTGCAATTTTGGCTTTTCAGCTTTTTCTAAAGTCCCAATTAATTTGATTCTTGATAGCTTGTATGTTTCTCAAATTGTTTTAACAATATTTGGCTCATACCTATCACCATCTATTGAACCTGATTTATTGGCATTATTTTGTATTCTGCAGTCCCTAATTGCAGAATGAAATTGTCCATTTTTGTTGCTCATATTAGGAGCCACCAACCTTTCCCTGGTGTGCTCCAAGAAGGTAACAATAGGGCAGACGATGCAGCCGCAAGATTTGATCTTGCTTTACAACCTGTAACACCTTGGGAAAGCCACTCATACTTTCACCAAAATACAAAAGCTTATTAAACAATTTGGTATTACAGCTGCTGAGGCAGTGGCCATACGGCAGCAATGCCCCACTTGTAGTCAGCAGGCTATTGCTATTCCTATGGGGGTCAACCCCAGAGGCACACAGGCCTGCCACATATGGCAAATGGATGTTACCCAATATGGTCCTTTTGCCCCCTGGAAATATCTACAAGTTTCTGTTGATACATTTTCAGGGTTTATTATGGCCACTCCTCAGAGAGGCGAAGCCTCTAAACATGTGATCAACCACTGTATTCGAACCTTTGCATCATTGGGACACCCAAAAGAGCAAAAAACTGATAATAGTCCCGCGTACACAAGCTCTGCCATGTCAGAGTTTTGTAATCGATGGGATATTATCCACAAATTTGAATACCTTACAATAGCCAGGGCCAAGCCTTGGCAGAGCGCGCTAACCAGACATGCACTCAATCGATATTTGAAACAGGGGAAAAATCCCCCTGGCCTCCCAGCAATACAAAATACCCTGAACCTATGCTTATATACTCTGAATTTTGTTAATCTAACCGCCACCCGCTAACTACCGCTGTAGAGCCATTTTTCCTCTCCCTCTTCTGCAGATTTACCCAAACCACAGGTGTACTATCGTTGCTTACCTGACCTGACTTGGAAAGGGCCTGCCGATCTCATTACTTGGGGTTGAGGTTACGCAGCCATCCAACTACCTGACAGAGTGCTTTGGGTTCCTGCCAGACACACCAGACCCTACCTTGTGAAGTAACCTTGAGCCACAAGCCACAGCATTTGGTGGAGATGCTTCCTGTACTCCTGTGCCTTCTGGTCTCCTCTGCTGTCCTGCTTGCCATCCCTGTTCCACATGCCTCCTTCAAGCTAGGAACCGAGGAAGTCACCTGGTCGACCTTGTCCATCTGGACCTCTCAGCCCTCTACTGTCTCCATCCACTGCCCCGTTGCTCGCCCAGTATGCAGCATGAACTGGTCAGGCCCCCGGATGGTTGCCTAGATCATCTTACACCGTGACTTATTCCAGGTGGACTTGCTGTTTCAATCCTGGAGGCTGTTGTATGGCTTATCTCTCTTTTCTCAGCACGCCTCCATTACTTGGACGTTATGTATGTTCTGGTTTTGTTGATCACACTTATTTTGCTATTGAATCTTATGTATTTGGCCCCCTTCCTGCTGAAACCCCTTGATTTTTGTGCTTCTCTGCTGCTGTATCCAATGTATCCCCAATATTGTGTCTATGGTTATGTCCTGGAGGCCTACCTAACCCTCCACTTCTGTCCAGCTGCTTCAGCATGAATTAACTGCCCCCATGTTGAAACCTCCTTGTGATTGCCTATCCTCTGATGAGGAAGGCCCTGACTGAACTGCCGTCAGGTCTGCTCTGACACCATGCACTGGAGAGTGTATGGTCTCATGAGGATCCTTAGGCATAGGTCAGTGCTGATTACCTTCCAAAAAACAAAAACGGAGGAGATGTTGCTATAAAATCATTAATTGCCTTTGTATCAGCCATTATGCAGGCTTCTGTAAAAGCTGAGCCAAGTTAGCAGCAAAGAACAAAGCCGCACTGTCTGTTTGTTTTTCCAACCATGTAGCCGTCTTTGCTTGCACACACATTGTAACAACTTTGTTTGATGCTCGCACCTGCATTTCACCAGTAGCTAGATAGCGCTTGCACCCACCACTGATAAGGTGGCTAACATGATAGGTACATATCAGCAAAAGTTACATGCCTGTTACAGCCGCTTTTCTTCCTTCATTATATCACAATAACCAAATATGGTATTAAGTGTAATATGTAACCAATAAGAATGAGCTTCTTGTACTGTAACTGCTTGCTTTAGAGAAAACCTAATAAAAGGGGCTGAGTCCACCTTTCGGGGCTCTCTCACCCCATGACAAAACTGGAGAGGTTTTGTGTGGAATTGGCTCACCGTGGGAAGCCCACTGGGCGAAGGGGAAAGCAATCCCTCATTGACCCACATAAACATGTTTTGAAAACAGGTAATGAATCATGTGTAGGTTTTATATTTGTAGGATTGTATCATTTCACAATTTCAGCACAAAATTCCATGTAACAATGTAAATTCTGTCAAGACTATTTAATTTTAAAGCTTCACTTTCTGCATTGTACAGATGCCCAAGTGTTCTCTGATGCCAAGAGGCATAGTAAACAATTCTGAAACTGCATTATAATGAGTGAAAACATTGTTCAACTAGCCTAATCTTTCTGTTCTGGCTGGCAGCATCTGTCCCAGAATCACAGGGATAAATCCTTCCCATTATCAGAAGACTGATCAGGAGTTGAAACATGGGATTTAAAGCAAGCACTTTGCTCCTTGAGCTCTAGAATCATCCCTGAGTTAAGCCAATAAATTCCAGCCCAATGTCAAGCAATCATGATATTATTCAATTAGGCCACATGGATGTAAACAGAAGGGCCACCAACTTCTTACCTCCTTTTGTCTAGTAACCTGCTCCTTGGAATGTTCTTATTTCTAGCTATCTGTAGTAAAATTTTTTGATTCCATGCAAAGTTCTCCAGAAAGATATGGAAAAATCTGCCTGAAACATTGCCTGCAAGCAATCAGTGTTGATCCTATTGGGTGAATTGGAACAATAACCTGACTCACTGGAGGAATTTCTTATATTCAGCAGCATGAAACTTGTAAAATTACGGTGTACTGAGACAGTGCTTATTTACTATTCTAGTCAGCCAATACAGACAGTCCTCGATTTATAATGATTCTCTCAGCAACCATTCAAAGTTACAGTGGCATTATAAAATATTACTTACAACTGGTCCTCACACAACCGTTAGAGCATTCCCCACAGTCACATGTTTGAAATTTAGGAGCTTGACAACTCAAATGTATTTACAATGGTTGCATCATCTCGGGATCATCTACCCACCTTTCCAGGGGATTTCTAACAAACAAAATCAATGGGGCAAGCTGGGTTTGCTTAACAACTGCATGATTCACTTAAAACAGCAGTGATTTGCTTAACAGCCATGCCAAAAAAGATCAAAAGTTAGACATGATTCACTTAACTAATTGCTTAGCTTAGCAATATAAATTTTTGGTCCTAATTGTCTATGAAGATTCTCAATCATCAAGATTATGGTTGTCCCAAAGGTGCTTTTCCAAAAGCCTACTGGACTTTCTTTCTTTCTTTCTTTCTTTCTTTCTTTCCTTCCTTCCTTCCTTCCTTCCTTCCTTCCTTCCTTCCTTCCTTCCTTCCTTCCTTCCTTCCTTCCTTCCTTTCCTCTTTTGGATGAGAAGCCAAACATTTTCAAAGGAAAGAAAAAACAAGAAAATCCAGTTGCCTTTTGGAAAAGCACTTTTGGGATCTCTCTTCAATACTTCTCTCTCTGACCATTTTAGTCAACAAAACAGAACATTTAGTTCTTTGTAAGATGTTCTGGAGAATTTTTCCTGCTCTTTCATCTTTTTCTAAAGATATTCTAAGCCAGAGGGTGCCTGCAAGCAGTTGATGTTTTCCTTCTGTAGCTCTCAAAGACCATTTTGACTGCTCAGATAAAAGTAATCATGCAAGTCAGTACATCAATAACAGAAAATATCTTGTATTTTTTTCTTTTAGGTAAGGCTACAACACTATGAACCTAACAGTAAATGGAATAAAGAAATAATTATACCTGAGCTGATTAAAGTTGCCCTGTCTGTATTCTATCCAGGGATGCATTCTGCAGTATTACAGATTGACACAAGATGGAGATAGAGGATTTATAATAGCATTTTGCAATTACCACAGCTTTGTAAATCACATCTTTGTCAAAGTCAAAATAGAAAAGGGCTTTTACATTAAATGAGGCAATCCATGCAAATTGGTCATTTCTCAGATGCAGTCCCACTGTCTCAAATTCTTCTTAATGTGCTGTCAAGAGTGAGACAGGAATGGACTAATGCGCAGTACAGAATTATTCCATGCAAAAGAGCAACTAAAAATTACATTCTTTAAGCAGTGTAATATCAGATTGGCAGCTGTCTCCCTTATTTACCATGATCTCTTCTCAGAACTCAGAAACAGTATAGTTGCTTGGGAGTTAGGTCTGTATGTGAAGAAAGCAGGTGTAAAAGGTCCCTGCAGTTTTGGAACAAGGCATTAATTTAAAGGAGCAGACAAGAATGTATGTGTGTGTATCAATTATATAATGGCAGGCATAAGTGGGCAACTAAATCTCTGACTCATTTTATAGATATGCAATGTAATGCACATTAAAAAGCGATGGGATTTTAATCTCCCAGCTGCACCTGCTCTTTGATACCTTTGGCCTCCTCTGGCTTACACATTGTATAAAATTTTAATGCATTTTTCTTGTTTATGGCTTCAAGTAATCCTGTGCAATGAAAAGATGTAACCAAGTCAGTCAGGGCTTATTCAACAAACCATGGTTAGAAATATGTGGTTTGGTATAATATATGATCCTGTTCAATCTTTCACGCCAGAGCTATCTCACATATACATTATAAAACTAAAACAATCTGTCCTTTAAAGATGTATGAGATGGCAAATATATTATTAGTTGTAATGCAATCAGGTGGTGGTTGCTGGCACAAAAAGAGCATGGTCAGAGAATCTCTGCAGTTTGCAAAAATAGAAATTATTGTGCCTCAATAAAAACTGACAAAGGGAAGCTTCCATGCCTTATATCCATCATATTTAGCTCTCAGAGAAAACTAATGGGAGCAGTAATGCCTGGTTTGAGTTTGTTATCTTGCAGAAACCTAAATAAGGAGCTGAATCTTGCTCTGTTCTTTCTTGATCCTAAGTAGATGTCAGCAAAATATTTGTTTTATTCCTGCACTAAAAATGACAATTTACATTAAAATATGTAGTAAAATTGCTTTAATATGTAGCATTGTTTTAAAAGGTGACTCCCCGTAGTATGAAAATATAAGTAATCCTTGTTTAATGACTGCCTCATTTAGTGACTGCAGTTATAATAGTGATGAAAAAGAATTTTATAAATTTATAACAAATCTCCACAGTTATGAGCTGTTAAGCAGAAAAAGAAAGAAAGAAAGAAAGAAAGAAAGAACCTGAAATAAGATTATAAGTACAACCAGGTTTCACTTAATGATTGTTGCCAGTCTCCTTCCCTCCCTCCCTCCCTCCCTTTCTCTCTTTTTCCCCATTCCACTAAGTGACTCTGAATTACAATTTTAAAAAAAGTAAAACAATTACAAACAATACAAAAATTAAGGTACATAGGAGCTGAAAATAAATCATACAACACATCATAACCCCTAATTTAATCAGGAAACAGATCTCTGCACATTTTGAACACAATTTTGGTCACCAAGCGAGGACCACCAGTATTTTCCTGTTTATATAGGAATGCTAAAGTTAGGCAACGAACTAACAACAATACCAAATTCATATGAACTATTGACTCATGCAAAGAACTGGAGGTGCTTCATGAAGAAGAGCAGAAGAGGGGGAAATATTCTCATTCTAGGCACAAAAGACCAAATTATCAAATTATCTTACTTTGGACACATGATGTGAAAATCCAACTCTCTGGAAAAGTTTCTAATGCTGGAAAAGTTGGAAGGAAAGAGAAGAGAAGACAACCAGCAGCAAGGGGATGAACTCTTGGAAGCCCTGACAAACCAGATTAGGGACAGATCATTATGGAGAAAAATCAATGTGGTTCCTAAGAGTCGACATAACTTGATGGCACATAATCAATCAGGCTCCCTAACTCTGGCAGAAAGTATCTGTTTTCCCTTCTCTCTCCAGGATAACAAGTCAGGAGCCATCTTCAAATGAGAAAATATTCCATAATGGCAGTCAGAGAAAGTCCTTCTCCCTTGAACTTTATTCCCTTAATTTCACATAATGGAACTGAGTCAAAAGCAAGTATAATTTATAGGATGGGCAGATTCTGATTAGTAAAAATAATAATTTCACATTTATCTAGGATCTGAACCTTAAATTGTTTCATAGATAACACTTTTAATAATATTTGGGCCTGTGCAGATCTCACAATATAACTGCTATTCCACTAAAATTAAACTTGGCCCATCATCAATTAGGCATCTGCATTTGGGCCAGTTGTATTTTTAAAGATCATGTTCAAAGACAGCCTCATGTTGAGCAAATTCTGATAAATCAATTCTGAGGCTATGCCATTGAGGCTGACTCTCCAAATTATTCCATTCCCAAAAGAGATACGTACATCTAAACTGGGCAAAGTTTTCCTGACCATTGAACATCAGCTGCAGGAGTTTTTACCATTAAAATAACTCCCATGCCATGTACCTCTCCTTTCAAAGGACTTCACTGGGAGCTACAAGCAGAATTTAACTGGTTATAATGTTTTCTGGAAAACCAGTTACTCTTCCTCATTGGAATTTAATTTGGGCCCAATTCTCTCCATGAAATTCCTCATAGCTTTGATGCATAAGGAAGGACCTCCTTTTCTGTACAAGAAAAGCCTTTTCTGTACAAGAAAAGATGGGAAAATAGAGTTGGGATCTATGAAACCCAGAAAGGTCAGAGTGCCTTCTCTCAAACTCCTTTCACATATAATCTATACCTGTTAGTGCATTCCTCCTCCCTGCATCTCCAGGTCTGAAACCTGAGGGTAAAGAATCTATATGATTTGCTTCCCTAAGATCCTCTGTAACTAACTTCTACATCTTCTCAACAACCATTCCCCAAAAGGAAAGATTGGACACTGGACAAATGTCTGTACTACTGGATTAATGGGTGGCTTTCTTAAGAGGGGATGCACTACTTCCTCCTTCAAGCCAGAGTCAATCCTCTTTTCAGAGAAATCAACCTTGAGCTCAATTGTCTATTCTATTCTGGCCAGCTCAAATGCGTGCTTGCAAAATATGCTACAAGTATTATCAATCAGAACAGAGCTGGAAGAAACCTTGAAGGTTTTCTAGTCCAATTCCCTGCTCATGCAGGAAACACTACACCATTTCAGAAAAGTGGCTGTCCAATCTCTTCTAAATTATATTTCTAATTTATATTTAGGACAGCCTTACTAATCTAGTGGCCTCAAACTGTACTGGACCTTTCCAAGTAGGAATGCTTGGAATTGCTAATCAAGTATATTTGGAGGGCATCTAACTAGGGGAATCTGATTTACAGCTTGCTATGGAAATGGCTGCATGAATCATCTCACTAGGAACAGAACCAGTGGACAGATGTCCAACATTCTTCTTGATTCATATTCCAAGTGAGTAGTAGAATACTCCTTACGTGGAATAGGCCAGACATTTTGAGTTCTGCTGTTTTACTGGAGTAAGCCTTTTTCTTTCTATTGTTTGCAATGGAAAGCTCTAGTATGCTAACCCTAACAATGCTAGGGCATGCAGAAGGAACTCGGGGTCTTTGAATCAGATCAATCAGATTCAATCTGAGAATGCTTAAATTTAATCTGCCAGCAAAACATTTAGAGTGGTAGGATTTTCTGTGACTATGTGATTGGACTCTAGTGAAGAGTAAGCCCACAGCAGGCCTTATCCTCCATTAGTGGAATACCATGTACTATGCACACTACAGTAATTTAGTAGGCTTCAGGCAACAATAAGATGATGCAGTAAGACTTTTTTCTCAACGTTCTCAGTCGCATAGGCATTTAAGTGTCACATTACTTAAAATTTCAGTGATTAATCAATTGTTTACCTTAATTTAAAAATTTTCACAATTGGACAGGGTAATTAATTCAATGCAAGAATCCAAATTCAATATGTATTCACTGGTATTACTAATACCACTGCAAGAGATACTGAAATATATTGAGATTATTATTTTCTATTATTTGGGAAGCTTGCAGCTATGAGGAACATTAAAATTCCACTTCCTTTCCAATAATATCGCATTGCTGCCTTTTATACAGTTTGTGATCAGGTACAAGATGCATTCCATATATAATAGTACAAATATGTTATCTTTTATCTTGTTTGTATGCAACTGTTTCTATTCTATTATTTTCAACCCACTTTTATATTCTAATCAAATAATATTGTAATTTTTGTTTTTTCAATCTAGGCAATATCACCCAGTTTGCATCATCTTTATTTAATAAACATACTCTTCACCAAACCAGTTAATGCGTATAGAATCCAGAACTGAACCATAATATCTCCTCCAGTTTGAGCAAGAACTATAGATAAGCATTGTCTGAGTGCAGTTTTCAAGTTGGTTTTGGAGTCAATTTTTAGACATGTTCTCCAATTTGTATTTAATCAATCTACTAATCTGAAAGCCATTGAGGATATTGTCATACATTTGCTGAAAAGAAGATGTATTATGTCCATAACAGGACAACAATCTGTAAAAAAATGAAATAAGATTATATGGACTTAACACATACATGCCAACTTCTAATGTCTACCACATTATTCTCAAGGTGCTTGTAGATCAATCATTTTATAAAGAAAACTTTACAGGCATCAGTATCAGACTGATTAGTGTCTAATCCCCCCTTTCCCTTTTTGATAACATTTGCCCTTTGGTGGTCAACTGGGATCCCTTCACCAGAGTAGGAGTTTACCTAGAACATCTGCAAATACTTCACTATTCTAGGATGCAATTTATTTGAACCTGTAAGTATGATTCAGGGTCTGGATCTGGGAGTATCATTCAAACTCAATGGATATTCCCTGACTATATTAACACCAAATGTGAATCCATCTTTAACCACATCTTAAAGATTACCTGATGAAATGCACATCCTTTTTTCCCGCAATATGATCATGCAACAAAAGATTTGCAGAGGGGGTAGTTCAGGTTGGCTTTCACTAGTCCGGCAGCTACATGGAATTTTCTGGCAATAGGGACATAACATAGAAATTCATTCCACTAATCAAGGCATGAAAGATTAGATGGCTTAGGAAATTTTGAATCACCAGATAGAAAATTTCTTAATAAGTAATTTTGGGATAGAGGGAAAGAGGAGGAAATGTGGTACCATAATATATTGTCTAATTGCAGTAGAAATTAAGCATCTAAAGTGCTAATATTAAATTCTCTGTCCCTACTGTTTCCCATTTAAGGAAAAGTGGAAGGTTATCTTTCCTTCTACAAATGCTTGAATTATATGTTGCAGTAGCTCTGCTGGTTTATATTTTATGTTTATGATTATGATCATTAATACTGTATGCTAATGTTGAGCTTCAAGCCAGTTGGATGAGAAAATAATGCTGTCATGACATCTTATTTCTCTGTTATAGATAAATGTATCCTTGGAGTCTTTTTCGTTTGGATTGCCTCAAGTTTGTATAGATATTTCTGCTATGCCTGTAAGTATCCCCATTGCAAGATATGACTGGATCATAGGCCTCTTATACCTGCAGGCTGATTTTCTTCATGGAAAAGTACAAGATCCTTTCTATGTGAAGGGGTTGTGGAGAGTCTCAGAGGCACTAGCTAAGTCAATTTTTTGCCAAACAAAGGCCCTTCACAAATCTCTTAGTACTGAGAGTTATTCGTACACTTCCTCTTGATTTTCCATCATTTTGTTTCTAGTTTCTCCAGCAGTGCCACTCTCTTTGCTATATGAAAAGAAGTTCTACAACTGCTGTTTTACAGATACATACTTCTTTGGGAGAGAAATACAAGAAAACAAGACAAAAGAACAACAATGTGCCAAGAGCAGGGGTGTCTCTCCCCCCACTTGCTAAACTGGGGGTGGGCGTGGCCAGCACATGACACATCAGGTCCACGGGCCGGGAGTTGACAGCCCTGGCCAAGAGTATTTGATACCTGGAGTAAATCAGGGGTTGAGCAGCAGCCACAAGATCTGTACCAGCCCAGCCACACTATTGCCAACCTGTCCTGCTCATCTCTATCATTTTGCCTCACTAATGATCACAGGTAGCTGATTGGTGCTCTACATCTGCTGCTGATCCTCTGGATAGCCTGCTAGGATAATGTACCACCTTGTTGCCTATACCTATTCTTCCTCCCCCAACCTTGCCTTCATTACAGCAGTGGAAAAGAATTGGATTAAACATGAGCAATTTCATTGAGAACATCCATGGACATTAGAAAACCCAGTGCTATAAGCAAGGGCTTATTTAGTATGGTAAGCAGCATGGTGGCTCACATGGTTGGGATGCTGGATTGACAACCAGCAAGCCTGCTTTTGAGACTTCCATCCTTTGCTCCAGCTCCTTCCAGGAACCTGAATGGAGCCCACAATTGAGCATCCCTGCCTGGGCAATGATGATATCACTGGTTATTCTTTTCAACTTGGAAGTGCTTTGATGCTTCTGACACAAGTGCAATGTGATCCTGAACAGTCCATGGACCCCTGGCCTCAAGGCTATGATAGGCTTTTAAAACTTGAGCATGGCTCCTAGAAAACTCTGGCTGTTTGTAATTTTAATGATTGAACGAAGAAAATATATGACTGGAGAGTATTCATATTAATTATGATTTTAATTAATATTGATGAAAGCACATTTGCTTAGTTTTAATCCTGTTATTATGCAGAATATAGCTCTACAAACAAGAAAAAGGTATGCATTCTAATCCATTGCTAAAATCAGCAAATTGCCATTTCCTACCAAAAACTATTTGGCATGTACAGTATATAATTAACATCATGCCTACTTGAATAAAAACAGAAATACAGAATATATTTTATAAAGTTTTCCTATATGAATTTTTTTTGGTTGCTATAGCAGTTTTTTAAAAGGCCCATTATATACAATATGCAGAGGCAAACCTGGGTTTTATATTGAATGTTTGCACAGTAGGGAACTGTGGTCAAATCACAGCTCCTTGACAAATGGACCTGTAGGATATTCATTTGTCACATTCACTTTTCACCCTTTTAGTTATGCAGCTAAACTGTGTCAGCTATTAGGCAGCTTTAAGGCATTCTTGCATGTTCTCAGCTGTGCCCCAGGATTCAGGTTGCAAATTCTTGAACTTATAAAGGAAGGCTATACACTTGTTACAACTCCAGACCAATGTTCCTGGGTCAGTGGAATTGAATATCAAAGGCTTTAAGTAAGGATCCTTGTCTTTCTGGTGACTCAAAGCCCAATGGAAGGTTGGAGGGCAGATTAAGATTCCCCAGTCTGCTATGCCAGTGATCATTGTTTGTGTCCAGCAGAAGAGTTTCTGGAATGTAACAATTAATGTCCTTCCCAATGCACATATACAGTTTACAATAATATCTCACCTTTTGACTCAATTTTGCCTTGCAAACCTGCTCATTAGCCAGCTTTTCTATGCTATTGGTCACAGTTCACATGCTTCTGAAATAACTGAAGATACCTTGTGATCACATATTCAAAATGATTTTTGGGTGAAATATTTGAATTTCTTCTCCTTACCTGCAACTGACAGCCCGGATAGGTAGACATCTTACTAGTTGATTATTCTGCACCTCCTCTTCTTATAGTTTAGTGAATTACAAAGGTCTTTACTGGAATCACTTTTGAATGTTACATCATTGTAGACTTTTTAAAAAATGCTTCCTTTTACCTTGGCAGTTGATCCTGCATACCTCTATCAAGATCATCTTTCTTACTTCCATAGATCAGATTCAATATTTATTTATTAATTTGATTGTGCATCCTGTTTATTAATTTGGTACTGATTTTTTTATATGTCTGTTTCTCCTGTCCTTTAGATTGCCCAAACATTATAATTTAAGGATGTAGTGCAATATCAAATTATAGTTATCTCTAGAGGATCCAGACTTGTAGTGAGTATTTTTAAGTTTGATGTGGATTCAGTTTTTTTTCCTCTATGTCTTTTGTTACAAAATGAGAAAGGGCCTCTATGGCATAGTACTCCTCTTAGATAAAATGGGACAACTTGCCATGCCCATCTTGTTGCAGCCAATTTGCCAATGCCAACTTGTCATGTGGCAGTTCGTGGTAGGACAATTCAACAAATACAAGTACAAAAGTTAAATTAATCAATTAATTTTAATGAAATTGTGGGCCATAATAATAAAATGACGTCAATACAGAAAAGCAGGAGTTATAATAATTTTGATGAAAACATGGTCACCAATAATCCAAGTAACTAAGTGAAGCAATTAATACAGTGTTGAATTGTTCCATGGCAAATTGTCCTAAGGTAAGTTGGCTGGGGAAGTTGGATGAGGGCAACTTGGCCATGGCAAGTTGTCCTAGACCTGTTCCCAGAGGTATAGATATACTTACATGAGGTTTCTACCTGAACTGTGGTGGCACAGTGGTTAGAAAGCAGAATGCAACTCCTGCTTACTGCCAGGAGTTCAATTCTGACTGGCTCAGCCTTCTGAAGTCAATAAAATGAGGACCCAGATTGTTGGGGGCAATATGCTGACTCTATAAACCACTTGGAGAGGGCTGTGAAGCGGTATATACATCTAAGTGCTATTGCTACCAGACAGGTTGAATTTCCTGAAACATCCTATTTTATTTGGATAGAAAAGTCACAGTCCCAAATCTGGAAGATTTTTCCCTTCAGTCCAGATTTAGGAAAAATTAAAAAGGTGTTAGGAATTTTCCTGGCCAAAACTCAGAAATATAGAGCTAAGCAAACCTTTTGCCAATCCTGCAAAAAATGGCTAGATGTGCAACTGTACAGTCTCACACATCATGAGGTTTTAAAAGAACAATCTCCTTATTAAACTAACAAAATCAATTTTCTTGGAAAACAGGAAAAACAAGAAAAGTTAAAAAGAACCAAACAACAGAACAAATCATCTAAACTAGGTACTTTCAAATTCACTTCAGAGACTCCAGTTGGACATGGATCATATAAATCTCTTGCACTGACATATAGGGAAGGCTATCATCACCATTCTTTTCTCAGAATAACTTTCTTTTCTTCTTCTTAGAAACTAGAAGAAAAGTGAAAGCCAGCCTCTTTGGAAAGGCAGCCTATTGCTGTGATCAAGCAAGCAAGATGCACCATCTGTGATGCTGTTACCAGCAAATGAGAAATAATGAGAGATAGTGAGATTAAAGTGGCTAAATTTCTCTTCCTAATAATCCTTGGCGGAATTATAGAGGCACACTCTGATTTCCCCAATTTTACTATTGTATAATTTGGATTACATGGAAGGGATTTTTAGGAAAATCAAATGTGAATTGTACTTATTCATAACACATAGAATAATAGAGTTTGAAGGGACCTCAGAGTTCTTCTAGTTCAAACCCCCTCCCTGCTTGAGCAAAGGAATTCAGATTGATTGATACTAGTCTCTATTTAAAAAAATACTTATTGTTTTACTGCAGTGATGTCAAACTTATCACCTGCATGCCGCACTGGCCACGCCTACCCCCAGTTTAGTGAAGGGGGAAAAAAGTCATGATACGTCACGTGACAACAACGTGACAATGCGAGTTTGACACCACTGTTTTACTGGGTGACTTGAAAATGCATTACAAGATAAGTTACAATTCTGCATGTGGAGGTTTCTCTAATATATAGATGTCAGTAACTATAACCTACTATAATGAACTGCATTACTGCTACAGAAGTAGGGAAGCTGCAGATTTTCCAAAAGTCTGAACTGTATGGTAACCCCAGCCTGAAATGCAAGGCAAAATTCTGCTAGGAACTTTGAGGTCTTAGGTCTAACATGAATTTTGGCATGCTTCGTGTTTCAGGCTGGGGTTACTATACTAGCCCTGTCTCAATTCTGGTAAAAAGAAAATTTCATCAGTTGAATTGTGCCAATGATACAATAGGTTAATTAAAAATAGGGGAGACTTTCTATGAAAAAAAAGGTGAGCTGGCAATCAGAGATAGAAATAGCTTCTATCCAATGTTCAAGAATGTAACTGGGCTATGGATCAAGATGCAAGAACTATTATTATAATTTTTTATTATCAATGTTTATGTCTTCAGCCATGCTGCCTTTGGGAAACTGTCAGTTAATAATCCCTAGGGTGACCAACATAAAGAATCCCTTTAATTGGATTTTAATGAAAAAATTCACTTTAGTCACACAGCAATTTTTGAAATCTAATTATCTCTTTAGCAGAACCACCCAATTCATTGCTTTTCTCAGCAAACTGTTTCCATGCTCACCACAGCTCTTTTCTTGTAACTTTGCTGTAAGGTATTTTCATGTACAAGTATGTATGAGTAATTAAAACAATGCTATTCCTTAGAGTACTGTTATAGAAGATTTATCCTATCTGATGAAGTGAACATATGACAGGCAAAAATTCTAAGCATGTATGTATTTTATAAAAATATTCCAGTAAAAAAAACAAGCGATAGATTTTTTTTGAAGTGGTGAATGAAAAACCTCAATAACCATTTTTGTTCATTTTTTTCCAAGGTAGCCCCCCCCTGTGTATACAGTATATTACACACAAACACACACACACATGTATATACTTATACATTAGTGTAAGTTTCTGTCTGTCTGTGTATAAAATAACATTGTAAACCTTTCCATTACTTTTAACAATCTTAATCTTTAATCCCTTCAAAGGATGTCTTAAAACTTGATTTCTTTTCTTTTTTCTGTTCCTTTTCATCAAATCTTTCCAAATTTTAAATGGTCTCCATTGTAAATCCAATATAGAAAAATTACCCAAATCCCTCTTCTGGTTGTTTTTTTGTATGTTGCTTTTAATTATGAAAACATTGGCTGGTTTCATTTGTTTATCCAGTTTTTCATCTTTTTTCAGATGATTCTTATAGCCTGTCTTTTTTTAAATCCACATTCAGATCTACTTCATTCTATTTGGTAGAATTCCATGACACCATCTATACTAATAAGTCAAATGGATTTTCTCCTTTATTTTATTTTTTATTTTTTTTTTTTATTTTTAATTAGATTTATATGCCGCCCTTCTCTGAAGACTCAGGGTGGCTTACAATTTTTGGGATACAACCCAGTGTGCTCAGCAATAGCCTTCATTCCATTGTATATGCCTGCTTATTACTAAGCGGCATTTTTACAAAGTCAGCTTATTGCCCCCAACAACCTTGGGTCCTCAATTTACCTACCCTGAGAGGATGGAAGGCTGAGTCAACCTAATTATATTCTTACTTCTTTTAGCTCCTTCTAGTGTCCGACTTTCAAAATTCCATATGTATGGTGTATGTATGTATGTATGGTGTATATATGTATATACATATATATATATTTGTTTTCGTAGATTTTCACGGTAGCAGGCGTTGATACCTTGAGCTGTCATCTTCAGGCTGGTGTCTTCAGCTTCTCCCAGGAGAACGGCTGAAGACACCAGCCTGAAGATGACGGATGAGATTTCTGCCAAGGTATTCTCAATCATACACGGACAAGACCAATACACCAAGACCTATATATATATATATATATATATATATATATATATATATGGTGTGTGTGTATATGTTTCGATAAGTCATAGCTTTGGTTTGGTAAACAAGCCATAATATCAGGGTTAATATCAGGGTTACAAATAATGGTAGGTCGTTCTCTGGGTAACCATGGTCCACAATGGTTAGGGCAATTGTTAAAAAGTGGATTGAACTATGTCACATATTTAAGTTAAAATGTCAGATTTTCTTGTTTAAATTTTAGCTGTCACAAGTAGATTTTAGAGATTATTCTAAATTCCCACCTGATTCTCTCTTTAAAAAAATAGAAATGGCAGTTTTTCAGGGAATGTATAGTTACCCTTGAGTGTAGGATTGTTCATCCTGCCATAAATCCAGATATGACAAATTGTAAAATAATAGTACACAAATAGTGTAAACCACAAAAGTAAAGATAATACATAGCATTAAATTAACCCATTATGCTTAAGACAATGTGTGAACCCAGCAAAATGTGCTTAAACTTAATAATTATCTATTTAATGTATTGGGACTTCAGATCTTGAGCATCTCATGATCTAGTGAGAAGAAAGGTGCAGTAATGTGTAGATAACAAGCTACTAATTTATTTTAGTTTTCTCATTTGTCCATTTCTTTCTCTGCTCTTTATTTTTGAGAATGCTAAGCTCAGTCACCTCTTCTGCCTTTCTTCCTGGGTTTGTGTATGTGGTGTGTACACACACAGAGATAATAGTTTTGAATTTCCTCCTGATAGGTTGTAGTTAGCTAGGTGATAGGCTTGCTTATCCCTTTAATGCATTTCCTGTAAATAAATCACCTGTTTCTTGTAATTGTAAAGCCTGCTTCACTAATTATTGCTGAGGTAGAATTCTCATTCTTAGTAATGCCCACCTGCATACATAGAATGCTTCAACAACCAACATAAACGACCCATATTTACACTAGCTTATTTTAGCTAGGATGGGGCGTAAAATGACAATAACTTGTTTAAAATGATTTATCACAAGTGCACAAATCGTGTCTCTCATATGGTGACTGTTTGCTTTTCTTCCCCTCTTCCTGATGGCCATGCTTAACTCTGATCACAGCTCAGGATTCAGATGATGTGTTGAGGAGGAAACAGAAATTGAGGTAAAATGTCCTAGTCCTCTCTTTGTGACTAATCCAGTAGATAAGAGACAGAAGAATGTTCAGGAGTTTCATGGGTGGGGGAACAAACTTATGATGACAAACCATGTCCAACTATGTAGACAGTTTAGATTGGCTTCCCCTAGAACAGATTCAAAATTATGCTGCTTGAAATCTGATCATTTATTCTTTTGGGATGAAGACTCCAACACAGTGCAAGAAAAATAATAAGAGAATTAGAAGAAAAGGAGTTTTGTCAGCTTCACTTTAACACTGCAAAATTTGAATTGAACATTTCCAAAGATGACTTTTGACTCAACCAGAATAAGTCATCTTGTTCATTCTGAAACACTGAACACAGTGTCTTCCCCCCGCTTCTTCAATTTACCCATTTCACTAATAAAGACCAGTCTTCATTCAGTGGACATCAACCTAACTCCATTCCCCCCTCTGAAATAAAAAAATTCTTCTGTCCCCACCATTTTTTTTGCCAGCCATTCCTCCTCCAAAGGCTGAAGGAGCCTGCTGTGGAAGATCTACCAAAATATCGCAGAGATAATGAGACTTTTCTGCTTGGGGATTCTAGTGTATCCACATGCCAGATCATCATTTACCCTGAAAGAAAAGCTGACTCTGTTTAACTTCAACAAGAGGTGAAGGCACTTTGATCGGTAGAAGTAGCAAGTTAAAAAAATACAGTTGTGTTATGTTCTGTTTTTTATTTATTGAAGTGCTTGATTTTAACAGGAAAAATGAACAAGTTACTTCTGTGACATGTTTCCATGTTCATTTGTTAGAAGAATGAGAAAGCGGAGAAAACTGTAAGAAAACAAGCAAAGAAATATACATCGGAGCCATAGCTCCTGAATCAGGTTTGTAAAACCATAGGGAATAGCAGCTAAAGACTAGGTCCCATTAATCCCTTTGTTTTGCTGACTGCTTGAGGCAGCAGAAATGACAGTTCAGTCCCAGACAACCTTCAGCAACTGGCAGAGCTCCTGGGTAGATTGAAAGTTTTACAAGTCTGCATTAAGTCAAGTTACTTGGGTCTTTTTATCTACTAATAGTTTTAGGCTGTTATGCCAAAGTAATTTATCTTCCCATGTTTAGTTCTGGCACTCATTTGCCTTTGGCATTACTAGATTATTTCTCTCTTGACCTTTGCATCATCCTAGAGTCACTATACCTTCTGGCATTCTTCTCTTTTTGGACGATCAGGTGGACCTTTTAAATCCACCTCCTAATAGCCAGGGAAACAAACAAAATTCTAAAAGCTGGAACAGAAACCACAGAAGATGGAAAGAACAACCTCTGGCGTGAAGTTGCACTGATGAGAAAGTCACAAGAGCAGCTTATGATGATACATTGGATCACTGTTGCTGCCATTGTCATTTAACTTAATGAAGCGAAATCAACACAAAGTTACAATTCCAAATATACTCAGTAGGAAGTAAGATACATTGAACTCAGTTGGATTTCCTTCTCAATAAACATGGTGGAATGGTGCTGCCAGCCATAGTCCTTCACTTAATTGAGTTGTGGATCAGACTGCCTGTTGTTACAAAATAAAAGAGCATTTTCTAGCCCTTCTTGGGTGGTTAATGTACATTGCATAGATTAATGAAAAAGCAAGAGGACACTATTTGCACAATTATCTTCCTTATAAATTGCAAATCCAAATACATCCATGTCTAAATGTGCAGATTTCTCACTGAATGATATTCATCTGCCTTAATAGGATGCCTGTCAAATGCATTGGACTACCAATCGTCTCATCCATAAATGCAGTGATGGATTGGGTATTGAAAGAACGGTTGATTGTTGATTATGAGGAGGACACATTACAAACAGATAGTCCCAATTTAATTCCTAGATTTTTTTTAGAACTACAAGACTTCCACTTAATGCTGTTGAGAGCTACTGCTGGTTAATGCAGGTAATATTAGACTTGTTGAAAGAATAACCTCACATTACAGTTTTCTAGGACTGAGGCCATTTGCCAAGATTAGAGATTTATCCTTCTCACTCTCCTTCCTTTACCTAAGGCTTCCAATACACAAACATATTCCTGTAGCTTTTTTTCCATATTCAGATTTCAATAATGGAAGCATTTTCAAAATTATTATCTTATCTGTGCATCTATATCTAAGAGATGTTAACAAAGATGGGCAATGAGTTAAGTTACTCAGCTCTATTTTTGTGGACTCAGGAGAATAATTTTTCTGTCAAGTTTCTATGGTAAATTTAATGAGAAGATATTTGTATTTTGATATTCGCAAAACTCTGCATATATAACACACCTATATACATGCTATATAAATACATATATCCACCCACCCACACCCACACAATTTAATTTTGTTGTATGAGGTGCAGTGACAATAAAGTTTACATATATATATACACACACATATATATACACACACACATATATACGAAAACAAATACACACACCTATATATACACACACACCTATATATACACACACGTATATATACATATACATACACATACATATACACTACACACACACAATGTATGTGTGTGTGTGTGTGTGTATATATATATATATATATATATATATATATATATATATATATTTTCACGGGTAAAGGTATGTAGGTCTTGGTGTATTGGTCTTGTCCGTGTAAGATTGAGAATACCTTGGCAACGCTCTCTCATCCGTCATCTTCAGGCTCCTGGGAGAAGTGCGATCGTGGCTGTTTTTCCCTTTTAAACTCTAGAGTTGGCTGTGTTGTTACTTCTTGATTGGTTTGTGGAGTTGATGTATGCAGATTGGATGGCTTTTTCCTGAGACCCTGTGTGGCTGAGGTGCTGGCTGTGTGTCTCTCAGCCTTTTGTGTTGTAACGACCTGGGTAATGGGCTGTGTGATGACCTTCTGAGTTCTATTGTTGTGACGTCCTGGGTGTGGTGCTGTAATCTCCTGGGTCGATTTTGAGGGATCCAAACTTATCTCCAATACTGAACACTTCAACAAAAGAATAATTAGGGAAGCCATCGAAATAGAGAAACACCCCATAACATGAATAAACGGGATGATACTTCCGCCTACCAGACATCTGGAAACTAGCCCTGGTCAACAAACGAGTCCCAGCCATGAAAACCAACACCGGACCCAAAATAACACAGGATGCCACCACCAATCTCCTTCACCAGACTCAAACCCAAGCCCACACCACAGATGAAAGGCAACCACCATCCAGAAATCAGACCATGGCTGCAACACCAGCTGCTACACCCCTCCAACCCCCAAACTAAGCAAACTGACACACGCTTATAAACACATAGCCAGACCTCAAACTCGAGCCAAACCAAGGCCCAGAATGCCACATCACAGCCTTCCACCCAGGATACTACATCACAGAACTCAGGAGATCACAACACAAAACATCAGGAGGTTGCAGCACAGACAACGACCCAGGAGATTACAGCACCACACCCAGGATGTCACAACAATAGAACTCAGAAGGTCATCACACAGCCCATTACCCAGGTCGTTACAACACAAAAGGCTGAGAGACACACAGCCAGCACCTCAGCCACACAGGGTCTCAGGAAAAAGCCATCCAATCTGCATACATCAACTCCACAAACCAATCAAGAAGTAACAACACAGCCAACTCTAGAGTTTAAAAGGGAAAAACAGCCACGATCACACTTCTCCCAGGAGAACGAAGCTGAAGACACCAGCCTGAAGATGACGGATGAGATTTCACAAACGCTTGCCAGGGTATTCTCAATCTTACACGGACAAGACCGAATACACCAAGACCTACATACCTTTACCCGTGAAAATCTATTTAAAACATATATATATATATATATATATATATCACTGTCCATTTTGAATACAGCAGAAAGAGGAGGGTTCACCCAGGTTGATACTATATGGAACAAAACTGTGATTGAATTTAAATGGTCTGCTTTGGATACCATGAAGCCTCCTCCCAGAAGGTAACAAGGAAAACAGACCATGACGCATAGTATCCCAGACAATACGGTGGACCGTGCTCAAGAATCGCTTATATGGCATGCCCTAGATAGAAGGAAAGTGAACTATCAACAATCTTTTCTGCCCTCCTTACCACCCTCTGCACCGCCATTCTGTCTGAAGCAGTAATGCTTCCAAATCAGACAGTAATGCCATATCATGGGTTGCTCTTGATCATCCATCTATAGAAAGTGGTAAGGACAAGGGAAGAATGATGTACTTTCTCAAGCAGAATGCAGAAAATGTAGGTGCTGCTGTGCCCACTTCACCAGCCTCTCATTGTTGAGCGAACAAGCTAGCCTACTTGTTGCTGCACACCCAGAAACTTGATGCTGCTAACCACCTCTACAGGTGAATCATTAATATGTAAAGGTGTATGGCTGTACCTGCTTTTTCTGAAAGTGGCAATGATCTCTTTAGTTTTTCCTACATTTAAGATGAGGCTGTTTTTACTATACATTTCTTCAAGCCCTAGATTACTCAGAACCAGATCCTAACATTTTGTAACTTGGAGTAGAAAGAGCAAATAATTTCCCTCTATCCAGGATGAGATCCATAGTGCCTAAGGCTGACCAAGTTTTGGCTCATGAGACAGAAAATCCCACAAGAATCTTTTCCCTTCCTGTCAGTAAAAATATGGTACTAATTAAAAATAAATGAAAATTTGCTGCCCTTTGATGACATTCTAATTCAGCTGTCTGAGAAGATTGCTTCATGTTACCTAATAACAGGACTGGCTAAAAGAATTCACTTCTTCATACAATTCATAGTAATGAAAAAGTTGATTGCTGCTTCTGAAGCCTATTAACATCTAGAATTAAGGTTCATGTTGGTCAGACTTCACATCTGAAAGATTAAAGCAGATTTATTGATTTCATAAATAAAGACATCATAAATATGTGTACATGCATATATCCCTTTAATGTCCATAAAGACATCATAAATATGTGTACATGCATATATCCCTTTTATCTGTAATGTCCATTAACATTTTTCTGGAGGGTTAAGAATAAAGCAATTCAAAATATTTTTACTTTACTTTACTTTATTGTCATTGCACCTCATACCATGAAATCAAACACCATCTTCAGTGCACATCATGACCATGACCATGAAAATAAACACAAACACACATCCTTCACCCTCCACACATTGAACCGAAAACCCCCGACACCACCAACACTGCACTATACAGCAGAATTCAACAGAGCTACTGCCCTGGGATAGAAGCTGTTTTTCAGCCTATTTGTCCTTGTTTTTATTATTCTGTACCGTTTGCCAGATGGTAATAGTTCAAAAAAAGGGTTCCCAGGGTGAGATGGATCTTTGAGAATGTTTTGAAGTTTCTTAAGGCAGCAGAAGCTATAAAGTTCTTCCAAAGAGGGGAGAGGGCAACCAATGATCTTCTGTGCAATGACATTAACCCTCTGGAGTGCTTTCCTATCTGCCACTGTGCAATTGGCAAACCATACAGAGGTGCAGTAAGTTAAAATGCTCTCTATGGTGCAGTGGTAGAAGGTCACCAGCAGTTTTTAATTCAGTTTTTTTAAAAAAAAAGATGTATTGCAATAAATGGAAGTGGGAGGGAAAAATTGTTAAATTAACATGAATTCATCCTAGTAGTTTGGAAATACTTTGCCATTGCCTGCTTCCTAAGGCTGAAAGAGAATGACTGGCCAAGGCCATCCAGCTGAGTTTGTACCTAAAGCAAGGCTAGAACTTACAGTCTCCTGCTTTCTAACCCAATCTGTTAACCCATGGGTATCAAACTCGTGTCCTCATGTTGCTGTCATGTGATGTATTACAATGGTTTTTCTCTTTGCGAGCTGTGGTGGGTGTGGTCTGCTTGTGATGCATCTGGCTTGTGGGCAGGCAGTTTGATATCCCTGTTTTAACCACTGCATCAAACTGCCTCTAAAACTGAAATAGACATTGGTAAAAGTTCAGAAAGCAATTTAATTTAATCTACTAAGACAATCTGTGCATGATACCCCTTTATAAGTGCACCATACTGTAGTTTCATTCCTTTAAAAAAGTGGGTCCATGTTTTCATTTGATGACATTACCTTGACCAATAATGCAACATATCAACACAATCGTAGCCAGTCACAGAAAACTAATTAGGTCAGAACTGGTCACTAACTGGATAGGAAACTATCAGGAAATCCCAGGGCTGAAGGTTATGCTACCCTTCCCTCCCCCCAAAAATCAAACAGAAAGAAACAACAATGACAAATCATTTCTGTATTGTTACTAAGAAAATTACATGGGTGATTCCATGAAGTCATTAGAATGGAATTTGAGTTGAAAGAGGTTTTTCTGTAAAATCTGTCCATCCACTTCCCTGTTCATTGTTCAATTTTTGGTTGTTTAGAGGGGTATCTGGGTCAAAAAAAGTCAAGATGGTAACCACAATTGCAAAAATAAAACCCCACTCTTTTTTAACAGGCAGTAGAGGGTCCCCTTGTTTCCTGATGAGGACATCCCTGGCTGGTCATATTTTGGCAGAGGAAGAGGAAGGAGCTTCTAAGAATGATAGCTCTTACCAGAGATGGTATTCAGCAGGTTCTGACCAGTTCTGGAGTACCGGTAGCATAAATTTTGAGTAGTTCAGAGAACCGGCAAATACCACCTCTGATTGGAGATTTTACAGTATCCTTCCCCTGCCATGCCCACCAAGTCATGCCCACAGAACCAGTAGTAAAAAAAAATTGAATCCCATTACTGGCTCTTACAGTAATTAAAAATAGTTGATTTAAACTCCCTCCCTCACAAACATGGGAACAGAAACAAAATCCTAGAACTTGGAGTCACAGCAACCCTTGACCCTCTGTCACATGTTGAATATAGCCAGGACTTATAAGAGGCTGCTCATATCTAACACAGAATAATTCAGGAGTCTTCAAACTTGACAGTTTTAAGACTTGTGGACTTCAACTCCCAGAATTCCTCCTCCAGTCATGTTAGCACAGGAATTCTAGGAGTTGAAGTTCACAAGTCTTAAATTTGCCAAGTTTGAAGACCCTTGGTTTAAATCAATGTAGTTTAAGATGTATGAACTACAACTCTCAGAATACATTAGCCAGCCAAGCTGGGTGGGGAATTCTGGGAATTGAAATTCACATATCTTCAAATTGCTAAGTTTGGGAAACACTGGTTTAGATTGTAATATAAGAAAGCATCACTATAATGAAAAAAAAGCAGTTTGCTTACTTGTGCTTGTTTCATTAAAATCCATTTCTTCAATAACATAAAACAGCTTTTGTTTTATTTCTTTCTCAAGATAATCTCTCCCCACCCTAGGACAGAAAAGTTAGTCTAGATTTTTCACACAACTTTAACTTCCCAGCTGCTTCATTGTTTCTGTTCCCTAGAAGCCAATGGAGCAAAACTGATTTAAATCTGGTCTGTAGTTCTGAATTATATAGCTCATCTCACCTCCCCCTCTTGTTGAGCTCACTTCAGAGACTAATTTAAGTCAGAATGCCTGGAATGATATGGACACACTTCAACAAGTCCCATTGAAACCAGCAGAGCTTACTTTCAAGTAAATATTCCCACTTGTTTGCCAGTTCCAAAGATAAAAACACTGCAAAAGGCATCCCATGAACTGCTTATATTTGTTAGAGTTGCATCAGCCATGCAAATTATGGGTGAATAATTTATTTATTTTTCTGAGAAATAGACACTCCATCAATAAGTAGATGGATCCAGAACAAAAGCTGAAGCTCATTTCATTAAAATTATGAAAGTATCTAATTTAACTGAATACTTCTCCATCAAATTAATTTAAGCATTTTCCCTTTCCTTAAACAATTTCCCTAATTGTTCAATAATACTTAAAATTCGGTAAATACTTCAATTTCTCATTCCCTGTCTTAGTAAATGTGTGCAAGTAAACAGAAGGAAATAATCAAACTGCAGGTAAAACAGTGGTTCCATCTTTGCTGGATGAGTTTGGAGCACAGTTATTCTTGTGAAGATAAAATGAGAGGACATCTCTCTTTGTTCTGATACAAAAGATGGGGTAGATATGTAATTATCATTATAATCCGATTTAGAGTGATGGACCCAGTTTGGTGTAATGGTTAAAGGTACCAGGCTAGAAACAGGAAATGTATGAGTTCTAGTCAGGTGGTACAAAACCAGCTGGGTTACCTTAGACTACTCATTTTCTCTTGGTTTTTGGAAGAAGGCAGTAGCAAATCACTTCTGATAACTTTGTCAAAAACAAACAAACCCTGCAGGAACATATCCAGTTGCCAGAATTCACCCTTGAATTGAAGGTGCTATCTAGTTACCATATAAGAGAAAGAGGCCAAGGTTTAAAGCATTTATCAGAATAGTGTATGTGTATGACAATTTCTCTAGTTTTACACAGGAGATATGTGTGGGGTTCCCCACCCCAGTTACATTAACCACCAGGAGGCAGCACGTCACTGGTTTCATCTTATTAGGAATCATCAGGTAGTCCTTGACTTACGACCAGAATTGGGACTGAAATTTCTGTTGCTTAGCAATGTGGTCATAAACCACAACTGCATAGCTTAGTCCTTGCAACTTCCTTCTGGCTTCCCACAACCACAGTTATGGGGGAAGCTAATAGGAATATGCAAGTCCTAAACCTACAGGTGACTGCTGGTGGTGGGGTAGTGGAGGTAGTGAGTGTATGTGTAGAGATGTGAGGGTATGTGAGAGAGGTGCAGAGGTGGTATTCAGCATGTTCGGACCAGTTCTGGAGAACCGGTAGTGGAAATTTTGAGTAGTTCAGAGAACTGGCAAATACCACCTCTGACTGGAGATTTTACAGTATCTTTCCCTTGCCATGCCCACCAAGCCACACCCACAGAACTGGTAGTAAAAAAAAATTGAATCCCACCACTGGAGAGGTGCCATGTGAGTTGGGAAGAATATGCAAGAATGATAGCAAGGTGACTTTCTCGTGGAAGCCAGCAGAGAAGATTGTAGGTTCTGCTCAGGTGATCATGGGTGCTTAGCAATTGGTCATAAGTCTGAATGGGTTGCCAAGCATTACTTTGTAATCATGTGGCTGCAGGATGCTACCATAGCCAGAATTGTGAGGACCAGTCTTAAATATCATTCATTCAATGCCATCATAATTTGGAACAATCACTGACTGAATGGTTGTAGTTTGGTACAGTACTATCTGTATTCAGATTTTACTGTATGGTCTTTAAAGCCTTTGCCAGAAACGGACACTCAATAGGGGTTCAGGAAGGAATGTAGGGACAATATCAGAAAGGTCAGCTATGAAACTGGAAGATATATTTTTCAGGTTAAATATCACAGTCCTGATTGTAGATTCAGGTGGATTCAAATGACTGTATGTAGGCAAGGTGATAGCTTTAAATACAAGCAATATGGCTTTATAAGCAGTGAGTGTAAATAGAAGCTTCTTTTATTTTTGTGTTTAATCACCCATAATACAATAAGTTGCAGCAGATAGCAGTACCTTGCCAATTTTGCTGTTCTTGAAATAACTAAAACATATGGGATCGAGTTAGTATTTGAATGGATGCCATCAGGAACTCCCCAAGTTTTAGGTTAGGCAGGGAAGTCAACAATACATTCCAGAAGAAGGTACTGGCAAAGTTTTTATATGGTTGCCAAGATAGCCCCATACCCATTGTGTCTTTATAATCAACAGTAATAAGCTCAAATGGAATATTTCTCCTTTTAATGTGCTATAATAGAATCATCAGTTCCTAGATTCTAGAATGGTGGGTAGGTGAAGCAAAGAACAGTACACAGAAGGTTGTTAACACATTTTTCTCAAGTAATGCTCCATACAAAGTCATGTCTCTCTTAGAGGGGAATCTGAACAAAACTGTGCTAAGTGGGATGGTTGTAGGTTTAGGCCGGGGGTGTCAAACTGGATTTCTTTGAGGGCTGGATCAGCATTGTAGTTCTCCTCTGTAGGCCGGACCAGTGTGGGGAGACAGGACAGACACCTCTTGCAGCATCTTGCTGGCAGGGGTAGGGGGAACTGTGTATGGTTTGCCAATTGCACAGTGGCAGTTAGGACAGCACTCCAGAGGGTTAACGCCATTGCCCAGAAGATCACTGGTTGCCCTCTCCCCTCTTTGGAAGAGCTTTATAGCTCCCGCTGCCTTAAGAAAGTTCAAAACATCCTCAAAGATCCATCTCATCCTGGGCACCCTTTTTTGAACTATTACTATCTGGCAGACAGTACAGAATAATAAAAACAAGGACAAATAGGCTGAAAAACAGCTTCTATCCCAGGGCAGTAACTATACTGAATTCTATTGCATAGTGCAATATTAATGCAATATTGGGGTTTCAATTCAATTGTATAGAATGTGAAGGATGTATGTTTGTGTTTTTATAGTTATAATGTACACTGAAGATGGCATTTAATTTCATTGTACATGGTGCAATGACAATAAAGTAAACTACACTAAACTAAAATGCGAGGCCCCTCCCACTCCATGTTTTTGGTCTGGATGGCCTCCTACAGTACCCTGCTGGCCAAAATGGAGCACAGGGCCCCTGCTTGAGGCCCCTTGTGCTCTGTTTTCAGCCTAGACAGCCTCCTGCAGCACCCTTCTGGCCAAAATGGGGTACAGGGACCTGAAACATCCCCATGCCCCATTTTGCCCCAAGGTGCTGCAGGAGGTCGTCAGGGCCAAAAATGGGGCATGGGGGGGGCTGCGTGAGGCTCCGCATGCCCTGTTTTGGCTGCTACAGGCACCGCAGACCAGTCCTTTGCTATTTCTAGGCTCGCTCTACAGACCTGATTTAAGCACCCCGCGGGCCTTACGCGGGCCTTATGTGGGCCATGGGCCTTGAGTTTGACACCCCGGGTTTGGGCTATCTTTTAGATCAAAGGCACCTGGAGATGGGAAGAAACCTCATGGTAATCATATAGGTAGTTCTCAATCTATGACCATAATGGAGCCTGCCCATTACACCCATAAGGCATAATGGTTGTAAAGCAGATCTTCCATATGACTGATCCAATTTTATGATCTTTTTCATGGTAGTTGTTTAAGTGAACATTACAGTCATTGATCGGTATGACTGGTTTTGCCAAAACCCAGAAATAAACGTCGGTTTTCAGCAAAACATCATAAAATGCAGTCACATAATCACGAGACACTGCAGCCATAAATATGGGCCTGTTTCTGAGTATCCAAAATGCGGTCATTTGAAATATACAGCCCTCAGTTTGGTTCAAGGAAAGCAGCAACCTGCTTTGCTTCAAACAAATGTCAAATAAGATTCCTCTAATTTAAGGGCAACAGGGAAGCTCTGTTTCTTATGCTAGTGGTCTGTTTTTATTTGTTGATTAATTACTGAAAATGAAAAACCCTTGCTGATTTATTATAAATCACCTAGAGAGTCATCAGTAGATCCACATATAAATTCTATCAGATTCCTCATTGGTGACTGCTATGATACTGCTTTGCCTTTTTTTGGTGGTAAAAAAAGTGTTAAGCTAGCACAGCTTTATGATTTGCTTTCATTATTGAGTGGCACCTTTGTTAAAGAGACCAAGTATAATTTATGCTTAAGAATGACAAACTAGGACATTTATTTATAATATGAAAGGAGCAAGGCTAGGCTCTAAAATTCCAGAATCCCTTTTAATTTTAGTATAATTTCATGGAGGCTTGGATTCTTTTGCAGAAATACACCCCAAGCTTAAAGAAATGTTTGCTGTGGTTCCATCACATCCAGACTCCAATGCAGTTTATCTAAAGGTATTTAATCACCAATCAGCTTTTTATTGCAATGTTCTAAAGTGAAGCTTCTGAGATGAAACAGTATTTTAGAGATTAGTATCAAAATGTCAGACAGCAATATTAATCATCCAGATGTGTTCCAAGAGAGCAGGTATTTGGCAGGACAAATGAAATCCTTTTCTTTTCTGCTAGACTAGGGCATTCATAGGGCGACGGTCTCTCTCTCTTTCCCCGTTTCCTCCTTTGGAAGACGATAAATCACAGGCTTTGTCAGCAAGTCATGAGAGGGGCTGCTGTTTGTTAGAATCTGTCCAGCCAAATATCAGAGTTGCATGGATTGGAAGTTAGAGCTCCAGGGATTTTTTTTTAGAAAGAATAATAATAATAAAAATAATAATAATAATAATAGTAATAATAATAATAATAATAATAATAAAAATCACGAAGAGCTCCATTTCTTTACCCTTCCATATTCTCAAACAGTTTGCCATGAAATCACAGAACCAAAAACAGGAGCAAAAAGGAAAAAAAAGAGGAAAATGTGAGTGATTCAGTTTGGAATATTTTGTGCAAGTGTACATCCTAGCACAAGTAGTTGGCAATCTTTTTTTTTAGGCCTGTGCAGATATTATCCCCAAGTCACTGCCATGATGAGTGCCAGCAGTCACAAATGCTGCTCACCTTCTAGCTGAATTTTTCCTTTTTATAATCCCCACTTCCTTTTTTCCCAAGGAGCTGGCAAATGTCCAAAACAGTCACTAGACTGGGACTACACACGTTTTCCATTTTTCAAGAATGCCTGTGGAACCTGAAGGTTATGCTTGCATCTTCACTCCTCCATCCACTGATGATGTTATTGAACTAGATAATAAAACATCATCAAGAAGAAAAGCAAGCTCAGAGGACACTAAGAACCCAGTAAAAAAATATTTTGAACAGCTAAGTGGGGTGATCAACTGACATCTTGGTTTCTATGAGAGCCACAGAGACAAAAATGATCAAACCTAAAGGGAAAAATAGCCCTCAAGTGATCTACTATAGTGCTTGAGAATGATCTCAACTTTGGGAGCATTTACTTTGTTTTCAACTGAGACACCCTAGGATTTAAACTAGGGTGTCTTTGTTTGCTGGATCTCTGGATGTGCTGTATCTTTGTTATTCTGAGATACTCTTAATATACAAAGTGTACAACTTATAGTGACCAATCTATCTGTGAATTGATGTTGATGAACACAAATTCATGTCTTCATCACTTGCAAATTCACTTCTTCATCTCTAGCAAATGTACTCTAAATTAGGATTGCTTTTGAAACACTAGAAAACAGAGTTCTGATAGCTGAAATAAAAGCTGTCTGAAAACACTCTAAAAATTAGGTAACTTACAAGCTTGGTGTAGTAGCCTTCTTTCATTATAGCATCTGCAAGACGTGTTTGGTATTATTAGCTCCTCAGTTAATGTTCTATATGCAGTCCATTATAGCACATTTGCATTGCAAAATCTGCCCAGAAATAAACTCATTGAATTCAATAGTATGTAATTCTAGGTAAGTCTCTATAGGGTTGCAATCTAAATCTTTTTTTTTTGCTAAACCAGGAGAGCAAAAAGAAAAATTATCCTTTCAGAATGGATCTGTGAAATTCTTAGTTAAGATTACTTACAATAGATGTCCCAAGTCTCCTCTCCCTTATTTTTACTTCCTGTTAATTAATCTTAGATCCTCAAATTTCCTGTTCATGATCTCACATTTTTCAATCTGGCACACAATAGGATACCAAAAGTGTGTGTGTATCTACAACTGGGCTATATAAATCAATACTGGGAATTATGGTAAAGTGGTGTTAGGGGGCAGCTGACACATTAAACAACTTTTTTTGTACTGACAGATGGAGAAAGGGAGGTATGCATGCTAAGGGCCCAGCAGAGAGTGGGTTGATCTTGAATGCATTGTGTAACACCTATGTTCCAAGTCTCAAACGAGGCAGCCCAAAGCAATGATTCCGAAGTAACTATTCAGAAGTTATTCTTCCAATGGGAGTGAGGGAGCCTCAGCTACCGGTATCGACCTCCAGTTTCACCCCACCCCGGAAAAGGGCGGGTTTTGCATCTGAGGTGGCTCTCGCCATGCCACGCCGCCCAACTTTTCTTATCTCGGGTACCAGACTTCGCGGCTCATTGCTCTAGCCTTCTCCTAGCCCCCTGCAGTCAACTCCAGGGAAGCATCGGAAGACTTGAAGCTTCCTTTTCCAAATGCTTTATTGTTTGTTCGGGAGCCAAGGGCGACATCATTATTCATATTCATGGGATATTAATTGCTACTGAGAAAGAAGGAGTCAGAAAGCAGCAAGGCAAGAGGGGCGGGGCGAGAGAGTGAGAGAGAGAGAACGAAACGAAGCGAAGCCAATATTTCTTCTGTCTCCCGGCGCAAAGGGCACGCCCCGTGGTTCACGGTGAGGAAACCACCGTGAACGCGGGCGACTGTATAAGCCTGAGAAAGAGCGGAAGGGAGTCCCCTGGCGGCAGGGCACTGCACTGCAGAGCGCCTCGGGAGGACTCTGATTCGCCGCCAGTTTCAGGCTATAGAGGCTGGGGTGCAGCTTAAAGTCTTATAGCTTTCTTTCCCTCTTCCTTTTTCCAGCTGAAATGATTCGGACAGCGCTCTGGGGCTCTGCCACCCAGACGCTTGTATTGCATCGCTTGGCTTCCCCTCCCCTTCCTCCTTCCACTTCTCCTCCCCCTTTCTTCCCTTTCTCTCCCTTCCCCCTAAAGAGATGATCAGCCAAGGTCCTTGCAGATAGATTTTATCGAAACTTAAAGAGCAGCCATCGCCGGGCACTTGCTGGCCAATAAGTCATTTTTAATAGAGACAAATCACTCGGAACGCCCAGGAAGCAAGAGCGGTAGCTACTGCTGGTGCCGCTGGCTGCTGCAAAAAGACGCGGGCGGTCCGGACAGCCTCAGGTCTCTTTCCTCTTGCAAGTTTCCTGTCATCGTGACATTCCTGGGCGCTTCCCTTCCGAAACCGGCGGCACCTGTTTCCACGGGACCTCTGTCCATATCATGGAGCAACCGCGCCGAGGGGACCCTGTCCGAGCACCCAAGCCCGCGTAGCTGGCTTTTGATTGCTGTGCCGATTTCTTTTCCTATGGACTATTGCCAGGGATCGACATCTGCTTTCGGACCCCACATGCAGTAGGTGGACGCTTTCCTTTTCCCCACGAGCTTTCGGGGGTGGTGGTGGAAGAGGGGGCGACTTGAACAGCGGGGAGATTTGACGACCAGCAATGAGGCAAAGAGGGTCAGGACAAGCCAGAGACAGAAGAGCGGCTTCGAAGCACCGAAAAGGGGTTGGATGGGGGTGGGGGTGGGGGTGGAGGATCTGTGTGAGAAAGCGAGGTGTGTGTGCGCGCGCACGAGGTTCTTTGGGCGCCTCTCGGGTTCAAGCCACTGTCTCGAAACCTTTGCCTGGAACTTGAGCTTGGTCTCGGCCATGATCCGGGAGCCCAGGTTAATCGATTGGCTCCCTTCAGCCTCCCCCGTCGCTCTCCTGATCCTTCTCCTCCCCCACTTTCCTCTCCCTCCTGGCCGAGCGCGTAGCTTTACTCCTGCCCTACGCGAAGATTCGGGGTAGCGGCGAAAGATCTGGTGGATGCCCTCTCTTCCCACCCTCCTAGACAGCTGTAGCGCTGGACATTGGGGAAAAAAAACCACACCCCAGCTCTTATTAAGCCTCTCGCTCTGGAGTCAGCCCGCAACTAGTTAATTTGGCCCAAGGAAAGCTCTTCTCCCGGCCTCTTGCCAAAAGGACTAATTCTCTTTGAGGCATCCCCTTCTTCCCCTCGTCGGCTGGGTTCCTTCCCCCTCCCGCTTCCACTCGGCAGTTAACCTTGTCTCGTGGTCATGGAGTTTATCCTTTCATTTTTGCCTAGGCTGAAGCGAGCTGTCCTGGCTCTTTAAAGTAGATGCCGGGTGGATCTATGGTTCTGGCGAAACAGAGAGGGAGCCCGAGCAGCGCGAAGGAAGTTTGAGCCGCGAGGATGCAGCCCACATATTGGTACGCAGTGCTTCTGCTGCAACCTGTGCTGTACCTGGTAAGTTCCTGTGCCTCTCTGTCCCTCTCTCTGCTCCTCTCCCAGCCGGGGTTGTCGGCGGGATATCAGCAGAGAAGGCCTCGATCCTGGGGGAGAAGTCCTACACGCCAGACAAACTTCTTGCATCTCCGAGTGCCTCCATCAATCACGGGCATGCCCTGTGGCAGAGAGGAGAGTTCGGCTCCGGCAACTTCAAAGGTCTAAGCTTCAGGTTGAAGAGGGGGAGGTCGCTCTTGGGGAGTTTTCACTTGAACCTGGGGGGCGGGAGGGTCACACAACGGATGCCGGGCAAGGGATGTTGCAATCTTATTGACCAGGGCTTGCTTTTGTGTGGGAGATTCAGAATGTGAACGTAGGAATCCTGCGCAGCGATTCTTGGAAGGATTTTGCTAGTTAGCGGTGGTGTTTCGGAGTCATGTTCTGTAAAACTTTTTCCTCCTCGCGTTCTTTTAGTTGAGCATTGAACATTCTGTTTACACGTAAGAAGGGGGCCAAAATTACAGGGCGCTTAGGAAACAAGCGGGGTTGAATTCCAAGGCCATTCTAATGAGTCCGCTGTCACCCTCATTCTCCGACCCCTCTCTCCGGCGCACAGTCCGAAACTCTCCTCCCGATCCGGTGCCTTCCTAATGACCTTCCATCTCTCTCAAACAATTGGCCATCCGCCTCATTAGTTGGGAATGGTGGGAGCAATCGGCTTCCTGTCCAAGCTGGGGATGATGGGAGTTGTCGTTTGACAATTCTAGGCGGGCGTGTTGAGAATTGGAACCCAATACACGCACTAGGAGCTAGGAATAGGAAGCTAATATTTGGCAGAATGCTTCTCGGTGTGATTATTGGAAGTCAGCTTCTTTGTCTCCATGCCTCACACTTTGGGGTTTAGAATGGTCCTCCGGACCTAGGAAAAAAGCCTCCGTTGTTACTCCGAAAAGTCCTTCCAGTTGTTTTCCATTAGCGGGAATCTTGGGCGTGGGAAAATAAAGTCCTGGTTATCCTTCCCCCTCCCACTACAGAATAAATTCTACCCATATGAACCATTCTGCTGTGAGTCCACCAAGCACCCTCCCTTAGCCTTCTCTTAAAGTGCTCGGGAATAACTCCCATTTAAGATTACCGGGGGCATAGAGGTTGCAGTTTCTTCTTTTCGCGCGGAATCCAGTTCTCTGCACGGATCGAACGATCTGCATCCCCAGAGCCCGCCATTCGGGTTTTTTCGGAAGCCACCGGTTTACAGAACGGATAAACGACAGTACGAGGATTAGGGTGGGGAGGAAGAAAACAGAAAACAAGAGCTGAAAAGGCTTGGGTGTAATTTCAACCCAACAAGCAGAAACCTAATGAGCTTCTTTGGGGTCTTCCGTGGTAAGCCTTTCTTCGGAAGCTTTTTCTCCCCGCTGTAATTGCAAGCTTTAGGCGCTTGAGGGCGCTGTGCCCCAATTTCAACCTCGCTCGGGACATCTAGGGGTAAACAGGTGAACACGGGGGCAACCCCTCCGTTGGAAATTATCGCTCTTGGATGCTATCCACCTGCTCGTGTAACCTTCGCTCCCTCTCCCTCCCAAAGGAGGATCGTGTGCCAGTTTAGAATTTTTTTTTAATATATTGGAAAGCGTTTTTGTCTTTCCTTTTAATAAAAGACCAACACGCGTGCATTCTGGCTACCCCTTCTCTGTGCGGTGGACAGATGTGGATCTAAACGGAATGTGAAAACAGGCTGGAGATTGGGCGCTCCTCCAAGATTCTCAAAGTGGCAAGACTCACACAAGTGACATCACATAGGGCAATGACTCTGCAAAGCTTCGTTGACTACGGACACCTGAAAGGGTCCTTTACCCTTTGCATTTTAAAAAATTGGCTGGGTGGAGGGGAGATTTTGTAGCGCCATCCCTATTCCTTTTAAAAGGTGTTAAGAAAACTACCGAACACGTAACCAGGGTCGAGATTCCTAAACTGCGTGATTTTTCCCTCTTTCGCCCGTCATGTTGTTTGCTAGAACTTAAAATAAGTCCTTATTCTAAATGTGCGGCACGCTGGAAGCAAGCGCGTCAGTTTTAATTGTAAACTGGGAGCATTTGAAATGCATTCCGTACGCAAATTATGGTGATTCAATTACTGTTTAGTTACCAATTTCATTACCTGAGTGCCTTCACTTCCTCTCCACCCCGCAAGCGGGGGAAACGGGAGGGGAAGGGGAAAAAAGAGAATTTCCTGAAAACAATGCAAGATTTAACTGAATTTGAAAATAAACCAACGCTTCAGCCTTTTCTCGACTTGGCCCAGACTTTCTCCTGAGTCCAACTTTATGGTTCATATCCAAGTCGCCCGCTCTTCTAATCATGCTTGACTTCTTGGCTGAGTTTCCCGGGGCCTTTCTGCAATCAGGTCGGGTGACAGCACTGAGCTTTTCAAGCCTTAATTAAACTTGACTAAAGCATTTAATGCGGTGGCGCGAACCAGTAAGGGGTAACGTTTTGTTGCATGCCGCCTCTTCTTCCATGGAGGCCGAATTGTACAGAATGGGCCGGAGCGAAGCAATGTGGAGGGTTGGAGAAAAATAAAATCCGCTTTCAGAGTTCCGCCGGCAGTGAAAATCGATCGCGATGTATAAAATGAAAGGGAAGATGGATCCCAGTTCCGAAGGCGTCTGCTGCCAGGCTCTTGTTTGGCTGTTCAAGCGCGAAGCTCGGCTGGACCAGGCTCTGTCTTTTCTCAGTCTGTCGGGCTCCGTTTTTGACACATCCGATCTCCGGCCGCGACTGTCCGAAAAGGTGAGAGGCTGTATCCACCCAACCAATGTAACCTTAGCTTCAAGCCAAGTGAGTTGCTGGCTAAAGTTACTGCGCCTCCCAAGGCTGTTAGGACAGCGGGTGCTTTTCTGGCCAAGCTCCGGATTGAAGTCAGGAATGGCTTCCGGGTGTCTCTGGCTCTCGAAGGAATTTGGGGGCATCACCTTAACAAGCTTTCCCTCAGCTCCCCTCTCCCTTTGGCTTAGTCCTCCGGGAATCTCAGCGTTGGCTTCTTCCGGGTGATCTCCTGAGACCTCAGAATCCCCCCTTTCTTTACACCGGGGAGCGGTACGTTAGAAGAATCCCTGGATGGTGCAGAATAGTCATTTCATCAGGAAGCTTTCGTTAAAACAAGAACAATCTTCCTTTGCCGGGCGAATCGCCACCCATATTTAAAATATGTCCAATGAATAATAGATAATTCCCCAGGCTCACTGTGGATGAGCCTGGGGAATACCGTTCCCTATAACGTTTCCTCTGTGTGTATGTGTGTGTGTGGTGGTGGGGTTAGACACGAACTATTAGGGGAATCATTCCTAACTTGAATCTGATATTACTTCTGGAGCATTTCCAGCAGGCTTCCAAGTATGAAGATTATACTTGTGGGTTATATATGACATTGGGACAAACATACAGGACATTGTGAAATAAGACAAATATTCTGATAGGCAAATAATTTAATATATAAAATCATACATTACTTTTATAGGCAAGTGTACAGTACAAACAAGCATATCTTCTCCATTTACACACTAAAGGCAAGAATAGTTATGTAAACATGTCCACACACATATTGACTCATTAAACGTGTTAATATGTCTCTGTGTACCTTTATTAGACAATCAAAAAGCTCCCCACCCACATATACATTATTTAAAACTTTGTAAGAAAAGTTTTTTTTGAGGGGGGTATCTGGTATGCATGGCAACCAGATAGAATCCACCACAACACTTGAACCGAAGTTCATTGTCTCAGAGACGAATCTCGTTGATTTCAATAGGATTCATTACGTTCAAACCCAGACTGTGCGTCCCCGAAGGAGACAGGGAAGAGGCCAGACAGAAGTACAAATTGTAACTTGTAAACCGGCCTCTCCCCTCCGACCTTGGTTTAAAGTTTTTTTTTCCTTCCTGAAGTCGTGGGGTTTCTTCCACTTCAGCTGTGATCACAGTCAAAATCTCCATTGGGCAGATTACGCCGCTATGGGGAGGCGGCAACCTCCGGCCTTGCTAGAGATGCCTGGCGTCCCGAGGCAGCCTCAAGTCGCCCAGCTTTTCCCTAACTGGAGCCTGCCATATGGGTGAGACTTCATCTCCCATCACCCAAGCGGGACGGTAATGGGAACTTGTCATCCAAACAGGCGGGAGGGCTCCAGGTTGGAAAAGGCTGGTGGTCTATCAGCAAGGCCGCGTCGAAATATTTGCCCACCAGTTGTGGCGGCTAATATTCTCTTGAAAACATTGAAGCCACCGACTCGTGGAGGAATAGGTTGATAGATTTGTTTCGACCCGTGTCCTGCTTAATAGTGTGAAACACCGAATCAAGTATTTTATTCTGATGATGAGACTTGTCCTTCTTTGCCTTCCAAGATTTATTTTAGGTACCTTTTCCTACGTTTTCTGAACTCTAGATTGGAAATAAATGACTCCTTAGCAGTACACGAAGTTGGTGTGGGTGAGTACGGTCTAAGAGTGTGTTAAGTAATAGCATTGTCTCCACTCCCTCGCACAATGTTCTGGGCTAAATCACTTCGCAGCTTAGCGGTGAAGCAGACTTGTTTGCCCTTTAAATCCTAAACTTTCGCCCGTATCCTGATTGGGCAGTACAGTAGCTAGCTTTGCTGTCGATAAGGGGACTAACATTTGGAGATTAAGTCCCAGGCTTACTTGGCAGCCAACTTCATGGTCTTCAGTAGAATATGTGTAAAGGCGTTGAAGACAGAAGGTGTAATGTTAGAACGGCTAGCAATACTTTTGGCCTCTTTGCGTGATTCCCTTTGACGACTTCGGTGCCAGCCACTCGACCTCATGAAGCTGGTGACTAGTAATTATGACATTGTTTTATTTTATTTTTTTAAATATCGGAGTTGCTACCAGAAGCCGACCAAAAACCGTGTCTGAAACCCCAATAGTTTCCCTGAAAAAACTTAAGCTAGGTTAGGGAAGTTGTATATACTTTATTTCAAGGGTGAGAGTATATACTTTTTATTTGAAATAGTGCCATGAAAGTGTTCCATTGACGCTGGTCGAAAATCCCGACAACTTTTGCTGTGTTTGCTATAAAAAAGAAAGGCCTCTATATAAAGCTGCCCCGATTCTGATTTCCACCCTGGTATTTATAATGCCTTCTTGGCTTCATCCAGGGAATGCCGTTCTTTCAAGTTACGGATCCCGTATGACTCGGATAACGGCTCAACTGATATATCCCGAGGCCAATTATCTAAGGGAGGGGGCGTGACCACACCTTCCTATCTGCCCTTCTCAGATCGCACCGCCCAAGAGGTCACCTGATTGCATCCTCGGTCGGCGGTTTGTTTCGAGACCTCTCCCCACTCCGCATACCTGGAGGTCTGTCCACACTGGCGATTTCTAGCACCTTCCCGAGGCATAGAGTGATATACCGCTAATGCGGATAGATGAGGACAATCGCTGGCATGGATAGCCGGCTAGTGTAACCAAAGAAGGCTGGTAGGGCTTGGATGTCATTGCTCCTAGACGGGTGCCTATGCTTAAGCAAGGGTGAACTGTAGGGTAAAAGGCTTGAGCTTCAGCTTCCTTTTGGGAGAGAATGTGTGTGTGTGTGGTGCGGGGGGGAGAGAATAGGTTTTTTTTTGGTGACGCGGCTGCAGATTCTAGAGCAGCTTATATATTTTTTAGTCAATCCTCCCCCTTCCATGATTTCGGTGTCACTCTTTTCTTCTTCTCAGAATTAAAGGGGAGAATTAGAACACCCACACGCCCTAACTCAGCTAAGCATTTTCCGCAGGCTGCAGGGAAATTATTACCAACTGGGCCCTATTGTCCTCCACTAACGATTCCTCCCAAGGCTTTTTCAAAGATTGTGTGAGAGTGGGAGGGTGGGTAGTGAGAGTGCTGAAAGCATTTGGCTATTATTTAACTGCCTTTCTCCCCTCCCTGTCCTCCTTTCTTTGAAGCGATTTGCTGTACTTTTGTAGATATCCAGAGAAAGGCCACAACAGCTGCCCGCGCACCCGCGGTCGTCACAATTGATTTTGTTTGTTTGTTTGTTTGGAAGGATAAATAAAGGGAACCCAGTTGAAATTTTCTGCCTGTAGAAAAATGGTTGCCCATAATAAGGTTGCGTAGGATTTGAAGGGAGTTGGCGACAAGCGACCTATGAAATAAAAGTGTCTACTGCTAGCTGTGTTCTGGGTGGAAGTATGGGGTACGGCCACACGCATCCACACACATATAGTAATTATTTCTAAGAAAGCAATTATTAAGAGGAAAACAGCATGCCTTACAGAATACTCTTTGCGCTTTTATGCAGTCCACTTCGTGCAGGCTCCGCGTGTACTCAATAATCATGCTTTTTATCCCAAATAACACATGTACATTATTATGGCGTATCTGGGAACCTCGCTGGCACTGTAGACACAACCGTGCATTAAATAGCACCGCTCGCTCCCTTGGTGAGTCCAGTCTGCTGACTTTCCATTGCTTTTATCCTCCTAATCCCAAAGACGTTTTCCTGGGATCAACACTCCCCCCTCTTTGAATCCAGTGCGGCTTCCTTTCGAGGAGATGAATAAGATGACCCGGTTAGCCTAGCCCGATCTTCCAGTTCAGTTCATTAGCGCCTCGTTTCTGAGCTCGCTAATGCTGTTTTGTAGCGTTCAGGGACTCAATTGGGATACCCACTCGTGTTAGCAACTTTCCTCTGCTGCAGTTCTGCAAGCATTGGAGTTCGAAGAACTGCACTGATCCCACCCAGGACCCAGAGAGTCCAAGGAAACGTTCTTCCTAAGGTAAAGCTCCGCAGGGACAGAAGCCAAACTTATACTAAACTAAATCACAACTATTTTTAGTTTTAAAAACACACACCATTTTAGTTAAAAAAAACACCCCATTTTTAAAATGAGGGCGGGGGCTTGTTGTTGCTCCCTCTCTTTCTCTTTAATATCGGAGGGGGGGGGAACTCAGATTACTACAAAGGCTTTAAGTGAAAAGCGAATGGGCATTCCCTCCCCTTGCTGCGTTTAGCTTGCTAATTGAACTCCCGCTTCCTTCGGCCTCAATAGCATGTTTTACATGTTGGAATCGCGGGTGAGGGGTGTATGTGTGTGTGTTTCTCCATTTACACAGAGGAAATATTCCCATCTGGCAATTCTGACAAATATTGTTGATTATCTTCATATTATACTAATGTTATTAACGTAAAATCGCCACTAGAGCAGCGACGGGGGAACAAAAGCAGGTTATTCTTTCTTCCCCTTTGCTCCCTTGTTAGGAAGCGCCCGTTTCTCGAGGGAATCCACGTCTTGACTTCCCGGAATCGGTGTTCCTGCCTTCCTCCCTGTGTTGCGAGTGGGGCGAATGGCGCCCAGCGATTACCCTTCTAGTTTAACTCAGCCCGGGTTCGCCTAACTTAGCATTTAAAGCATCACCCCCCACCCCCCGGGTGCTTGGTAAATAGGAGCTTTTAGCTATATTTTATGCTATGGGCTGACAACTTGACGACTCTGCTTGACGGATTTCTACTTCTCTCCCTCCTCCCAGTCTTCACCCCCACCCTTTCCCCCCCTAAATCTTGGCAAGCACTTTATCAAGGATAAAAAGGTTCTGCCGTGAGGATGTCACTCAATTTATGGTGAAAGTCGAATGAGTTACTTTTAATGAAAGTGCATTCACGACGAATATTGCCAGCCATTTCGTGCACAGGCTCCCTCGGATGGAAGGAAAGGAGGGCATGTCAGTTTTTCTCCCCTGAAAAATATCTCCCCCTCCAAACTCATTTATCACCGAAGCCGACCCCGACCTTTCCGAAAATTGTTGACGGGACTGTAGAGTAGGTCGGTGCAGAGGGATGCCTTATTGCACGCCGAGTAGCGCGGCAATAAGTAGCGATTTCTGCCGGAGGTGCAGCCGAGGCTAAACTAAAATGATGTATGACTGAGTGAACCCAGTCAACAGCGTGCCACACAGCTATGTGAATAAGCAAACCGTGGTTTGGTGTAATCTATAATCCCTGCCTTTTTATGCCCTAATCTTGCTTTTCCACCTCAGGTGCCCTTGCAACTCCTTTGTGATCACTAATCAGACTCCAAAATCTAGGGAAGTGAGAGAGGCACTCACAGCAGAACACAGGTGTTTCCAGATATACAGTTATGCTGGCCTCCAAGTTCAGCAAAGTTTAGAAGGGGCTGATGTATGGAACAGCTGATCTTTACTCACACAGAGAGAGAGAAAGAGAGAGAGGGAAGGAGAGACAGACAGAGAGAGAAAGACAGACACAAAGAGAGACAGACAGACAGACAGACAGACAGACAGACAGAGAGAGACAGAGAGACAAAGAAACACAGAGACACCCTTTCTCTCAGGCCAATCTTGTATGTATGTATGTATGTATGTATGCATATAAGGTATGTTATAGAGAACAACTATTGTTCTCTATCACACACCTTCTTTCATGTTTCTGGATTGTATCCATAGCATAAATCTATTTAGGATGAAGATGATCTCTGAAAGTTATCAATTTCTCTGGGGCCTATAATGTTCTTTTATTACTATAAGTCTTTATGTTTGTTTTAACTTCTTTGAATAATGAATTAATTGAAATATAGTCCAAAGCACACTTCTCCAACAAGGAATCCTCCAAGAATTGGCTGCGAGATTCATGAGATTTGAAATCCAACTCTTCAAATTAGGATATCTAGTAGAAAGTGGTGCCTATTTGGCTGAATTAAGTGACTTTAATGCAAGCATGTTTAAGGTCACAGACTCTAATGACGTGAAAACTTCAGTTTCAGGTAAAAGCAGCCAAAATTGCTGTTGGAACTTTTCCTAAAATTTATGAAACTTGTTTGCCAATATACCGCATCACTTTAATGGTTTTATAGTTGGTCATAGGGGATTAATGTGTCTAGGTGAAAAAGGATCTTATTTGATATTAAATACTACCCAATACTACACTAGTGTAGATCATAGAACCCAGTGATATGATCCAATGCCATATCTTATTTATCATTCTGAATAAATTTCAATAGATTCATAGGAAGTATCTGAGAAGCACAATCATAACAGAATTTAGCTGGTATCAAATGAATGAAAAGAAAGAGAAAAACAGATTTAGATGAGTTAATGTCTGATATCTCAAAGTAAATCCTATTGCATTCATAAATTGAAGCTGTAAACAAATATTCACTACACACTCCCCCTTTTTAGTGCAAACCTTAGTAGAGAATGATACAATGCTCTTTTTCTGTTCAATTTTATTTTTATTTTATTTATTCAATTTTTAAAAATCCCACCTTTATTACTTTATAAGTAAACTCAAAAGCAATAAATACATAATATTCCTTTCATTTTCTCCACAAAACAGCTTTATGACATAGTTGGGCTAAAATTGGCTCAAAGTCCAGCACCTTTCATACCTAAAATGGGACTGGAATTCAGTCTCCTGGTTTCTAGGCCAGCACCTTAACTACCACACAAAACTTGTTGTTTTCTGTTGCTTCTATTTTTCTAATTGTTTCAAAATTTTCTGTGAGACAAGTGTTCTTTTTGCCTCCAAAGTGATCCTAATCAAACTTTGGCTAGATATACTGACGATTGCTAGCAGCCAAGATTACCTTCTTCTTGTAGTTTCTGTCTCCCCAAAAGGGTTGGTAAATCCATTATCCATTTAAAAGCAGTAAAAATAAGTAAAGTACAAACCAACTGGCTTCTGGTTAACCAGGAGGTGGAGTTCAGAATATGAGGGAAACTACAGATGTTCTCTAGGATGGATTCTGGCAGTCAATGAATTATGAATTATACTTACACAGAATAGCACATGGTTTACTCTTTTTGTAAGGATATAATCTGCTTTTTGGTAGGCTTTCTTTGAGCTTCTCTGCCTGTACCTAACATAATTGGAAATGGGACGAGCCTTTATTTCTTTTAAAAATTTATTATTTATTCATTTGTTCAGTGCTTGTAGGTACTGCTTGAACTACGTTAGTTTCTTGTAGGTATTCCTTGACCTACAATAGTTTTATTAGTGACCATTCAAAGTTATGACAGCACCAAAAAAGTGACTTATGACTTTTTCACAGTTACAATCATTGCAGCATCTCCATAGTCACATGATCAAAATTCAGACGTGCAGCAACTGACTCATATTTATGACAGTTGTAGTGTTCTGTGATCACGTGATCACTTTTTGCGACCTTCTGACAAGCAAAGTCCATGGGGAAGCCACATTCACTTAACAACCATGTTACTAACTTTACAACTGCAATGATTCACTTAACAACCATGACAAGATAAATCATAAAATGAGACAAAAGTCACTTAGCAACTGTCTTGCTTAGCAACAGAACTTTTGGGCAGAAAGTTGAGGACTATCTGTAATTTCTCATAAAGTTAACACAAGACATAAAAAGAGTGTGACATAATCTGATTTTTTAAAACCCAAAAGCCTAAAATGGAGCTTGGACTTCAGGATGAATAGTTCTGCTCCCTTTCCAGTGGAAATTTTTTTCTAATTTTAAAGATCACCAAACAACTTTCTGCAGCCTTGAAGCTTCAGATTCATCTATCTATAAACTTTTAGATTTCTAGTTAGTGTCATGCTTGGAGTTAATCCATCTCCATTTATTATATATTTATATAATTATTTGATTATATCCTACCTTTATTATTTGAGTAGTGCATATAACTAATACTCCTTCCTACTCCTATTTTTCAACAACAACAACCCTGTGAGGTTGAGTTGTGAGAGAATGCCTGGACCAGTTACCCAATTGGCTTTCCTGCCTAAGATAGGATTGGAACTCATGGTCTCCCAGTTTATTATATGAATTCAAATATAGGCTTATCTTCAATAATATATCTTGGGAAGACTTTTCAATAAAACATTGAAGGTATTCTGCTTACGCTGTGAACCTTTATATACACACTCTTGTTTTGTTGTGTTGCCCTATAGAGTAAATGTCTCAACCAGAGTGTCCATCTTTTATGGGTAGACTGGGTGAATAGATATACATGAAAAGGTATTTAGTTTACCTGGCATCACTTCAAATGTATATTAAATATCTAATTTACTGATATATAAACTTTCATGTTACTAAATTCCAAGGTTTTGTCCTGTCTTATATGCACTTAGAATTTTTGGAGAAATTAGTAAGTCTTAAGTTAAAACATGCATGCCTTCATGCATGTTAATTACCAACACTATTTCAGAGGCCATCTCTTTTCATCTGTGCCTCTGTCTAGCTAACCAGGAATATTTTATTAGTTCTCAATCAGAATATTTTATCAAGATTTTGTTCTCCTTTCCAAGGGCAAGAAGGTTTCAGAGAGAGAGAGAGAGAGAGAGAGAGAGAGAGAGAGAGAGAGAGAGAGAACATTCTTATCCTTGGAAAAGGAGGAAAAACCTATATCCTATATCCCTGGCTTTTGTGGTTTTAGGGTTGTTCTAATGAATTTTTTCTTTTTCATGCTTCTCTAAAGATAGAATCTAAAGTAGGTTTTTTTTTAATGCAACCTGTTCCTAACTTGCTTTTCTGTCATCCCAATCTTATTGCACCTTATTTGCTTATCAAAGGGACTGAGTAAGAATGCCTATTGAGTGGTTATTTCAGTACCATGGACAACTACCATGATACTAGTTTTCTTCTGTGAGATTCTGATACAATAGGAGAAAGTTCCCTCTTCTAAACATGGATAGAGTTTTAAGTGTTATATTCTCAGAAGATCACAAACACGTTGCATTCAATGTCTCTACCTGTAGTAGTGGTACTTTCTGATTCTAGTGCTTTGTACAAAAGGGTAGTTGAAAAGCAGTGCTCTAGAATGCAATCTTTTTCTTTGGAAACAAAGACAACAAATAATTAAGAATGATGTCTCATTAACCATTGATGGGGATTTTACATGAAACAACTGGAATAAAATGTCTCTTTGAGGAACATTTCTTTCAGGCTTCTTCCCTCTCTTTCCCCATACTTACGTTTTAACAGAAATAGGCTCCTTTAGAATTTGTTTTTAAGACACTAGACAAGAGATACAGAAATAGTCAAGGAAAAGCCTTTTTAAAAACAGCTTCCATCAAACTTTCCAATGTAAGCACCTTCATTCATCCTCTTCTCCCCCAAAAGAAAAGAATTGCTGAAATTAAAAATACCAGCCAGAATTAACTTATTTCCCCCTTCTTTACCCGACTAACATTAAACATGAATAAATGAGAAATTGAATTAATTTTGGATGAAGTTCCATTAAACATGGTAGGAAAGGCTTTGGGGAAACATAATTTTGGAGTCTTCCCTTGAGTGGATTAAAACAAACAAACAAAGAACAAAATTGTAATAGTTTGGAAAGATTAACTTGGAAGATTATTGACAATGAAATAGCTGCGGAAGGTTGAAGGCAGAGGACATTTAATGACCTTCACCAAAACATAATTAGTGAGGGAGTTTTCTATTGAGCTTCTCACTAAATCAGCAATTAATAACAATTAATTAATTAACCTTGGCCTTTACAAAAATAATGGCAACAAATCTCATTTGACTCAAAGCCAAATCTCAGGAATTATGCCACAAGAAAGCTGTTATAATCGACAAGCCATGGTGATGGAAATCAACACATTTAAGATGAGTGTTTGCCCAATTAAGCTAAACATAAATGACTGTTTATAAGTTGGGTTGGGGAGGGGGATGACATTCCAACCAGCATATTTCCTTGCTAAGTAAAACATAATCATTGACGTTGCCTCTCAATCACATGAATCCCCACTTAATATTGACAGAGCTGTTCCCTAAAGGCTTTGCCCACCAAGAAGTGGTTGTCAATAAAATACAAAAAGTTTCAAGGGGTTGCGTAGCTGGAAGAATGATAGGGCCCATGCAATAAAGAATGCAGATGGAAAGACTGTTTTAAATTAGACTTATTCAAACTCCAATGAAGAATATGTATGGGGATTGTGGGCAGCAAAGAATAAAAGCTAAACTCCTTAGAGATTGTGAAATAAAGCTACTTGGGTAAGAAAAAGAAAGCCAAGACTTATCTTAGCTATCCATTCTGTGCTATCTTTGAAATGGATAGAAGAGTCGCCTGAACAGAAGAGGTGTCTGTGGTGCAGTTCAGTGCCTAGAAATTTAACAAACGTTTTGAAAACCAAAATACTTATATATTTTTTTACATCTTCCACAAGAAACTGAAAGTGGCCTATATCCTTGCAACAACTCTTATATAATCTAGGATATGATTTGTTCAAGGACACCCAGTGAATCCTAGCAACTCCCAAGTACATGGTTATATTTTGTTAAGCTCATCTTTTACCAGCTCATCTGGTGATAAATCTTGTGTAATATTTTAGATATACTGTATAATCATTTTCTGATGTTCCCAATTATTCATTTTCATACAGAGTTAACCTACTGGCTCTGTGAACCAAGATGAAGACAGGATTTGACTCTGAGTTTCTGTATTCCAACACTTCGTTCTAAATTTCTCCAATCTTGCATCTTATATTTGTTCCTCATCATTTTCCAAACAACATGCCATTCATGCTGAAGTGATATGTGGTGTAATGCAATAAATTTGGAAGCACCAGATTGGAAAAGGTTGTTCTGCTTGACAGATTTTTCTTTTTTCTTTATTATTGTCTTTATATTTTGCCTTCTCCCCAGAGGTCTGTTTTATTTTATTTTATCTTATCTTTATTTATCTTTATTTTATCAAGAATAACTTTGTGGTTAGACTGAAAGGTAATTATTGGCCTCATGTGTTTTCATGGTTGAGGAAATAAAACTGAACCTGTGTCTTCATCAAGCTGCTCTTCAAACTTAATTCCTCAAGCGATGATAACTTTTACAATAGAAGTGAGGCATTCTAAATATTGCCCAGCTATAAGTCTTAATAATCTGAAACAGTTGGGATAATGGCAAAGGATGCCCAGTGATAATCCAGCAGATCGGAAAGTCTATATGTTCTTCCTACCTTCTTTATATGATTCCTATTTTTTGTTTTGTTTGGGGTAATCCATCCCCATTTTTTTGGCTTTTATCCACATGGAACTTTGCATTGCTTTCTATGGTATCTTGTGCTGGCAGGTTCCTTTTCACGTGTAGATTGTATCGTTCATTGAGCAGGTCTGTCATTTAACAGGGGGAGCCTGCTAAGCCACTCCAGGTCCAGCTAGTTCCCCATTATACTCCTTATTAGTAGCAGCAGCAATAACAGTGAAGAACACAGCAGCTGTTTTGAATCCACTGCCTTAGCTAGCAAATAGTCTTTTTAAAAGACTGAATTAGAAGAAAAGATTATTGAAGAAGAAAATTGTTGGTGTTTTGTCTCTTCTTTTTTTGATGAATTTTGAAAGCCATTCTAATGCCTATACTTTTGCATTATTTTGAGTGATGTTTTCTAAAGATCTCACATCAGGAGAGGGAGTGTCTTGGATTTTGGGAACCTTTAGCAGCGCATCCATTGCAGAAAAGGACACAGGTTACATTGTCGACCACTGATTTCTGCAGGACAGTGAAAATTGTGCAGAGGATCAGTAGCTAAGATATAATCTGAAAGGAAGGCTTGTTTGGGGGAAAAAACCCTTCGCAGCTCCATGGTAAGAAAAAATCTTTAGTTATTGAATTAGTTTGTAGTACTAAAGTGAAACAATTACAGGGTTTTTCAGGATTTAGTCTTGACAGTGTGATAAGTCTTTTGTCCTACTTATGAAGTAACTGCTTTACGACTTTGATTTGATGCTTTGAGTCATTTTGTATTGATTTGATATTTCTTGTTATATTGATATTTCATGTAAAGACTTTTGAATATTTATTTAAAAGATAGTGTCAAAGCAATAGCTTTGAAAGGAAGGGAAGCCTCCCTCTCAGGAAAATTGTAGGCCTCTTCTCTACATTTTTTTCAACATAGACAAAAGAAGAGGAAAAAAAATAATCCTCATACTTTTTTACATGTGCTGTTGTGAAGGGGGACATGGCACCATAGTAAGAAGAAGAAAATTGTATACATGTGGATGATGATAGCTACAGTATAGATGCAAAATTTATTCACTGAATCTAAATAACTTACTCTTTGCTAAGCTAGTTCCTTATAGATAGTGTATGTTGGAAGTGGAGTTCCCAGAATTCCTAGCCAATATGGCCAAGGATTATAATACAGCTGCAGATTTAGTAACCATATCCAGAGTGGTGGGGAAATGAATATGTTGTTTAGTTCACATTATTGTCTTAGAAAATCATGCTAGTATCTTTTCCCAGCTGCTGTGGGACCTACTGGAATGGCAAGACTTACACAGATTTTTCTTCATCCTCTGCAGTACTGCTCTCCAAAGCTTGTTGCTTTGTTATGATTTGTTGCCCAAGTAATTGTTTCTTGTTTTGTTTTCTACATTTTATTCAGTTGCGTTAATAGCCAAACTACTCAATATTTATTGAGATTTTATAATTTGTCTATTGGTATGATATGAGATATAGGAAGAAGAGATGTTTTATTGAAATATTAGAGAAAGTGATGTTATTGTTCGCACTTATCTGGTGGGAGGGAGAAGTAATTTCTTTATACATCTTTTTTCTTTTCTCTGCACTTTTAGTTGTTTATATTCTTAGTCTGCATACTTTCTATCTTTGTATTTGTAAACTTTAATTCAAATTATTATAAGAAATTATGGGCGATATATTTTGCTTACTGAAAAATAGAACCAAAAGAATATTAACTGAAATTGGACTTTTCAATGACACCATGCTGATGTTTAGTAGGCACAGTGGCTTCAGGTTTGTGTCTAGATCTAATGAACAATGCTGGGAAATCCATAAAGATATAAACTCTTTGGGATTAATATGCTAAACAAACACCTTTCTCAGTATATGCTTACTGAGTTTTATGATTTGCTTTCAAAGATTCTGCTTTGTGTGCTTCTGCCAACTGAAGTGAGCCAAGTGTGGTTATTAAGTATTCTTGATAATGGCACCTGAGTTTTATTAGAATATTCCCTGGAGAAGTTCACCTGATGTCTTCTTGTGCTTTATGCATTTGATAAAGATACGGTTATTTTCCCAGACTTTTTATATAATACTTGTGCTCCCACTATATTAAAAGAATGACTTTTAATTTAATTTTTCTTTTAACTTTTTTAGTAAGGTATATTTTATGCTTACATTTTTATTGTTTGTTGCCTGAGTAATAGTTGCTTGCTTTGTTTTGTTTTTGCATTTTATTGGTTTGCCTTAATTTCTAAACTGCCCACATATTTATTGATGGGCAATAAATAACAAGTCATGTCATTTGGGGAAATAGAAGATTGGATTAGATGAACTCTTGGCCTAATCTAGGAGCACACTTTTGATAATCTTATGCTAAATCTAATTATTCAAGTAAACAGAAAGACATTGGGGAACTAGACAAGCATGTTATCAAGTTTTGTGAAAATGTTTTGACAAAATGATGCATTAATAATTATATTCAGTCTCTTCTTGTTGTATAATATTAATAATTCCATTAAATTAAAAAAAATCTTATATAAGTATGGTCGAACTTGGAAAATCAAGTAATTAAAGTTCTAACAAAAGATTGTTATCTAAATAGATTTATTTTTAAAGTTTAATAGCCAAAATACATGCTTAATGTATTTTATATAGAAAATATGAATCAAATTACTTTGCATGGATTTAGATGGTTTCAAAAAACAGCACAGTATAATTAGTAAGCCTCACAAAGAGATCTATAGGATGCTACCATGGCAATGATTTTTTACATGGCATGATATTAAGGTTCTGGCTAAGGACTGGAAAATACCAAAGAGTAACCAGGGTTGGAATCTAATATTATGCATATGAAAATCTCACTAGGACTGATTTGTGAAAAAAACATGTATATTTGGGGCTAAATTTGTTAGTCCATAAACATTTCTTTCTCAGCCTAAGGTCTCAAAGTTTGGTCCAAAAGTTTTGTTTGTAACATCATTTCTATTTCTCAATTAACCAATTTTGTCTCCTAGGAAAAGTTTGGCTAAATACCAATCATCTTGATGAGTTTCTGATGGTAATTCATAGTCCTTCTAAATGTTTCCTGTGATCTCTTTCATTTTATCTATCCACTTTGTACACTACTTTCTCTTTTCTTCTATTCTCAATCTTTCTGACCACAATTATTTTTCTTATTTTATTATCTACTCATTCCATATGCCCAAAGAAGGTGAATTTCTGCTTGTGTGAATCACCAGTTATTGCTTTCAAGATAAAGTGGGTTTTTGTTTCATTCTGAATCTGCTGATCAGTTCTTCTCACTGTCCTTGGAATTCAGTTTCCAGATTCATAATCATAAGATGTCCATCCTTTTTTTCCTGCTTTTTTCAGTGTCCAGTTTTCACAGCTATTCATTACCATTATATAAGTAAAAGAATAAATGGATATTTTCTCAATTCTGATTTTAATCTAATTAATTTGTAATTTTCTGATTCTAATTTTTTTATTATTATTTAAGATTTACTCTTCAATTTAATTCACAATCTGGGACTGGTAAAAACTTAACAGTGCAAGTTCTATCCAAGGACCTAAAAGGCGTTAAGGTAATGTTTGAATATATAGGCAGTTCCCAATAAGGTGGTTTGCATAGTCAGAATATTCAGGTCTAAAAAGTTCAGAATGTCCATGTATCTAGGCAACCCTTTGGGTGTTGCTCCAAAGGCAGTTCAAAGTAAAGCTGCTTCTGCAATTGACTGGTGGCAAATTTGTCAATGTTTATGGTGGTCAAGTGGTACTCCAATTGTTTTGGGATTGTATACAAGGCACCTATTACTATTGGTACTACCCTTACTTGCCTTTGCCATAATCATTCTACTTCTATTTGTAGGTCTCTGTATTTTGTTACCTTCTTCCATTTTTTCTCTTCTATTTTTCTTTCCATTTTTCTCTTCTATTCTGCTGTCTCAAGGCACTGCCAGATCCACTAGCCAGACTTTTTTGTCTTTCGACAACTGTTTAGCGTGGGTATTATTACCCTATCTATTACCCTCTCTGGGTGGAACGTCGAGCATGGGTCAGGAGTTCATGGTTTCCATGGCGGCTATGGACCTGACCCAAATAATTCAGGGCCCGACTCATGGAGGGGGGCACACACTTGACCTGGTTTTCATCTCCGGACAGTGTTGTAATGATCTGGGGGGGATTACTAACTATTCAACCCCTGTCATGGACCAATCATTATCTCCTGCGGCTGGTCTTCCAGTATGCCACCCCACATCGCTGGGAGGTGGAACCAACCAGGTGGTTCCACCCCAGGCGCCTTATGGAACCTGAGGGATTTCAGATGGTGCTTGGGCTGTTTCCTACCTCCCTTACCCACAGCTCGGTCGAGACCCTGGCGGACGCCTGGCAGCAGGCGGCCTCAGAGGCTCTCGACCGTGTTTTCCCCTTGTGGCCCGTTACCCGACGCAGATCTCGGTTAGCTCCTTGGTTTTTTGTGGAGCTCCGGGAGATGAAGCATCATAGGAGGGGCCTAGAGAGCAGTTGAAGGTCCAATCAGTCCGAATCTGACCAATCCCAGTTAAGAGTCTTTACAAGGACTTTTCTGGTGGCGATGTGAGTGGCAAAGTATGCTTACTTCTCCGCTCTTAATGCGTCCACAGATAATCAACCGGCTGCCTTGTTTAGGGTCACCTGTTCCCTCCTCAATCGGGGGGGGGAGGACCCTCTGCAGGGGAGGGCCGAGGAGTTTAGTCAACATCTGCTGGATAAGATTGCTCAGATCTGGGCCGGCTTGGACTCCAACTGGCTAGAGTTGGATGAGGGAGTAACGATGGGTCTTGTTGATACTATCTGGGATGAATTTGAGTCTGTGACCTTAGATGAAGTGGACAGGATTATGAGGAGGCTGAGTTCCACCATGTGTTTATTGGACCTGTGTCCCTCCTGGCTGGTTTATGCTGCCCGGGAGGTTACACGTGGCTGGCTCCAGGCAGTGGTCAACGCTTCATTGAGTGAGAGATCCTTCCCTGCTGCCTTGAAGGAGGCGATGGTGAGGCCCCTCCTTAAGAAGCCTGTCTTGGACCCAGCCATTTTGAATAACTTTCATCCTGTCTCCAACCTTCGCTTTGTTAAGGTTGTTGAGTGCGTGGTGGCCCGACAGCTTCCAGAGTTCCTGGAGGAAGCCGATTACCTAGATCAGGCTTCTGGCCCGGGTACAGCATGGAGACAGCATTGGTCGCGCTGATGGATGATCTCTGGACGGCTCGGGACGGGGTATTCCTCTGTCCTAGTCCTATTAGATCTCAGCACATCGACCATGGTATCTTATTGCGCGCCTTGGGGATTGGGGTGGGAGGCACCATTTGTGGTGGTTCTCCTATCTCGGGTCACACGCAATCAGTTTGGCAGGGAGGTCACTCATCAGTATGCTCCGATGATACCGCTGAGATCTTTTCATCTCCACCCTGAACCAACTCAGTGATGCCCTCACCGTGATGTCCCGTTGTCTGGATGCGCTGTGGATCTGGATAGGAAGAAACAGGCTCCGGCTCAACCTGGCCAAGAACGAGTGGCTGTGCATACTGGCATCTCAGATGATTCAGGATATTCCACCATTAGGCATGGGGGGAAGAGGTGTTGCCCCCCGTGGATAGGGTTCACAACTTGGGTGTCCTCCTGGATGCACAGCTCAGTTTGGAGTACCAGGTGGGAGCTGTGACCAGGGGGGCATTTGCCCAGGTTCACCTGGTGCGCCAGTTGCGCCCCTATCTGGACTGAGATGCCTTGTGCACGGTTACTCATGCACTTGTTGCTTCCTGAATTGACTACTGCAATGCTCTCTATATGGGGCTGCCCTTGTGGACCACGCGGAGGCTTCAGCTGGTGCAGAATGCGGCCGCGCGGGTTGTGATGGGAATAACCCGATACTCCCATATTACACCCCTCCTGCACAAACTGCATTGGTTGCCGGTTGCCCTCTGGGTGAGATTCAAGGTGTTGGTGATTACATACAAAGCCCTGCATGGCTTGGGTTCAGGGTACTTGCGGGAGTGTCTCCTGCCAACATCGGTTTCCCATCACCCTGTGCCCTCTGATAGGCAGGGCCTCCTTGGGGTGCTGTCGGCTAGACAGTGTCGGCTGGCGACCCCCAGGGGCAGGGTCTTCTCTGTGGGAGCCCCCACCCAGTTGCCCTTGGGGCTCTGGTTGGCCCCTGACCTCTGCTCCTTCCACCGCGACCTGAAGACGTGGTTTTTTCAGCAGACCAGCCTGGACTGAGGTGGGGTAGGTTTTTAATTCGTTTTAATATCTAGTTTTATCTGTTTTAAATTTTGTTTGGCTTGGGTTTAATTCAATTTTAAGTATTTTTAACTTTTGTATTGTATGATTTTTAGGATGTGAGCCGCCCTGAGTCCTTTGGGAGATAGGGCGGCATACAAGTCCAAATAAATGAATGAATGAATGAATGAATGAATGAATAAATAATGTTTGGCATCTGTCTGAATTCTAAAGTCCCAGAATTCTAAGGTTCCAGAGAAATTTGACATGGTTTTTTGCAAAGTCAGGATATTAAAGTCTAATAAATTCAAAATTACCATGTATCTGGGTAGCTCTATGGGTATTGGTCCAAGGGTTCCTATTACTGTACTATTGGTTCAACCATTGATTTCTTCCTCCATAGTTGCTCAACTTCAATTTGCAAATCATGATATTTTGTTAGTTTTTCTAGCAGTTTCTCTTCAGTTCATGCATCACCTGATGTTGCAATATCAATGAATCAGACTTTTTTCTTTTCCACAATAGTGATTTCAGATGTGTTGTGGGCCAGATGTCTGTTTGGATCCAAAAATCCCACAGGATCTTGACTTCCTTATTTTCAAGAACTTAGTTTAGTGTTCTCATTAATTTTTGCTGCATTCAAAACCAAACTTCTGGCAAAGCTTCCAATTTATAATTTCGGCAACTTGATCATGACGTTGTAGATAATCAGTTTGTGAAATTTTGCTGTAGCCATTGATAAAGTAATCCACTGCTTCATCTTCTTGTTGCATAAATGACATTTACTTTGCTGACATGTTGAATTCTTGCTTTCATAGAATTGGTCCTTTGGCTTTTCTAAGGTGAACAATGGATTTTTAAGAGCTATACAGATATTACTTGCAGTAATTAATATCTATAAAGAAGATTCATGTTTTAGTAATTGAGTACTAAATTTAATAAAAGGTCTCAATTTAAAATCTTTATTAATTGGATGAATAATCTTGATTTATCTATTTTTCCTCTTGCTTTAATCTGTAGCTGTGCCGTACTCTTTCAATATGTGCTTATTTAGTAAACATGATATCCAACCAACAAACGGATGAAATCCATTTGAATGGATTCCTGTTTTAAGTTCTATCAATTCAGTTCTGGAAATGATGTGCACTGAACATTCATGTTGCCATGTGTGTGACAATGATGTATAGATTAAATTTTATCCTGTTTACAATACTGAGAGGTTTCCTGCAGTACATACAATATTTATATCTCAATGGAGAAAAGACAGAAAACATTTCTTCTGCCACATAAATTATAATCCTATGAAATGTGTGTGTGTGTACGTGTGTGTGTGTGTGTGTGTATTCTTTACTTTTTAAAAATTCTAGTAATATAATCTCATAAAATCAGCTGCAAATCAGTGGGTTTTTTGCATTCCATTAACAACTACCAGAAAGAAGAATGGGAGTTCGTTCATTTACTGATCTGTTAATACCTCAATTTTCCTCCATTCCTGCATTGAAAGGATCTGTCTGTAGAGGTCAGCATTCTCTATACATGTGGGCTTCTTCCATATCATGGAAGCTATTTAGCATTCTGTTCTCCATGTTTACTGACTCATTCAGGTGGCAACATAATGAGTAATTGAGAGGGAGGCACCACAACATCAAGATATGTAGGCACAGGGTTGTAAAATGGGTGGAATTTAGTAGTATGTTGAAATTAAAATTTTTGAAAAGTTGTTTTCTTCTATAATAGAAACATCTGTTTTTCTACCTTTGTTTTCAAGTGCTGGAGAATTTCTTTGAAATTTCTATTATAATTGTTTCTGAACTTTGTTTTGGAGATGGTGAGAAGTACTGTTTTCTGTTGCACTTCTTTCCTGACTGCCCATCCAAATTTGAGAAAACTCCGGGGAAATATGTTTCTTCATATTGTTTTTTCTTGAACTGTCAAGACCAGAAATATAATTATACAGTGAACAACTCCACCATTTTATAGCTAAATAGGTGCAAATGGATTTCCCTTATAAGAATTCTTTAAACAATAATATTTATTAATCTTCAAGATTAATATTTTAAAATACAATTCTCTTTGAAAAGATTAAATGAAAATATTTACAAAAAATGTAGGAGAATTTTAAAATATAGTACAGAAAATATAAATTATTTTCTTTTAGCATCTGATTTCAGCCAAATTTATTTTAGAGCCAGAACAACACTTTAATGCATGTTTACCTGTGGTTTTAATTATTAAGTTGGATTACTTTGATAGAGACTTGTGAGCTTATTAGTGTTTATCGTGTTTCCCCCAAAATATGACCTATGTCAAAAGTAAATCCTAGCTTGATTTTTACATATGCGCCCAATAAGCCCTACCCCTCAAATAAACACTCAACCCACTTCAGGGTACACAGGTTAAAATTAAGCTAGGATGGGGATGTGGGGGGTGGAGCTGCCATAACACTTACCTTCGGACAGTTGCAGCCAGGCCTCACACACCATGACACCTGCCTTGCCAGCCCATTTCTTCTGCAGCTGGCAAGGCTTTCCTGAAGTCCTCTATAGACAGTAACAGAGCTCTGGATTGATATTGGCTGTTATTGACTGTTATCTGCTTCAGAGGCCTTCAGGAAAGTCTTGCAGGCCTTGCTGGTGGCAGAAGAAGTTCCTGAAGGCATTTGACAGCAAAAAAAGGCCAGAGGCAATGCATGCAAGTGAGTCATTGGCCGACATCCCCCGAAAATAAGACCTGGTGCCTTTTTTGCTGGGAAAAAAAAAGATCCGGTCTTATTTTTGTGGAAACATAGGTATGATTATGTGCATTTGTTAAAGTCACAGTTAATGGAATTGCAGTTAATAATTTACCTTACAATCTCAACCAGAATGTCAGGATTTTTTAACAACAATTTGTATATTTTAAAATAAGTGCAATGAAGTTGGTTTACATTTAGTTAATAGCCAAAAAGTCATTTATAGCATTAGTAATAGTTGCCTTGAACATATTGTATATACATACATATTCATACATACCTGCATACATATACACATGACCACACCTATATACATATTGGCAATCTAGAGCATAGCATTCATTTTTACATTCATAATGTTAATATGTTTCATAGTTTTAAAAGGAGGAAGTACAAAGGTTGATTCCATAGATTTTATAGAAGTGTTGGAAACAGAAGATCAAGAATAATGTCAAGCATAAAGTGACATTAGAATAGCAATAGCACTTAGACTTATATGCCGCTTCACAGTGCTTTACAGCCCTCTGTAAGTGGTTTACAGAGTCAGCATATTGCCCCCAACAATTTGGGTCCTCATATATCTTCTAAAAATGCATACTTCTTTTAAATCATGACTTCAATTTAGGATGATTATTCTATGTGTTTCAAAATATTTTAGCAAAGGTTTTCACAGGTATGAAGACCCGGAATTAACTGATTCTCTAGGATATTTGCTGAAACCCTAGAATTGCAGACTCCTATATATATTGAGATAGATAGCAATGCTAACTTCTTCTAGCTGCCAAAACACTTAATTAAAAAATTCAACTTGATATGTATGGTACTGAATGTATATAACCTTAGGGATAGTAATCTTCTCAATGTTCTTTTCTATATGCTTCTAAAACTCATTGTCATGACATTTAAATGGACTAATTTACATGTGTCCAAAATCCAGAACCCATGACTGTCAATGGAATTAAATTTGGGAAAGTTGTAGCTGTTTCAGTATTATTGGTTGCAGTTATACGATCTTCATATTCAATGTTCCATGACAGTTTCCCAGCCAGTTTTGCAATCTCTTGCTCCTTTGGTCACTCAATAGCAGCTACTTACCTGCCAGTGGAAATGAGATGAGATGGGAAAAGCAGGGAAGGAAGATTTCCAATGCTCAGTGAGGAGGCTGGCAAGAAGTCCTAAATTTCTCTTTCTTCCACCATTGTGGAAGAATTGTTTTGCCTTTGATTACTTATTGTTTATTATTATTATTTGACTTTGATTATTTATTGTTTTTTGTTTAGGTAAAAAATTATCTCTGAAATGATGACCTAGAGGGGCATGGGTTGTCTAGGATTAATATAAATGAGGTGGAACTGCATATATAATACTGTAGATAAAAGCAGTCTAAAATAGTATGTTACAAGAACAACAATATTAAGAAGCGTTACTGAATGCCCCTCTAGACCAACATTCAACATCACATCAAAGTCAGCCATGAGCTTTCAAGAAGCTAGGAAAATGGGTAAAAGGAGATGGCTCTCTTCTATGGTTTCTCCCTAGCATTGGTCTGTTAAAAGTATGTTGCCTATTATTCAGTAGCCTGAATTCATTAAGATACCAACCATTTAAGGCATATAAATTTATGCCATTAAAGAAATAGATTCAGTTCTGGTTTTAACTTCCAAGATTGCTATTAGCAAGGAAAGGAAGACTAACATACATCTTCCATGGATCAGCAAGGGAAATGGTTTTGGTTTTGAAAAGACCTTTGAAAAATCCTACAATGAACAATAATTTATTCCAATCTGGCCGCAAGTTATTAACTATATTACTTAACTATGGTTTTCCTAATACATTAGCTTTGTCTTTACAACTGTAATTTTTAGTTAAAAATAATGATCTGGGGTGTTTAATAATATTTCTCCTTAAGGAATTCATCTTTTTTTCATTTCGTATGCATTTACACATATACATACACACATTATTTTTTAATTCTTTTCCTTTTATTTTTTTCTCCTTGAATCATTGTTCTTTCTACTCTATTTTTTAAATCTTGGTTTGGGGGTTTGGTTTTCTTTCTTTCAGATACAATTAAAACAAACAGTTAGATATAGTAACTGAGAATTTGATTCTCTATCAATATAATAGGTAAAAATATAAAATATCGATGGTCCTCACTAAGGGTGGTAACAAACTTGAAGTGGTAGATCAGAATGGTATCTTGAAATTATAGAAGGTGATTTTTTTTTACTGGCATTGGTATTTGCAGTGCATTGGCCATGTATTGCATATATCTTTCTTGGTGGAATGCAGGAAATATTACACTGGCTTCTAAGGTGTCTTCAGATTAGAGATCCAGCTTGCACAGACTGATGTAAGCATGTCTGGAATAAAATTAAATATTTGTAGTGGTTGTGGCATATTGTTAGCAGGAATATTGAATGTGACAAATTATGAATATGTTGATAACTAAGAGCATTATGACTTGCAATGTAAGAAGGATGAATGGAAGGAAGATGCATTGATTTATCATATTATTTATTACAGATTTCTAAACTGCTTCACTCCAAAAGATTCTAATAAATGAAATGAAATGAAAGAAAATTAAATATGATGTATTCCTATGAAACTAAGAGAAAGGAGAAGGATATAGTAGAACTGTACGAAGGTTGCCTGACTTTCGTAGAGTAGAATTTCTGCATATGAGTAGGAAAGTAATGTATAGTTAATTATGAATGAAAAGTCTGAAATATATGTTGGAAAGAATAAATTGGTGTTATTTATGTTTTTTGTACGCATGAAAGAGGAACTCATATGCTGTATGTTATGTATGCAACAAAAGTGATAATAGCAATAGCAAAGCAGAGTGCTTTACAGCCCTTTCTAAGTGGTTGACAGAGTCAGCATATTGAGCCCAACAATCTGGGTCCTCATTTTACTAAATTTAGTAAAATGAGGACCCAGATTGTTGGGCTCAATATGCGGATAGAAAGATGAGTAAACCTTGAGCTGATCAGGATCAAACTCTTGGAAGTAGGCAAGAGTTCTAACCACTGCGCTGTCATGGTACATGGAATGAGGGAATACGTGCATAATATAATGGGAGAACCAGAACAGTTTATGCCTTCTTCCAAATGGATGTGATGTAAGGGAAAACATTCTGCTAGGTGACATGAATGAATGCATAAGAATGTGCAAAAAAGTTTTTGGGTTATTTGAGGATCTAAGAATGAATGAGAAGGGTGATTATTTGGTGAGTATCTTTTAAGAAAAAGGTCTCTGTGTTTTGAATATGTAGTTTAATCATAAGTCTATTCATATGTACAGAGAAAATAATGGATATAAATTTAAAATCATGATTTGATTGTTTTTAATGAATTGCTGAAAGAGTATGTCAAGGATACAAGGGCAATGACAGATTCTAAATGTGGGACAAATTATTTCTGACAGTGTTGAAAAAGTGGTCAAAAGTAAGCAAAAATGCAAAAAACAAAAAAATAAGAGCAACTGCAGTAAAAGAAAAGTATGAGTCCCATGTGGAAAAAAATCTCTCAATAAAATGAACAGAAAGTAGATATAAGGAAAAAGATTATCAAGACTGCTTGGCACAGAGAAAAAAGAATTGAATTTCAGAGTGCTACAGAAGTATGCAGAGGTATGTTAATGGAAATTCTGAAAAAAAAAGCTTGACGAGATAATGAATTGAAAGATGCTGCGAATGAGAAAAAATGCATTTCAGTGCAATTAAAAATAGATAAACATTTATGAAAAACAAATGCGGCGCCTCGAGGGGTTGGGTATAGGGGGCACTGTGCTTCGGTGGTTCACCTCCTACCTCTCGGGGCGATCGCAGTCGGTGATGGCGGGGGGACAGAGGTCTACCTCGAGGGTGCTCTCTTGTGGGGTCCCTCAGGGGTCGGTCCTCTCCCCCCTGCTATTTAACATCTATATGAAGCCGCTGGGTGAGATCATCCGTGGTTTTGGGGTGAGTTTCCATCAGTACGCTGATGATACTCAGCTGTACATTTCCACCCCGAACCAGATCGGTGATGCCCTCTCCCTGATGACCCAATGTTTGGATGCGGTACGGATCTGGATGAATGGAAACATGCTTCGTCTCAACCCGGCCAAGACTGAGTGGCTGTGCATACCGGCGTCTCGGCCCAGTTTGGAGTGTCCATCTTTGGCCATAGGGGGAGTGGTATTACCCCCTGTGGATAGGGTGCGGAATCTGGGGGTCCTCCTGGACGTTCAGCTCCGGTTGGAGGAGCAGGTGGGGGCCGTCACCAGGGGGGCCTTTGCCCAGCTCCGTCTGGTTCACTAGCTGCGCCCTTTTCTGGACCGAGACGCCCTGCGCACGGTTACTCATGCCCTTGTTACCTCCAGACTCGACTACTGCAATGCTCTCTATTTAGGACTGCCCTTGCATACCATCCGGAGATTGCAGCTGGTGCAGAATGCGGTGGCACGGATGGTGATGGGAGTTTCCCGGTTCTCCCATGTTACCCCCCTCCTGCACTGCCTTCATTGGCTGCCGGTTGCACTCCGGGTGAGATTCAAGGTCTTAGTTTTAACATACAAAGTCCTTCATGACATGGGTCCCCAATATTTAAGGGAGCGACTCCTGCCGACATCGAATGCCAACCGCCCTGTGCGAGCACATAGGCAAGGACTCCTTGGGGTCCTGTCGGCTGGCCAATGCCGGCTGGCGGTCCCCCGACGACGAGCCTATTCTATAGCGGCCCCAGACCTCTGGAACCAACTTCCTCTGGAGCTCCGTCTGGCCCCTGACCTCTGCACCTTCCGCCATGACCTGAAGACCTGGTTGTTTAACCAATCCGGTTGTGATTTTTGGGAGGGATGGTTTTATGGGATAGTTTTTTATGGGATGAATTTGTAATTGTAATGGGGCTTATTTAGTTTAATTTGTTTTTAATTATTTATTGTTGTTGTTTTTATTTGTGAGCCGCCCCGAGTCTTCGGAGATGGGGCGGCATATAAGTCCCATAAATAAATAAATAAATAAATAAATAAATAAATAAATAGATTAACTGATTTGACACCAAAGTGACAGAATTTAAGAAATAATACTTTAGACAAACTGTATAGGAAATACAAGAACCAGATTGATACTAGTTGAGGCACAGGCTAGAAACTGAGAGACTATGAATTCTAGTCATACGTTGATCAGAAAACCAAGTGGATGGTTTTGGGCCAGTTACTGTTTCTTAGCTCTAAAAAAAGACAGTGGCAAATAACTTCTGAAAATCTTGGCAAGGAAACTGGCAGGGGCTTGTCAATGTAATTGCCAGGATTTCCAGTAGACACACCCAAACCCATATGCCAACACACAGATATACTCAAGCCTAAACCCACACCCCACCCACATAGATAGATAGATAGATAGATAGATAGATAGATAGATAGATAGATAGATGATAGATGGATGGAGGGATGGAGAAGGGGGGGAGAGGAATTAGAATATGCTGAAGAGTAGAATTGTAATACTTTAAATGTTACAGTCATTTAGAAAAAGTTCTTTTCTTCAAGAAAAGATAAGTGAAAATGAAGTAATAAATGCTGCAAGAATGTTGAAAAATAGTAAGGCTGCAGGAATAGATAACATTGCCCTCAGAAATATTGAAATGTGGGTGTCGTTTCTTTACAGTGTGGCTCTAACAGCATCTGAGGTAGATGACTGGAAGAATACAATTGTTGTTCTTCTATACTTGTATAATTTGTAAAGTGTTTTTCAGAAGAGGTCAGGCAGACTTCTGATAAAAAGGTTACAAGAAGGGAAAGGAAGCAAAATATGGAAAGTGCAGTACTCAGCTTTTTGCTTGGACTGGTGGTATGAAGCTCAGTTCAGCAGTCCCTGAAAATGACTGTGATTGTGATAATCTGTTTTACCTGAAGAATCCAAAAGGAGTTTCCAATCAGCAATAAATGTAGTTATTGTCTTTTATATAAGATAAATGATGGTCAACAACTTTTGGTGACTGCCCTTTTGCTTATGACTTGTAGAGGTACTAAAAAAACATTATAGGATAGGTCATCAGAGACTCTTGTAAACTATTAGTTCTGGTCAATATTTATTATCTTCAATGTAAGAGGCTGTCTGCAAAACTAGAGTGGGACAATACACAGTGCTGAAAGTGATACTCTTATGACATCTCATGGACATTTGGCTGACTGCAAAATGGAAGGGCTATATTTTGCAAAAGATGTTTTGTGCCTTAAAATTATGCATTATCATAATTAATTTTTTTTAGATGTCTAGTAATTCCAGTAACTAGAAGAGGCTTCTGAGCTTGCACAATTTATGCACAGAAGCTTCTTCTATTGCTGCTGGTTGTGATGTTCAGAGCCATGTGTAGCAAAGTTTTGTTTCACTTTTAGAAGCTGAGGTATGTATTGGATAGTAAAGCAATGGATATACATGTTTTACATGTAAAGAGCTTCTAAGATGAATTACCACATTTTAAGCTTGGTTGGAATTTTTATGAGCAAAATTTCTTAGGTGAAGCTTGATATATACACATGAGCTGTTTCAGATAGTTCATTGCTCAAATGAAAAGTCTTTGAGAATAGATACAATTTGAAACCAGCTAAAGTCCTAAATAGGATCACTAGATAACTACATGGAACTATGTTTTGGGAACCTCTCCCTTAAGTTGACTAAATGGGGAAAGTTGCCAGAGTATATAATTTGGGCTTCCTTGTTCATTAATTAGAATATTCTAAGATTAAAACCTCAGTAGAAGCAGTTGGTAATTTGTATGAAGAAACTCATTCTGATGACCAATTAACCATCAGTTAAAAGGTGTAAGATGTTTCTATTTGTTGTAGTTCCAATTAGTGCCAATAACAATTGTAAGAAAAAAAATCCATTGTATAAACAAAAGGACATTACCCCTTTACCGTGCCACTATTAGCAGAAAGACCCTGACACCCAGTTTATCTTACTTACAAGACAGTTCTTTATAGAAGTGAAACTCTAGGTTGCACTGTATCACAATAACATATGATTTTGGTTCTAGAGGCTTGTCAGAATCTGAATGATGAATTTACAGATTTATTTATAAATGCCAAAAATGTTTTATTCCTATTTTCTGTGTTGACTTTAAAAGAGTGATTTGTAAACTTAATTACTTTGCATGTTACATAATTTATTAGAATGTAATCTAGCAAAGTGCACTATGTAGTTTCATAATGGCTTAAGAATAATAATGGCTTGAGAAACTTTCAGTTATTTATATATGGCATCTTTGCTCAAAGGCCCCCAAAGTAAGTTATGAATGCTCAGTAATAAGTATATATTCTATATGTTCATATTTATAATCTATTTTAAAACATATGACATACAAAGAAAAAAGGATGGAGGCAGAGGAGGGCAAGGAAAGCATTAATTTTTAATATTGTATATTATATCACAATTATATTACTTTATATCATTGTGCATGTGTTGGACAAAGATATGCATTATTCACAAAATAATTTCTTGGGTGAAAAGTCTGAGAGTTTTGACCACGTCATATCTGAAAATACCAAGAGGGAAAACTATGTGTAGGCAATAACTGATGCCTGAGGTTTAAAATAGCTTCTTATATCTTCTAGTATTGAGCTTAGTTGGCCATGATAATCACTTAAAGTAAGGTCAACTGGGACAGGAATAATTATTATGCTATGTGTCCTGCAGAGTAGGTTCAAGAGCCTCTGTTTTGAATCTGCTTCAGGTGTTAGAATCAGTGGTGGTATTCTACCACCCAGTTTGGGCGAACTGGTAGTAAAATGCAGTTACTGGTTCAGAACTGGTATTTCTTTCTTTCCCCCCGATGATCAGCTGTTCGAACGATCAGCTGTGCTGGGATCCCCCTCGCTGTCTTACTGCTTCGCCCAGGAGGCTTTCCTGCGGACCAGGAGGCAAAAAGGGGTGCACAGGGGGTGGTGATGCTGAATGCCCTCTGCACTCTGTTTTTTTTTTTGCCTCCTGGGCCTCAGGAAAGCTTCCTGAGAGCAAAAACTGCCTCCCAGGTGGCTTCCCTGAGGCCCAGGAGGCAAAAGAAAAAGGTAGCATGCGGAGGGGGGTTGCTGCAAAAAAAGAAAGCCATGCCCAACCCAGTCGTATGGCCATACCCACCTAGCCATGCCCACAGAACCGGTAGTAAAAATATTTGCATCCCACCCTGGTTAGAATGTTAAACTTGGTCTAGGAGACCTTGAGTTGAATTCCAGCCCTGGGGACAAAACTCAGCTGGTGACTGAGGCAACCATTTTATTCTGCCCATTCTAATCTAGAGTATAAGGCTACTGTGGAAATAAAAAGAGTTCACTGTATTGGACTCCATGAAGAAGATAAAAATATATTCACCATGAGACTAAATGAACTAAAATGTTACATATATAATACATAGTACTCTGATAAACGTTATCTAAGTAAAAATAATAAATATATAAAGTTCTAGAGCCCCTAAAGACTTGGTTTTCTGCAAAGCTTTGGGCTAGGGTGTGGAACCTCTTATTATATATACTGTATAAGATGTTTATTGTTGGCTGGATTTGCTATTTTGTTTACTGATATGTGCTTTGTTTTTTGATTGTATATTTGTTTGGTTTTTCATGTAATGAGCCACCTAGAGATAGATTGGAATAAGGCAGTGCCTAAACTGAATAAAGCAAGCAAGTAGATGTCTAATTATTCCTTAATAACAAGCTTTTCTGAATGAGTCTTTATTGATATAAATCATGTTGTATTTGCTTATTTGGCTTTCCTTAGTTTTCTCTGCTGGTGTTCATATGCAAAAAGTTCAAGGGATGAGGCTGTGGTATGATCTATGCAAATGTTGTTATACAACATTCCTGGATGGGGGCTGAGGCACCAGAGAATGCACCAGAGAATGCAAACATGCAATTGACGCCCACATGTGACATAATCACAGCTACCATCATGACTGTTTTGTATCCTGCTCAAATTTATCTGTTTCTGGAAACACTGGATCTATAGAGGTTTTACAAACCACCAAAGTTTTACAAATTACCAAAGTTTATTGTAATATAATGGAGGAGATTAATTGCATAAATTTGCTTCACAATAAAATATTTCAGTCTTCAATAAATTCTTATTCAAAATCTGTCATCAGAATTTAAGTAGCACAGTGGCCTTTTTCAACTTTAAGCCCTCCAGTTGATTTGACTCTAATTCCAATTACTGTTAGCCATATTAGATGAGGCCAATGAGAATTTTATTGTTGAAAGTTGGGTAGCATATATACATCTAGTAGATTATTATTAATAATTTTAGTCAGAAATATCTGGAGGAATTTATATGGGGAAGGATAGACCAGCAGCAGATTAGAGAAGAAGAGAAGAATAATTTTATGTCTTACTGCAGGATGGTAGTGGAATATCTACAGATCTTTACTACTGTTTAGTACTGCACCAGAAACCCAGCCAGGATAATCAATGATGATAAATGATGGGAGTTAATGTTGGCAAGATCTTGAAGGTCAAAAGTTCATAGGGCATAAGGACATAAGAGAATTGTTCTTCATCTGGAGAGTGAAAGGAGATCATTTGTGTTATGTATGTAGGTTTGAATGTTATTGGTTTATTTGAACTGTTCTTGTAAAATGTCAAATGGTATTGGTTTAAATAGTGCGGGAAGAAACCCTGCACTCCCATTGGCTGGCAACTACGGCTGCAGGCTATAAGAGGCAGCCGTAGTCCAGCCAACTCGGGTCCATTCGAGCTGTAGTCACTGAATAAACTCTTCACTGAAACTCTTCGCGTCTGACTCTTCATGCAAACTTAACACTGGCGACGAAGGTGGGATTGCCCTGAAGAGAAGACGACGCGAAAGACAAGCAGAAGAGCGAGATGGCTGCGCTGAACACCCCCCCAGCCCCATTTGATCCGGCAGCGGAAGACTGGGACTCGTATGCGGATCACTTCCAGATGTACCTGGAAGGAAACGACCTCACCGACATTCCCGAGAGAGGGAAGAGGCGGTATTTCTCACGCACTCGATCCGGCAGTCTTCAAATGGCGGCGTTAGCGGGAGCTGCAGAACTGAAGGTAATGGAATGGCCTGATTTAGAGAATCCCATTACGCCCCACAAGTATCGTGCCTCATTAAGAGACATGAATTTTACCGTCGGGATCAAGGGAAGCGAGAATGTTAATGACTTCAGTGGCAAGTTTAAGGGACATTGGGGTGCTTGTGACTTTACCAACTTAGAAGAGGCCATGCGTGATTGGTTTGTTTTAGGCCTCAAAGATAAGGTCTTACAAAGCAAACTGTTAATGAAACCTAAGATCACGTTTAAAGAGGCCATTGAAGAAGCTGTTTCAGTGGAAGCCACCAAGTCCTCAGCAGCGGCCATGAAAAGATTAACAAGGCCTCAAGCCAGGCCTCAAGCCATTCTGATGTGGAAAAATCCACAACAGCCCATGTGAACAAATAGACTCTGATTCAGATTGCAGTGAGGTGGAGGAGGATTTTTAGACTCAGAATGGAGAAGAAAAGGAAAGACCCTGGGAGAAAGAGGCAAGAATATTATTGCAGAGGCTGTGGGGGGGCATCCCGCACTGAATGCAAGTTCTTAGACACCATCTGCCTACGTTGTGAGAAAAGGGGTCACCTAGCCAGAGTCTGCAAATCATCCAGAACTCCACCTAGTAGGAAGAAATTTCCTGAAAAGGATTTTAAGCCCAACAACTTCTTTGAAAAGATGGGGCAATTCAGAAGCAAATGGGAAGAATGAAACTCACCAAACAATCACCATTGGTCATTCTTCACCCTTGAGAAGCAGAAAAGTACATGTGAAGGTGTTCATTGAAGGAAGGCCTTGCCAAATGGAAGTGGACTCAGGCTCTTATTTATCTATGGTGTCATGGGACACTATTCACAGGCTACTTCCCAACATTCAGAAGAAACATTTCCAGAAGCAAGCACTGACTCTTAAAGACTACCAAAGGAACAAGATTCCAGTAGTTGGAGCAAGAAATTTCAACGTGCAGTTTATAGGCCACACCAAGCGTTTGCCCCTGACCATCGTGGACAAGGATGCCCAAGCTTGCTGGGACTTGAGTGGTTCAAGCCACTAGGCATCGAGGTGACTGGCATCAACCACGTGAGCAACTCTGAATGGGAGGAGGCCTTGAAGTCTGAGTTTCCAGAGGTCTTCAGCGAAGGACTGGGCAAGTATATGGGGACCCCCTATCACTTTCAACCTAGATCCCAAGGTGCCCCAATTCGTTTAAAGCCCAGGAGGGTTCCATTTGCTTTAAAGGAAAAAATTGATGCACAATTAGACAATTTAATTGCTCAAGGGGTTTTAGAGCCCACTGACCACTCCAGATGGGAAACACCCATAGTCACACCAGTCAAGGCTGATGGGTCAGTAAGAATTTGTGGAGACTATAAGGGGACACTGAACCATGCACTGCAGCAGAGCATACCCAGTGCCAGTTGTGCATCATCTGCTACATTCACTTGGCAGGGGTACAGTCTTTGCCAAATTGGACTTGGCCCAGGCATATCAACAACTAACAGTTGATGATGCCACTGCAGAGGCCCAAACCATTGTGACTCACAGAGGTGCCTTCAAATGTAAAGGTTACAATTTGGAGTAAGCGTGGCACCAGGCATTTTTCAAAGTCTTATGGAAAGAATGCTTCAAGGACTGCCAGGGGTAGTGCCTTACTTTGATGATGTGTTAATCTCTGCTGAAAATGACACTCAGCTTCAAGAAAGACTCAGAGAAGTCCTTACCAGATTCAGAAAAGCGGGGTTAAAAGTCAAGGAAGAAAAATGCACACTTAAAACAGACAGGGTTGAGTTCCTGGGCTACATGATTGACAAGCATGGCATCCACCCTGATGCCAAGGTTAAAGCAATCAAAGAAGCCCTAAACCTAAATGCAAAACAGATTTGCAAGCCTTCCTTGGACTCATTAACTTTTATCACATGTTTCTACCTCAAAAGGCATCCATTGCTGAACCTTTGCACCGATTGCTTGATAAAAAGGCTGTTTGGATCTGGGGAGGAAGGAACAATCAGCATTTAACAGTATTAAGAGACTAATCACATCTGATGCTGTATTGATACAATTCTCTGAGAATTTGCCTGTTGTACTGACTTGTGATGCATCCCCTTTTGGAGTGGGGGGTTTTGAGCCACAGGCTTCCCAGTGGAAGGAAGCCCCTATTGCATTTTACTCTCGCACTTTGACCAAAGCAGAGAGGAATTATAGCCAACTGGACAAGGAGGCATTGGCAGTTGTTGCAGCTGTCAAGAAATTTCATGAATATCTGTATGGCAGGTCATTTACCATTGTTACAGATCACAAACCTTTATTAGGCATTGTGGCAGGAGACAAACCTACACCTACTATCCTGTCACCAAGAATGCTGAGGTGGACTGAATTTCTTGCAGCTATTCATACAAACTGATTCACAGGCCTGGCAAGGACATTGGACATGCTGATGCACTGAGTCGTTGCCCACTGCCTTGCCACAAGGAGGACTTTGAACCTGAAACACACACCTTTTTCCTAGAGACTGTTGCTAAGCTTCCAGTTCATGCTGCTGAGAATTGCCAGAGAGACTGCCAAAGACACTGTGTTGGCTCCTGTTATAGGCTGGATTAAGAAAGGTTGGCCTCTTCAAGATCTACCTCACCTCGCCCAACCTTTTAAGTCCAGGCAAACTGAATTATCTGTATTAAGAGGATGTATTTTGTGGGGTAACAGGGTGGTTATTCCTGCAAACCTGCAAAGAGAGGTTTTGGAAATGTTACATGAGGGTCATCCTGGTATTGTAAGGATGAAGGGATTGGCCAGGAGTTATGTATGGTGGCCAGGTATTGACAAAATGGTTGAAAACTGGGTTGCATCTTGTCCCAATTGCCAGGTAGTCAGGCCTGCCCCACCTAGGAATGGGAATGTCCTAGGGGCCTGTGGTCTAGGATCCACATTGATTTCGCAGGCCCTACTAGAGGGCACACTTTTCTGGTTATAGTAGATGCATATTCCAAATGGCTCGAGGTAATTCCCATGACATCCACCACAACTGATGCTGTCATCAAGCAGCTCAGAAAACTGTTTGTAACCCATGGGTTACCAGATGTTCTTGTCTCTGACAATGGCCCTCAATTCACATCTAACATTTTGAATCCTTTCTAGCACAACAGGGTATCAGACATGCCCTTACTGCCCCTGGGCACCCTTTGGCTAATGGCGGGCTGAACATGGTGCGTTTACCAAAGAGAAGCTCCAGCAACTGGGTCCTGGGGACATCACTGAGAAGCTTGAAAAACTTCTTAGTGTTCAGCACATCACTCTAGCCCATCTAATAACTTATCCCCAGCAGAGTTGTTGATGGGTAGGAAACTTAGGTCTTCCCTTGACCGCCTTCATCCCACACACAAGCACCACTGGATTCCACTTCCAAAGTTCGTACTTTCAGTGTGGGTGATTCTGTATATGCTAAGAACCTTATAGGTGAACCTCTGTGGATTCCTGCTGAAATAACTCACATCACTGGCCCTCGTTCTTACAGGGTACAAACAGAGGATGGACTCCTCTGGAGCAGGCACATTGATCAACTTAGATCCAGGTTCCCTCAGGAACATCGCCCCTGTCTCTCTCTGGGTCCCTCACCTGATGTCACTTCTAGGGAAGGGGAGGAACAGGAGGAAAATCAGCAAGCAAGAATCAACCCCATGTGTAACGAGCCATTACGACAGGAACCATCCCGAAACCCTGTCACAATGCCAAGATCCATCCTTAGAAGTGGAAGATTGCACATCACTACCTGACTTGGGTGCTGACATTGGAATGGAGATGGGTTGGGAGGAGAGACCAGATTCTAACAGTCTAACAGGGTCTCCTTTCACAGGAAGTCCCAGCAGGGAAATGTCAGCAGACACATTTCCCTCTCACTGGGTGAGAACGTTAAAACTTCTGAACCACGAAGGTCTCAGCATTACACGTAAGAGCCCACCTATTTAAAGGAATACATTAGATAGGTTGGGGTTTGGTATGGACTGAACCTAGTGGGGAGGGGTGTTATGTATGTAGGTTTGAATGTTATTGGTTTATTTGAACTGTTCTTGTAAAATGTCAAATGGTATTGGTTTAAATAGTGCGGGAAGAAACCCTGCACTCCCATTGGCTGGCAACTCTGCTGCAGGCTATAAGAGGCAGCCGTAGCCAGCCAACTCGGGTCCATTCGAGCTGTAGTCACTGAATAAACTCTTCACTGAAACTCTTCACGTCTGACTCTTCATGCAAACTTAACAATTTACTGAGATACTAAACTGAAAACGAGAGGATAAATGATTCTGCTTCACTTTACTTTTGTAGAACATACGACCTTGAAAAAACCTTGCTATATTTAGAGAAAAATGTGGGGTGTTAGAAACCGTAAGTATTCTTTTCAGAGGCAGTATAATTTCTCACCTTTATGTGGATGTAAAAACGTAAATACAATTGCTGGAGGTAAATGAAATATTTGAAGGTCACACTAGTATCCTCCATAAAGAGATCCAGATATACCATTTGATTCATCAGTGCCTGAACAGACAATAAGGCAGTCTATTGCTCTCTAGTAATCTTTTTCTAAGCACTTTATGGCCAATATTTATGTCCCTAGTTTCTAGTTTGGGAAATAAGAAATCTGAAATAAACCTTTAAGAACTTCATTGTAGGTATATTTATATCCTGACTTACCAGCGTATCAAGCAATGAACTTTATAAAATGCCAAGCCTTCCTGGATTACATTTTCTTAGTTGCAAAATGGCAGTACAGAATATTTGTAGAGATAGGAAGAACAGCTTTTGAAAGCTCTGGAGCAATCTTTGCTAGACTTTAAAAGAAAGAAAATCTTTGGCATCCTTATTCATTATTTCCTCTTCCACCATCACTACAGCAAAATAGATCCTTTCCTTTTGCTATCATTTTTACTACCAAACAAAAGCAGATAAATTTCCACAGGAAACAGTTTGCATCTATCTTAATTCCTAAGCAAATGCTTCCAGTATAGTTTGGATTCACAATTTATAAAACTTGCATGTTGAATTTTAAGGAAAACCAAGTAGATCCATGATTTCATGTATCACTTGAGGTCTCATGATTCTCCAGGAATGATTAAACCTGCACTCTGCTCATTTCTTCCCCTTATGTGGACACTAAATAGATTAATCCATTCTTTAGACCTCAAATTCAAGTCTTCTGGAGATACTTGATCACACGAACTTCCCAAATTAGCACATAATCTATTTGAGCTGAGAGTGGTAGGCAGTGGTGGGATTCAACCAGTGTAACAACTGGTTCAGTGAGCGCGCACTTTGCACATCCGCAGCATTTGAAAACCTCCTAATTTCAGCTCTAATACTTAACTTCTACTGCAGGCCTGGTGAGTAAACAGCTGAGGTGCTGCAATCCGCTGTGCTGCATGAATCAGCTGAGCTGCAAAACACAGAAATAAAGGACAGCCTAAGGCGTGCTGGGTGGGCGGGGCCAAATGTACGCCGGAATTACCGGTTTGCCAAAATTGGGCCAAACCAGTAGAATTCCACCCCTGGTGGTAGGACATGTCATCAAATACATCCTGAACTGAGTTTGACTCTCACTTTTTGAAATTCAAACAAACAAATTGGAAACAATTTTTCCTTAAACACAATAACAGGGCTTTCCAGTTCCATTAACAAGATAAAGTAATAAACATACACAACTTTATCTCCATTAGCATTTAAGGTATAACATTTTTTTTTGCTCTGTTAGTAGCATTTCCCTCATCATTCTCCCCCCCCCAGATTAATTGTTCTAGAGCAAAAAGGACAATCTTTTTATGATTAAGGACACATTTAAGAACCTATTTGATTGGTGAGGGACCATGGTGCATACGTGCTGATGCAACATGAATGGGACTAGAATTATTTGGATTTGTTTTCTTGGTCTTTAAGACAGAATATATTCATTTTATTATTTTATTTTATTTTCAACTTTATGGCCACTTTAATCTATTGACTCTAATCAATGTACAGCTCTCTAAAACTTTAATTTGGGATTAAAACAGAATAATTTTTAATGCAAAACCATATCTTATAAATAACTGTATAAAACTGTGAATCAATATTCAGTGTAATAAACATATATCAATTTAGGATTTTCAATAGTCAATGATATAAATCTAAGTCTTTTTGTATTGGCTTAATTGGTTTGTGATCTGGAAAAATCACTAAGAATAAGAAAATTTTAACTTTGGGATAGAAGATCAGTTTAATTATTATAGTAATAAATTGGAAAAATAAAGTTGAGATCAATAAATATGCAGTTAATATTCAGTGTGGAATCTAATGCTTCAGAAGTTCACAGCTAAGATGCATATGGTGTATTTAAGAACCACATCATTTGAATTGAAGGCCCAATATCATCTAATGGAACAAGTAGGAGGTTGTAATAGAAAAATGCTGTCCTTTTGCTTTAGAAACAGAACTGGTTAAGTCTACCTAGATTCAAATCTACTCATCCATGGAAAATTATTGGATGACCAACCTTTCTTTCAGAATTGCTTTTGTAGGATAAACTGTAAACATGTAACTTGTATAGAGTTCCTGGAGGAAAGGCAAGATATCAATGAATAAATGAATCAATCAATCAAATGAGTAATCAACTAACTGATATTGCTCTTTTATATAATAAAATGTGTCTGTGCTTTTGCCGGATATGTCCATGTAATAATGGGGTTTACCTTGATCCTAACCTGACATTTGATTATATACAATTGAATATATAGAATCAGGTACAATCCAAACATTATAAGCTGCACTGATTTTAGTCTTTTATTAAATAAATACAAAATAAAAGCACTTAACTTTTGCTCACATACTTAATTGAGAAGTAGACATACAGTCGTAAACGTTTTAAAAATACAGGTAGAAGCTGACTGATGGTTTGTGCTGTCATGAAATTGTATACAACGGAGATATATGTTCTGGTTTAAACGATGTTTGCTTATATGTTATTTGTTGGTATGAAGTAATTCCTTTTTCATCATGCATACAGTTATAGGATCTGGCTTGCAGATAACTGGACGACCAAAGGATTATGAAAAAGTGTTTGCTGTCATCTAATCCTTCTCTAGATTTTGCAGCCCAGATCTGGTAGCCCTAATTTGCATCTCCTCTTGTGTGAGCTTATTTGAAGCAAGCTTAGGTTTAAAATATCATTTTTGTTAAGGTGAAATGCCAAACTGCTTTATTCATATAAGAAAAAATGTTCATTGTTGTTCCTAATATTAAGCATACAAGTTCCATGATGCATCACTGCATATTCCCCTCCCACTAAGTATAAAAAGGTACTGATTTCTGGTTTTAGCTCTCTCCTCCCTCTCCTGAAAGAATGATGTACCTAAGAGAAAACATAGACATGATGTAAGTTTATATTTCTACAATAAAAGGATTATTCTGATCATAAATATTTTTGAAGATTAATTTTGGCTAGATCCATTAAAAGTTATCAACAAATGGTAGCAGAGATCGGTTGCCAAATTAACTTGAACAAAACATGTCAGGATCAGAAAAAAATCCAGAATTAATACGAGAGCCTTCACCAGACAGATGGCAGCTCAATTGACACCAATGGGAGCAATAATAGGAACTGCCTTGGATGAAGAAAGTAAAACTCCTACAGCTGAAAGAAATGAAACCCAGGAGAAAGACAAAATAACTGACAAAAATGAAGATTTAAAATCAACCCTACTCAGAATCATTGAAATGTCAACAGGCAACAAGGACCCGATCGCAGAATTAAGAGCACTTTTTCAAAATATAGACAACCCTCAAAATGAAGAAAGGCAAACAGAGAAAGAAAATAAAACAGCAAGCTGAACCGGTAAGTCCTTTACAATCTTGTTTAAACTTACTGGAGGCGGAAAACATGCTGAGACGCCATTTTCAGATCTAAACAGCCCAGAGCCACAGCCAATAGAAACGGCCGACCAGCAGCCAATCACTGCAGGAATTTTAAAATGGAAGGTGGGAAAAAAGGAAAAGGATAACCCTGAAAAGAATGAGGAAGGGAGAAACAGGCAGAATGATCATGAAACTAACGAACTATTTTGTGAGGGTGGCTGGTCAGTTCTTCATTTGACAAGACCAATAACACCAGATAACAGAACCAAAGACTAACACCCAAAATAAATGTGTCAACAAGAAACCTCCCTCAGAACAGGAAATCTCAAGAGCGATTGAAACACTCACAGAAGCATTTGGGGCTGCATTCACACCTCCGACTCCAAAACAATCACAGACAATGAGCACCGAACTCCCAGCAACCACAGGCAGTCTCCCAGCACCTTCAGTCAACATTCCAAAGGCTCCAGAAGCAGCTGCAATGTTCCCAGAAGCCGATCTCCAAGCAATTAAGCACTTCTCGCTCCTGACAGCTTCCCTGACTTCCGCAGCAGGTCCTAGTGCCTCCAGATTACTTGCTAGCCCCACAAATAGCACTGCTTCAGGATGCTACAGCCCCCAGTCAGGAATTAAGAATGAAACCACAGCTCCAATGCAATTTTTAACCCTTCACCTCCTGCAGCAGCTCTTCAGGGAACATCCTCCACAGGAAACCAACATAAAATGAACATGGCACAAATTCAAAACACCATGCATATGCAGTCAGCACCAGTCATCTTGAAAGAAAAAAAGAACAGTAAGTTTTTGAACTTAACAGCGTGCATACCAATGTCCTTCTGCCAGTATGCACATATTCCAGAGCACCAACAACAGCAATTTCTGAATATCACCCCTGTCCAGCACAACATCTTACCTAATGGTTTCCCCAAGCTATGTGCCACAGGTAATAATCTAATGGACTGGGTGCAGCAATTTCAGATTGCACTAATGAAGGAAAATGCCCTTTTCCTCATACTGAATCCACCCCAAAACCATGGTCTATACAGGTGGATTGTATTCACCATCGGGCATTTTGCTTAATGCTGAGTTCCCTCAAACCAGCCATATACCACATCATACCCAATGGGTCCACCATCTCTGAAATTTGGGAAAAGATATGTAACCTGTTTTATAGCAAAATAGGAGTACCACTAGCAGAATATCTAGAGAGTTTCATTCTGCTAGACTAAGACCAGGAGTGAGCATGAGCGAACATCTGCTCAACTTAAACGCCATGAGATCTGATCTGTTACAAAGGGGTGAGACAATCACAGAGGGAAGTTTTATTAGTATTATAATTAATTCCCTTGATTCTAGCTGGGACTATTTTCTTAATCAATTGGATAATCTAAATTATGACAACATTTCACTAAACATTATCAGGAAGACTGGTGGCTGAGGATAATCTCAGAAAAGATCGAGCTTTACTTCACAAGGAACCCAGGGTTATGAAAAGAGTTAACTTTGTGGAACAGGTAAATGCGTTACCAGGGTGTTATACATGCGGTTCGAAAGACCACTTTAAGAGGAATTGTCCTAAGACCTTTAAAGGCAGAGGGCCCTTTGAGTATCCCCAGCCCTATTATACAAGTTATCAGAGAGAAAGGTCCGACTATGGACAAAGATATCAAGATAGACACCCCAGTAGCCAAAGACATGATGTAAACCGAGACGTAGAAAATCACCAAGCCCAAAAGGAGCAGGAGATCCAGTCGGAGAACAATGGGACTGACACTGAATCCGTGAATGGGGTCAGAGAAGTAGAACCAAATCTTGGTGCAAACTTAAGGGAACAATGTTGGTTAATTGACTCCGGGGCAACAACACACACATCTTGCAATAGAGAGCTGTTCACATCTTTAGATGAGGTGTCGATTAAAATTAGAGTTGCCAACCAAAAATTTGTGCAGGTGGTTGGGAAGGGGGATGTCCACATCCCAGGTCTTGGGAGAATCAAGGAAGTCCTTTTCATACCTGAAATACCATATAACGTCCTAGCTATAATTAAATTAATCAAAGGTACCAAAATCAAGGTGTTATTTAATAATGGCACCATCCAACTTACCAATGATGGCAAGGAGGTAGGGGATGTTATAGTGACCAGTGGTTTAGCTTATTTTATACCCACCATGAATACCACCGCACAAGTTATAGCCAATTTTTCAAATGATGGTGTTAAGAATGGGAAGGAAGAAGGAGAAGAGGATGATAATATCTATGTTAATGTTCCTCCAATGATAAACCAGTTTGACCTTAGAAGGGGAATTGTTAAGGTAAAATGCCAAACTGCTTTATTCATATAAGAAAAAATGTTCATTGTTGTTCCTAATATTAAGCATACAAGTTCCATGATGCATCACTGCATATTCCCTCCCACTAAGTATAAAAAGGTACTGATTTCTGGTTTTTAGCTCTCTCTCCTCCCTCTCCTGAAAGAATGATATACCTAAGAGAAAACAGACATGATGTAAGTTTATATTTCTACAATAAAAGGATTATTCTGATCATAAATATTTTTGAAGATTAATTTTGGCTAGATCCATTGAAAGTTATCAACAATTTTGATAAACAGGAAAACTATATATCATGATGAAGAATGCAGATTTGAAATTTATGTCACAATGACTGTAGAAAGAATGCTGTCAAGGCTCCGGCTAGCTGCATTCATATATAGGCAGAAATTTCTCACCCACTGAGAACAATTAACAGGAGGAAACGATGAAAATGGAATCTTTACAGTGAAGCCGGAAGGGTCTTTCAGGTTCTTGAACAGCATGGGGGTAGAAATCGTATGAAAAAGGTCATTGATTTTGTGCTAATGATTTTTTGAAATATGGATTTCATTCTCTTCACTTTATTTCATTTCACATTTATGCTTTTAAATTCTATTATATGATTTTGCAACCAACTCCTCCAGAATTAAGCAGTTTGGAACAGATAATGTTTTCATTCAGGGAAAACAGGCTAGCATGAAAAGGAGCAAGCATGCAATGCTGTAGGAAAAAGAAAAATTATTAGGTTAGAACTATCCATATTGATCTTTGGATTTTGATGGTGGCTGGTCTGTCTGATTTCTTTAAGCCTAAATCAGTCAAGGCTACAGACTGCCTTGACTATGCTTTATTTCATCTAGTTTAAGTAGCTGGCCCAGAAATGGTTTTGGGAATCTTTAGCCTTGACTCAGCCCCCTTTTGACTCTCTTTACAGTTCAGATACTGAAATAGCAATTAAGAACATCCCTTTGTGCTGACACGAAGAAATGCAGTTTGGGAGTTTAGACTTAATTAATGAACATTGCAAAGGGGTCAGACCTCCTCACCATTCCTCTTCAGCAAGGCTTTAACTATAAGCCAATGAAGCAAAAGAAAAAAAGAAAACAAAAATCTCCAGAAAATATGCCCCTTGTTTGCATACATATCTTCCATGTTCAAGTAGCAATATATAGTAGTGGGAGGTCTTACTTGGGAGGTTCATGAATCTTTTTAATTTTTTCCCTAAGCCTCTGCTCTTCATTTAAGGGAGTTGATTTTCTGTAATATAATCAATTTTTGTGCTTTTAATACATTGTATTTATTCCTACCCTTCTTCTGAAAAGCTTAGGTGCAGCATTAATAGCATGTTTGCAGTGGTGTACAAATAGAAGAAGGGTGTCTAGAAACCCTTCACCTTTAACAAACTCAAGTTCATGGCAGGAAAAGAATGGCAAGATGATTTTCCTTCTCTTTCTTCCACAAGTAGTCTATCCCAGCAGGTAGACCAAACCAGGAAAACTCAAAGTGCTTTTATTGAGATGGGATATAACAATAGAAACTGGCAAGTCTGCTGATGTGATCCCTTATACTTCAATGAAATAGGTAGGCATCTCCTTCAGCCGCTTCCAAATATTATCTCATAGTTCTGGACTTTTAAAAAAATGCTACAGCCAATTTTTTTCTAGGCATTCCTGCTTATCTCTATCAAGGTAATCTTCCTTACTATCTACAGCTTGTCTGCTTGCTGTCCAAATTGACTATCATTTTGGTGCTATTGATCATTCTTGTCCATGCCCTTGGCTTTCAACATTGTCAGCACTCCCTACTGAAACCTTCTTGGCACTTTACAAAAGTTTTTTCAGCAAGCATATACTTTTGGATATTTTAATTTTTAGGGTTTAATTTGAACATTTTATAACCTGTTGTTTTAAGAGGACTTGTCAGGCAATCATGATACTCAAAAGTGTAAAACAATAATGCTGTAAATATTTTTTTCAGTCTAAATACAAAACTATCATACACATCACACTAAGGTAATTATGGTTGCTTAATTATGGTTTGCTGTGTAAATCATGGTGCCCTGCATTCAAATAACACATTAAGCCACAACCTATGCTGTAGTGGTCACAATGGCTGAATTAATATAATATACCAAGTCAAAACCAAATGAATCAAATCATGAGTTAGTATAATAAGTGAACTGAAGTCTATGACTGACTTCATAAATCACACAAAACTAAGCAAATAATTTATGATAGTTTTCTTCTGTAGTGCTGTAGCATGCTGCTATGTAAGTTTACAATTTAACCCCAAAATCCAGATTAAAGCAATGTCTGAGGTACAGTAGAGTAATGAGTTAATTATGGTTATAATATTATAATCAGATATATAATGTAGAATATTGTAATCAGATATTATTCCAAGCTGTAGTTTATATTTAGCAGATGCTGCCATGGGATATATAATCACTTCTTCAAATACAATTTCTGATTCAGTTTCTACCAGTAAAATTTGTTAATTTTGATATGATAGTTTTATGGTGGCTAAGCTTTCTTATCCCACAGTTTGCTATGTTGAAAAGTCTTTCCTAATCAGCATGATTCATGGAATGATGCGATATATAGACCAACATTTTGAAAAACAGACTGCTTGAGAAAAATTGTGCTAAAAAGATTGATTCTGACTATACATCCTCATTTAATAATTATGGGACAGAATGGACTTTCAGGACAAATCTTCCTGTTGTTAATTTTACAAATGCTTTCAAATAAATGGAATAGTAAAGCAATTCCGTTAAAAAAAATCCAAGTCAGGAACTTTGAGGTGGAAATTGAAGGATGTTTATCAGTGAATCCCCCCTTTCCCCTTTGAAAGCACATATTCTGTAGCAGAGCTACCGAAGGAATGACAACATTAACTTGCTCAAGGGAATGGTATATCTGATAACCAGGTGCCCTGTTAAAGCAAAGAGATGTATTTCTTTTCTTTAATGCCAAACTTGTAACTATATTAAAAATCTGCCTGGCAAAAAGGAAGGAATGTGGCAATACCTACAGAAAGTAACAGTTGTTATCAATTGTTTAATGACTATTCAAAGTTACAATAGACTTTTAAAAAGCTATTGTGACGCATTCTTAAAGTTACAATTGCACCCCACCACAGTCATTTGTTCACATTTCAGGTGCTTGACACCTGACTTGCATTTACAATCAGTTGCAATGTTTTCTGGCCACGTGACCTTGTTTTGTAATGTTTGCTTTTTGGCAGAAAACATCATAGAATGTCCATTGGATATGCTGGATTTGCTTAACAACCATGTGGTTTGCTTACATGTGATTCATTTAATGACCATGGTGATTCAATTTACAAGCATTGTAAAAATAGTTATGAAATCAAGTCCAGTCAAGTGATGTCTTGATTTATGACTACAATGACTTACAACTGAAATTCCAGGTGAGGACAACTTGCTCATTTAACAAACTGGCAGAAAAAAGATTTGGCTTTGTATTCCAGAGCAAGATGCAGAAAACATTGGAATCTTCTCCTTTGCCAGTGTCCAAGAATTGTTTAGTTTATAGGTTCCATATTGGCTGAAATAATGGGACCAGTAGTCTCAGTTATGCTTATGACCATTTCCCTTGCTATAAGAATTAGAAATAGCCAAATTGAATACTCTGAGAAACACAAAAAAGGTAAAGTTCACATGATATACTTATCTAGGAGTACCAACTCTGTGCTACAAATATTTGGAAAACCACCAGGTGACAGGAAGGTGAGTTTCATAAAAGAAACTCTTTTGATACCATCTACTGATTGCCCAGTCATGAGGCTCCTGCTCATGATTAACATGGTTAAATTAGCTGTGGTTTAATGTAGTTGATTATCTCAGGTAGTGTGACACACTGAAGAATAAACTAGTCATGTAGACCTAACAAACATTTGATTTGCTTCCAATTCAACAAATCATGCAGATTTAACCAATACATTTACTTACACTATAACAAAGGGCCTTATCTAAAAGTCTTTTCCTTTTAATTTGTCATTAGCCATTTCAAACTATGAGGAATATACATTTTTTATTTAGTATGGGGAAAAATAATTTTAATGTGATTTAAGTCTTCAAATATGTGTCTGACATACAGTTGCAACATGCTTGAAGAACACAGTCATTAAATTTTATTATTTTTGACCACAGACCATTTGCTACAGATTGAATAATTTTAATATTTATTGCTACAAAAAGTACTGAACAGAAACTTACAGTAAATTAAAAATGTGCTCTTAACTTCAAAAGTATTGTGGTCATTTAATTGGTCTTTTCAAAATGCAATAACCTTTGTAGATACTGCATTAAATATGAAAGTAAATTAGTCTTTACATTTTATGTGGATGCTTTTTAAATCTAAATACATGTACTGATAGATCCAAACCTCAGCAGATATGAAAAGGCATTACATATTTCTAGTCCTGCCTTAATTTGAAAATAGCTTCTGTGTAAGTTATCGAAGTGGAGAGAAAATCTTACATTGAAAAGCACTGCTGAATCATGACAAACAAAGAGTGAACCGCCCTTTCATAAAAGCCTGTAAAAAGGCTTCCTTGGATACCACTGTTGGAATGTTCCTTTTGTTCTAAATAAGAATGTTAAAAAGAAAGTAATTTCCTAAAGATTGTGATAGGAAAAAAATAACCGCACTTCCCATCCTTGATTTTGCTTGATCCTGGATTTCGTTAATAAGTATTTGCTTTTTAAAATTAGTGCATATTAGTTAATTTCTTCTTTGATGACACTCTGGCATTGAAACTTATCTGTGGTTAAATGGACCAGGATTTACCCAACCACCTTTTATGGGTTTGCATGACACATTGAGCCATGTATTAGCCATGTGGGCTGGGTTTGCACAAGACCCTTTATTAAAATATGATTAAATATGTATGTATGTATGTATGTATGTATGTATGTATGTATGTATATACAGTATGTATGTATGTACAGGTGAAACTCAAAAAATTAGAATATCGTGCAAAAGTTCATTTATTTCAGTAATGCAACTTAAAAGGTGAAACTAATATATGAGATAGACTCATTACATGCAAAGCAAGATAGTTCAAGCCGTGATTTGTCATAATTGTGATGATTATGGCTTATAGCTCATGAAAACCCCAAATCCACAATCTCAGAAAATTAGAATATTGTGAAAAGGTGCAATATTCTAGGCTCAAAGTGTCCCACTCTAATCAGCTAATTAAGCCATAACACCTGCAAAGGGTTCCTGAACCTTTAAATGGTCTCTTAGTCTGGTTCAGTAGGAATCACAGTCATGGGAAAGACTGCTGACCTGACAGTTGTGCAGAAAACCATCATTGACACCCTCCATAAGGAGGGAAAGCCTCAAAAGCTGCTGATAACAGCTTCCCGACGACCTGTGGGCTCCCACCGCTCAGGGTGCCATCAGCCAGGCAATGCCGGCTGGTGGGTCCCAGGGGTAAGGCCTTCTCTGTGGGGGTACCCACCCTTTGGAACCAACCATCCCTGGAGCTCCGGGTGGCCCCTGACCTCCGATCCTTCCACCGTGGCCTAAAAACTTGGCTGTTCCAACTAGCCTACCTGGACTGAAGGGGGGAAGGGTTTTAGTGGTTGTTTTTAAATTTTTAATCAATTTATGAGATTCCTGGTTTAATTAATTTTTTAATATTTATATTGTACTGTTTTTAGTATTGTAAGCCACCCTGAGTCCTCAGGGAGATAGGGCGGCATATAAATCTCATAAATAAAATAAATAAATAAATAAAAGGTAATTGCAGAAGAAGTTGGTTGTTCCCAAAGTGCTGTATCAAACCACATTAATAGAAAGTTATGTGGAAGGGAAAAGTGTGGAAGAAAAAGGCGCACAAGCAGCAGGAATGACCGCTTGGAGAGGATTGTCAGGAAAAGGCCTTTCAAAAGTGTTGGGGACTTTCACAAGGAGTGGACTGAGGCTGGGGTCGGTGCATCAAGAGCCACCACACACAGCGGATCCTGGACATGGGCTTCAAATGTCGTATTCCTCTTGTCAAGCTCCTGAACAACAAACAGCGTCAGAAGCGTCTTACCTGGGCTAAAAAAAAACCAGACCTGGTCTGTTGCTCAGTGGTCCAAAGTCCTCTTTTCTGATGAGAGCAACTTTTGCATCTCATTTGGAAACCAAGGACCCAGAGTCTGGAGGAAGAATGGAGAGCACACACTGCAAGATGCTTGAAGTCCAGTGTGAAGTTTCCACAATCTGTGTTGATTTGGGGAGCCATGTCATCTGCTGGTGTTGGTCTACTGTGCTTCATTAAGTCCAGGGTCAACGTAGTCATCTAACAGGAGATTTTGGAGCACTTCATGCTTCCTTCCGCAGATGAGCTTTATGGGGATGCTGATTTCATTTTCCAGCAGGAAAATGCCCACACTGCCAAAAGCACCAAAACCTGATTCAATGACCGTGGGATTACTGTGCTTGATTGGCTAGCAAACTCGCCTGATCTGAACCCCATAGAGAATCTATGGGTCATTGCCAAGAGAAAGATGAGAGACATGAGACTGAATAATGCAGAAGAGCTGAAGGCCATTATTGAACCATCCTGGTCTTCTATAACATCTCAGCAGTGCCACAGGCTGATAGCTTCCGTGCCACGCCTCATTGAGGCAGTAATTGCTGCAAAAAGGGCCCAAACCAAGTACTGAGTCCATATGCATGCTTATACTTTTCAGAGGTCCGATATTGTTCTATGTACAATCCTTGTTTTATTGATTGTATGTAATATTCTAATTTTCTGAGATTGTGGATTTGGGGTTTTCATGAGCTGTAAGCCATAATCATCACAATTATGACAAATCACAGGTTGAACTACCTTGCTTTGCATATAATGAGTCTATCTCATATATTAGTTTCACCTTTTAAGTTGCATTACTGAAATAAATGAACTTTTGCACGATATTCTAATTTTTTGAGTTTCACCTGTATGGCCATTCAAAGTATGAGGCAGAAAGCTGGCTAATATTTCTAATAATTTCTTAGGCAGTTACTTGATTCCCTCAGAAAGCCTTTCTAGAAGATTGGATGATCCTGAACAGTAGAGATGGGAATATTTACTTTCATCAATATCTCTCTGTTAATTTGCCTTAGGATCCAAGCCTAATGTGAGTGATTATTTCTCCCTTAGCTATCCTCTCAGAGGAACTTTTCAGGGAACAGGAAGCTGTAGGGAAAAGCAATAGATAGGAAACTTTTCTTCCATGATTTTCTCCAGGCTACTTTGTCTCAGGAAAGTCATATTTTTATTCAGCAAATTTATCTAATTTTCTGCTTCTGTTACTAGCCTTGCATACCAAATACATCTCAACTATGCATTTACATTCACTGCCATTTTCTGAGAGAGTTATGTTGATTCTGGAATTGACACAATTCCATTTTTTATAAATTCAAAGCTGAAAGTGTTTTGCTATGATTTATCTCAAGGAAGACATTGGATCTCTTTTCTGAGTAGCTACTTAGAAAATGGCACAGTTGATCTCAAATCCATTTAGGTAGCTATTTTTTTGTTTGTTTAAAAGAAAATAATGTCTTACACTGGAACTTTTTCCGAAGCTATCTATACCTTTTTAACTAGCAAATGCAATATAAATTAAGAACAGAGATGTACAAAAATAGTGTGAGCATTCTTCTGTAAGTTTTTGAGTCACCAAAGATCCCTTGAAAGCACTTACAGAGGGTCTAGAGAGGAGAGTCCAGAGAAGAGAATCCAGAGAAAACACAGGAGTGTTTGGAAAGAAAGTCCAGAGAGGCCTCTTTTGTCTATGGTATGGCATGTCAGCAGAGTCAGCATAGGCATTTTCTGAATTTTTGACACGCTAAGCCATGCTGTCACTGTCCTAAACCCTAAATATTCCATAAGATATTTTCTTTATTTTCCAGGAATAGGATATGTATTGTTCCTTATATAATAGAAGGAGGTAACAGCAAAACAAAATTATTTCTTTATTATGATAGCTAAGTAAAGTAGGTCTTGTAAAAAAAAAATCAAGCAAATCCTAGCAACTTAATATGTAGATTTTCAGTATCTTGAAAAGTATAATCTAAATGTTTACATGAGGACCTTCATTGTTGGAACTGCGATATACGCAGTGTAAATGCCTCTAAAACATGTTTATCTTAATGAAAAGATGAAAGAGAATTAGATATATTTATCTTGTGTACAATTTCATAAATGAATACAAATACCATTTGTGGAAAGTATTGAAGATGTTTATATTACATTAATGTAACTTCCCAAGGGATGCATTCTAGTGACAAAACACAAATATAATTGAATTGTTCAGTAATGTAATTGCCATTTTATCAAGAGGAATGACAGATTATATGCCTTGCATTTAGAGGTGGTTAGAAAAATGAGCCTGGACTTTAAGATCTATTTCAGACTTATGATAATTAAGTTTCCTATATAATAATAAGATTAGTGGAATTGCAGCTTGCAATGGTGAGAGTTTTGGACTGGACCAAAAAAATCTCAGCTTCAAATTCTCACTCTCCTCACTCCATAATCTTCAGCTAATCATTATTTCTACCTTAATTTACACAACAAGATTATTAGTAAGATAAACTTGAGGACACATAAATGACACCTTGAGCTCTTTGGAAGAAAGCAAGGAGATAAATGTAAGAAATCAAATCAATATCCTGAGTAAATTGAAATGTCCTGTGTAGGTTACTGGACTTTCACAATGGCAATGACAGCAGCAGCAATTTATGAGGACTAAGTAGATGGAAATGGGAGATTTCAGTTTCATGTTACCACCTGCCACAGTTCATAGAAGCCTGGCACTCCACAAGCAATTCCATCAACAAACACACTGACTTACAACCAGACTACAAACCCCTCAGAATCCAAATTAACCATACAGCCAACTAGAGACAGCACTGACCCTGAATCAACCCATGCAACCTCCCCGCACCAGCAGTTCACCTCCCAATGACCTGACCTAATGTAATCTCCTTATCACAAGACCCATCACAAGACTCATTGATGACTCGCAGCTGAGCCATCACAAGACCCCCCACTTGACACACCTACACCTCAAGCCATTATAAACAGGGGAACGTTGACACTGCCATCTTCTAAACTCTGCTGAAGATGTTATCTAGTCTGGTAATGAAATATTTGGAAACCAACCCACAAGCTTGGAGGATGAACCCTCATCCTATACGCGAGCTACATATATTCACCACTTTTGCAAAAGCTTGCTGGTCTTCAATGCTATGTATGATCATTATGATCATAGAGGATTCATCTTTGATATTACTGGACTCAACCTCTGACAGTGGATCAAACAAGACTGAACAGAATTTTCTTGAATCTGAGAACATCATTGGATCTTTAATCTAATTTAAGGAAGATTCATTGAACAGAATCAGACTTAAAGCAATTGGATTAATGTAAGCTCCTGCTAGATTTCTGTTCTAAATGTGCCCTAGGGTGACAGTAGTTTAGAATGTTGGTTCTAAGAATACTTTATTTAGCTGTAACTATATCAAAGGATAAAGCTGTCTTCTTTGTTTATTATGAGATATAATTTTATAACCAATCTCTCATGGTAGTTTAATGTAGTTCCTGCCACATCATCAGCAATTATTGAACTTAGAGGAATACATATTTATTAGTTTGGAACAAAACTAATGCTACAATAAGAAATAATTATTTTGGTACATTCAGATGATTTATTGAATATATAATGTATGCTAGTTTATAATCACATATGTTATATGTGTATGATGTGGTTTGATGTAATAGTAAAAGGCACCAGTTTAGAAACTAGGAGATCATGAGATCTAGCCATGCCTTGGACAGGAAGCCATTTGGGTCAGTTACTTTATTTCAGCCAAGAATGTTGCCAAGAAAAGTGCAGGGATTCATCCAGGAAGTCATTCAAAGGCACAAATATAGATATATCTATTTAATTTTCTTCTAAACAAGACAGAAAAGGACCTGTGCATTTCTTATAGGAAGTTATAATACTTGATTTTAAATTGAGGAAGGAAGGAAGGAAGGAAGGAAGGAAGGAAGGAAGGAAGGAAGGAAGGAAGGAAGGAAGGAAAAAAAAGGCCTTATTAAGATTGGGAATTTTAGGCTAATTGCATCATAAGGCTAACAGAACTCTCCTTCCTGAACTATTTTGGAAAGTTAAATCTTTCTTTCTCTAGAAATCTCTGTCCTGCCCCACAAGTAAACATAAAAATTTTGTTACCTTTAACATTTCTAGAATGCTAAGATCCTCATTAAATATCTAGTTCCAAGTGCTGGTGCATGATAAGGTACTATAAGTGGTTACTCAGGCAAAAGCCTTTTCATAATAGATTCTCATGCAAGGAATGGTCTTCTCAGAGAGATCTGACTGACAAAACACCAGTTAAATACTTTTCCTCATCTTATATCATCTTGCTGATATTTTTAAAGTTATTGTATCTCAGTCATACTTAGATCTTCATATGAGATGTGCCTTAGCCTTTTCTAGCTAATGTTTGCTTAAATCAGCTCTTTTATTACTTGAGTGCTGGATTTTGTTGAATGAGTTAGTGGCTACAGGATATCTAATATATACTTTATATATAAATTAAGCCTCTGCTTTGAGTCTGGTGACTTCTTGGGCACGATCACATAATTTTTATGATTGTTTACCTTTTATTTTTTTTCAAGAGTAAGCAAATTTAGCAGGATGAATTTGAAAGCAAGGTGGTGATATGAATAACTGTTAATGCTTTCTCATTACAATTAATGTTTCCTCCATCCCAGTATAGAAAGTGTTTCAAAATCCACCCCCAGTTTCAAATGAACTAACTACATTTGAAGGATGTATCTGAATACAATGTTAGGGATAAAATAAGAAAACATATTTTGCAGAGGGCCTTAAATTCAATATCTTGGATTTACAAGAAAGGCAGGTAGATACTCCTCTGTGAAGTCTTGGTATCACTGGGTTATATTAACCAATGTGTCACCTGTATCAGATAACTTTTAATGTTAATGTTTATTATGATATGGAATAGAAGAAACAAAGAAGCACAGTCTCCAGACTTCCTGGAGCATGATATTCTAGTGGCATTGATCTGTAGATTCCAGTCAAAGGAGTGATACACTACCATTTACTATATTATCATAGAAACAGCCCTCCATCAATCCCAGCCACGTTAGTGATGTTTAAAGATGCCCCTTGTGTAATCCAGTTGAATTGCATCGTGTCTCATTAACTAAAGGTATTAGATTCTGCCCTGTAAGAAAACTGTATCTTAATCCTGACAAACAACAATCTCTCTGAACAAACTAATAGGAAAGTCAACTTGGACTGTAATTTTCCAGTCAGAGTGAGATGTTCTCTCTGGTCATATTAATGTCATGCTGATTTTCATTTATTTTTAAAGCCGTGTGGCTCCCCTACCATGTCGAAAACCCTAATAAATAAATAATGAAGCATTAAATGGCTCAGTGTGTGCCGGCAACAGGAATTGCCAGTCTTTTAATTTTGGAACATTTAAAACCTGCCATAGGTGGTTCTGCCCTGAGTTGATGGATAGAGGTTGGTCCTTAGCAGTAACCTTTCTGCACACATTTTCTTCCCTCCCCCATCTGGGACCAAGCTCTCCTGGAGAATTAATTACCATAAAGAAGGTCTCTTGCCCTGAAGGCCTCCTCTCTGGTCACGGTTCAGCTTGTCAGCAACGCAGGGTGGAAATGCTTGAACCTGGATAGCCTGCAGATCTGTTGACATCTAGATAGATGGAGTCTAATTTCCAGTTTCATAGTATAATATCTCTGAGCTTTGGAATTTTCCACCTTAGCTGAGGGCATAGGTAAATTTTGCTACAGCAGGATGCACTGCATGATCTCCATTGCAATGGTTTCAGTTTGTTCCTCAGTACAATGCATCTTCTTATGACAGATTTAACTAAACGAATATATCATAATAATTCTCTAACAAAATGTGAGCTTCAAGAAAATAGCCTGACCTTCCAGTCTAATTGTTCAGTTATCAGAGCTGCTTCCTTTTCAGTGTTTGTGGTTGATCTAATGCTTTCATCATTTGATGGATGTCTTTGAGCATGGAAAGTGATTTCTTTCCATGGGTTATTGCTAAACTGTTTTTCAGTGGGCTGTATTTTCTTCTATCGAAAGAAAAAACTACTGTTCATGTATAAGGAAGGAAACAAAGGGTTTTTAGTAGAGACTCCATGTAGCCCCGATACAAACATAAGGAGATTTTGTTGTAGAGTTCCAACTTTACTACTATCATTTTAAAAATGGCATTATGTAGATATAAGATTATCCACTGCTTCTAAACTGGATAGTTATGGGTGTGGTCCCAGGAATTGTGCTGATTGGGGGAGAAACTTTGGTAGGCATGGCAATCTTGCAGAACTGCCTAACCAGTCACTCTAAGAAACAAGTTGTACAGATAGGCCTCCCATGTGACTTACTAAGGTTCTTCTTTGATTCACACCTCTCATTTAAAAAAAAGACTTCATTCATAAACATGTTTCTATTAGTTTGTGAGATTCAAGATGTTGGTTAATAGCTGGTTTGATCTGCCAGGGTTAGTTCCATCAATTAAACAATGTCATCTATTAAGACTCTGGAAATGTAGCAGTATTCCTTAAATTAGACTAAAGATCCACTGATTTCCAGATGTCACAGCTGAGAGGTGTGAGTATGAAATAATATATCCAGAAGGCAACTAGTTGGAAGAGAATAAACTCTTTTTTTGGGGTTTATTAAAACAAAAATTTTGGTTTTTTAAAACCAAAATGGATGTTGGTTTTTTAAAACCAAAATAATTTAATGATTTCATAAAGACATTTTAAAATAATTAAATAGTAATAAAATAGGGATGTTCACAGGGAGGTTAAAAAAAAGTAAAGATGGTGATTTCAGTTGTATAGTTGCAGCCACTATCGTGACTTTTTTGATTGTACTTTATGAATGTTTCTAAACAATTTAGGAAAAATCAATATTTTAATTATTTCATAAATGGAACTAAAAACAGCAAAAATTTTGATAAGTGGATATATACCACTGGATGTGGCCTTCAACTTATTCTAGATATGGTGTAAAATCTCTAAACCAGGTTCCTGAGTTACTTGATAGTTACTGCTAAATTGTATTATTCTATGGGAGATAAGTAATTAAGTTGTGGAACTTTCCAGCATTTTCTTGTTTAGTTGCCTCTACTTCAAGCTAACAAGGCCTTTCAACTCCTTTGCCAAAGGTTGACATCTTTGAAAAAATTAAAATTTATTTCCTTATTTCTGAATGAAAATTATTCATGATCTGTCCAGTGAGATAATAATTGAAAGAACTTTTAATTCATTTAATGGCCTTAAAGACTTGAAGTGGTTGTTACTATGAACCTTGTTTGATTTGGTTCAGATTGGTGTATATATTCCATACAAAATGGCATTAAACAGCAAGAAGAGGCTCAAGGGTCATAAAATTTTACAAGGGGTTTTCCCAACATTTGAAAGAAAAATTCAATAATAGAAAAGAAACAAATGATTTGCTAAGCTTTCATGACATATGGGACATATCCACACTCATTATTCAAATTGCTCTTGTCCTATGCATTGCCAGCTTGATTCTAAACTGGTTTAAGAAAATCTTGCCTGGACTGTGATCCTTTGGTAACAGTTTGCAGTCTGCACAGCATGTGTTCTACTGGATAATTTTCCTGGCACTGAGCTCTCCATCTTACTGTTTTAGAAGAGCAGTAGGCATTCACTTAACTTCCTGTGGGTAGTTTCTAGTTCTCTAATTAACTTTTGCCTTGAGACCTATTCACCAGCTAGCTATGCATGCCAGAGGCATGCATACCCCTCCCCATCCCTCTCTAGATGTTAGCCTTGTGAGGTATTCCTGTCAAGAAGCCTAATAGAATAGTCCAAAAACAGGCAGATTAGCTTTATTACTGAAAAGTTATACTAACAGCATCTTGCAAGTCTGAAAGCACGCATCCTTCATTTTTACTTTCCCATAAATTAGGGAGGGTCTCTTTTGAAGTGCTTTCACCAACTTTTCTCTTCTGGACTCAACTTTCATTTATCAGACCATTGTCTAGTCTGCTGTTCTTCTTCCTGTCTCACAAGGACATTCACACATATCTTTACACTAGCAAGTGATCACTGTTTTATTAGCAATCAATACATCAATAAATACAAGTAACTATTATAAAATATGGAATTAATGTGATATTTTAAAAAAGAATTGCCCTTTTTTTTCCTTAGATAGTTATTTCCGTAGAACTTTCTTTCAGAACAATTGGATCTCTAGAAATAGAAGAATGAAGGGACAATTATGTATATATGGAATGGCAAATTTTCAGAGAGTGAAACTGTCTTGACTGTGAACATTTTTCTGATTTTTCTCTCTTCCTTATGCCATTCTTCTTCAATTCCCAACTGAAACCAACCTGCCAGAAGCTATAACGGTTCCATTAAAAGTCAAAAACTGCAATAGTTGTAACGAAAATTGTACAGTGCCTAATTTTATATCTATGAATTGAATTTGTAGCTATTTTTTTTAAATAGAGTAGGTTGGGTTGATTAGACAAAAAGAAAGTATAAATAGAAATGAAATAAGAATATCCTTAGTCTTTGCCACTGGACTGATCAAAATTAAAACTTTCCCTCTTTATTTATTTATCCTATTATTTATTTATTAAATTTATATGCTGCCTATCTAAGTGTTTGGGGTGACTCTAGGTGGCATACAATATAATAATAAAAAGTAAAGTTATAAAAACCACTATAAATGTAAAAACCAATTATAATGACAGAAGTTTAAATGCTAAATAAAAGACCATAAATTTAGAACAGAGCAGTGGTGGTGACTTCTCTATCCCTGCAGTAACACTACAGCTTCTTTCTCATGGCCCCATACCAATTGGCAAGCCACTTAAAGTCCAGAAGGGTGGGGACAGGTCTCATGTGTAAGGGCAAGATATTCCAAAGGCTGGGGGCTGTGGTAGAAAAGGCTCTTCTCCTGGATCCTGCTAGCTGAAATTCGTTGGCTGATGGGGTCTGCAGATGATGACCAACCCTTTCTGCCACAATGAGTGGGGCAGGCTGATCACACCGGGGCATGCCATATAGGGCTGTAAAGATGATGATCAATACTTTGAATGGAACCTGGAAGCAGATCGGTAGCCAGTGCTGTTCAATGCTATGACAACAGGGGCCTGCTCACACTGCTGCCTTCTGGACCAATTGTAGCTTCTGAATATTTTCAAAATGTTTTATATTGCTATATATTTTGAAAGCCCAGGAAAGTCTACAATGTAGTATGGCTGCCTGCAGTTGCTAGTTCGTTTAGTCCACACTTTTGCACTATCCAGGGTATACCACAAGGAGGCGAGCTAGCTTTACACATCAATTCCCAATGGAAAGCCAAATGGTTATCTGAATGCCCACTTATAGGAAGACACCTGATTCCACAAAAAAGGTGACAGGCTTTAAACTACTATATCAGGAATGAATAATCCTAAATAGGATTCGCACCTTACATGGCATCTGCTAGGGTGCTCTGTATAAATATGGCATAGTATCCTCCTCTCAGTGTTATTGTGGGTTCCCACCACAAACTATAGATCTCATTGTGACTGGCTGTCAGCTAAGGGCATATACTGGTCCAGTATCTGATTTTTTAAAATATAAACAATTCTGTGCTTCAATGGTGAAATGGCATAGACATTGATATTTGAATATAGATCTTTTTGACATTTATATTTTATTGGGTTCTACTAACCTAGTTGAAATGTTAATGTATATTGCTAGTCCATGTATGATATGCCATATGCTAAATAAATAAATAAAGCTTCTGAATGCTCTTCAATTGTAGTCCCATATATCCTTTTACTTGATTTTAAGCTAAATAATGAAACCATACACCATAGACTAGAAAGCAAGAGATTGTGAGTTCAAGTTCCACCTTAGTCCTGAAAGTCTATGGAGATTCTCAGTCATCCAGGTCATGGTTGTCCCAAAGGTGTTTTTTCAAAGGCAACTGGACTTTCTGGTTTTTTTTTCCTTTGAAGACATTTCACTTCTCATCCAAGACACTTCTTAGTTCTGACTGGATGATAAGGAATGGAAGGATTTATACTCCTTGCACATAGCTAGTCATTTGCATTGTTTTAGCGAGTCGTTAAGGCCACCTGGAGGTTTATCTGTGTTGTCAGGGTCACCTGAGTGGTGCAAATGGGTGTGGAGGCTTCTTGGAACTGCTGAAAGGACCGTGTTGTAGACTGGAGATAGATGGTGGCGTATCTCTTCCCCTCTGTTGAGAGAGGGCTGTTCATTTTTGACATAGATGGCTTCTTTGACCCCTTTCAGTTATGAAATCTAATGGGGTGAGTTTGGGCCAATCACTGTCTCTCAGCCCAATCCTGTGTTAAAGGATTGCTGTTGTAGGGAAAGTAGTAGTAGTAGGAAGATATTTTGAATATGTTCACCACCTTGAGTTCTTTGTAAAAATAATAAAGGCAAGATATAAATAAATAAATAAATACATACATACATACATACATACATACATACCAGGTAATGGACCACAAAGTTAGTGGATATTCTTGTGGGCTGCTGCAATGGTTGTAACTGAGACTTCTACGGAAAGAATGTTACAGTGCAAATGCTAATGCTGATTTTAACGAAAATTAACGAATCAAGAGCTGATGAAATCTGGTTTCTGCTGTGTTTTGGTGCTATCTGAATAATAATATATTCAGTTTTAGCTCACTTCAGATTCTGACCCTCTCAGAGAATCCTTAGGAGCAAAAAATGAAAAAAAGACTTAACAATAATCATGAAGTCATACAAGAAATAGGACATCGGTGAGATTAGTACTATGTTTTCTCAGATATTTGATTTCTCAGGGGTAATTAAAAAGCCAATTTCCTGGAACTATTTTTTAAAATTGACCTAGAACTCAAAGAACAGAAAGGAAAGTATCTTGATATTAATTTTTGATGAAATTGCTAAAATGTGAGGCAATGAAGATTCATAAGAACCAGATTAGTGATGCATACTTTCTCACAAGTACAGTAATTGCCACTAAGTCCATATATAAATATATAGAAGTTCAGTTTAAGCAGTTTACTGAGCTGGGGTAACAACACAAGCTCAGGTGAATCTAATTTGGAAGAAGAATATTTCCAATGTTGGAGGCAGTGAGGAGGAAAATCATAAACTTGTAGGGAAGATTCTTTGCCATTATAGTAAACATTATTCATTGTAAAACCTTATTGCAGCCATTTTCTTAAAAGATTTCATGGTGTAGATTCTGCTTTTGTGGTTTAAATGCTTTTACAGTATGCTGCCATTGTTTCTCTGCATCCTAATGTTTGAATTCCACTAAAAGTTCATTTTTCAAAAGAAAGAAATCCTTACTTTTTAAAGAGTCAAATACCATGGAGTCAGTACTTATAAGCTAAAGCTTGTTTTTAAAATATTGTATTATAAAAGAGACATAATTGTTGCTGTTTTAAATACTGGGATTATGTTTATGATGAAACAGATAATGCAAGTATAATCTTTTTATTTATTTTTCACAACCTTTTAATTTTTTTATTTTTTTCAAGTATAATTTTCTTTGGGCAAAACTTGATGTATTTAGCTCACTGTGGTTATCTTTATTCATTTTGAATTTAAACTATACTATTTGGATTGAATCTGATATCTGACAACAGAGAGAGAGAAAGAGAGAAAGGGAGGGAGACTAGTAACCAAACACAATACTTAAAACAACCACAGCTTCTAGTGGATCCAAATATTTGGGGGGCAAAAGTAGGTCTTGACAGCTTTCTTAAAAGTGAGTATTGTTTGAGCCAGTCATATGTTTGGAGGGGAGATTGTTTCATAGAATAGGGGTGGCCTCAGAAAACACATGTTTCCTAGGTCCCATAAAATGACAAGAGCATGCCCACCATGGGGAGTGTGTGGTGTGATTAGCAGCAGCAGCACCAGAAATCCTCATTAAGAGGAAAAAAAACCATTTATTCTTCAGTATTTATCAAACACGTGAAAGTCTTCTAGAAGCTGATGGTGTTGTAATCAACCTTTCTGGAGCATAGTGCAAAACAAACATCGACAGTCTTTTTGGCAATGGGCTACATTTTCCAATCTGATTATAAAAGTCAGAACCAATTCTTGCTTGCCAGCTGATGAGAAACAGAGACAGTGAAAGCAGGGTTTCGTGTGAACATGACCATTAATCACAATGTAATTCTGTCCATTGAAGAATAGAATTAAAGGATGCTGCTGAATGAATTGGCTATCTTATGGAGCACATAAACCCTTACACATTCTTTCCTTTATCATTCCACTGCTTTTGATAAGGTAGATGGAGTAATGTTTATGCATTTGATAACCACTTACTACTCATCCTGGAAGTCTTATATTGGAAAGTAGCAGCATGGGAGGAGCAGAAAATGCTGCATGAAGAACAAGCATTGAGAGTTTCTCATCATAGAGTTGTCAGAAATGATAATAAAAAGCTTCTACTGGACCATTGAAATCAGGATAAGAATCTGGAAGTGTACAAGATGGAAAAGCTGCTCAGATAAGTTAAGCACAAAAACTGCATTTGAAGTATGAGAGAAATTTTTTTCATGCAATCTAGTGCCATCTAAAAGGTTTGGGTGAAAATGCTGGTAAGTAGTAGCTACAGGACCATAAACTGTTGTAATCCTCCTCAGCTGGAGGCCACTAAGCTGTCTTTTGGTATGATGGCCAAGGGATATTCATGAACATTCATGATAGTCTTCTCTCCAGCAGCCTAGATTGTCCCTGTCTTTCTATAGTTCTGTTAAATTCCAGGGAAAACATATTTTGGAAACTCTTTCTATTGGATATGTCAGAATCGATAGTTACTATTTAGATCTGCTCAATTTTTCTCCCCATACATTTGACGAGGAATTAGAAAAATACATTTATGCCCAGCCTAACTTGAAAAAGTCCCAGTCTGCTCTAACATCCATTTTCATGTAATCTCTTTGGGGATACTTCTAAATATAATCACATCCCAAGGCAGTGACCTAGGTTTAAATGGCTATATACTCAAATGTTTGATTCAGTTCAAATGTGATAAGTAACAACCTCAGGGTAGAGGGGACAAGGGGCAGTCTGATGTTGTGACCAAGTCCCATGCCTTTTCATGTGCACATCTCAAAGGAGCAGAGACTGTGCTGTGAATTTGCAAGAATGTTTTCATCTTTTTTATGAAGTAGTGAATTCCTTCAAATGCAACTAAATACATTGTTCAGTAATATGTTCATAAATGTTTGAATCAGTGTATACCTATGGGAAAAGTTATAGCTAAAGGGAAGGGCTGCTCTGAAGTTACTTCTGAGAAGTATGACATGGTTACTCAATATTCTGACATACAATATATTTTGCGCTAGATGGCAATGAATACGATTTTTGAGAGATTCCAGTGGATGCTTTAACAAGGTACCACAAGAATGCAGATTAATAATGCTTGATCATACATGAGTAAATTGGTGTTGGGAGAGTTTTCTGATATCAAAATAATGATTACAAAATTTGGAAGCTATAGCTGATCCAGAATGTAACTATATGAGCAATTATGTGACATCTCAGTATGCTCATGTGATACCCTTGCTCTGCAAGCTGTACTGATTACCAGTAGCTTATTAATGGTTTTTATCAGTGCACAACTACCACCTAGTAATTCAAACTACTGATGGTTTTGTATAAGTTTATAAGTCCTGAATAATTTGGGACCTAGTCATTTATAGGAACACCCCATTCAGTTATCTATGCTCTTCCTAAAGATGAAACAGGATGAGTGTGCTTGAGTTCCTAGCAGTTAAACAGGGTGTCAGCCCTGGATCCATCTTGAGACAGGGCTGCCACAGCAGGGGATGGGAGAGAGGTGGAAAAGGGAGCATAGTGAAGGGAGTATAGCCATAACAACATATTTTCACATGAGATCAAGGATGAGTTGCTGGCACTTGGAGGGGGAGAGGCTGAAGTTTTTGGAGTCAGCAGAGAATACAGATTGATTGGGTCCAGTGGTGGGATTCAGATAAATTTACTACGGTTCTGTGGGCGTGGCTTGGTGGGCGTGGCAGGGGGAGGATACTGTAAAATCTCAATTCCCTCCCCATTCCTGGGGGAAGGTTACCACCGGTTCCTGAACTACTCAAAATTTCCGTTACCTGGTTCTCCAGAACTGGTCAGAACCTGCTGAATACCATCTCTGATTGGGTCCCATGATGTGCATATCATTGAACAGGGCAGGGTGTGAGTTTAGTGTGGATTGGGGAAACTGTGGGATCCCAGATTTGGGTTTTCCCCAAATGTGCCAACATGAGTTCTCTAATAAATTCTTACTCTGATGGACTTTGTCTTGGAGTTCTGAATTATCTTGAGAGTTTCCTTGGAATGCTGACACAGGGTCATCTTATGGAACTCTGGAATCATGTCCAAATATCTTCAGTTAATGACAGTAATTGTGATTATAATTTCCATTGCTGAGCAGTGAGATCATAAAACACTCATGACTGCATAAACATCACATGATTGCAGCAGTTAGTGATGGTAGCCTTACAAGTCCCTGTTGCCATTATTAACTGAATCCTACCAGTCATTAGGCAAGGACCCCTCCTGGTCCAAACCATACTGGTTTGGTCTTTCCCAAGGAGAAGTCTCTCCTTTCAGTAAAGTAAAGGACATTTACTATTCTCCTGAATTCCCCTACCTGCCTATCTTCCCCTCCATCTCTGCCCTTTCAGCTGCTTGACTACCTGCTGTTGTCAGCTCCCCCACTGTCCAACCCTGCCTGTTGCTGCTATGCATGCCACAACTATACCAGCTGGGGCCTTCTTTGGCACACATCAGACAGGGCCTCCATTTCTGGCATTTCTTTACAAAAGAAGCCTGATGTATAAAAAGGCTTTTATGCACCAGCACAAAAGAATCACCTAAATAATCAACTTATTTTACTAGTTATTTAAGAATAGCTGAAAATTATGCTAAGCCAAGAACAGGTGCTTTAGATGTGGTAAAGCACTTCAGGCCTTCATAAATGATTCTCCCCTATGATCACAGGACAATGATTTGCAATGTTGTTAGCCAGTTTCAGCGTTGTTTTTGCTGGTTTCTGGCCAAAAAAAAGCCCCTTTAGAAGCATGTGTTCACACTTACGACCACAGTGTTTGTTAACATTGGTTAACAGTCACTGCAAAAAATATTGTAAAATTGGATTCAGTGAATTCTTCAGTTTAGAACTGCAATTAGTTAACAACCAGAAATCTGGTCCCTAGTGTGACCCTAAACTGAGGATATCAGTGAGGTGGGACTAATCCCTTAAATGAAAAGTCAAGCAGAGGGAGACGCCCCTATACCATAATCATCCAATAATACTTAGATTTCCTGCATAGGTGGGAAGGACAAGAAGCAGAGGAATGTCCAATCAGCTCTGGACTGAGTACCTATTGTCAATCCTATTGCCAACCTGCAGCAATCCTGACGGGGATTCTTGAAGTTAGGGGTTTTTTTTTAAGCACAGAAGCAGCATGGAAGACAAGCATCTTAAGCTGTTGTGCAGAAAATGCCCTAAGAGGAACCCCAGTGGTGATGCAAAAGATCTTACTGAGACTAATTGTGTTGCCTCTTCTGCTCAATGAAGCAAATTGAATTGTCTTTGCAACACAAAGTACTTCCCTGAGCAAAACAAGCCACCTCACTCAGGCCTGTTTATTATCTAGACCACTTGTTTTGTCTTCACGTCAATATATTTACTAGATGGGCTTTTGCTGTGCTAAAGTGCTGTGAGTTAGGTGAAGAACTGAATCACTCCCTTCTTTATGGGTCCAGCACCACACCTACAAGTAATATTAAGATAATGTTAAGAAGGCTTTCATAACAAGTACAAAATTGGGACATAGAAATTAATGACAAGTCCAACTCTACCCAACCCAACCCAAGTTTTTTTCCTGATAAATAATAATTGGAATTTTGAGTATAGAAAAGTTTTCTAAAAATGTATATGGAACCCAATTCTTTATGTTCACACTTGTGCAAAAAGTCCTGGAGCATCAATTCTCAGGTAACCAGTGTGCAACAGTGTTCCACTGTGAAAGATTGTGACTCATATGGTAGAAGAGAAACAGGCCAGATTCAGATGGACCAGAGAAAATAGGAAGAGAGAAAAAGGGGAAAGTTGGAAGAAAGGAGGAAGGAAGTCCCGAAATATTTTATCTCAGCACAATTTTAGTGAGCATAGTTGTAAAAGTGGTTAGTTTGGCTTTAGTATGCCCTTGATTTTAGAAAGATATTGCATCCCCAAGGGGATTGTTCATTCAGTACCTTAATGTTGGTTATATTACAACTGTACCTATGTTACAGTTTATATATTTGATTGTATGTTATTTCCTAATGTGATAAGTGAAAGCTGTAAGCATTTCATAATTTTTGAACCAGTATTAGTAAGGTATCATCACTAGGGTGAATCTTGGAAGGCAGTTAGGGATTGAAGTTAATATTTTTTTATATTTCTTGTATATATATTTAATTGAGGATTTTGATTAGTGGAAACGGATTCAAACTAAACCTAAAAAAATGGATTTTCTTTGTGTCTAGTTTCTAAATCATAAAGTTGCTTACTTTTATTATGAACCAGAATAGCAAAATAAGTCCCATATGAACTATTTATTTTAATTAATTCAAAAATCTAATAGTAAAAATCAATATTCTAAATTTAAACATTTAAAACATTTGTAACTTTCTTAAATCAAAGTTTTATTTAACTTTTTGCTATTTATTTCAAATGCTTTAAATTCCTTATCTTTTAATTAATTTTTATTTGGTTCAGAATTGAAAATAAAATCACCTGGCAATTTTTCAAATACGTCATTCTATACTTTAAGACAGTTAATAAGAAATTTCAGAAAGCGACTAAGCTTGCAAACTTACTGTGCTTTAAAAGGCCCACCCATGGCTGTGAATAAGATGGCTAATCACTTTGTTTCTGTAATGTATGCAGAGTTAATCTAACTGGTTCTGAGCTGTAGTCACATTATTAAAATGAGTGAAGCACTTCGCGTCCTGTCTTCTTCTGAACTTAACACTGGCGATGAGGATGGGATCGTAACGGATAAGAAGGCAACGCAGAAGAAAAAGACAAGATGACTGGGCTGAACACGCCACCAGTCCAGTTCGATCCAAAGAACGAAGACTGGGAGTCTTATGCAGACAGATTCCAAATGTTCTTAGAAGGAAATGATCTAGCTTCAATTTCTGAACAACAGAAAAGAGCGGTTTTCCTAACACACTGCGGCCCCGCAGTGTTCAAGATGGCAAAAGCTCTGGCTGCACCAGCAGATGTGAAAGCGATGGCATGGGCAGACTTGGAAAGGCTATTGAGGGCACACTACACACCCAAGTATCGTGCCTGATCTGCAGACACGAATTCTACCACCGCGATCAACAAGAAAAATAAAGCATCAGCGACTTTGTGGCCAGCTTACAAAACCTTGGTGGTGCCTGTGAATTCATCACGCTAGAAGAAGCCATGTGTGATCGTTTTGTCTTGGGGCTTAAGGACCAGACGTTACAAAGTAAACTACTCATGAAACCAAACATTATGCTAAAAGAAGCCATCGATGAGGCAATAGCAGCAGAAGCCACAAAAACCTCCGCAGCCACAATGAGGAAGATGAACAGAATAACCTCCCATCCAGAAGGTGAAAAACAACAACGATTTTGAACTAGAGTCAGAATCAGAGTACAGCGGAGAAGAAGAAGAGATAAACAGACTAAGGATGGAGAGGAAATGGAATGCTCAGGGCCGGAAGAAGTGAGACTTCCGTTGCGCAGGATGTGGAGGGAACCACTCCCGCACAGAATGCAGGTTCCTGGAAGCCATTTGCCTCCATTGCGAGAAGAAAGGACACATCGCAAGAGTCTGCAAATCATCCAGAACTCCACCCAATAGAAGGAAGTTCAATCCAAATAACAAGGACAAAGAAGTAAAACCCAGCAGCACAAACGGGAAAAATGAAACACACCAAACTGTAACAATTGGTCATGCTTCTTCACTGAACAACAGTAAGGTGCATGTCAAGGTCTATATCGAGGGAAGACCATGCCAGATGGAGGTAGACTCGGGATCATATCTATCCATGGTGTCATGGGACACTATACAGAGACTCATTCCAGAGATCCAGAAGAATCAATTCAATAAGCAAGCACTAACCCTCAAAGATTACCAAGGAAACAAGATTCCAGTAATCGGAACAAGAAAATTCAACGTGAAATTCAAGAATCACACTAAACTTCTACCATTGACCATCATTGATAAAGACCGCCCAAGTCTTCTAGGACTGAAATGGTTCCACCCCTGGGCATCAAGTAACCGAATCAACCATGTAAGTGACTCAGAATGGGAAGAGTCATTGAAGAAAGAATTCCAAGAGGTCTTCAGTGATGGATTAGGCAAGTACTTGGGGACCCCTATTACTTTCAATTTAGACCATACAACCAATCCATTTAAAAGCCAGACGAGTGCCATTTGTATTCAAAGCAAAAATTGATGAACAGTTAGACAAACTGATAGCTCAAGGGGTACTAGAGCCCACAGACCAGTCCAGATGGGAAACACCCATAGTTACCCCTGTCAAACCTGATGGCTCTGTTAGAATTTGTGGGGACTATAAGGGGACATTGAACCATGCACTGCAATAGAGCACATATCCGGTTCCAGTGGTACATCATTTGTTACACTCCCTAGGTGGGGGTACTGTTTTCGCTAAATTAGACCTTGCCCAAGCATACCAGCAGTTAACAGTAGACGATACGACTGCAGAGGCACAAACTATTGTGACCCATCGGGGTGCCTTTAAATGCAAAATGTTGCAATTCGGAGTAAGTGTGGCACCAGGCATATTTCAAAGCCTTGTGGAAAGAATGTTACAAGGTTTAAAAGGGGTGGTACCTTACTTTGATGATGTCTTAATCTCTGCTAAAATGACACTCAGCTACGTGAGAGACTCAGAGAAGTATTGATCAGGTTCAAAAAAGCAGGACTAAAAGTCAAAAAAGAGAAATGTACACTAAGAACAGACAGAGTAGAATTCTTAGGTTAGATGATTGACAGACACGGTATTCACCCCACAGAACCCAAAATTCAGGCAATCATGGAAGCCCCCAGACCTAAATGCAAAGCTGACCTTCAAGCATTTCTGGGACTTATTAATTTCTACCATATGTTTTTGCCGCAGAAAGCAACAACTGCGGAACCCCCACATAGACTGCTCGATAAAAAAGCTACGTAGGTCTGGGGTAAAAGAGAAGAAGCAGCTTTTAACAGTATGAAGCACCAAATCATGTCTGATTGTGTATTAATACAGTTTAGTAAAAACCTGCCTGTGGTATTAACTTGTGATGCTTCCCCTTTTGGAGTGGGAGGGGGGGTATTGAGCCACCAGCTACCAAGTGGAAGAGAAGCTCCCATTGCATTCTATTCAAGAACATTGACAAAGGCAGAGAGAAACTATAGTCAGCTGGACAAGGAAGCTCTGGCAATAGTAGCAGCTGTCAAGAAATTCCACGAATACGTTTATGGAAGAAAATTCACCATTGTCACCGATCACAAGCCTCTCCTCGGAATAGTGGCCGGTGATAAATCAACTCCTATCATCCTTTCACCCCGAATGATGAGATGGACCGAATTCCTCACTGCATACTCGTACAGACTCGTTCACCATCCAGGAAAGGATATAGGGCACGCAGACGCATTGAGCCGCTGCCCATTACCTATGAACACTGAAGATCCAGCACCGGAGACCTACACCTTTTTCTTAGAGACAGTTGCTCAACTACCTATGAATGCTGCTGAAATTGTAAGAGAAACCGCTAAAGACAGTTTATTGACACCTGTTGTCGATTGGATAAAGAAGGGTTGGCCACAACAAGGACTAATGGACACCTGCAAACCATTTAAGTCCAGACAAACTGAACTATCTGTTTTAAAAGGGTGTATTCTATGGGGAAATCGAGAGGTTATTCCTGCAAAGTTAAAGAAAAAAGTATTGACTATGTTGCATGAGGGGCACCCGGGGATTGTCAGAATGAAGGGGTTGGCTAGGAGCTATGTATGGTGGCCGGGGATAGACAAAATGGTTGAAAACTGGGTTGCTGGCTGTACAAATTGTCAGGAACTGAGGCCCATACCACCTATCGCCCCTAAACAGGAATGAGAATGTCCCAGGAGGCCATGGTCCAGAATTCATATTGATTTTGCTGGGCCAACTAAAGGGCATACCTTTCTGATTGTAGCAGATGCATATTCCAGATGGCTCGAGGTTCTTCCCATGTCATCCACCACTGCAGAAGCTGTTATCAAACAGCTAAGGAAACTTTTTGTAACTCACGGGTTGCCCGATGTGGTTGTTTCCGACAATGGTCCCCAATTTACTGCCACCCTTTTTGAATCATACTTAGCACAGCAGGGCATAAGGCATGCCCTTACGGCCCCTGGACACCCCTCCACTAACGGCCAGGCTGAACGTATGGTTCGGTTTACTAAAGAGAAACTTCAACCGTTAGGTCCAGGGTATATTACTGAGAAAGTAGACAAACTGCTCAGTATCCAACACATTACCCCCAACCCCTCCACTAATTTAAGCCCTGCAGAGCTCTTAATGGACAGAAAACTCAGGTCAACCCTCGACCGCCTTCACCCCACTTATGCACCCAAGAAACCTGTAGATTCTAGTAGCAAAACTCGCATTTTTCAAATAGGGGATCGAGTTTATGCTAAGAACCTTGTGGGTGAGCCTTTATGGATTCCTGAGGAAATTACCCATGTAACAGGACCCAGGTCTTACAGGGTACAAACAGAGGATGGGGTCACTTGGAAAAGACATATAGACCAATTAAGGTCCAGAAAGTCCCTAGAAACTCACCCTGGCACGTGTCAGGACTCATTACGTGCAACCCAAGCTGTGGGGGAAGGGGGAGACCTTTTGAATAATGAACAAGTAATAGTCAACCCCTTCTTAAACGGAATAACACGACAAGAGCCATCCCAAGCCCTAACACAATCACAACAAATGCTAACTCCAGTAGAGGACAGCACAACTTCACCTATTCAAGGGAATGCCAATGGGCTGGGAGTGGACTGGGAGGAGAGACCAGGTTGGAGTAACAGAGCCGGATCACCCGGCCAAAGGAGTCCAAATGAGGGCATTCCAACAACTAACATTCCTTCAAAACAAATAGAAGTTCCTAGAACACCTGAACCACGCAGGTCCAAACGTAACCATAAAAGTCTCACCTATTTACAAGAGTACATTAGATAGATGGGGTTTGAGTATGGGCTGGACCAGGTGGGGAGGTGTGTAATGTAGGCAGAGTTAATCTAATTGGTTCTTGAAAATATGCAGAGTTCAATCTGATTGGTTGTTAAAACGGCAGGAAATCCGAATACCGCCATTGGCTACAAGCTGCGACAGCCAGCTATATAAACTGCCGAGACCAAGCCATTCTGGCGTAGTTCTGAGCTGTAGTCACATTATTAAAATGAGCTGAAGCACTTCGCTTCCTGTCTTCTTCCGAACTTAACAGTTTCTCTGTGCTCAAATCTATGGAAGACCACTGTCCTGTGATCTCCTTGTGAGGAGGAATGATTATTATATTGTCACAAAGTGATGATGGTTGATGTAAAATACAACCTTGACATAAACATAATCATATTATGTACATAAAACTCTCAGTAAAAAATCTGATTAAAATAAGCTGGTTGCCATCAACTAAGTATCAAGGCCCATTTTAAAATAAAGTTTGATGATATTACCTAGTTTGGGTAACCAAATATCATCAAGAAAAGAGTCAAGCTCAGAGAGCATGAAGAACCCCTCAAAGTTTTTCAGTGTCACAGGGATAGTGTATTGCATGGTATGGGGGCAATCACATAGAAGGCACTACTTTCTAATCCATGCCCCATTGATCTCATGTGGAGGTTGGACCTTAAAGAAGACTTCTCTGGATGTCCTCACAGTTACAGCAGAATCATACTGGAAAGGCAATCCTTAATGTTTAGAAGAATAAATCATATTGTTTTCAATTATTTCCAAAATATTTTGATTTTTTTGTTTTATAGTTATAGTTTTATTTATAGTTATAGCTTTATTAGTGGAAGCAGTACAAAACAATAAAAGATGAATATATGGTCTGCTAACAGGACATTGCTTTAAATGTAATTGAAGATGGTATCAACATGATTTTTGCATTTCATTTTCAGTGGAAACATCCCATCAAATCTTAGTTTACAATTTTGGCACACACAAGTCTCCATAATATTAAAGAAGTCAGTAATTAATGGGCATCTAATTAAGCATTTCACAAAGACATGCTATGACTGCTTTGGATCACATATTCTTAGTTCCAAGTGACAGTTGAGATCCAATTAAAAGTAAATAAATTGTCATAAACAGTTGATATCTGACTTGTATTTTATCTTTTCTATTGAATTTTTAGTTCTCACTTTAATTAAATATTTATGAATATCTAAACTGCCTTCCCCATATTCATTCATTTGCAAAGTATGTCATTTTGGTTTGAATGGAATCTATTAAGGAAATTATTACAGAGTAAAAGTACTTTGGAGAACCACCTGGTTAGAATTCACTCTCAGTTGAACAAGTAACTGATCTCTTGGCATGTTGACTACTTTAAAATGGCTCTTACTATAAAACTTAAATACTTAATTGGTCTTTTGGGAAAGAGTAATTCCATAAGGAAATTACAGAGAAATTAATAACCTATTATATGCATTCTTTATGTCCTTCCAAAATGTGGTTACTGAATAGGGCTAACCATTGGCTAAGCCAGTTCCAAAATCTGTATTTGTAAATTGTTTGAATAAACAACACTTCTATTAAAATGCATAACTAGACTATTAGCCAATGTTTGCTCATTCATGTAATCAGTATTCACGTGAGGTTGGTTTAGAAAACATATTGTGGCCTTAGACAAGGGTCCTCATTTTTTTTAGGTCTCTGATCATGTTTGGAAGGTTCTTTTACAAAAGGTCTGCCATAGTGATAATAAAATACTGCTAGAAGTGTTATTAGAAGAGTTACCAGAAACCTGAAATTTTTTTGTTCAATGTATTTTTATAGCTTCCCAACTATCAACAAATTAAAAAACCCCAATAATTAAAAATGCTCCAAAATTAAAAAATAGATGGCATAATAGGAAACAAGCATACAGTATAATTATAGAAAGCCTATTGCATATAGTGGAACAACTGCCTTAGACCAAAACCTAGAGAAAAAGCCTTCAGGGGAAGTAGGTTCATGGTTGTTCGAATGTCCAGCATCAAATGTGATGCTATTTCAGGGGTGAGTGTTGTTCTAGAAAAGGCATGATTCCTGGGTCCCATGTGGCAGCATTGATTGATAAATGGGTCTCAGAGCATGCTAACTCTCGATTCTTATGAGCTGAACAGAATGGATACAAATCTGTTTTATGGCCACAAAACCTGTCCCATTTCATGAAGACTTTCAGAATCTACAATTAATTAACATTAACTCTTTTGGAGTTGATAAGCTTTTCCTTGTTAAGGAGAAGGTGAAATTTGCTTCAGCATTGCAGTTTATGTAGACTTCAACTAGCCAGTATGCCAGAAGAGGCTCTGAAATGAGTGATCAAAATTTATTTCACTATTAGAAGTGGAGTAGATAGCATTGCTTTCCCAAGAGATGCTTCACTTGAAGGAACTCCCCAATCCCTTTGATATTTTGCAGAGCCTTCCTTTGGACTCATAAGCAGGTCATCTGAGAAACTGTGAAATGATATGTTTTTAGCACTGACTTCATCCTAGACATTACTAATACCCAGGGGTGGGATTCAAATTTCTTAACAACCGCTTCTCTGGGTATGGCCTAATTTGTGGGTGTGGTTTGGTGGTCATGTGACTGACTGGGTGTGGCCATGTGACTGGCAAACCAAATATAAGTGGTCCTCGCTTTAATGGTCAGTTGCTTAGCAAATGTACTAATTTATGACTGACCTCCCCAGAGCTACTTGACCTGTTTTTGGTGTTTTGACAGCCATATATACACACATACACTTATGACCAATTACAACATCCCACAAAGTCTTGTGATTGAGGTTTTCTATGTTTTTTTTTGCCAGTTTCCAACAATTCCTTCTGGTTAAAATGCCCTTTGGGGAAAATGGACTTGTTTAACAACCAGTGCTTAATGACCACAAGGTTCACTTAACAACCATGGTGTCTGCCTAACCCAGAGGTCTACAACCTTAAACACTCAAAGAGCCATTTTTCTATTTTCTTTTAAACAGGTATCTCTGTCTCTGTTTTTCTTTCTTTCTCCCTCTCCCTTTCTCATCTCTCTCTCTTTCTCTCTCTTCCTCATCTCTCTTTCTCTGTCTCCCTCTCTCTGTTTCTCATTTCTCTTTCTCTCTCTCATCTATAACTGCTAAGATTGGAAGCTGTTTTTTATAATCCTATTTCTTTGCAATTTTTTCCCCACACATATTTGTGTATATGTATCCAATACTCTTTCTTCCTTTCCACTATGTATTCCAAATGGGCAATGATTTTATGTGTGCGTGCGTGCATGTATGTGTGTGTGTGTGTAGCAGGTGTATATTATGTATGTGTATGGATATGTATATATATTTCACTTTTAATGTGTGCCAGTGTACTTACAGTAAAAAAAATGACAATAAAAAGTTATCTTATCCTAACTTCCTTCTTTCCTTTCCAACCCCTTTCCTCCCCACACCCTATTTTGTGTTGGCTTCCCAGCTAAGTACTTGCCAGGTATGATCCTGTTTAGCTTTCTAAAATCAGCCTACTGAAATAAATATCAATAAACTGCCCAATAATTTATCTACCATTACTCCCTTGCACCTGATTTCAATGTAAACAGCCAATCTGCAGTATTACTAAAATTTGCTAGGCATCTGCTGCATGTTATTCTCTCTTCCTTGATAATCTAGTCTAGAGGTCCCCAAACTTGGCAACTTTAAGACTTGTGGATTTCAACTCCCAGAATTCTCCAGCCAGCAAAGCTGGCTGAGGAATTCTGTAAATTGAAATCCACAAGTCTTAAAGTTGCCAAGTTTGGGGACCCCTGATCTAGTCTTAGCTGGGCAAAACAGTCTGGAGTCACTGGCAAGAGCAGCTCAACATGGAGAAAAGTTGTGCATCTCCCCATATTCCTTTCTCTGCAAGCAGCCTCATCTCTCCCCCTCTTTGTGAAGCATGCTAAGTTTAAAGGTGCTGCAAGAGGCTGGTCACAGAGAGAGGAATATGGGGAAGCATGCGACTTTTCTCCGTACCAAGCGGGCTGCTTTCTCTCTCTCGCCTCCACTCTTGGCATGGAAAAAAGTCAGTGGGAGCAGCAGTTGAGGTTGTCGGTCACCCGTCCCAGGGCTCACGCTCAACATACCTGTGGGGGGTGGGGGATCCAGCAGCAGTGAGGCAGCAATGGTGATTCCAGTGGCATCGGGCTTTCAAGACCAGTCCCCCCTGCCATCCATGCAGCCGCACACATGGTGCATTGGGGCTTCCAGGCTCTGTTTCCCACAGCCACCATCAGCTGTCCTGGACTCGATCAAGGGGTACCTTGCTGACACGAGTCTCTCCATGTGTTTTTTTTTCCTGCTGCTGTTCCTGGGAGAACAAGAGCTTCCTAGCACAGCAGAAAGCTTCCAAGTCCCCTTCCCATTAGAAACGGCTCCTGGGCAAGCAGAGAGAAGCAGGATTCAACCTGGCTTGCTTCTCTGCTTGCCCGGGAGCTTTTTCTAATGGGAGGGGGACTTGGAAGCTTTCTGCTGTGCTGGAAACTCTCTTACTCACTCAGCAACAGCAGCAGGTAAGAGAAGCAGCCACTGACCTGGCCATAGCCTATACGAGCCTCTCCATGTGTTCCTTGGTGGGAGGCAAGTGGTAGAGAAAAGGCGATCGCCAGTGGTGGCAAAAGGCAAGTGGGGGGGGAAGGTGACCAGCGGCAGTATCAAAAGGCAAGTGGGGGGAGGAAGGTGACTGGCAGCGGCAGCAAAAGGCAAGTGGGGGGGAAAGGTGACTGCTGGCGGTGGCAAAAGGCAAGTGGGGGGAAAGGCAACCACTGGCGATGGCAAAAGGCAAGTGGGGGGGAAGGTGACCGGCGACAGCAGCAAAAGGCAAGGGGGGGGGGAAAGGTGACTGCCGGTGGTGGCAAAAGGCAAGTGTGGGGAAAGGCGACTGGCAGCAGCAGCAAAAGGCAAGTGGGGGGCGGAAGGCAACTGGTGATGGCAGCAGGGCTTGCAGAGCCTCACTCATCCAGGGAGATCAGTAAAGGTAGGGTTGCAGTGGAAGGCAGGCAGCAATGGCTGGCCTGGAGGGCGCGCAAGAGCAGGCTGCGGGCAGCAGTGTTGCACATGCGTGCAATGTCATGCATGCATGATAAGGACTGATGGGCAGGCAGCAGAGAAGCGGCGGAGAGGGTGGGGCCAGCCAGAAGCCTGATTTACTGGTTCTCTGAACTACGGAGAATCGTAACAACCGGTTCTACCGATCCGGTCCAAATCAGTAGAATTCCACCCCTGCTAATATGTCTATTTTTTGAAGCCAGAAGATTCTTAACCAACTTTAACTGGATGATAAGGTCTGCGAATCTACACCTGGGAATATACAAGTTTTACAATATGTAGCAGTTTTAGGGATCATCCTGGAGGCCTCCAACAATAATTGGTTAACAAATTTTGATAATTGTAATGTGACAGAACAAGATATAAATGTAAAAATAAATAAAAAAATTCTAATCATCTCCTTTTTAAATGCTAATTGATAATAATTAAAATTGAAGCTTCTGCGAAATTGGAGTGATGTTTTTGAGGGAATTGCAATGTTTGTATAAATCTAGAAACTGTTCTTCTCCAAAACACATTATCTTCGCCAATCACTAGAATGATAGGATAAATGTCATTGGAAAAGAAAATTTAAAAATTGCAAGAGAAATTGAGTGAATTGAGTGAGGCTTGCTGAAACCATTACAGTTTACAACAGTACAACACGTTTATTCACAATAGACAATATGCCACAACTTTTTGTTGCAAATGTAATTGTTTACCAATACTATTGAGATAACTTGAGAGTGAGCACATCTTTGTGGTTCTTGATCGAAGGTGCTAGGTAATAAATCTCAGTAAATTAAATTGAAAATTATGGTGTCTTTCTATGTACTCTGGGCTGCAAAAAATAGAAGCTAGCAATTACTGCGAAGTGCAGCTTCTCAGCAACTATTGCAGTTTTTAATATAACCTATTGTATGTCTTTGCAGCTCATCTATTGCAGCTAGCAAAACAATGTATATGCTTTAGAACAGCACCCTCCAACCTTTGGGCCACCAGGGACTGGTTCTGTGGAGAAGAGTTTTTCTGCAGATCAGAAGGGGTGTAGTTTGGTGAGCTACCTGCATCCCCCGGATGGGCCTTCACTTGTTTGGATGGACTGGTTGCTGGCATGCCACTATTGGAAGAAATAACTATCTGGTTCAGTTCCAAGCTGTGAGAAAGATACTGGAAACATGGAGGCTGATTGGAAGGAAGGTTTAATAGTAAATAGTAAAGCACACGGGTTCTGAGTAGCTGACCATATGGAGTTGAGAGCGAGCGGTATTTATACCTTCTCTTGGGCTTGAACTTGAGCTTCCTGTTCCTGTGCAAGAACATGTATTCTATTAGCTGTTGTAGGGGTCATAGCTGGCTCTATAGGTTGTCCCAGGTTTGGTTGAAGTTTTGAGGGAGTGGTACAACTGAGATGATGCAATGAAGGAGCTTGTATGCTGAAAGAGTGTTGGGCAATTCCTATTATGGCTGTGGGCTAATCCTACTTTTGTTCAAACCTTGCTTCAGGGAATGTGCTTATGAATAGAGCTAGCTATGTCTTTATCTCTTAAGTGCTGACATCTGCTGTAGAGTATTAAGAGTGAGTCTGCTTCCTGTCTGTACAAAGAAACATTTATTTATTTGATTTGTCAAACACTTACAATATAATAGAAATAAGAATAAACATAAGTATAAATACATGAAATAGGTACGAAAAATTGGGGACAATAGGACAGGGATGGTAGGCACAATTGTGCGCTTATGCAGGCTCCTTACAGACCTCTTAGGAATGGGGTGAGGTCAATAGAGGTTAGTTTGAGGGTAAAGGGGTGGGGGTTTGAGCATGTGACAACAGAGTCTGGTAGTGAGTTCCAGACATTGGCCACTCTGTTGCTGAAATCGTACTTTCTGCAATCAAGTTTGGAGCAGTTTACATTGAGTTTGTATCTGTTATGTGCTCTTGTATTGTTGTGGTTGAAGCTGAAGAAGCCATATAGTTTAATAACTCTTTTGAGTTCGAGCAAGAAAGCGTTATAATGTTGTTTTGTAGTATTACAGCCAGAGAACAGAATGTGCCAATCAAGAGATGATAAGTCAGCAGCTATGAATTCATAATTGGCTTTTTAAAATTGTATTTTGGGGATCCATCATTATGACCCTCTTTGAGAGGGTGTAATTTTAGACAAAAGTCAATCATGCTATGGTCACTGTTTGAAAATGGTTCCTGTTTTTTGTAGGCCAGAAATTGAATTTATAGGCGACGAGCCTATTCTGTCGCGGCCCCTGACCTTTGGAACCAACTGCCCCTGGGGCTCCGCCTGGCCCCTGACCTTCGCACCTTCCGCCACGATCTGAAGACCTGGTTGTTCGACCAATCCGGGCTGTGACCCCTCCCTGGGGGGGGGGGTTCTTAAATTATTTTAAATTTTAACTTTGTTTAACTATTATTGGGCTTGTGATTGGTTTAATTCTCTTTTAATTATTTATGGTTGTTACTGTTTTAGTTGTGAGCCTTGAGTCTTTGGAGATGGGGTGGCATACAAGTCCAAATAATAAATAAATAAATAAATAAATAAATAAATAAATAAATAAATTTGAGTTGTTGCAGAAGTTGAGGCAGTTGTTTAGTCTAGTGTTGCTATATACTAATTGATTCAGTCCCAGTGTGGTATAGGCATCTATAGTGTTGCATGAATGGTTTCGGATGTACATTCCTTTACTGTTCAATTTATAAGAGGTAAGTTGAGGTCACCAAGAAAAATAAGAGGGTGTAGGCAAGAGACAGCCCACGTCAGTAGTGAAGTTAGCTTGCTTGCATGAGTTATTTAACGTGTTTCATGGGAAATACAATATTCTGCCTTTTTAATATTTCTCAAAATATTTCATTATTCTAGCGGAGTGGTGGGTGCTATCTTCCTACCCCATGGATCAATGTCGGTCTACAGACCTGGAGTTGAAGACCTTTGCTTTAGAGAATAATTCTTTGCCAATCAGTCCTAGGAAACCAAACTTATACTTCTCTCAAAATTACTGGATAGCCTTTTCTCCCTCTTAGCTCAGATCATTGTGTCATGATGCTACCAGTGTAATAGCTCCCTGGTTTTTCTCCCATTTTTACACTCCATTGTTAGCTTCTTTTTTATACTGTGCCCTTCACTTACTGACAGAAGCTTGCATATGAATGCTCTGAGCAGAAATGTGCCATTTGTAAATTACCATACAATGATGAAGTGAACACAGATACTGTGACCGAAGCTTAATGAGATATGGAAACTGATGGAGATTTCTAATCCTCCATCTTAAGTGGCTGTTGAAAATGCAGTGTTATTATTGATGAATGTGGACATGGAGGTGTTGGAACAATTTTTTTTACAAGAATATTTTCACTAGGCAGAGAATATAGTGGTGGATGATTTCAATCCACATTGTCATTCAATAATTAAAAAATAAATAAAACATTTACTTTGCATAAGATGAAGCACATTCATTTATTCAATCTGGGTAGCAAATTAATTATGAGGCAGAACCCATAAAATGAATGTAAAAATAGTTCCCTTCTGTCTGACACAGTTTTTGATTTTAAAGTAGAAAAGAGAGAGGCAAAAAGATATAAAACAGGTCATTGGTAAATTAAGTGCATAAAGATCAGAGGTTAGATAATTAGTTCATTTACATGAGGTGCAGGATTTTTTTAAAAAAACTTTGCAACATTAACTGTACCACATAAAGCAGCAATCTGAATTAATGAGCATAAATCAAAAAGACACCCCCTTCTTTTTCATCAACTAACAGTTAATCTCTTGATAGCAAAACAATCAGGTCAGCAGATGTTTTTATTGTTAGCTCTGGAATTAGTCAAGTAAATGGTGTTTGAAGGCAGCCTGTTAAAACTGAGAAGAAATGTTGGATCTAAAGCAGAATTAGCTTGCCAACTAGTTCAATCTGTTTAAAAAAAATATTTTTTAAAAAAATTGTGACCCTGTGAATCACAACACAATCTGGACAAGATTTGTCTCCTGCAGCAAAAGGATAGAAATAAAGTGGTAGACTGAGAACCTACTGCTTTAAGGTTCATACTTAATTATTTGTTTCCTGCTACATCACTGGTTGGTCTTTCTTGCTCCGGATGGCGAGCTGCATATTCTGCTAAGTTATGCTACATATGCTACTTCCCAGTACGAAGGGAAAGATTGAATTCATGCAACAGGTTAGTTCAGTGTTTTTCAAACTTGGCAACTTTAAGATATGTGGACTTCAATTCCCAGAATTCCCAAAACAGTATAAAAAAGACTGGATTAGACTTTGATAACTGCTGGTAGGTAGCTCTTGTATGAACTCAGTGATTGTTGAATAAGATGTACCAGGCCATTACATTAAGTTATACTTTTTTGTTGTTCTGTTTAGACATAAACTATTATATGAACTCAGGCTCTGTATTTTGATAGCCAAGGTTTATATTTTAGTTCATTGTGTGATTCAGTCACAATGTATTAATTAATCATAGATGATTATATTTCATGCATTTGCTTATCTATTACAAGTCCAATGTTATTTTTTTCTTGATACAATCATCCTTTCTCCTTGGAAATCTTGCATTTGAACTTTCTCTGCTTTGGAAAGACATGGGTTATATTTGAATCATATTGAAAAAAGACAGGAATTTCAATTTAAGGAGAAAAGGAGCATATTTAATTTCCTGAGTACCATCTTTAATATTTGAGTACTGTGTATATTCAATTCCAAGTTTCCATTTAGCTCTTTAAAAAGTATACTTATTGATTTTTAATGTACTGCATATTTTTATTAGACTTCTTAACAACATGAAAATGGAAAAAAAACCCTGTTCAATATGTTTATTTGTAAGTAATTACACAGACATAAAATTATGAGCATTGGAAAGCAAAGTATGGAAAAATTATATGAGAAATATAATTTTAAAAATTTATTTCCTCAATTACTTTGAACAGTTAGTGATGCTTTCACAAGATCCCCTTCCGCAACTTGGTACCCTTCGGTCATGTTGGATTACAGTCTTCATAACCACCATCAGCCACAGGATGATAACTAGCTTTGAATGAACCACAGGACATATTTAAGAACATTACATGATTGCTTTGGTACTTTTAAGGCAGCAGAACAGGGGCTCAAGACAAACATGATCCAATGCAAATCAGGAAAGATGCGGGTTTGCTTCTGCGGCTAATCCAGAGGGATCCAAAGAAAGCTCCCCGGAGCCATTGTTTCCTTCCTCCATCCCTTCCATTTTGTATTGAATCTAACCAGCCAAATAAACAAAGCATAATCTCGTTTGGTGCATACCTCAGTGCTGGCACTTAAACTGCCTCTAATATGCCAGCTGCTTCTTTGTTTCTTCTTGCTGTATTAATGGATTACACATCATTCTCATTACTTAGTGAAAGAACAAAAAGGAAAAAACCCCAACACTTGGGATATAAGAATAAGAAAATGGTGTTGCATGTTAGAAAGCATACTAGATAAGGGGATTGGATGGGGCATGTTTTGAGGAGATTGATTTTCTTTTCTCTTTTAAAAGAAAGGAATATTTTCTTGTGGCTATATGTGCCCCTGCTCTGAAATATTAACCCATGACATTTATATTTGTAGACCAGCATTTCCAAATGTTCCACTTCTTTTTTTGCATTAGAACATTCCACACAAAGAATGTCAGCCATTGTGGCTCTGAGTATCCATCTTCCCAGGTTCCTTAATCACCAGTTTCATTAGCAATGTTTAAAAAACATGGAAAAGAAAGGACTGGAGAAAATGCACTTTTGAATGCTAAATTATTTTGAACAATATTGTTTTAGAACTCTGCTTTGATAGTAAAATCAAACTAAGATGCATTTTATCTTTGTACTGTATAAATTCTAGAATATATCAACAGGACCTGACCAGCAGCAGGTTTTCAACAGTATAGGTAGTCCTTGACTTACAACAGTTTGTTTAGTGACTGTTCAAAGTTACGACATCATTGAAAAAAGTGACTTATGACCATTTTTCACATGACCGTTGCAGCATTCCCATGGTCACATGATCAGAATTCAGATGCTTGGCAACTGTGTCGTATTTAGGACAGTTGGAGTGTTCTGGTGTCATGTGATCTCCTTTTGCCACCTTCTGACAAGCAAAGTCAGCGGAGAAGCCAAATTCACTTAAGAACCATATTACTAACTTATCAACTGCAGTGATTCACTTAATAACTGTGGAAGAAAGGTCATAAAATGAGGCAAGACTCTCAACAACTAGTAGCAATACAAAAATGGGGCTCAGTTGTAGAAATAAGTCAAGGACTACCTGTACTAGTCCAGATGTTGGTTTTGCTCTAATTGAATTTACCAACATTTATTTTACCATAACCTGACTCACCTGCTATTTGGGATAGCATTCTCTTTTCCACATTTATGTGTTTCATTAGTCTTACCTGTCATAATCCTGTGCAGAAAAAAAAAACCCACTTACCAATTTCTGTTCCTTGTCTCTCTAATTTGTTTGTCATGCTGGAGCAATAGCAATTCTCCGTTGATTGTACATTATCCGGACCACAAAAATGTTTAAGTGCAATAGTAGAAAAATGCCCCCTAACTTTTAAACAACAATTTTTAAGGGAGTTTGCATGACATCATCCAATCAATCGCTATAGACCAATCTAGACTTGACACTCATGTTGATGTGCCATACATGTACAAAGAGCTAGACCTTTGATCATACTGCCATAACTTGTGTTAAGTTGCATGAAGAGACAGACGCGGAGTACTTCAAGCTCTTTGTTTATTAGTGACTACAGCTCAGAACGAACCCACTTTGGCTGGGCTGCAGCTGCTACTTATAGCCAGCAGCCGCAGTTGCCAGCCAATCAGAGTGCAGGGTTTTCCCACACTTTTTAAACCAATCATTTCTTACATTTTACAAGAACAGTTCAAACTAAACCAATGACTTTAAACCTGCATACATAACACCCCTCCCCACTAGGTTCAGTCCATACTCAAACCCCAGCCTATCTAATGTATTCTTTTAAATAGGTGGGGCTCTTACGTGTACGTTGAGACCTACGTGGTTCAGATGTTTTAAGGTTCTCACCTTGTGAGGGAGGAAATGTGTCTGCTGACATTTCCTTACTAGGACTTGTAGTAATGGTAGAACCTGTTTGGTTACTACAACCTGGTCTCTCCTCCCAATCCATCTCCAACCCAATGTCAGCACCTAAATCAGGTAATAATGTGCAATCTTCCATTTGTGAAAATGGTTGTTGGTATTGTGACAGGTTTTGGGATGGTTCCTGCTGTGTTAGCTCGTTACACATGGGGTTGATTCTTGCTTGTTCATTACACTCATGATCCTCCCCTTCCCCCCTAGAAGAGGCAGTAGGTATGGGAACCAGAGAGGAACAAAAGTGATGCTCCTGAGGCAATCTGGATCTTAACTGATCAATGTGCCTGCTCCAGAGGACACCATCCTCCGTTTGTACCCTGTAAGACCTGGGGCCTGTGATTTGGGTTATCTCAGCAGGAATCCATAATGGTTCACCCATAAGGTTCTTAGCATAAACAGAATCACCCACAGTGAATGTGCTAATTTTGTTAGTGGAATCTAGTGGTGCATTGGGTGTGTAAGTGGGATGAAGGCGATCAAGGGGAGACCTAAGTTTCCTACCCATCAACAATTCAGTTGGGGACAAATTGGTTGAGGGGTTGGGAGTGATATGCTGAACACTGAGAAGTGTTTCAATTCTCTCAGTGATATCCCCTGGACCCAATTGCTGAAGTTTTTCCTTGGTAAATCTTACCATACGTTCAGCCCGGCCGTTAGCCGAAGGATGCCCAGGGGCTGTCAGAGCATGTCTGATACCCTGTTGTGCTAGATATGATTCAAAAAGGTTGGATGTAAATTGAGGGCCATTGTCAGAAACAAGCACATCAGGTAACCCGTGAGTTACAAAAAACTTTTTAAGCTGTTTCATGACAGCTTCAGTTGTGGTGGATGCCATAGGGATAACCTCTAGCCATTTGGAATATGCATCAATTATAATAAGGAAAGTGTGCCCTCTGGTAGGACCAGCAAAATCAATGTGAATCCTGGACCATGGGCCCCTAGGACATTCCCATTCCTGTGTGGGGGCGAGAGGTGGGGTAGGCCTGACTACCTGACAGTTGGGACAAGATGCAACCCAGCTTTCAACCATTTTGTCAATACCTGGCCACCATACATAACTCCTGGCCAATCCCTTCATTCTGACAATACCTGGATGACCCTCATGTAACATTTCCAAAACCTCTTTTTGCAGTTTTGTAGGAATAACCACCCTGTTATCCCACAAACTACATCCTCTTAATACAGATAATTCAGTTTGCCTGGATTTAAAAGGTTGGGCAAGTTGAGGTAGATCTTGAAGAGGACAACCTTTCTTAATCCAGCCTATAACAGGAGCCAATACAGTGTCTTTGGCAGTCTCTTTGGCAATTTCAGCAGCGTGTACTGGAAGCTTGGCAACAGTTTCTAGGAAAAAGGTGTAAGTCTCAGGAGCAAAGTCCTCAGTGTGAGAAGGAAGTGGGCAGCGACTCAAAGCATCTGCATGCCCAATGTCTTTGCCAGGCCTGTAGATGAGTTTTTATGAATAAGCAGCAAGAAATTCAGTTCACCTCAGCATTCTTGGTGACAGCATAGTGGGAGTAGGTTTGTCTCCTGCCACAATGCCTAACAGAGGTTTGTGATCTGTGACAATGGTAAATGTTCTCCCATATAAATACTCATGGAATTTCTTGACAGCTGCAACAATTGTCAAGGCTTCCTTGTCCAGTTGGCTGTAGTTCCTCTCTGCTTTGGTCAAGGTACAAGAGTAAAATGCAATAGGAGCTTCCCTCCCACTGGGAAGCCTGTGGCTCAACCCCCCCCCACTCCAAAAGGGGATGCATCACAAGTCAGTACAACAGGCAAATTCTCAGAGAACTGTATCAGTACAGCATCAGATGTGATTAGTCTTTTAGTATTGTTAAATGCAGATTGTTCTTTTCTGCCCCAGACCCACACAGACTTTTTGTCTAACAATCTGTGCAGTGGTTCTGCAATGGTTGTCTTCTGAGGTAGGAACATGTGATAAAAGTTAATGAGTCCAAGGAAGGCTTGCAAATCTGTTTTACATTTTGGTCTAGGGGCTTCTTTGATTGCCTGAACCTTGGCATCTGTGGGGTGGATACCATGCTTGTCAATCATATAGCCCAAGAACTCAACCTTGTCAGTTCTAAGACTGCATTTTTCTTCCTTGACTTTTAACCCCGCTTTTTGGAATCTGGTAAGGACTTCTCTGAGTCTCTCTTGTAACTGAGTGTCATTTTCAGCAGAGATTAACACATCATCAAAGTAAGGTACTACCCTGGCAGTCCTTGGAGCATCCTTTCCATAAGGCTTTGGAAGATGCCTGGTGCCACGCTTACTCCAAACTGTAACCTTTACATTTGAAAGCACCTCTATGAGTCACAATGGTTTGGGCCTCTGCAGTGGCATCATCAACTGTTAATTGTTGATATGCCTGGGCCAGATCCAATTTGGCAAAGACTGTACCCCTGCCAAGTGAATGTAGTAAATGATGCACCACTGGAACTGGATATGCGTTCTGTTGAAGCGCATGGTTCAATGTCCCCTTATAGTCTCCACAGATTCTCACTGACCCATCAGTCTTGACTGGCGTGACTATGGGTGTCTCCCACCTGGAGTGGTCAGTGGGCTCTAAAACTCCTTGAGCTATTAGTTTATCTAATTGTGCATCAATTTTTTCCTTTAAGGCAAATGGGACCCTTCTGGGCTTTAAGCGAATTGGTGGCACCTTGGGATCTAGATTGAAAGTGATAGGGGTCCCCATATACTTGCCCAATCCTTCACTGAAGACCTCTGGAAACTCAGACTTCAAGGCCTCCTCCCATTCAGTGTTGCTCATGTGATTGATGCCAGTCACCTCGATGCCTAGTGGATTGAACCAGTCAAGTCCCAGTAAGCTTGGGCGATCCTTGTCCACGATGGTCAGGGGCAAGCGTTTGGTGTGGCCTTTGAACTTCACGATGAATTCTCTTGTTCCAACTACTGGAATCTTGTTCCCTTGGTAGTCTTTAAGAGTCAGTGCTTGCTTCTGGAAATGCTTCTTCTGAATGTTGGGAAGTAGCCTGTGAATAGTGTCCCATGACACCATAGATAAATAGGAACCTGAGTCCACTTCCATTTGGCAAGGCTTTCCTTCAATTAGTACCTTCACATGTACTTTTTTGCTTCTTAAGGGTGAAGAATGACCAATGGTGACTGTTTGATGAGTTTCATTCTTCCCTTTTGCTTCTGTGCTACGCCCCATTTTCTCAATGAGGTTGTTGTGCTTGAATTCTTTGTCAGGAAACTTCCTTCTGTTGTGTGGAGTTCTGGATGATTTGCAGACTCTTGCTAGGTGTCCTCTTTTTTCACAATGGAGGCAGATGGTATCTAGGAACTTGCATTCAGTGCAGGGGTGGCTTCCCCCACAACCTCTGCAGTAGAAATCTTGCCTCTTTCTTCCCAGGTCTTTCTTTTTCCGCTCCATTCTGAGTCTGTAAATTCCTTCCTCCACCTCACTACAGTCTGACTCCGAATCTATTTGCTCACAATGAGTTGTTGTGGACTTTTCCCATCAGGATGGCTTGTGGCCTTGTTAATTTTCTTCATGGCTGCTGCTGAGGACTTGGTAGCTTCTGCTGAAGAGGCCTCTTCTATTGCTTCCTTCAGCGTGATCTTAGGTCTTAGTAATAACTTGCTCTGAAGCACCTTGTCTTTAAGGCCCAGAACAAATCGATCGCGCATGGCCTCTTCTAAATTGTTAAATTCACATGCACCCCAATGTCTCTTAAACTTGCCACGAAGTCGTTTACGTTTTCACTTTCCCTTGATCCCGACGGTAAAACTCGTGTCTCTTAATGAGGCACGATACTTGTGGGTAATGGGCTCTTAACAACTTTTCTAAGTCGGCCATTCCATTACCTTCACGTCTGCAGCTCCCGCCAATGCCTTCACCATCTTGAAAACTGCGGACGCAGTGCGTGAGAAAGACCGCCCTCTTCCACTTATCGGAAATGTCGGCAAGATCGTTTCCTTCCAGATACATTTGGAAATGAACTGCATACGTCTCCCAGTCTTCTGCGCGGATCGAACAGGGCTGGGGGTGTTCAGCGCAGCCATCTCGCTCTCCTTCTGTTCCGCGTTGCCTTTTTCTTCAGGGAGATCCCACCTTCGTCGCCAGTGTTAAGTTTGCATGAAGAGACAGACGCGGAGTGCTTCAATCTCTTTGTTTATTAGTGACTACAGCTCAGAACGAACCCACTTTGGCTGGGCTGCGGTTGCTACTTATAGCCAGCAGCCGCAGTTGCCAGCCAATCAGAGTGCAGGGTTTTCCCGCACTTTTTAAACCAATCATTTCTTATATTTTACAAGCACAGTTCAAACTAAACCAATGACTTTAAACCTGCATACATAACAAGTTGCTTTTTAAAATCTCCCTCTGCAGATACTATCAGATACAGTTTTGTGGAAAAGATATTTGTCCCCTTAGGGATTTTTTAGTTTAGTTATTTATATGGCTGTCCATCTCACAAATGGTTAACTGCTGTATTGCAGGCAAACTCTGCCTAAAACCTGGAGTTCAACCCTAATGGGTCTTGAGGCTGACTTAATCTTCTATCTTTCTAAGGTCTGTAAAATGAGGACCCAGATTGTTGGGGGCAATATGAAAATAATACTGACATTGTAAACTGTCCAGAGAGTACTGTAAAGCACATCAGTGTAGTATATAAGTGTAAATGCTGCTGTTGCTATTACTAAAAGAACAGCTATCGCTATTACCCACGACAGCCATGATTAAAACAATGAACCTCCAATCACAAAATCACATCAGTAGCTCACCTAAACCTCACTTGACCCAAATGCCTTGAGGAACAATCAAGTTTTCAAAGCATCTTAAAAGACTAGCATGCAGGATTCCCTACAGGTGCTGCCACAGGGAAGATATGACTCCAGGTCCAATAATATAACACTGGTTGGGAGGAATATTACCATGTTCTTTTGCTATATCTGATCAGCTGAGCAGAAGCACTGGGAGATGCCCTGTAAATAACCTGGCCCTTTGTTTTAAGGAGCTTTATAGATGATAACCAGCACACTATTAGGTTCTGTAGCAGTGGTGGGATTTAAAATTTTTTACTACTAATGCTGTGGGCATGGCTTGGTGGGTGTGGTGTGACTTGGTGGGTGTGGCTTGGTGGGCATGGCAGGGGAAGGATGCTGTCACATCTCCATTCTTACATCACTCCAGGGGAAGGATACTGCAAAATCCTCATTCTCTCCCTACCCCACTAACCTGCTTTCCAGCTCTGTTCTCCTGTGCAGGGCAACAAAAGAAGACCCAGCCGATCAGCTGGGACTTGGGAGGTAGAGAACAGATGTGGGCAGGGCCAGTCAGAGATGGTATTCCAAACTACTCAAAATTTCCACTACTGATTCTCCAGAACTGGTCAGAACCTGCTGAATACCACCTCTGTTCTGTAGTGATTATACGAGTTATATAAGACTTAAGAGAAGTACCAACTCGGCTGCCCATTGCAGTGCATTCTGGACTGGCTGAAGTTTTCCAGTATTCTTCAAGGACATTGTTCATGTGCAACGCATTGCAGTAATCCAAACAGACTAAGACAAGAGTCACTGTTAGCAAAGCCCCCTGGTTTGGTGTAAAAGATGAATCTGTGCAAAGGCCCTCTAGCCACAGCTTGCACCAGCTCTTTAAGCATAAAAAAGCTAGAATATTGTGAATATGGCCTTTAATATTGTGTGACTGAAGTACATCTCCTGTTTTTATCTACAATGCCCATATAAAATGGCAGGGTTTCTGTTTTATGGCTACAGGTGCCATCTTGACTTTTTTGGGCGCCTTTTTTTTTAACTTAGTGGAAACCTAGGTACTCCACTACTTAAATTTTACTGAATTAGTACTGGCATTTCTCTTATTGTAGCATCTATAATTAAAAACAAAATTCCAAGGTATAATTGCTCATATCTGTATTGGGGACATTCAGTGATGTGTGTGATACACTGGACACATAGATCTATCATCTCTCCCTCCCTCCCTCTCTCTCTTTAATCATCTATCTTATGTGGCTACCCATTTCAAGCAAGATTCCTCTAGAATGTGTAAAATAAAGCAAATATTTAAAGCATATTTTAAAACTACTCTAAACATTTAATAAGCAACATTTTTGCCCCAGAGTGTCCTGTCTAGGAAGCATCTTCATATAGTATCCTCACTGGACACTAGAAATGCAATCTAGGAATGAATAGTTCTTGTGAGCTATTATTCATTAGATTAATAACATCATGTGTACCAGCCTCTCCCAACCTGGTTCTCTTCAGATGTATTAGATTATAAATTCCATTAATTATAACTTCTATAATGATCATTTTAGCTAATTAGTTTCTTAATATTTCAGTTGAATTGAAAATTGAACAAGGAAGGTATGAATGTGTAAATTAGATAAAATATCTCATTCCTTTTTTTCAATACTATGTGATAGCATTTTCTTTATTCTTTCTGTTTGGCATTCTGGTGCTATCTACCTGATCAGTAATCTTCTCAAACTCCTTTCCTTGCTGTGTTATTTTGTATTCTTGTTTTTTCTCCTTAATATATATAATTTTTGTCTCCTTAATTACATATAACTATAACGATTTCTTTTTCAATCATTTTGTTAGATTACTTCCCATGTTGGTGGATCTGTGTGGATAGTATTTATTAAACCCAGTATTCAATTAAAAAAAGTTTATAATTAGGAGGAAATGCTTGTCCAGATCTAACCCTATTTTTCCAGTTTGTTGAATTTCTCCTCCTTTGACCTAGGAAAGTTTCCCCAGTGATTCATATTTTAGGGTGTGCTTTCAATATCACTTTCTTTTAACCATTCTTTAAAGTCCCCCTTATTATTATTTTTAAGTGGTACAAGATATCTAGATTTCAGGGGAATTATGGTGTTTAAGGTTCACTTTCCAATATTAAAGTGTAGCATGGGTCTAGGAGTGCCATTTCCTAAAAAATGTCATTAAAAAAAAGCAATAGTGGGGAAAAAATTACATATTAACCCTTGGAGGATTAAGTTTGTCCCTGTGCTTGACAACCAATGCTGTGTAATTTTACCTTGTGTGCTCTACCTTAAGAGTTTTTTTAATGTTTAAATGAATAGAACTCATGAATACATATCAGTTATTGATTAAACATTTATGAACTGATTATTTGAAAAATATCTAAGTAGCTGCTACAGTTTGTCCAAATGCTTTATCTATTCCTTCAAATGCATGAAAACATGAATAAATATGCATGTGTGCATGTGATATTTCAATGATATAAGCCGTTCCTTCCTTTTTCAAAGAAACTATTACAATTTTTTTTATCTCTTGCTTCCCCTCCAATCTGCCTGGTTTACTGCTTATTGTAATTTGAAAAGATTATTTTACTAGGGTAATGGACAATAACAAATTTGTAATTCATCCTTATAAACATGAACAGTAGCTCATATGCCTTGGTTGTTTCCTGCCAGGCATAATTTATCCCTATCTTTGGCTGTAAAACAGTGTGGATCTCTTAACCGAGTCCCTGACAGATGGTTTAAGCTTTTTTTTTTTTTCCAGGACTCCATTTCCAATCATTTTGCCCATATTGCAAAATTGGCCTTGAAAAAGGGTAAAGAGTTGTTATGCTGCATTAATATCCCTCCTGAATTGCTTGCTGTGAAGGGCGCGAGAAAAACCAAGGAAATCAAAAGAGGAATGCTTTTTAAAGTATGCCTTTGAAAGTTACAAATGTGCAATACATTGATGATTGTGGATTATGTCACAAATCTCCATTTACATTTGAATGCAGACACATTAAGAATAATAATAAAAACACAAATACCCTTGGTACCTTATTTCGTAAGCTATTAAGATGACATTCATAATGCAAAAAACATGTGAATAAAAAGTACTATAATTTGGGAAGACTTCCTACAGTCTTAAAATCCTGCTGTTCAGCTCTTCCACTGGCTCTTACATGAACAGAGATTTTCATTCAGCTTTCAAGTTTTCTGCTACCAGTTCATATAATGAAAGCTCTGATATCTGCATTCCTTTTCTGGCAAACATGAATTGATCACATTCACTATGCTATTTTTTTCATTTGGTTTTGCAGCTTCAGCTGACTGACTTATTCATATCAAAGTGCTGTTCTTTTCTTTTTATTACCTTTTAGTTTATGATCAAAATCAATGAGGACTGAAGCTTTCAACAACCATCTATAAAATGCAATTACTGTATACAACACACAGTAAAACTCCTGTGGTGTATATGTTGGGACATAATTTATGCCACTTACCTCCAGAGTGGTATTGATCTTCTTGGCTGAATGTCTTACAAAAAGACCCTTGAGTGTAAGTTCAAGGAAATATGTGGTTATTTGGATTGATCTATAATTTCATTAATAATGAGCTATCACCTGAACTCTACTCTTCTCCTTGGGGTTTGTGTGTGAGTGTGTGTGAGTGAGTGACCTTACCTTGTACCTTTTATTTTGTTTTTCAACACAAACATCAAATAGAGTGATGCCTGTCCTAACTGCTTTGTCATATTGTGCTCTAGTTGGGTGGAGGTCAATGCACTACTAATGGAGGATAGATGGGAGGATGTAAGCAAATTGCAATAGCAATCTTATATATAATAGTGTGTTGAAGCTTGGATCTTTAAGGTGCTCTTAGTGAGGAAAAAAACAGATTGGTGATATAATGGGCGATATACTCCACAAGCAATAAGAAGAGATTGGTTTAAAAAAAAGAAATCAGTCCGTTAACACATTCCTGCTCATGCAGTGGTGAAAACTTTGACACTGGTTGACTAATCATTTAGAATGTTTTGCTTAGAAAATAAAGCTGCACAGTGCTGATTTATTCTGAGGAAAGGAAGGAGATATTGTTGTTCTCCAAAGATGGTTCAAAATATGAAGATGTCCTGAAATCCAAGTAAGAAAAATAATAAGCAGGTGGAAGGAATTGAAAGGAGGGGCATGCAAAAATATTTACTGGATTTGATAAAAAGAATGAAAGCACTGGAAACTGAAATGTGGTTTAAATTGTCAATCCGATTTAATGAGATGAATCAATTCAATAACGTGTGTTCATGCATGTGCGTGACTCCATCAAATCAGCAAATTGATTTGAAAGAACTAGATTCAATTTGACACATCAAATGGATTCACCAAATCAGTCTGAAGATTCAATTTGAAGAGGTGAACCTATAAAATTATCTTCTGATAGAAACTTTGCAAAACCATACTAGGGACCTAAGGAGAATAATGCTATATCAAGGCTCTGTAGATTCTAGATAGATTTTCATATTAGCCATAGCTACTTATCATTTGCATGATTCATTATACCTTGCTGATACCTTTGTGCATGAGTGATGTTCAGTATAAAGACAAAATATTTATTCATTACAGAACTGTATCAGCCTTCTGAACTAAGAAGATCATTGCTTAAAAGTCCACACAACTGGAGAGAATTCAGGTTGGGGAAATCTGATGCATAGTGAGGCTGGCAATGTATGACATTCCAGATGCTAAATGATAGCTACACTATTAGCTATTGTTTCCAGCAAGTTATATAATGCCCAGCTCTGGTTTATATCATGATTATTCCATAGAATTATAGAGCTGAAAGGGGTCATTTGGACCATGGAATTCAAGTCTTGGATCAATCCCAGAATCAACATTAAAATGTTTATTCTATTTATTAACTTTATATGCCGCTCATCTTGAGATTTAAAGCAATTCTAAGTGGCTTCTGTTTCTAATAGAAGGCAATTTAGCTTCTACTTGAATACAACTAGCAGCATAAAGTTCACAATTTCTCTGCATAATAGATTCCGCTATTAAACTACTCTTCATATTAGATTTATGTTCCCTGCCACTCAGTGAGAATTTGCCATTCAGCAACCTGAGTTCATTCTATTTTATCATGCATTCTGGAATGAAAGAGGATAGATCTTGAACTTTTTAAAATTATAAATAGAGAACTCACATTTTCTGTCCAAAACTGTTCTAGGAGGGTGTTATGCCTTCTACCAATCTTTCAATAGAAGACATAACTGTGTAGGGAATAATAAGCTGAAGAAAATGTTTGGCTCTAGTATGTTGGTCCCTGATATGAAAATGCAAATATTTTACAAGAAATATTTTCAAAGGGTGATAGCAAATATTTAGCAGGTTAATTGTTGTGTTTAGAAAATTGCCCTTTATGATAGAAATTTGCCCTTTGTGATAGAAAATGTTCTGTAATAAATAACACTACATTAGTTGAGTCTCACAAATCCCATATTTCAGGAGAAATGTGCAGCTATCAAAGGTAAAGTCATGTCTTCTTTACACAGATTAGGCTCTATTGTATAAAGCAGGTAATGAGAATGTCTTAGGAGATACCTTTTAAAATTCCAGTCGCGGACAAATTGCTGAGCAGTGAAACATTTTATTTGCAAAGAACAAACCTCTATTACTTGATCTTTCAATACTGAGTCTTAGGTAAATTCTTCAAATAAAAGACTGCAGGGCAAAGTCACTAAGCTGACACTTTCCATTTCAGAGTCCATGTTCCCTGAGATTTTGGACAACTAATGGTAATTTGCTGTATTCTCTTGGAAAACTGTGCACTGTATTAAAAAAGAGTGAAGTTCTCTGGAAGCCCGTTCACCTGGGCGAACCTTAGTTTCAGTGTTGCATGCTTATGACTTACACTTTAATATTGTGAATTTAAGATTTCTTTGGTGATTAAATAATTGTGGACATATTACAACTAACAAACATTTTAATCCGGTCAAGAGTGCAATAAAATAACAAGGATCAGAAATGAATTCTTTGAAGATGGCAGGCACTTGTATTAAGACTTAAGTATTCACCATTGATTCTCTAATGATTTTTTTCTCCAAAAGGTTTTGCATAAATCAGGAAGAAACAAGTAGAAATCAAGATAGATTGTGATTTCAGTGTAATCAGAGGTTGCACTTATAGGTCTGGATTGAAAGGACAATGAAATGTAATTCATAAATTTATCTATCTATCTATCTATCTATCTATCTATCTATCTATCTATCTATCTATCTATCTATTATGAGACTTCTATGCCGCCCTATCTCCCGAATGACTCAGGGCGGCTTACATTAAAAGAATAGTACAAAAATTAAAACTGAATTAAATTGAATAAGAAATCTCATTAAGCTAAAAACAAAACTAACAACTAAAAGTTCCCATCCCTCCATCAGTCTGGGTAGGTGAGCTGGAAAAGCCAAGTCTTTAGGTCACAGCGGAAAGATAGAAGATCAGGGGCCACCCGTAGCTCTAGGGGAAGTTGATTCCAGAGGGTGGGTGCTCCCACAGAGAAGGCACTACCCCAGGGGCCGCCAGTTGACATTGCCTGGCTGACAGCACCCCAAGGAGGCCCTGCCTATGGGAGCACACAGGATGTTGGGAAGCCATTGCTGGCCGCAGGGCTCCCTGCAAATACCCTGGTCCTAAGCCATGAAGGGCTTTATAGTCAATATCAGCACCTTGAATCTCACCCGGAGGGCAACCAGTAACCAGTGCAGCTCGCATAAAAGAGGTGTGGCATGGGAGTATTGGGACCCTTCCAGCACAACCCCCGCCGCTGCATTCTGGTCAAGTTGAAGCCTCCGGGTGGTCTTCAAGGGCAGCCCCATGTGCTCCATGTACATCCAATGGGATGGAAATAAAACTGTGTAGGGGAGTGTCAATTTGTTTTTCATTGGACAGTAAGCCCTTCACACCACCTGGATGTTACTTTCAAGTTAAGTTTGGTCAGAATATTGTAAAGTGAGTTAGCATTCTGTTAAGGATTGCCAAGCCTTTGATATAAATCCGTGTCTTAGTTCTTTGCCTCCTGCACATATACCTGTGTTATATGGCATAAGATGGTAGAGGACAGGAAGACCTGAAGGAACGTTGTCCATGGAGTTGTGATGGGTCGGACACAACCTCACAACTAACAACAACAACAACAACAACAATTACATATGGAGTTATGTCAACAATGCATATGAGTGGTTATACAGAGGATTTCTAAAATATACCCAAAAAGGTGCCCCTGCATTTTTTTCAACATACTGAATTTAAATAGTATTGTATGTAAACTCAAATGATGTATGATCCCAAGTTAGTTCATGGTTCAATATATAGTTGGAATTCAGAAAATAGATTAAGTCAGGAACCAGATTGTGTGTTACATGAATGAAACCATGGATTGTTTCTTTGCATGATATCCCAAATTCTCAATTAAGTTTGAGGTAGTATTGCAATATTAAGAATACCAAAACTGGGCTCCAAAAATGAAAGGGACCATTAACTAGTTTTGTACCTCTTATTTTTTTTCTTTTTGGTGTCATCTGGTAGTCATCAGGTTTTTTGCATCCCACTTATTATGTGAGCATTCTGAGTTACACTGTCAGTTATACCAGTAATAGTGGTATTTCACTATTTTACCCCCATCCCCCGCCGCCTTATATAATTTAAAATGTGAGCATGGAACACCAACACAGGAACTCTAGGAAGTGTTAAGAACAAGATTTTAACAGCGGAACTTAGATTACGAGACTCCGTTCAATAGATGACAATATATGTAGCTTAGGGAATATATGTATTACGATATGTACGATAATATATGTATTAATATATGTATTAGATTACGAGACTCCGTTCAATAGATGACAATATATGTAGCTTATGAAAACCTTGATGCTTCCTGAGCTTGATTGTTTGCTTGTAGACAATTTATTACCCAACTAGATTAGGTAACATCATCAGTATGAATAAATATGAGATTTGTTTCCTGTTTATATACGGTAGCTTGCTGTGCCAGTGTTGTTCGAAGTGTGTTTTTCTCCTTGGTAGTTCCTTGTTTACTGCATTGTTTGGTGCTTAGTTGTTTGTCTGATCTTACTCCCTGCTTCTTTGAGGCTTCAGGGCTAGAAAGGATATGTTATGTTCTTTTTCTTTCTTTCTTAACTTTTTATTGTCTCTTTTGAATAGCATATGTATTTCTAGCTTTCTATGGATGGTTAATATCCTAATGTTTTGGGATTTAGCTTGCTGTAAGACATTTACACTTTTCCAGCTGAAACTATGTTTGTCTATGTCAAGGCTGTCAAACATACTAGCCACACCCACGCCCGGTTTAGCAAAGGGGAAAAAAGTCCTGATAAGTTACGTGACACCGCCGTGACGACATGAGTTTGACACCCTTGGTCTATGTGATTAAGGAAGTTTTATTGTGTTGACTGACTGCTAGTTGGTGCGGTTGTACTCTGCTAGTCTTCTGCCTGCCTGTACAATAGTGGTTGTTGTATATAAGCTACTGTATATACACAAAGGAGCAAACACTTACTCACTTGCACTGATGATATTACCTAGCTCAGTAATGAAATGTCAGCAAGCAAACAACCAAGTTCAGAGAGCATCAAGAACTTCATTCCCTTTCAAGTTAATTTTGCCCAAGTCCTCTTAGGTACTAGTGAAGGGGCTGAGTATAGATTTTTCTATTTTAGAAAGAAATTTTGTTATTCATTTTTTTGTTCATTATAACCTCTAATAGCTCAACACCTTTGTTTTTGCTGTGCTCTGATTGCTTTTCAAAGCTTATTTATGTTTCTGTAGAATTGGCTTATAGATTTAGAGTGGAAAGGTTTTGGATTATCAACAAAGAACTAGGCAAAGAGAGGATCCAAAGGGGTAAGTCACTGCCCTTTATGGTACTCTACCATTAGTTCAGTGTTAAATCTTAAATGCAAAAGGGTTTCAAAGAACAGAGCAGTGGAAGGGTTAAACACAGCTGCAAAAACTACTTGAAGAAGAAAATTTAATCCTATCCCTTTTCTTTTGTTACTCCAACAGATCTGTCAGTGGTATACTCTGTGTGTGTGTGTGTGTGTGTGTGTGTATCCTTGTGAAGTGAGTTGGGAGGAGGTGTAACAAAATAATAACATGAAGAAAAACAGTTGAGAGTTAATTTTAAAAATTCTGCACTACTTGGAAGTAGCATTTAGGACCAGATGTACATTTTCAGTAGTAGGTATGAATTAGGGATAGATTTGCATAAGCAATAAAATTATCCCTGATAACTACACTTATTGTCTTAACTGAAATTCATCTAAAATTACACAAGAGAAAAGAAAAGAGAGTTGATTGCCTTTGAAGATGAAAATATGCTGAAGGTGAAAATAATTTGAAATTCAAACATCCATAGACTCTTGGGGAGGACTTGTTTTGAAGTCTCTGAGGCAATTTTTGACATTTGCTCCTTTCTTACACAAACATGTATCAGCTTGGGTGTATTTTTCATCCAGTCAGCCATGTATAAGGCCACCATAAACGGGCTGTAAAAAAAACACCTCTGGATGGTAGCAATGACACATACAAAATCTAACTTACTACCATCTTCTAGTGGTATTTTGGATTTTTGCAACCTAAATATGGTAGCTTAAACTGAGGATTTTGTTTTTGTCCTTGAATATCATGTCACCCTGTTACTGCAATCTGTCAGTACATAATGCTCTATTGAGATTGTATGACATAATGTATAGTTTTCCAGGCCTTTGTAAGTGAAACATATGTTCAGAATGAATCTGATTCTTGTATTAACTAGATTAAAAAGCAATTGCATAGATGGATGCAGGATCACAGGTTGGGCATTTGTTGAGAGCATGTTGCAGGACCCTTATTGGAAATGGTGAGAGAGACACACAAAAAGCCAAATAATTTATTTTGCAAAGAATTATACTATTAAAATACAATCCAAAATGGTTTATAATAAAATGATATGGTTTTAGTTTCTTATTTCCAAGAATTATTCTTGTTCTATGCTGTTCTATCTTTCTTTCCAGTTCTATTTATTTATAACTGCCAATAATCTATTTACTTAATCATATAATATGGATTAGTAAAACAGAATATTCTAATTTTCTTCTTCCTATGTATATTTAAATTGTCTTAATCTATTTCCATTTATCCCTACCTGGCCTGTTTTTTCCCGAGCCCTTGGATTCCTTCTCTTAGATCAGGCTACAAGGACAATCCTACTAGTTAGGTTGGACTGAGGAGAGGTGGCTGGCCCCAAGTCACCCAACTGGCTTCTGCAGCTGACTCTGGAGCTGGGAATCCTTAGTACCAACCCATCTTAAGCCTCTATATAGGCTATTTTATATGGATTACATTGTAAATCAGTGGTTCTTAACCTGGGTGAAATCGCTCCAAGGGCGATTTTGTTTTTCAGGGTGATGGAACGAAAAGGCGATGTGGGCAAAGGAAAGGAAGAAGGGGGCATATGGGGGTGATGGAGCAAGATATATTGGGAGAGAGAGAGAGAGATCTATATTGGTAGGTAGGTGGACAAAAGACAGACAGGTAGGTAGATAGGCAGGAAGGCAGGCAGGCAAACAGACAGACCTTTGGATGGATGGATGGATCGGACAGACGGATGGACAGACAGAAAGAGAGCAGCAGCAGCGGTGGCGGCGACTTTCCCAACGCATTCAAGCGCCGGTTCAGGTGCAGTACAACAGTCAATGGGGTGAGCCTGCAGGGCGGCGTAGCAAAACGCCCATCCCAAGGGGTCCGGCAGAGGGCGCTAAGCGACAAGGGGTGTTCAGGTGCCGGCTGGCCCCAGGTTCACCATTGACTGCACTGCTCGGGCAGCCTCGAAGCAGTGGCATGTCCATGCGCCCGGCTCGTTTGATGTGCCCCTGCCACCTCTTAGCCTCTGCTGGCCCCCTTGGGGATGATAAGAGATGGCAGGGGGTCGTTGAAGGCGCCGGCCCTGCAGGCTCACCCATTGACTGTAGCAACTCTCCGGAGCCGGAGCCAAAATGGGTGAAACTACAGGGCTGGCTGGCACCTTGAATACCCCCCTGCCACCTCTTAGCGCCCCTCTGCTGGCCCCCTTGGGGATGCTAAGAGAGTGGCAGGGGCGGTTATCATTGGGGAGGAGGGGCAGTGACAACTTCCTCAATGGCTCAAGGGGGCGATCCTTTCAAAAAGGTTAAGAACCACTGTTGTAAATAGTAATTATGATTTAAATAGCAGTGCAAATGTCTCTGCAACAGAAATTTGTGACCAGGTGAAATATACTTCTCCTCAGTCTACTGTTCAGGCACTACAGTAGCTAAGAATAGGCAGCATCAAAAGCCCTCTTCTCCTTTTAAATGAATTCTTACTTTTAAACTTTTAACCTTCAAGAACTGGATTAGGCAGCTCATCAGGCAGGAAATTATTCTTTGTAAAATGCAAGTCCCATGGCATCTTTGTTAGTGAATCAGATCAAAAACAGCCCTTGCTAACAGTTACTTATTTAAATCTCATTTCATTATAAGAAAAGGTATTTCTTTTCTAAGCTGCATAATCTTAAAGAATTGCATGGCACTAAATTTGTCTGATGAGCAAGACTCAGCCTCCAACTGACTCTCCAAGATAGATACATGATGTTAGCAGGAAGGACTTAACTAATGCCACATAAACTCAGATATTTCCTATCACAGTCCTATACAAAAAGGCACAGCCCTATATTTTTGAGGAATATGAGGCTGAAGGTTGCTAATTGAGATAACAGACAAGATAACTGAATCTTCAGATTTGAACTTGGACTGTCCAGAGCTAACTCAGCGTTCAGCCAGTCTTTTCAAACCTGAGAAGTCTCCAAATGGGAGGACTCAGTTCAGAAGATTCTCTGCAATGACTGAGAAAGCCAGAGGTGCTATTTAAGAAAACATGGCTGTAAGAAAAGGCTTTTAGATCTCCTACCACTCTCAGTTTCTGAAACCACATGCTTCTTCACAGGAATACTTGTATTTAGAACAGCTCAGTGATTCTATACTCTGCATCCCTGCATAAACAATTAAGGGAAACATTCATTCACAGCAAGACTACAGAGCCTTTGTTTAAAAGCAAACTTATTCAGGTTTATTATTCTGTAAGTCTGCACGAAGCTAGGAAACCCATTTGTTAATGGATTTACTACTAGGGTTTTTCAAATAATTTCAAAGGGTTTGACCTGCAGGGTTTTTGTAAGTTAGGCATTATTACAAAAGCTGAGCAGGACCTGAACAAGAGGTCAGATTCTAATGTTATAGCTCAGGAAATCAAACACTGTGTGGTTGGCCTGTCATATTCACTGCTTGACAGCTGCCAAATTGGATCCCATTGTTACAAAATTGACTTCTTTTCAGAGAACTGGACAGAGACATGGCCTTGTGGGGGGGTAGAGGGGAACTATTGTGATAGGCTCCATTTACAGGAGCATGAAAAATGCCAAGGGTATGTTTAGGAATATCAGCTGGGTCCTCATCTTGCCCCAATAGTAGTATTATCTCCATGTTGTCATAAGACTCAAATAATAATTTCTGATGAACTTCTTTTCTCCTCCTGATTTAGAACAACAGGAGGAAGATTATAAAAGGTTCCTCCTCTTAGGAATCAGAGGGTGCTACTGCAACTTTAGTTACACACTACTGAAGTACCTAGGTTAATGGCATTTTAGCTACATGATAGCTCTCAAGGATTTATGTTTCCATTTTAAATAGAATGATGTCAGTGCTGCTCATTTGGTTTAAGCTAGTTCTTCCATTCTCCTCTAGAGCAGTGGTTCTTAACCTGGGCGATATCGCCCCCCAAGGGGTGATTTCGTTTTTCAGGGGGGCGATGGAATGAAAAGGGGCAACGTGGGGAAGGAACGGAAGGGGGGCAATATGGGGGTGATGGAGCAAGATATATTGGGAGAGAGAGACATATATATATCTATTTTGGTAGGTAGGTAGGTAGACAAAAAGACAGACAGGTAGGTAGATAGGCAGGAAGGCAGGCAGGCAAACAGACAGACCTTTTGGATGGATGGATGGACGGACAGACGGATGGACAGACAGAAAGAATGCGAGAGCGGCAGCACTTCGGTAAAGCAGTGGCGGCGGCTTTTCCCAACATGCTGCCGCATTCGAGGCGCCGGTTCAGGTGCAGTACAACAGTCAATGGGGTGAGCCTGCAGGGCCGGCACCTTGAACGCCCCCTACCCCTCTTAGCGTCCCCAAGGGGGCCGGCAGAGGGGTGCTAAGAGGTGACAGGGGGCGTTCAAGGTGCCGGCTGGCCCTGCAGTTTCACCCATTGACTAGCACTGCTCCGGAGCTGGCGCCTCCAATGTGGAAGCAGTGGCACATTACGTGCCGCCGTGGCTGCGTTCGATGTGCCGCCCCCCTGCCACCTCTTAGCGCCCCTCTGCTGGCCCCCTTGGGGATGATAAGAGGTGGCAGGGGGTCGTTCAAGGCACTGGCCCTGCAGGCTCACCCATTGACTGTAGCACCGCTCCGGAGCCGGAGTCAAAATGGGTGAAACTGCAGGGCTGGCTGGCACCTTGAATGCCACCTGCCACCTCTTAGCGCCCCTCTGCTGGCCCCCTTGGGGACGCTAAGAGGTGGCAGGGGGCAGTTATGTTGGGGGAGGGGGCGGTGACAACTTCCTCAATGGCTCAAGGGGGCGATTCTTTCAAAAAGGTTAAGAACCACTGCTCTAGAGTATTAAAGGCAAAATGAAACAATCATTAAGTCAAAATGATAAAATGCTTTAAAATTCATCTCAACAGCTTCCCTGTGTCACAAGATGCAGGATGAGTAACCTTGCAGGCACTGCAGGTACATTTTATACTATCTTGTTTCACTTCTGCCTAGTTAATATGTTATCCACTTTGTCAACTTTTTTCTCAGGCTGCTTTTTCAGAAAGTCCAGGTAGCAAAGCACACAGACTTACCTTAAGCCTCTATTGCTGACATCATCTATGGAAGGTCTGTTGAGCTTTTCAATAAACACCCAGTTAATTATCTATCTATTTATTTTAAATGTTTCCACAATGATTTTGTAAGATCAACTTTTCACATGATGAGTTTTGTCAGACATAAGTTAAATTACAATAAAAATACAAACTTCACAGGGTATTGATATAGACATGAATTGAATCACATGATGAATGGTAGGAAACACTTCTTAACAATATGAACACTAAAAATGGCCAAGGTAATTGGTTTGTCAGTGAGACTTAATATCCAGGAAGGTGATGGGTTCTCTTTATTGGAGTTTATCAGAGGTGTTTTAATTTGGATTAGGTTGGATTTGATGACCTGTGTGACTCCTTCCAGCTCTGAAACATCAGCAAAGAATAGCAATAACTAGATACCTTTCAGCATAGCAGAAATGAAATGAAAGGAATAATAATTCAGCATCAAATCAATTTATAGCAGCAAAATATCTTTATAATGAAAAATTAGTTAAAAACCAATTGGTCCTACATACCAATTTGAAGGGGTGTGTGTGTGTGTCTGTCTGTCTGTCTGTCTACCTATCTATCTATCTATCTATCTATCTATCTATCTATCTATCTTCCTGTCTACTATAATTCTATTCAATTGATCCTGTATGTGATTTTGAATCACTGATCACTCTAGCCAGGATTCACAATAGTTGGGGGGTTACAGGTTCTTCAAATTAATATAGGACTTGAATACTCATTTTCCCCATCTCTTCTCTGCCCAGGAGTCATTCAACTGAATTGATTAAGCCAAAATATAAGACAGAAACAAAAAAATCCTTTAGGAAACTTCCGATTCACTTCTGCAGATCATTGCCTCAAGTCTTAGCGATTGCTATTGGATCTGATAGCTTCAAAGGAGAACTAACCAAATTCATGGAGTGTAGAGCTGTGAACAGTTGTGAGCTATGAAAGTTAACTGGAGCTCATCTATTGAGTGGCAGTATGCCTGAAGTATGTGTTTGACCTCTGTGTAAAACAGGGCCACAGAATTAAATGATGTAATGATATTTTTTGACCTGTGATCAGGCAGGGAGCCTTGCAAAACATTGCAGAACAAAAGATGGACATTCTATTTGCATCTCATAAATGCCAGCTCCCCTTAAATCACAAGCATTAGAACGGTGATTAAGGGTATCAGGAAGGACCTATCCTAACCAGGGGTGGGATTCAAATTTTTTAACAACCGGTTCTGTGGGTGTGGCTTAGCTGGTGGGTGTGGCTTGGCGGTCATGTGACTGGGTGGACATGGCTTGGTGGTCATGTTATTGGCTGGGCGTGGCCAACTCAATATCACTCACATCGAGGCACGCATCTCCTCACCTGGCCTCTCATGACTGTGGGGATGCTGCAACAGTCGTAAGTGTAAAAAATGGTCATAAACCACTTTTTTCAGTGCCATTGTAACTTTGAATGGTCACTCCACACAAGCAAAGTACCAGCAAAGGAGGGGGAAAACACTCAGAGAAGTTCCTGAGACAGGAAGTCTAGTCCTGCCAAGAATATAATAAGGGTTAACGGAGAGGCAGTTTCTGTAAGCAACACCAGAATGTTTCCTTCCTGCCTTCCTTACAGGATTAGGCCAGTAATTTCTTCTAACAACCAGTTCTCTGAACTGCTTAGAATGTTAACAACCAGTTCTAGTGAATAGGTGCGAATTAGTAGAATCCCACCCCTGATCCTAACATACTTGCGGATAAAACGTGGTTATAGTTCAAAAATTTCTAATTTCTAATATTCTGTAACCTAGTTTCACTTTTTTTTAGAAGAAACCCAACTAATGAGGCTTTGTTAGACTCTGAGTTTTTTGTACATCTCCACTGCTATCATGTAGATGACCAGCTCAGATATAACTACTCTAATTTGTAGTTACTTAATAAATTGAATGCCAGCTAAGGTGTACCTATTCTGTTAGGGTAGAATAAAAGAGGGTGGAAAAGCAGGAAGTGAAATTTTCAACATTCCCCCCCCCCCTGTTTTCTGAGACATTGTTGCCTGGCATGAATGATCCACCTATTACACTACCTTCCCATTGCTTTGGCCTGTGCACCTGATATGGGAAAATTCAACATGCACATAAACTAGGAAGATTTTGAAATGACAAGATGCTGAAAGGATTTTTAATGGGGGAGAACTATCAGAGGAAAGGATTAAACTCTTCTGACTTCAAGCTTCTGGCCTGAAAAACTGTCAGTATATTGGAGGATTTTATGCATGAGGCTCTCAGAACTTGATGGTATTACTGAGGATACACTGACAGGTGGTGAAGGAGACTCAAGCCAAACAAAGACATCTGCTGTTGATGTCAATAAAGTACAGTAGTCAGTCTATTACCATTAAAGACAGGACCAAAATGGCTGTTCTACCAGAGAAGAGAGGCTGTCAGAAAATTGTGAAGGCAGATCAGGAGGAGTCTGTAGCAAATAGCTTATAGAACAGAAGCCAAATTTTATGCTTTTCCAGCTATAGTCAATTTTTGGTGCTCTCCAAAAATGTTGCACTACAAAGCTCCTGGAGGAATGATGCCAGGCAGAGTGACAATCTGCACATTGAAGATTGGATGCCTTGTAAGCCACTGGAAAAAAAAGAACATGAATTTACCTTGCACTGGAATGAACATAATTACTTTAAGTAGTAGAATAGCACAATTCTAAGTGAAAACCATAATGAATTTGCATAATCAGTTTCTGGGAACTACCCTATTTTACCCTCTTGATTAAAATAGGAGTATCCCAAATGTTTCATAATCATCAAAAATATTTAGTACCACTTTGGAAAACATTTTAGCAAAAGCTGAGTTTGTTGGATGGAAAGGAACACTGGCCCATTGTTGTGGAACGAATGGAAAGATCTTCAGGTAGCACAATAATTTGGTCTTTAATAATCTAGTAAAGGCTTCATTTGCTATATTTAACTTTTTGATGTGGTTATAATTGTTGGTGGGTTTTGAGATCATCTATCATAAAATCACTCATATAAATCAAGAGCTGTACTATTGCAGTAACATCCCAACGTCCCACAAGATAAACTGTAAGAACACTATTTAGATGAGTACAAGCTTTCTTTTTACAACCCTGTAACTCCTAATTTGGGGTAGAGTCAAGATGACTGAATAGAGTTCAGCATTTTCTGGCCAGTGGCCTTCTGAGACCTATGTGGAATTCACCACAGATATTTTCTCTTTGTGCCTTGAGAGAGAAACATCTGTTGCTGCCTAGGGTTGAACTCTCAACCTTCTGACTGATATATCAACACCTTCACCATTAGGCCACCACACTGCTCCATTTAGACAAGTACAAACATATTTCCGGAACCCTAAACATCAGAAAAAGAAAACAGATCGTCTATATCACATCTATCCAACAAAATGGATATCCATGCAACTTCAAAAGCATCTCAAAAACCAGACAAGCTAACAGTAGACAACAGCCCAACCAAGGAACCACCAAAACTGACTATTCCCAACTGTTATGTATGTAGGTTTGAATGTTATTGGTTTATTTTGAATTGTTCTTGTAAAATGTCAAATGAGATTGGTTTAAATAGTGCGGGAAAAACCCTGCACTCTGATTGGCTGGCAACTATGGCTGCTGGCTATAAGAAGCAGCCATAGCCCAGCCCAGCCATTCGAGCTGTAGTCACTTAATAAACTCTTCACTGAAGCTCTTCGTCTGACTCTTCATGCAAACTTAACACTGGCGGACGGGTGGGATTCCCCTGAAGAAGA
>CM019155.1:34183579-34211254 GCA_009733165.1 Naja naja
CATCAGTTCTAACAAGCTGGTGAGCCCATCCCCCCTTGGAATGGTGATCTCCATTTCTTGAGTCCAGTGTAGGTCCCATGTTCAGGTCAAGATTCCAGCACCTATGAAGTTTCCATACCTGTAGCATCACGCCGGCAGCCCCAAATTGGGGTTAGGTCTCATCTGCCAGTGCAGTGATAATGCCCCCAGTATCGACAAAAACAAGTCCAATAAGAATATAAACGGCCAAGGCAATATAAACAGTGTTGGTAATAATGGGCCTAAATTGTTGGGTAACAACACTCACAACCTGTCACAAAATGTCCATAGCGGTAGTATTTAAAGCGGTAATGTCCATAGGGGTAACGATAACAGCCACCATACTGCTCACATCTCTCAATGTTCTAGCTGCTCCAACCGACATAAGAAGCTGTCATCGGCTCCCAACTGTCATCAGAAGCTCTCAGCTGCTGTTGCCATTTTCGCTGATGCCGTTATTGCTGCCCTTGTTTTCACTGCCAATATTTGTAGGTAGATCTTTTCCAGTAAGTCGGGGGTCAGAGCAAATATTGTTTTCCGTACCCCCAGACAATATAAGTCAATCTCAGGGGGTAAGGGCTGGAAATCAAGGCCCTATCCTCTCCACAGGACAAATTCCTATTCCTCCCGTTACAGAGCTCTAGCTATTGCTAGCAGCCATGTTGGGAGCATGCGCAGAAAAATAAAAAATAAAAAAAATTATGCATTGTAAGTTTTGATAGGACACATAAATGTATATATAATGTCACAGCACTGTTTAATAACTATTGGTAATGTGTATAAATGGAAAAAATTCAATAAAGCATTAAAAATATAATTTTAGTTTTCCTCTATTATTATTTTTAAATATAATTGCTCTCTTTCCCTTTCTTTGTGTTATAATACAGAGCATAATTTTACAAGAAAAATTGGGAAGAATAGAAGTTGGCTCTACTACTGGCAGAGTGATACAACTATTGGGTGATAGTTGTGGGATGCAAAGAAGCACCCATGAACTTGGTATCCCTTAGATACATATCCAGCATTCTTATTTGGAAAATGTAACCATTGGATTTGATTGTAAGTAGAGGATCCCAAGTGAGTGAAGCTAAAATAGACAATATTTTAAGTATGATGGATCATGATGGTTTCACTTATTATGAGTCAGCTTTTAACATTATTTAGCTTGAAAACTGCGTATCTGCTGGAAGTTGATGAAACAGTAACCTGATAGAACAGGAATAATTCATTGTTCTTTACTTCCTTGATGTAGAGCATCAGCAAAAGTGGCAGAAACATATATTTTTGTACCAGATGATCACTATCAACTGAATGATTGATTTGGATGCTAAAGGATGCAATATCTCTTGGTTGCAAAAAGAAAAAGAAGAATTTCAACAGCAATGGTTGAAAACTTGGAATTATTCCACTGTTTCAAAGACTCATTTCTTAAGCAATGAGAGTTCACAGAGAAATCTCCTTAGGGGAACATAAAAGTCCTGGCATCTGTACTCTGTTTTGGGAACAAACCTTCGGAAGAGCTATCTATGTTGCCTAATGAACCAAGAATCAAAACCTTGGATTACGTTACTGTTATGATTTCTTATCCCGGTAGAGTCTCTTATCAAAATGTGGTCTCATTAAGATCAAGTAGCCCTCTTCAATATAGCATTAAAATGTATTACACTAACTTAGCAGAAATGAAATATAATTATCTGAAAAACTATTGTCTGCTAGGTTAAATGCATGTTGCATCTGAGATAGATTTACTCATCAGTTTGGATTTTCACATGTATGAAGAATGTCTGTAGCACTGAGCAGATCCAGATATTATTTTATCAGCTCATGCATATTTGCTCAGAAGATTTCAGAGAGCAGAGTCTCAGAATTCAATTGTTTCTCAGTCAATATCTATTGAATATTCACTTCGTTTATTTATTTAGCATATAGCGAATACATCGACTTATAGTGGTTCAAATGTTAATGTCCAGTCCACTTAGCCATTCAAGGACAGGGTGTTTTATGTTGAAAAAATCAGACATTGGGCCAGTGTAAGCTCTTGATGGACATTAAGACACAATGTGATGGATATTTTGTCGAGGAGCACCATAGTCACTCTGAGGGGTAGAGACAAGACCCCACTTAAACAATGAGTCCTGGCAGACACCATGTTGGGTAAGGATCCTGTTCAGAGTTGACCAATTCTGGCTCACTGTGCTCACTAAGAACTCATCTTTCAGTCTTGCAAAAGTGAGATCCTTGGAAATTAGGGATAATTTGACAGTCAATTGCACTAAGTAAATAACTTGTAAATAACTTGGTGAAATTGAAATTATCAGTTACTCTCTATTTTTCTACAAATAAGGAAATTAATAATAAAATAAAGTTTGCTCATTTATTGGAATCATCCATCACTATAAAATCCCAAATAATGTCACTTAAACAGTGATAATTTCTTCACCTTGGGATTAGAGACACAAGACAATATAGTTCAGTCCACTTTTTAATAACTATGACCTAAATTATATTTTCTGAACTAATATGTAGATTATTATGGTTACTCTTAAAATTGTGGATTTACTTACATTTTTCACTCACAAATTGCATATAAAAATATAATGTGCTCAAAAGAAAACATATTAGGAAAAAATGCATATAAATATATATATAATAGGGGAAAAGTATAAAATGTAATTTTAGTGGAATTTTTAAAAATAATACCAAATGATGCTAAATTGGATAGAACTAATATATGATTAGGAATATATAAAACTGATATTAATTGAATATTATTTTGGCATTCCTACTATAAATAATTAATCTATCTAGGACCATGAGACAATGATAAATACAGCCTAATTATTTAAGCCTAGATATAATCACAGGATTGAATATTTTGTGGTTTTCATCATTTAAGCTCAAGTAAATATGCAGAGAAGGCATAGGGCATTTATTAATATTTCTTTATTTTCTCTGTTGAATATCCACAAGCTGTATAGCACAAAGACAATGAAGCTGGCACATTTATTTATTTATCAATTTTTTTTTAATTACATTTATATGCCGCCCTTCTCCCTTCGGACTCAGGGCGGCTTACAATTTTTTGGGATACAACCCAGTGTGCTCAGCAATAGCCTTCATTCGATTGTATATGCCTGCTTATTGCTAAGCGGCATTTTTACAAAGTCAGCTTATTGCCCCCAACAATCTTGGGTCCTTAAATAGCCATATCATGTAAAAACTGGAAGATTCCAAATGTGCTTTTAATACACATTTTTAAGGTTCTAACCTTTTCAATCTACACTGTTTATTCTTCATGTATTCTAAAATTGCTTACCCTGGGAACTGATTTCCTTTCTTTCTTTTAATCTTCTGAATACAAGAAGATTGAAGAGATTGAAGAACTCTCCAGGAAGAAAGGTCAGGACAAATTCAAATTCATTGATCCTGGTGAAATCATTCTGAAAAGTTAATCATTATTTAAATTCTGTTAATTTCATTTGGAGGTTAAGTTCAGCCCACAATCTAAATCTTACATGGAAAGATATATTTTAGTACTAAGCCATGGAAAGTCAGTCAGCAGACTGGAGGGATGGATCAAGAAACTTTAAACATTGGAAACAAATCATAGCAATCTGACCCACATCCTTGGATGGGTCATCAGATGGAGCATCAGAGCATAAATGAAAAATTTCCGGTTTATGCTCTGGGTCCCCTGATGATCTATTTGTCACATATTGGAAAAAATGAATTTATTAGAATGTACCTGCTAACCCTTTGACATTTTAATGTTTTTATTTATTACCCTGGGTGGTTGGAAGGATCTTTGTCTCTTTTAACCTATCTATATTTAAAAACCAAAATTACAACCAAAGACTTACCTTTGGCTCACTGAACTTATCATAACTGTCCAAGGTCTTTGTGAATTGCAATTTTCATAGAGTGATTTGCTTTGCCCCATGAGGAATTAGAGGATAAATATTAGAAGCAGTGGCATTCAAACATAGCATTAAACTATGGCTTAATGTTATGTATGAATTTGTGATGCCTTAAAAACAGCTATTTCTTAATGGTGATGAAACTAGGATATTGGACCAGATATTATTCTGGCTTACTGTTACACCTTATTTCTCAAACCATTGAATATTGTTGGATCATTGCTTTTTTTCAGACTGTTGTTGTTCCCTGACTTGAACACTGATATACTTTAAGAGTAGTTTGATCATGGAGATGTTTATCAGTTTTTGAACTTATGATATAGCATTATTAGTGACTTCAGCTCAGAACGGACCTAATTTGGCTTAGCCGAGGCAGCTATATATAGCCGGCTGCCTCGGCTGACAGCTAATCAGAGTGCAGGGTGTTCCCACACTTTTTAACCAATCATTTCAAACATTTTACAAGAACAACCAATCAATTCAAACTCTGCATACATAACACCCCTCCCCACTAGGTTCAGTCCATACTCAAACCCCATCTATCTAATGTATTCTTTTAAATAGGTGGGGCTCTTACGTATGTTGAGACCTACGTGGTTCAGATGTTTTAAGGTTCTCACCTGTGAGGGAGGAAATGTGTCTGTTGACATTTCCTTACTTGGACTTCTATTAGTGGTAGAACCTGTTTGTTACTACAACCTGGTCTCTCCTCCCAATCCATCTCCAACCCAATATAGCACCTAAATCAGGTAGTGATGTGCAATCTTCCATTTGTAAAAATGGTTGTTGGCACTGTGACAGGTTTTGGGATGGTTCCTGTCGTGTTAGCTCTTACACATGGGGTTGATTCTTGCTTGATTATCCTCATAATCCTCCCCTTCCCCTAGAAGAGGCAGTAGATATGGGAACCAGAGAGGAGCAATGGCGATGCTCCTGAGGTAGTCTGGATCTTAACTGGTCAATGTGCCTGCTCCAGAGGACACCGTTTGTACCCTGTAAGACCTGGGGCCTGTGATTTGGGTTATCTCAGCAGGAATCCATAAAGGTTCACCCATAAGGTTCTTAGCATAAACAGAATCACCCACAGTGAATGTGCGAATTTTGCTAGTGGAATCTAGTGGTGCGGGTGCATAAGTGGGATGAAGGCGGTCAAGGGGAGACCTGAGTTTCCTACCCATCAAAAATTCAGCTGGGGTTAAGTTAGTTGAGGGGTTGGGAGTGATATGCTGGACACTGAGTAGTTTTCAATTTTCAGTGATGTCCCCTGGACCCAATTGCTGAAGTTTTTCCTTGGTAAATCGTACCATACGTTCAGCCCGTTAGAAGGATGCCCAGGGGCAGTCAGGGCATGTCTGATATCCTGCTGTGCTAAATATGATTCAAAAAGGTTGGATGTAAACTGAGGACCATTGTCAGAAACAAGCACATCAGGTAACCCATGAGTTACAAAGAGCTTTTTAAGCTGTTTGATGACAGCTTCAGTTGTGGTGGATGCCATAGGGATAACCTCCAGCCATTTGGAATATGCATCTACTATAATAAGGAAAGTGTGCCCTCTGGTAGGGCCAGCAAAATCAATGTGAATCCTGGACCATGGGCCCCTAGGACATTCCCATTCCTGTGTAGGGGCGAGAGGTAGAGCAGGCCTGACTACCTGACAGTTGGGACAAGATGCAACCCAGTTTTCAACCATTTTGTCAATACCTGGCCACCATACATAACTCCTGGACAATCCCTTCATTCTGACAATTCCCAGATGACCCTCATGTAACATTTCCAAAACCTCTTTTTGTAGTTTTGCAGGAATAACCACCCTGTTACCCCACAAAATACATCCTCTTAATACAGATAATTCAGTTTGCCTGGATTTAAAAGGTTGGGCAAGTTGAGGTAGATCTTGAAGAGGCCAACCTTTCTTAATCCAGCCTATAACAGGAGCCAATAAAGTGTCTTTGGCAGTCTCTCTGGCAATTTCAGCAGCATGTACTGGAAGCTTGGCAACAGTTTCTAGAAAAAGGTGTGAGTCTCAGGAACAGGGTCCTCAATGTGTGAAGGAAGTGGGCAGCGACTCAAAGCATCTGCGTGCCCAATGTCTTTACCAGGTCTGTGGATCAGTTTGTATGAATAAGCAGCAAGAAATTCGTCCATCTCAGCATTCTTGACAGGATCGTGGGCATTGGTTTGTCCCCTGCCACAATGCCTAAAAGAGGTTTTTGATCTGTGACAACAGTAAATGTTCTCCCATATAGATACTCATGGAATTTCTTGACAGCTGCTACAATTGCCAAAGTTTCCTCGTCCAGTTGGCTGTACTTTCTCTCTGCTTTAGTCAAGGTGCAGAGTAAAATGCAATAGGGGCTTCCTTCCTGGGAAGCATGTGGCTCAACACCCCCACTCCAAAAGGGGATGCATCACAAGTCAGTACAACAGGCAAGTTCTCAGAGAACTGTATGAGTACAGCATCAGATGTGATTAGTCTCTTAATACTGTTAAATGCAGCTTGTTCCTTTCTGCCCCAGACCCATGCAGATTTTTTGTCCAGTAATCTGTGTAGGGGTTCTGCAATGGTTGCCTTCTGAGGTAGAAACATATGATAGAAGTTAATGATTCCGAAGAATGCTTGCAAATCTGTTTTGCATTTTGGCCTGGGGGCTTCTTTGATTGCCTGAACTTTGGCCTCTGTGGGGTGGATCCCATGTTCATCAATCATGTAACCCAAGAATTCCACTTTATCTGTTCTAAGTGTGCATTTTTCTTCTTTGACTTTTAACCCGCTTTTTGAATCTGATTAAGACTTATCTGAGTCTCTCTTGTAACTGAGTGTCATTTTCAGCAGAAATTAAAACATCATCAAAATAGGGCACCACCCCTGGCAACCCTTGTAGCATCCTTTCCATAAGGCTTTGGAAGATGCCTGGTGCCACGCTTGCTCCAAATTGCAACCTTTTGCATTTGAAAGGACCTCTATGGGTCACAATGGTTTGGGCTTCAGTGGCATCATCAACTGTTAACTGTTGATATGCCTGTGCCAGGTCCAATTTGGCAAAACTGTGCCCCTCCAAGAGAATGTAATAAATGATGCACTACTGGAACTGGATATGCGCCTGTTGTAGCATGGTTCAATGTCCCCTTGTAGTCTCCGAGATTCTCACAGACCCATCAGCCTTGACTGGTGTGACTATGGGTGTCTCCCACCTGGAGTGGTCAGTGGGCTCTAAAACCCCTTGGGCTATTAGTTTATCTAATTGTGCATCAATTTTTTCCTTTAAAGCAAATGGAACCCTTCTGGGTTTTAAACGGATTGGTTGTACCTTGGGATCTAGGTTAAAGGAGATAGGGGTCCCCAAGTACTTGCCTAATCCGGCGCTGAAGACCTCTGGAAACTCAGACTTCAAGGCCTCTTCCCACTCAGTGTTGCTCACGTGATTGATGCCAGTCACCTCGATGCCCAGCTGGTTGAACCACTCAAGGCCCAGCAGACTTGGGTGATCCTTGTCCACTATGGTCAGTGGTAGCTTGGTGTGGCACTTGAATTTCACATTGAATTCTCTTGTTCCAACTACTGGAATCTTGTTCCCTTGGTAGTCTTTAAGAGTCAATGCTTGCTTCTTGAAGTGATTCTTCTGGATGTTAGAAGTAGTTCTGAATAGTGTCCCATGACACCATAGATAGGTATGAGCCTGAGTCCACTTCCATTTGGCAAGCCTTCCTTCAATGAGTACCTTGACATGCACTTTTCTGTTTTTAAAGGAGAAGAATGACCAATAGTTACTGTTTGATGAGTTTCATTCTTCCCATTTGCTTCTGTGCTGTGCCCCATTTTCTCACTGAGGTTGTTTGGCTTGAATTCTTTGTCTTTGGTTGCAGCAAACTTCCTTCTGCTTGGTGGAGTTCTAGATGATTTGCAGACTCTTGCTAGGTGTCCTCTTTTATCACAACGGAGGCAAATGGTGTCTAGAAACTTGCATTCAGTGTGGGGGTGGCTTCCCCCACAACCTCTGCAATAGAAATCTTGCCTCTTTCTTCCCAGGTCTTTCTTTTTCCGCTCCATTCTGAGTCTGTAAATTCCTTCCTCTACCTCACTGCAATCTGACTCAGAATCTAGTTCCTCACAATGATTTGTGGTGGACTTTTCCCCATCAGAATGGCTCGTGGCCTTGTTTATCTTCTTCATGGCTGCTGCTGAGGACTTGGTAGCTTCTGCTGAAGAGGCTTCTTCTATTGCTTCTTTCAGCGTGATCTTAGGTTTCATTAAGAACTTGCTCTGTAGCACCTTGTCTTTAAGGCCCAAAACGAAACGATCGTGCATGGCCTCCTCTATACTGTTGAATTCGCATGCACCCCCAATGTGTCTTAAACTTGCCATGAAGTCGTTTATGCTTTCATTTTCCCCCTGATCGCGACGGTAAAACTCATGTCTCTTAATGAGGCACGATACTTGTGGGGTGTAAAGGGCTCTTAACAACTTTTCTAAGTCAGGCCAAGCCATTATCTTCATGTCTGCTGCTCCTGCAAGTGCCTTCACCATCTTGAAAACTGCTGGACTGCCGTACGTAAGGAAAACCGCCCTCTTCCGCTGCTCAGAAATGGTGGCAAGATCGTTTCCCTCCAGATACATTTGGAAACGATCTGCATACGACTCCCAGTCTTCTGCCGTCGGATCGAACGGGGCTGGGGAGGTGTTCAGCATAGCCATCTCGCTCTTCTTCTGTTCCGCGTTGCCTTCTTCTTCAGGGGAATCCCATCTGCCGCCAGTGTTAAGTTTGCATGAAGAGGCGACACGGTGCTTCAGCTCTTAAGTTTATTAGTGACTTCAGCTCAGAACGGACCCAATTTGGCTTAGCCGAGGCAGCTATATATAGCGGCTGCCTCGGCTGACAGCCAATCAGAGTGCAGGGTTTTCCCACACTTTTTAACCAATCATTTCAAACACTTTACAAGAACAACCAATCAATTCAAACTCTGCATACATAACACATTCCACAGTACAAGTTCACATTTTGGGGGGGGATGTGGGTCTAACAGTGTTATTCAGTTTTTGAATAAAGAATTACTGGTTGCATTTCACAAAGGAGATAGTACTATAGACATATACTGCTCCATAATACACTTTCTGAATGGTTTTCAATGCCAGCGTATTGCTCACAAACAATCTAGGTCCTCATTTTACTGAGTGCAGAAGGATGGAAGGCTGAATCAACCTATAGCCAGCCAGGATCAAACTCCTGGCTGTGAGCAGAGTTATCCTGCAATTTTGCATTTTAACCAGTGCACCACCACGAATCCAAAAATAGGATTGACAAGGCAAAATTAAATTTGGCTAAATATTATATTAATTATTTATTAATTACATATAGATCTCATGGAACATTCTTAACCTTATTTATTTTTATTTATTAAAGAATATGGCAGCAAATTTTAGAAGGACTCTGAGCTGTTCCCAGGTTTTTGAGGCCCTCTGGTACTGCATTCTTCTAAGAAAGTATTTAATAAAAATCATTGTTTCATGTCATATTAAAACTGATTTGTTGCATACAAAATGTTACAATAAATGTTTGTCATTATAAAATTATTCCTGGCTAAGGACAGAATTATAAAAATGTTATAATTTACTGGTGAACTAATCACTTTATTGTTGGTTACATCAACATGATTGTGTTCCTCATGTAATAATTTAAACTTTATTTACATGGTAGATTAAGCAGAAACATTTAGCTTGCTTTTTTTAATGTAATAATTTGGGTCAACCATTGTCAAAGCATGATTCAACTATTCTGAAAATTCTAATGATTTGAGAATTAATGCTATGTATTGGCAAAGTGTACAACTTTATAGGAAATCTTAATTCAAACTAGAATTGCAATAGTATTTGTGTTTACGTAAGTGTTCATGATAGCTAACTATTGGTAACAAGCTAATCATCCCAGCATAGTTTATCTTGAGAGTTTTTAAACAAGATAATTTCCAAATAAAAGGAGTTAGATAAAGCATGATTTTCTCTTATCTAAATGCAGATGGCAACAACCAGACAATCAGGCACTCAGGTAAAAGATAAATATTTTAAGACATGATTTGGTAATTGTTCATAATATCCTACTTTAAAATCCTTTAAAATGTTTTATCATTAAATCACAGAACTAATTTTGGTATAGTTGTAGCAAGAAATTTCACTCTTCATTAAAAAGAACAGTACAGTAACGCAAAAATATTTCATTAATGCAGAATGTTTTATAACTGGGCACAGCATGTAGAATTGGGTTAATTTCTCAATGAATATTTCATTACATTACTGAACTTCTCACTTTGCTATGATAATCTCATAATACTATATTAACTATATTAAACAATCTTGCATGGTGTTGATTTTGGGATTTGTTTAAATAAACATTTCAAGGAAATGAACCAAACTGTTTTGAGAACAGTAAATTTAAGATTATTTTAAGATCTTTAAACTGCATGCAGAAAATCTGTAGAAAAATCTGTAGTTTTGCAAATATGGAAGGCAGCAATCATAATGTAAGAATGACAGTTTATAGTCATGTGTAGAAAAGAACCAATTACTAGAGGCATAAACTCAACTCTTCGCATGAGCAAACAGCCAGCTTGTATATACAGTAGTAGTAGAAAAAACAGGAAGCTTCAACAGTTATCTATCTAGAAGGAAGGGGCAATGTATAGAAAGAAAGGGCTGATCTCATCAAAACAATAAGACAATTGTTTCCTTCTGGTAAAGAATTATGAATGATTTAGATGTCACCCATTCTAAATCTTTCATATTAAAAAACATGTTATTTTTCAGTAAGGCCGGATATAGAAGCTGAAATGAATGTGAGAATCATGAATTGTTATTTCAACTGAAATAAAATGTATTGGATTGGAGATGATGAAAGTGGTAGTGAACTAGTATATGTATTAGAAACCAATTGTATTTCCACAATGTGATAGGTTTTGGATTTGGAAACATTGTTTATCTGGAACAGGACCTTGAAGAAATTCAGTTAGGTATTTATTAAAGAATGAATAATAGGGCTATTTTCATGAAAATTTTTATATGCATTAGAATTGGCAGTGATAATGCCAATGGCAATATTCAGACAAGTGTAAAAAGCATGTAGGTTGGAGGATTTTGTGGTTTCTTTTTTGTGGAACAAGTATCTCATTCAGATTTTAACATGCTTTATCTGATATCTATTTTTATTTTCTGCTAGAAATAAACGATTTGGTTTGTTTTAATGGAAGTTACCCAGTCTGGGTGATGTACAAGAATGAAATATTAACTTTCATAGAACTATAATAATATTGACCTGATGGATAAACCAAACAAACCAATTTTGGCCTGAAAAATGGAAACAATTTTTTTGCATAGGAACTTGTAAAGACTGAATTCTTTTAGTATCTCTACTTTAACACATGCTATATTTAGTTGGAAGCCATTCTCTGACAGTATTTTTTCTCCTAACTTAAAATTCTCTGCAAAAAATATATTTGTGCTAATGGTTACATTGCTAGAGATGTATTTATAGTCCATAATGAATTAAACTTCTATTTAGAATTTTGTGAATGGAATGTCTTATATACAGGTCTTTCCAACTGTCTGCTAAACTTGGTAGTGAAGGTATCTGATTCTTCAGATTTACCATCCACTCTCCCTTCTTAATATCTGATCACCCAACTTTGCTAGTCTTTTTCCTTTTGTATTCTTTGAGAAGTCATGTATTTTATTTAAACATGTAAGAAGAGATTAATAAAAATCAAAGGTAAAGATCTTAAAGCACAAATCCCTGCAAAATAGAGAGGTCAGAATTTTTCAGATATGGTTGGAATACACTTTAAAAAGTCTGAAGGCTCCTTGAGAATTATGGATTGCTTAGAGATATGCATCCAATTGCTTTTCTCTGCTCTGAGAATAAGTTGAAGGCACATCTTGATTTGTTCCAGTAACTGAAATAATACTCATACTGTTGGAGGACAAAAGGAAAATGATTTATTTAGTTTCGTTAAAGATGGAAAATTCAATAGTGTGGTGAAGCTTTCCCCTTTATCTGGTTATGAAAATGCAGAGTAGCCCAGCTACCAAAGGTACCTATTCTAAAGAGGAATGACAGAGCTGAATTGCCAGCCAGGTAGGAAAAATAAATATTGAGAGTTACAGATAAAGGGAACAGTTCTTTTGACTGTCAACAGTAGAGGAAGATATTCATCTGGTAGGCTGGAATGATTTTGTTCTTATCCAGTAAAGCAGATTGTCTGAAAATGTTTGTTATATTGTTTTAACCTGGCATTTTGAAGCACGTACTTACTAGTGATGTGTATGTGAAAGAACCTATATCACAATAATGAGAGATGCAATTTGAACAGTCACTGAGATATGTTAATAGGGACGATTATGATAAAAACAGAAGCTTATTAAAATACAGGACTGTACATGAGCTTTTACAGCACTTTATTTCTGCATTTCAGAAGGACAATTAGAAAGAGGATGGTTGTTTAATCTGTCTTTGTTCAGTTGTTCACTTTCTAATATGAGACTCTTTTCCCTGGAGAGATTCTTTTTATTCCCCAGTAATATTTAATACCTTCAAAGTATTTAGGAAAGCAACTAATTTAAAATGCAGGTAGTCCTTGACTTACAACCATGTTTTAGTGACAATTCAAAGTTACAATAGCACTGAAAAAAGTGAATTGCAACCAGTCTTTGCGATTACAACTGTTGCAGTATCCTCAACACAATTTTGATCACATGATCAAAATTTAGGCACTTGGCAGTCAGTATGGATGATGCAGTATTCAGGCATCACACAATCCTTCCAGCCAGCTTCTGATAAGCAAAGTCAATGAGTGTAGCCAGATGCACTTAATGACTTCATGATTTACTTAATGAATGCTGTGATTCACTTTAACAACTGGCAAAAAGTTGGCAAAATTGGGTGTGAGTCAGTTAACCTCCTTTCTTACAGTGAAAATTCTGGTGCCAATTGTGATAATAAATCAAGGACTATCTATGCTAGAAACAATCAAGCAATATCTCTTTATTACTCATCAATGCCTATTGTTGGACTACGCAATTCTTCTGTGAATTTGGGGAGTGTTCATTTGGATATACAACCATAATTGGAGATGTTTGGATCTTCTGATTTGTGGTCTTGTTATAATTTCTGTATTAATGTAAAATGATTTTCCCAGGTGGCCTTCTGCATAGGTGCAAAAAATGACGGCACCCAGAGGAGGCCCTGCCGGTGGGAGCGCACGAGATGTCAGGAAAGCATTATTGGCAGCAGGGCCTCCCACAAATACCCCGGTCCAATGCCATGAAAGTCTTTGAATGGGAGATGTTAATAGATTGAGGGCTACATATGTATCTTGCCAGGATTGTTGCAGTAAGGTCAACCAGGGGTGGGATGAGAATATTTTCAAAGTTCTGTGGACGTGGTTAGGTGGGAGTGACTAGGTGGGTGTGGCCATGTGACTGGGTGGGCGTGGCTTCTTTTTTTTGGCACCCACCCTTCACCCCTCTGCACTTGTTTTTTTTTTTTTGCCTCCTGGGCCTCAAGGAAGCCTCCTGGGAAGCCGTTTTTGCTCTCAGGAGGCTTCTCTGAGGCCCAGGAGGCAAAAAATGGAGCATGGGTGGGCATGCAGCACGCCCCCATGCTCATTTTTTGTCTCCTGGGCCTTAGAAAAACCTCCTGGGTGAAGCAGTAAGACAGCAAGGGGATCCTGGCATGGCTGATCATTGGAACAGCTGATCATCAGGAGGAAAAAAAGAAATACTAGTTCAGCTGAACTGTTAGCTGTTTTTTTTACTACTGGTTTGCCTGAACCGGGACAAACCGGTAGAATAACACCACTGAGGTCACGCAATGCTGCATTAATATGGAGGAGCAGGTGGGAGCCGTCGCCAGGGGGGCATTTGCCCAGGTTTATCTGGTGTGCCAGTTACGTCCCTACCTGGACTGAGATGCCCTATGCATGGTCACCCATGCACTCATTGCTTCCCGTCTTGACTATTGCAATGCTCTCTATTTGGGTCTGCCCTTGCAGACTATACAGAGGTTTCAGCTGGTGCAAAATGCGGCCATGCGGGTGGTGATGGGAGCGGCCCGATTCTCCCATGTGACACCCCTCCTGCGCGATCTGCATTGGTTGCCGGTTGCCCTCCGTATAAAATTCAAGGTGCTGGTATTAACCTATAAAGCCCTTCATGGCTTGGGTCTGGGGTACTTGCAGGAGCACCTCCTACCAGCATCGAGGTCTAATCACCCAGTACGCTCCCACAGGCAGGCCCTCCTGGGGGTGCTGTCAGCCAGACAATGTCAGTTGACGGTCCCCCAGTGGAGGGCCTTCTCTGTGGGGGCGCCCACCCTGTGGAACCAGCTGCCCCTGGGGCTGCAGCTGGCTCCCGATCTACATTCCTTCTGCCGTGATCTAAAGACCTGGCTGTTTTTACAGGCTGGCCTGGATTGAGAGGAATTGGGGGGTTTTAATTGGGTATTTTAGTATAATTGAATTTTCTATTTGGATTGGATTAATATTTTTACCTATTTTTGTATGCACATCTTTGTGTGAGCCACCCCGATTCCCCTCCGGAGATGGGGCGGCATATAAATCCTAATTAATTAATTAATTAATCTTGATCAATTGAAAAAGATATGGATTCCAGTTGCTATTATTGTTCCTGGAAGGAATGGTTGCACGCCATTTTAAAATGTCAATATTTTATCACTTCTTTAGCAATGTTGGAGGTCGGAGAGATTTCTAGCATTTCAAAACAGCCCTGAGCTTATACATAAAAGAAACTTAGTTAATGATAATTTATTAATTAGTAATGCTAAATAATAATCAATTCATCTTTCTAGGATTTAGAATGGTAGATCCATTTGGTTCATACATGCAGAGCAATACTGAGCAGTAACTGGGCTCACATAAGGACAATAATTCTTTAAAATGGAAATATTCATGTTTTTACATGATGAGATGGACAAAAAAAAGCCATGAAAGATAATTTAAATATATGATTCCTGTACAGAGATTTCTATATGCATAGAAATGGAACATATGAACACTACCTACTATGGATGAACAGTTGGTGAATTTAACATATTTTGATGAAATGGATAAATTTACTTTGAATAGAGAAAATACATTTTCTACATTTATTGATGACTGGAAGTCCCATAACTTTTTTCAAGAATTGAAAAAATATGAACTTGTCATTTATGGTTTGGATAACTAGATTATAGAAAGAAAAGTAACACAATGTAATTTTAGAGGAAAAGGTTGAAATATATTTATATTTATAACTGCTGTGAAGAATATTGGAAGCTTCTTTATTTCTTTCTTTTTCTTTTTTTCCCTTTTTTCTTCAAAATTTTTATTTTCTTGTATTTTTTGCTGACTTTCTTTTTTTATATTATTTTTTATTAGTTTTTATCTTCTCATTTAAAGGTTTTAATAAAATTACATACATGATATGAAGAAGTCTGTTTCTTCTATCATATCCCTGTTGTTAAATCATATTGTTATGCTTTTTGGGAGATTTGTAGTAGAGAATTTTATGTGCAACCCATGATCAGGTTATAAATTATATGGAGATCCTATATCTATAGATCAAACTCAACTCAAAGACTTCAGACCCAGCATGTGAAGCATGGTGGGGCTGGGAGGTGAAGCGATACTGGAATATCCTTACATTGTTCTCCTCAGTTGATTAATTATAGCAATCAGGTAAGATTTTAATAAGAACAATAAAATGGAAGTCTTGATAGGATCACTTCTTATATCCCTATATTTCTAGTTGCCCAAGCTTGATATTTTAATATTACAACATGAATGATACATCAAATTTATTATTTTGCAAACACTAAAATTTTTATTCCTTTTGAAAATGGAAATGCTTAAAAGTATATATCTGAATCAGAGGTGGTATTCAGCAGGTTCTGACCAGTTCTGGAGAACCTGTAGTAGAAATTTTGAGTAGTTCGGAGAATCGGCAAATACCACCTCTGACTGGAGATTTTACATTATCCTTCCCCTGCCACACCCACCAAGCCACGCCCACAGAACCGGTAGTAAATTTTTTTGAATCCCATCACTGATCTGACTTACAACCTAGAGAAAATGCATTGGAAGGAAAGGGAGAAAATATACTGGGTTTCAACTAAATAACATTGATAGAGATATCAATGGAAATCAATCAGTATTGAATTTTTATTTTTTTCTTCTCAATCTTTTATTTAAGATGACAATTAAAAAAACTTTGATTCCCCTAATATCGCCCTCTAATAAATTTATCAACTGTAGTCATTTAGAAATCGATTTCTCAATAGAAGTATGACCAGACAAATAAGGCTTTAAAAATGTATGAGCACATTTGTCAATGCATTTGGGTTACAAAATTTGATACCATACCCTTCAACCCACTTTTGTTCACTGGTTCAGCATCTTGCTTTATGCAAATTCACTTCAGTGAGATTTTCAGGGAATATAGCTCTAGAGTTTCTCAACTTTTAAGATACATAGACTTCAGCGCCTATAATTACTGAGCTAGCATATATGAAGATTTAGGATTACCTACTATTTTTTTCTGGCATCTATAAGATCATGAGTCAAAGGTGAAAATGAACATGACATTTCAGAAGAGTTTGATGTTATGAGTTATGCCTTGACTTTTCACATTTTTGTACCACCGGGGTAATCAATAAAATTTCTTGAACCTATTTCAACAGTCTGATTAAAAGTAATTGAAATATATTTTAATGTCTGACAAAGAACTCACATTGATGGGTTATTGAAAGAAATACATTTATATACTGAATTGTGCATACCCAGTGTCCACTTCCTCAGTGAATATTATCTGAATGAAATGAATGCAAGGATAGGACAGAATGGAGTAATTTAATCAGGAGAGTTCTTTTTCATATGCTGTTCCTTTTATCATTATGTTTCTGATAAATATTTTGCCTTCTCAGGCTCTGGAAAACACATGTTGTCAAACTGAACACCTTATTTAGAGGTTGGGTGGGCTATAATTATGCTGGAAGTTATCAAATAAATTGCATATGTTTAAATGCAAAAAAGAAACAACGTGCCTTGTTTTGGAAGAGAACCTTGTTTTGGAAGAGAACAAATTTGCTCTTGGGAGGCAGTTATGGAGGCAAAGTACAGGAATATATATCCCAAATATGCCTCAATAACAAGAAAATTTTGTCATGATTAAACTACACTAAATTACTTTACTGCACTTCTTATATTGCTACTAAAATTTTTTTTATCTTCCACACTATAGCACAGAAGAAAAAATTAGGAAGAAAATGGAAAAGTTGCAACACTGCAACTTAGTAAAGATTTCTACACAGTTGATTTGATATTGTTCTTCCACAATAGTGAAAGACAATAAGGAGAAAAAGGGAAGAAGACTCCAGGGTCCCCTCTACTTGTGGATGCTTGAAGCTAAAATGCTTAGTTATTTTAAGACTGATTAAAGTGAACTATTTCCTTAGCCCAGAGTTTTGGTTGAAACAGATGGATATTCTAGAGCATAGAGAAAGATTCTTGATTGGTAAAAACTACCCTGTAGTAGAATGAGTACCTTATCTTGTCTTGAGAGGTTGTGACCTTCTCTTCCAGTCAGCTGGAAAAAGAGGCAACTATTTTCCATTATAGGGCTAGTAAAGCTGACTAGGGATGTGGTGGCTCAGTGGCTAAGACGCTGAGCTTGTCAGTCAGAAAGGTTGGCAGTTTGCGGTTCAAATCCCTAGCACTGCATAACAGAGTGAGCTCCCATTACTTGTCCCAGCTTCTGCCAACCTATCAGGTCGAAAGCATGTAAAAATATAAGTAGAAAAATAGGGATCACTTTGGTGGGAAGGTAACAGCGTTCCGTACACCTTTGGTGTTTAATCATGCCAACCACATGGCCATGGACATCTTCAGACAACACTGGCTCTTCGGCTTTGTAAAGGAGATTAAAACACTGCCCCCTAGAGCTGGAAAGGACTAGCACATATGTGCAAGGGGAATTTTTACCTTTAAAGCTGAGTAAGGGAGTGGAAAACCACTGGGGAGCAAAGAGGTTAAGCATTTCTTTCCTCCAAACACTTCCCCACAGCCTGAAAATCATGTCACCAAAATTTGGCTGCAAAATGTCCAAATTTTAAAAGTGTATTTGCAATCATTGAGACTTTGGTGAGGAGATTAAATGAAGAATGGAAAAATCATGCCACTAAAATTATATTTATGTGCTGGCAAACTTCAACAGTGTTATATCAAGTGGATTGAAATAAATAGGAGGCTGGAGAACTGTGTATTTGTCTACCTGACCTGAAGGAATTTGACTGAAAATTGAGAGAAAAGAAGTCCCATATATCTGAGTTATTGTCACCCCTCAGAAGTAAACTCGACAGGATATAAGCATAGATGAATTAACTCTACTCTGTTGTAAGGTTACCTTTAACAGAATCTTGCAAATCTGTATAGGCACAGATTTCCAGCTGCCACTTTTAACTGCTTGATCCATTAAGGCCTGTCTTTCCCAAGTTTCTTTCTTTGTTTTTTAAGCCATTTGGGAGGGATTTCTTCCTCTCTTGTTTGATTGTTTCTTAGGTGGCATCTCTTGCTCTCTTTCCCCAAGTCATTCCCACATTCAATTATGTTATATTCAGAAAAACTAGCTTGTGAATATAAACTGTGATTTCATTTGGATGATTCACTACAACTACATGTCTAATTAGTTATTTGCCAGTTTAATCAGTTGGGATTAATTGTGCATAGTAATATTAATTGTAAAAGACAGTGACAATAAATTAATGTGTTAAGGACACATTTGACTGAGTGGGCCACACACTAAAAAGATATTTATTAAATTTATTTTGAGACTCTTTATGTAGTCTTTTATTGCCAGATTCTGCTGAACAATTCTTCAGATGTAAATCTAGAAGTAGAGATCCAAGAACAGGAACAGAAATGGCTGTAGTTGGGAGACAAACTCCTTATACAGAAAATTTTACTTTGAAATGTTATCGGAACAAGCATGGATAACATTTTCTAACCTTTATAAAGCATTTCAAGTGTTCTGAGGACTTCATGGGCATTAGCTAGCTGTAATCCTTACAGTAATCCTGCAAAATAAATTAGAATTATTAAATATAGTGAAGGAGAAATGAAGACTGAGGAAGCTTTTGTATATTAAATAATAAAATCTATTTTTTCTTAGTATTTCATAAAGGTACCTATTTTGAGAGTTTAGTGATAAAAGCATTTACCCAAATTTCACTAATATATCGGTAAACACTGTTTAATAAGAGAAATAGCTAAATAGTTATTAAAAACATAAGTTCATTTATTGAAAGTAAGGTAGTTTGGATAAAAACTGGAAATGGATTGTTTGCCTTGAGCAGTTGGGAGCTCAGTTTTTAATATTAAAAACAAGCTCCTTTGCAGACTGCATGCTTCAGGACACCACATTTTTAAAATAATGGTCCCTCAGACAATTTATAATTTTAAGAAACCACAAAACTGTCCTCTTTCCACTTCTTGTTTCTCAGACAGAAATCTTGTCAAACCTTAACTGGTCCTATTTACAATTAGCGGTTTTCTTTAGAATGACAGCAGTTTTATTTGCCTAATTATAGAATAAAATCTCTGTTGAGTCCAGTGTCTGATTTGACTGAAACTTGATTCAAGCTTTCGATGAATTAGCGCTTATATCTACATAGTTTCTCTTGGCAATAATAAAGACATCATTTTCTATTGCTTTCTTTTGGGATACTTTTTCTTCTGTTTTCTAGTCTAGCTGACACTGTGGGTATCTCCTAATGGACTCCCATCTAGGTATTTACCAGTAAGTCTTTGTTTCAGATTTGAAGGCAAAGAGGTACTTTGGAATGCATGTTGCATCTTTCTCCAAATCCTTCAATCAAATGTTTGGTTTTTTTTTTCCAGGAACACATTGCAGCTGTACAGGAAATTGTATAGAAAAAATTCAGCTGCTTGAAGGAGCTGCAGCTGGGGGCTATGTGAGCACTCACACATGCTCTGAAGCACTTATTTTGCTTTTGAATCCAAAGTGATGCACAGATTTATAAATCAAATCTGATCTTGCTTAGGTTCTTCCAAAATAAAAAATTAGCTAGGTATTGCCTTTTGGCCTATCTAGTGCTAGCTTATATATATTTATCTTTATGTCTAAATTAATTTCTCTGAAAAAGCTATTATCAAAGAAATTCAACAGAATACTGAAGTTTGTTCTCAAATCTATGATAAAGTTGATTTTAAAGAAAGGTTATAGTTTACATCGACATTTCAAAGATTAAAAATTCAAGGAAAATTGGGGTATCTGTATTAGATTAAATTATTGTGGATTCCATGAAGCCATGTGTACACATTTCCTGATTCTTAACATTGGTTTGGATATACTATTATGCTGTGTAAAGTGATTTTGCTATCCCTTTCACTTATATGTGAACCATAGATAGATAAGCACTAAAACATAAGTTGCTTATCTACATTCATCTAAACAAATCTCTACAATGTCCCTTAATTTTCCAAAGCTAGGGCAGGGCATAAAAATCTCATTTGGTATTCTGACTTTCTTGTTTTGGGTTTCATGAGAGTTTCTTTGTATAGTGAGTTGGGCGGCATACAAATTGAATAAATAGCTAAACTTTACCAATGTCATAGTATAATGCAAAAAAACCCCCAAATGTCCTTCTGTAAAAAAGGAAAATTATCTATCTATTTATCTATCCATCATCTATCTATCATCTATTTATTTAAACATGGTTATATGGCTTCCCATCTCACAGTAGTGGCTCTCGGCAAGATACATGGTTAAAATACAATTTTAAGCAGACAGCTGCTATGCTTGGAAATAAGCCCATCCTCAAATCAAAGAGCTTATTCTTGAGTTAGTCTATAGGATGGTATTTTTCTCTGAGAAGATGTTTTCTGATCTTAGAAAAGTCTTTTGGTCTTAATGGCTCTTTTATTGCCATTTCTGACTAATAGGATTTCATCTGGACATGTATGGATACAGATAGTGGCAAGTGTAGAACTGTGCAAAAATAGTATAGAATCCACTAGGGAATCAAGAAAGAAGACCGTGATTGGAAGGAGAGAGATAATAGAAAGCCTTAGGCCAGTTGTAACTCACATCACTAGATGGGAAGTTATTCAAAAGACGGAGCAGGAAGCAGAGACAGAGTGCAAAATGAAACAAGTCTCGCTTGAGGTATTTTTGCCATTTGTTTTCTAAAACAGCATGGCTTTTCCTATGAGATCACCAACCATCCTGCTATGGAACAGAATCCCTGAGTCGACTTGGTCCAAAATGCCCTGGATATTTCATGCTGGATCAAGCACTTAATGCATTATCTAATATATAATGTAAGCATGCAAACTGTTACTGTAGCCATTTGGCATTCTGCTAAGGTTAATGCATCATAAAGGAATGTCACAATTCTGATGAATTTCCACCCGGGCAAACATTCCTTATAGCTCTTTTATTGTTGCTGTGATTTAATTCACATCTGACATATATCTTTATAGGAAGCAACTTTATATTTGCTTGCTTTTCATAACAGGCGATAAAAGATTAATAGAATGGTTAAGCAAAACACACAGCTTGTACTTGTGCTCATTATTTAAACAAGGGTGTCACAACAAAGGGATATTACTAGAGAGATTTTTCTTTCAACTGACATAATATTTAGTATGTGCCTTTATTCTGAAAACATTCTTATTTTGCAAGCCATTGAGGTTTTTCCCCCCAAAAATGTCTATTCCAATTGCAAAATTTTCTTATGTCACAGGGAAAGTTTAAAAACAAGTCAAGAGATCTGGCATGTTTGTAAAACAACTTGTTTTTCAATTGGAAGACTTATGGAACATATAAGAGAACATGCTTTCAATTTGGAGACCAAAACTGACTCTACATTATTTTCCCAGTCTCTACAAATCAGAAACTTCAAAATCAGGAAAGTATTTCAGATTTGACATAGGATTCTTGTGGCAGTTGTATATTTTTTCACATCTCTCTCTTTTTTTAATCTCCCTCAAATGCCCACACAAACACAGAGCTATAGATCCAACCTTTCTTAAAGGCCAGGATGATCAGAATGCCCCAGGAGAAATAACTAAATAGCAATCTCTTGCAATTACTGCTGCCATGAGGGAAAGACAGAGCAAGGCAGAGTTAATATAATGAGAACAACCAAGTTTCTGCTTATCTTCAAGAAAAGAAGCAAGAGACATAGCTGATGGGATCCAGAGTGTAGGAAATACACTCTATATTTGACTTCATTTTCAGTAGAGTTCTTGTCAGCCTCTGATGCTTAACATTCTTGATCTAGAAACAGGAAAAATATAGCATCATAAGTGTTAAGTTTGCATGAAGAGTCAGACGCGAGGAATTCCAGCAAAAGACTTTATTAATGACAACAGCTCGAATGGACCCGTCCGGTAAGGCTACGGCTGTTCTATAGCCGCAGCCGTGCTGCTAGCCAATGGGAGTGCAGGGTTTCTTCCCGCACTATTTAAACCAATACCATTTGACATTTTACAAGACCAATTCAAATAAACCAATAACATTTAAACCTACATACATAACACCCCTCCCCACTAGGTTCAGTCCATACCAAACCCCAACCTATCTAATGTATTCCCTTAAATAGGTGGGGCTCTTACGCACGTTGAGACCTTCGTGGTTCAGAATCTTTATTGTTCTCACCCAGTGAGAGGGAAATGTGTCTGCTGACATTTCCCTGTTAGGACTTCCTGTGAAAGAAGACCCTGTTAGACTGTTAGAATCTGGTCTCTCCTCCCAACCCATCTCCATTCCAATGTCAACACCCAAATCTGGTAGTGATGTACAATCTTCCACTTCTAAGGATGGATCTAGGCATTGTGACAGGGTTCGGATGGTTCCTGTCGTAATGACTCTACTTCTAAGGATGGATCTTGGCATTGTGACAGGGTTCGGATGGTTCCTGCCGAATGGCTCGTTACACAAGGGTTGATTCCTGTTTGCTGATATTCCTCCTGTTCCTCCCCTTCCCCTAGAAGAGACATCAGGTGAGGGACCTAGAGAGAGACAGGGCGATGTTCCTGAGTGAACCGGGATCTAAGTTGGTCAATGTGCCTGCTCCAGAGGAGGCCATCCTCTGTTTGAACCCTGTAAGAAAGAGGGCCAGTGATGTGAGTTATTTCAGCAGGAACCACAAAGGTTCACCTGTAAGGTTCCTAGCATAGACAGAATCTCCCACACTGAAAGAACGAACTTTGGAAGTGGAATCCAGTGGTGTATTGGGTGCATAAGTGGGATGAAGTCGGTCAAGGGAAGACCTAAGTTTCCTGCCCATTAACAACTCTGCTGGGGACAAGTTAGTTGATGGGCTAGGAGTGATGTGCTGAACACTAAGAAGCTTTTCAAGCTTCTCAGAGATGTCCCCAGGACCCAGCTGCTGAAGCTTTTTTTGGTAAAGCGTACCATGCGTTCAGCCCGCCGTGGCCGAAGGGTGCCCAGGGCTGTAAGGGCATGTCTGATGCCCTGTTGAGCTAGAAAGGATTCAAAATGTTAGACGTGAATTGAGGCCATTGTCAGAGACAAGGACATCTGGTAACCCATGGGTTACAAAGAGTTTTGAGCTGCTTGATAACAGCCTCAGTAGTAGTAGAAGTCATGAGAATAACCTCTAGCCATTTGGAGTATGCATCAACAATTACTAGAAACGTGTGCCCTCTTGTAGGACCTGCAAAATCAATGTGGATTCTAGACCATGGGCCCCTAGGACATTCCCATTCCTGTGTGGGGGCGTGAGGTGGGCAGGCCTGACTACCTGGCAATTGGGACAAGATGCAACCCAGTTTTCAACCATTTTGTCAATACCTGGCCACCATACATAACTCCTGGCCAAACCTTTCATCCTTACAATCCCAGGATGACCCTCATGTAACATTTCCAAAACCTCCCTTTGCAGTTTTGCAGGAATAACCACCCTGTTACCCCACAAAATACATCCTCTTAATACAGATAATTCAGTTTGCCTGGATTTGAAAGGTTGAGCAAAGTGAGGTAGATCTTGAAGAGGCCAACCTTTCTTAATCCAGCCCATAACAGGTGCCAACACAGCATCTTTGGCAGATTCTCTGGCAATCTCAGCAGCATGGACTGGAAGCTTAGCAACGGTCTCCAGGAAAAGGTGTGAGTCTCAAGTTCACAGTCTTCCTTGTGGCAAGGTAGTGGGCAACGACTCAGTGCATCAGCATGTCCAATGTCCTTGCCAGGCCTGTGAATCAGTTTGTAGGAGTAGGCTGCAAGAAATTCAGTCCACCTCAGCATTCTTGGTGACAGGATAATAGGTGTAGGTTTGTCTCCTGCCACGATGCCAAGCAAAGGTTTGTGATCTGTAACAATGGTGAATGACCTGCCATACAGATATTCATGAAATTTCTTAACAGCTGCTACAACTGCTAAAGCCTCCTTGTCCAATTGGCTGTAGTTCCTCTCTGCTTTGGACAGCGCAGAGTAGAATGCAATTGGGGCTTCCCGCCATTGGGAAGCCTGTGGCTCAAAACCCTCCCACTCCAAAAGGGGATGCATCACAAGTCAGAACAACAGGTAAATTCTCAGAGAATTGAATCAACACAGCATCAGACGTGATTAGTCTCTAATACTGTTAAATGCTGACTGTTCCTTCCCAGATCCAAGCAGCCTTCTTATCAAGTAAACGATGTAAGGGTTCAGCAATAGATGCTTTGTGAGGTAGAAACATGTGATAAAAGTTAATAAGGCCAAGGAAGGCTTGCAGATCTGACTTGCAACGAGGTTTAGGGGCTTCCTTGATCGCTTTAACCTTGGCATCAGTGGGGTGGATGCCCTGTTTATCAATCATGTACCCCAGGAATTCAACTCTGTCTGTTTTGAGAGTGCATTTGTCTTCCTTGACTTTCAAACCTGCTTTTCTGAATCTGGTAAGGACTTCTCTGAGTCTCTTGAAGCTGAGTGTCATTTTCAGCAGAGATTAACACATCATCAAAATAAGGCACTACCCGCAGTCCTTGCAACATTCTTTCCATAAGACTTTGAAAATGCCAGGTGCCACGCTTACTCCAAATTGTAGTCTTTACATTTGAAGGCACCTCTATGAGTCACAATTGTTTGTGCCTCTGCAGTGGCATCATCAACTGTTAATTGTTGATATGCCTGAGCTAAGTCCAGTTTAGCAAATACTGTACCCCTGCCAAGGGAATGGAGCAGATGATGCACAACAGGTACAGGGCGCTTCTGCTGCAGCGCATGGTTAAGTGTCCCCTTGTAGTCACCACAGATTCTCACTGACCCATCAGCCTTGACTGGTGTGACTATGGGTGTTTCCCATCTGGAGTGGTCAGTAGGTTCCAAAACCCTTGGCGATGAGCTTATCTAATTGTGCATCAATTTTTTCTTTAAAGCAAATGGAACCCTCCTGGGCTTTAAACGAATTGGGGGCACCTTGGGGTCTAAACTGAAAGCAATAGGGGTCCCATATACTTGCCCAGTCCTTCGCTGAAGACCTCTGGAAACTCAGACTTCAAGGACTCTTCCCAGTCAGAACTGCTCACGTGATGGATGCCAGTCACCTCGATGCCAAGTGGCTTGAACCACTCAAGTCCCAGCAAACTTGGGCGATCCTTGTCCACGATGGTCAGTGGCAAACGTTTGGTGTGGCCTTTAAACTGCCGTTGAATTCCCTCGCTCCAACTACTGGAATCTTGTTCCCTTGGTAGTCTTTGAGGGTCAGTGCTTGCTTCTGGAAATGTTTTTTCTGAATTCTTGGAAAAGTCTGTGTATAGTGTCCCATGACACCATAGATAAATAAGAGCCTGAGTCCACTTCCATGTGGCACGGTCTCCCTTCAATAAACACCTTCACATGTACTTTTCTGCTATTTAAATGTGAAGACTGACCAATGGATATTGTTTGGTGAGTTTCACTCTTGCCATTTGCTTTTTGATTTCGCCCCATTTTTCCAATTAAATTGTTGGGCTTAAAATCTTCCTCAGGAAATTTCTTCCTGAATGGTGGAGTTCTGGATGATTTGCAGACTCTGGCTATATGGCCCCGTTTCTCACAACGTAGGCAAATGGAGTCAAAGAACTTGCATTCAGTGCGGGGGTGGCCCCCCCCACAGCCTCTGCAAACGAATCCTTGCCTGTTTTTCAGAGTCTTTTCTTTTCTTCTCCATTCTGAGCTTAAAAATCCCCTCTTCTTCCTCACTGCTATCCGAATCAGAGTCTATTTGTTTGCAATGAGTTGTTGAGGATTTTTCCCCATCAGAATGGCTTGAGGCCTGGCTCGAGGCCTTGTTAATCTTTTCATGGCCGCAGCTGAGGACTTGGTGGCTTCTGCTGAAACAGCCTCTTCAATAGCCTCTTTAAGCGTGATTTTTGGTTTCATTAACAGTTTGCTTTGTAAGATCTTATCTTTAAGGCCCAAAACAAACCGATCACGCATGGCCTCTTCTACGTTGGTAAAGTCACAAGCACCCCCATGTCCCTTAAGCTTGCCACGAAGTCATTAACACTCTCGCTATCCCCTTGATCCGACGGTAAATTCGTGTCTCTTAATGAGGCACGATACTTGTGGGGCGTAATGGGCTCTTAAAAGTCTTTCTAATTCGGGCCATTCTATTACCTTCAATTCTGCTGCTCCCGCCAACGCCTTCGCCATTTTGAAGACTGCCGGACCGCAGTGTGTGAGAAAGACCGCCCTCTTCCGTCTCTCGGGGATGCCGGCGAGATCGTTCCCTTCCAGGAACATGTGGAACCGGTCTGCATACGATTCCCAGTCTTCCGTCGCCGGATCGAACGGTGCTGGGGGGTGTTCAGCGCAGCCATCTCGCTCAGTTGCTTGTTCGTCGCGTCGTCTTTCTCTTCAGGGAATCCCATCCTTCGTCGCCAGTGTTAAGTTTGCATGAAGAGTCAGACGCGAGGATTCCAGCAAAGACTTTATTAATGACAACAGCTCGAATGGACCCGTCCGGGTAAGGCTACGGCTGCTTCTTATAGCCGGCAGCCGTAGCTGCTAGCCAATGGGAGTGCAGGGTTTCTTCCCGCACTATTTAAACCAATACCATTTGACATTTTACAAGACCAATTCAAATAAACCAATAACATTTAAACCTACATACATAACAATAAGAGTATCAAAACAAAACAAAATCCACAGAAATAATAAAAGAGAATAGACCCATTTTTGAACAGGAAATAATGATAAAATAAGTATGTATAGAACACTGATTCAAGTCTTAAAATGCAGGTTAAACCTTCACACCTGATAAAGATTGATCATTTACCTACATATTGATAAATACTGTTCACATGTTGAAAGTATAACCAAACATCTTCTCTCCAGGGTTTTAAGTCAGGTGTGATTAAGTCTTTCTGTTCTAGTAAAACAATTTTCTTTGCTGCAAATCAAGCATAATACATTCAAAATTATTCACATGTCAGGACAGTAGGTTGCAAATTAATTTATTTAGAATTTATTTAGGGCATTCAATTGCACTGCAGAAAACATATAATGCCAAAGAAACAGACTCAGGTACTTCTCTGCATCCTTTTCTCTCTCCCAAAATCTACATTGAAAAAGCCAAGTATAGGTAGTCCTCAATTTAATGACCATTCAAAGTTACAACAGCACTGAAAAAGTGACTGTTTTTCTCACTGATAATGTGGCAGCATCCCCATGGTTACATGATTAAAATTA
>CM019155.1:34212254-34273340 GCA_009733165.1 Naja naja
ATAACATATTTGGTACTTATTAAGTTGATGTGGCTACAAAATCATGCATGCAGGCTGGATTACTCTGAACCCAGCTATTTTGCAGGCATATCTTTATATTCTACTATTAAAACCTGTGAATTCATTGGTGATTCTAAGGCAGAGGGGACTGGTTCTAGTGTGTCCTCTATTAGGGTTGGACCCAGCTGTTTTATAAAATGAACAGGATTGTTTAATCTGTCTTCTTCCTTTGGAGATTTGTCCTTAGATTATATTGATTTAGCATATTGTAAACTGGATTCCCTATTAAATTTTGAAGTTACTGGGCAACGTAGGCAGAAGTGGTATTCAGCAGGTTCTGACCAGTTCTGGAGAACCGGTAGCAGAAATTTTGAGTAGTTCAGAGAACTGGCAAATCCCACCTCTGACTGGGCCCACCCTCATCTATTCTCTGCCTCCCGAGTCCCAGCTGATCATCTCAGTCTTCTTTTGTTGCTCTGCACAGAAGAACAGAAGAGCACAGAAGAGCTTTGGTGGCTCAGGCTGTTAAATGCCTGCTCTTAAGATCCAGCTGTCTACAATTACTGTAGGCTCGAATCCCACCAGGCTCAAGGTTGACTCAGCCTTCCATCCTCTCGGTAGGTAAATTGAGGACCCAAGATTGTTGGGGCAATTAGCTGATCTTGTAAAATGCCGCTTAGTAATAAGCAGGCATATACAATGAATGAAGGCTATTGCTGAGCGCATTGGGTTGTGCTCCAAATTGTAAGTCAGCCTTGGTCTTCTGGAGAAGGGCGGCATATAAATGTAATTAAAAAAAAAAAGAACAGAACTGGAAAGCAGGTTAGTGGTGTGGGGAGGGAAAGAGATTTTGGAGTAACCTTCCCCTGCCATGCCCACCAAGCCATGCCCACCTAGCCACGCCCACAGAACTGGTAGTAATTTTTTTTTGAATTCCACTACTGAATGTAGGGCCTATCACTGCTTCCAAGATTTCTTACATCTAGCAGCCTTAATCTGTTTGTCCTCCATGCTGAAACTGGCTTAAGAAACTGCTGTTTGTATTTAGATCCCTTCTACTGCTTTAGCAAATTCTGGCCATTTGTTTTCTCTGGTGGGCAGTTATATAACTCTTGATTGGTGGGTTCTGTTCCCTTTCCCATTTCTACCTGGAAATTTATACCAGGGAAGCAAGTACCATTTGTTTTCCTTTGTGGGGACTTTGACATTTAGTTTCCACTGATACATCTTTAGTATGAAACCACATCCTCCCCGCCACACTTGGTGTCTTCCTGTACAATTATCCAGTGGTGGATTAATGGAAAATAATCCAGCATTACAATTGGATCACTGTCAGTTGAGTTTAAGAGGAAACTGTAAGTAGAATGGCTTGTTTAAAAAAACATGAGAAGGGATGAATAGATTATAAGAAAATTAGTGGTTCAAAACAATGGAAAAAAAAACCTCTAATGGTTCATCAAATCCACTCTTACCTGCTATTGCCTTCCTTAAATTTTGGTATATTAATTACTTTTCTGTCTTCCTGCCTTACCTTTCCTGTAAGACACTATAAGAAATCCATTGACCTTCAACTTTTGCATGTTTTCCTAGTTGAGGTATCCTCCAAGTTAGTGGACTTTAACTCTTAGAATTTTCCATTAATTTCCTGGTTAATGAAAATTATGTGCATTTTTAATGAATTAATTCAATGCAAGGGCAAAACACTTCAAGAGAATGTTGACCAAAAGGCCTATCTGAAGCACCTTGAACTCTCAGTGGGAAATACTGCATTTTCACGTGAAAATGTGATGTGATTTACTTCAGTGAGTTATGAAGCATCCGAATAGAACTTGCAATAATTGGAAGAAGTTTCTCTGTAAACATAGATGTGCAGAAATCTTTTTCAATACTTGAAGCATTAGAAGAGGCTTCATGAATATGGAGTGGTGACAGAGAAGACATGTATCTGGGTCCCACAAGATGGTGCTATTTAATCAACCAAACTAGAACATCCTGTTTGCTTTTTATAGGATAGGCAGAATCAACCAAGGATAGACAGTCCAATAAATAATCAGCCTCTGAACTATTGTCCTAAGTTATTGGGACCTTGAATAGTATCTGGAAATCAAAGATAATCAGTGCTGCTTCCAAAGTAGAGATATCACATAGACATTCCAAGTTGCACCATAACTACATGTAGAGTCACATTCTGGACTGAATGTATTTTCTGAGTGATATGCATGGGCGGCTCCATGTAGAGAATATTAGAGTAATCCACAGTTGTACTACCATCACTTCATTGCTATTAATAATATAAGTACCAAAATGTGTGATTGGAGCGTACTGAAAGAACAGATCTATAGCTAATCGTGAAATGTGAGAAAACAAAAAAAATAATTTGTTGTGGAAATAAATAGAGATTTGAGCCTGTAACCCAACTCTAACCTTCCAAGTATAAAGGCTGAATATCCATGCACTGCTGCATAGCACTGTATGGGTCAGCAAATGGATTACTGTTGTCTCCCTTCTGTAGATTCATATATTCTTTGCTAGTGGTATACAGGAAATAAGAGATATAGCAAACATATTATGTTTCAGATGTTTTGCCATGCAGTTTTGGATGGGCTCCAGTTGCAGCAAAACTGAAACATGAAACATTTGAATTGTTCCAGGCTTTATATATAGAAAGCTAGATTGTGTAGGACTTAAGGCATCAGACTAAAAACTGCGGAAATTTAAGTTCTTTTCTTACCTTGGTCACTAAACCAGCTGGATAATCTTGGGCCAACCACACTCTCTCTCAGCCCTAGGAAGGAGGCACTGACAAACTACTTAGAAATCTTACTAAGAAACCTGCCTGTATAGTCACCAGAAGTCAACACTGGCTCAAAGACACAAATAAAGGCTTTATATAAAAAAGAAACTGGAGGTATCTTGTAGGATGAGTAAGGCAATACTGATATACTCGCTACATTCTACCATCTTCCTCTGCACATCCTGATCTGCCTGTTCATCATCCCAGTGATTTAAGCTGCCCTATCTCTGCTCATCTGTAGGTGTAGATGTTTTTGGTTTTAAAATATCCCTTCCCCAATTTTCACAGCACTTTCTTTTTCCTACATATCTAGCTACCAATATACTTGGCTTCAAATATAACATATACATGCCCTATATTGGCCAATTTGGCCCTCCCCTGATCTTTCTAGTGCCTCCTTTTGGTTGTTGCATGATACTGCACATATCCCTGAATTTTCCTATTCTACCCCAAACCACTTTTACTGAGAATCAAATTTCAGGCTGTATTGTCCAACACTGGTTCTTCCATGCATGGAAAGCTTGACCTATGAAATGTTTTGTACAAATCAGTTTTCTACATCGTATGATTTCTGATGTAAATCCAGAATATTCGGTCAAACTTTAGCAAAAATTCTAAAGGTTTGAAGAGATTTTGGAGGAGGTGACATTGGCTGATGAAAACTCTATGTCCCATGAGTTTAGCCCTGCTACACATTTTATGTCTGAATGTTGCTAAAACTACAATGCTGTGCAAACCAGATTGATGGAGATCCATACTTTAGATTTTCTGCCTTTAAATAGTTTGAATATTAAAAAGTAACATAAAATGCTTATAATCCATTGGCCATGAATATTCAGATTGAATCTAACTGCAGACCTGCAAAGAAGGTGCTAATTCATATCTGGTTTCTATTAAGTGAAAACAGCATGCCTGTTTTCTGATTTGGCATTCATTGTCTGCAGTTAACATTTTGACTTTTAAAGAAATCTCTTCAATTATTTTAACTTCGCTTTTTAAAGCACACACGCACACCTGTACACCTGCACACACACACACCAATGTGCTGTTAATTTGAACTGAAGTTTTAAATAGGTGCACAAAGAATTGTGTATATAATAAATAGAACTTAGTGCCATAGGGCTGGAAGGGACCTTGCAGATTTTCTAATCAATTCCCCTGCTCAAGGTAGGAGCCTTGTACCATCCTAGTCCAATGGTTGCCCAGTCTATTTTTGAACACCTCCACTGATGGAACATCCACAAGTCTGGGAGACAAACTATTGCATAGATAAATTGTTCTCACTGATATAAAAATTCTCCTTACTTCTAGGTTTGATCTCTCTTTAATATGTTTTAACACCATTATTTCTTGTCTTGCCCTATGCTGCTTTGGATATTTATTTATTTATTTATTTATTTATTTATTTATTTATTTGACTTATATGCCGCCCCCTCTCCAAAGGGACTCGGGGCGGCTAACAACTAAACACCAACAATAAATTAATTACCTAAATAGTATTAAATATTACAAGCCAAATTCCTCTAAAACCCACAGATCCTAAACCAAATTTAACCCCCCCCCCCAGAGGTCAGCACAGCCCAGCCTGTTCAAAGAGCCAGGTTTTCAGATCATGGCAGAAGGTACGAAGGTCAGGGGCCAAACGGAGTCCCAGGGGTAGTTTGTTCCATAGGGCAGGGGCCGCCACAGAATAGGCCTTTCCCTGGTGGACTGCCAAGTGACATTGAGTCACAGATGGCACCCCGAGGAGCCCCTGCCTGTGGGCCCACACAGGGCAGTTGGCTCTCGATGCCAGCAGGAGACGCTCCCGTAAATATCCCAGACCCATGCCTTGAAGGACTTTGTATGTCAGCACCAGGACCTTGAACCTCACCCGGAGGGCAACCGGTAACCAATGCAGGTCGCGCAGGAGGGATGTAACATGGGAGTACCGGGAAGCTCCCATCACAACCCATGTGGCCGCATTCTGCACCAGCTGAAGCCTCCGGATGGTGTGCAAGGGCAGTCCTAAATAGAGAGCATTGCAGTAGTCAAGTCAAGAGATAACAAGTGCATGAGTGATCATGCGCAGGGCATCTCGGTCCAGATATGGGCATAACTGGCAAACCAGCTGGACCTGGGCAAAGGCCCCCCTGGCCGCAGCTCCCACCTGCTCCTCCAACCTGAGCCGCGAGTCCAGGAGAACCCCCAGGTTCTGTGCCCTGTCCACGAGGGGCAACACCTCTCCCCGCATGATTAGTCAATTAGTTAATTAGTCAATCTCCTCTTCTTTGTGACAGGCTCTTAAGTACTAGAAGACAGTTCTATTCTGTTCTGTTCTGTTCTGTTCTGTTCTGTTCTGTTCTGCTCTGCTCTGCTCTGCACTGCTCTGCACTGCTCTATTCTACTCATACCTGCTAATCTGCTCTGGCGTATTTGGTGACCCATCAGATTATTGCTGGAAATAAAGGAGGAGGAGATTTCCAGAAGGGCAAATTCTATTGTACAAATGGAAATTCAACATTAAATAGACCACAGGGCCTTTATTACCATAATTTTATTTTAATACAGTTTATTTTATTGATGTAGACATTATTCCCAAACAGTGAAATTCAGTTGGAAGAAATTAAGCATGAAACAAAAATTTAGTTCAATAAATAAAACAAGGTTAATTTAACTGTGTAATAAAACTATCTTCAATACAAAATGTATTCCATTTAAACTATTTTAAATTAATATCTTCAATGCTGAACTGTAAATATGCTATCAATTTTGTTCTAAATCAATGATAACAACATTGATTAATAGATTTTGTGTTCTGAACCAGTTTATTTTATGGAGTACACTCTAAAACTTCAGAATGGTTGATACTTTTAAGAGTTTTGCTTAAATTTCTTTTATTACCTTTGCTTGTATATTACTGCTAATATTTATGATCCACACAATTTCTCTAGAATATATAAGAATAAGTGCTCTTGAGATTATAAATATCACAAGAATCTCCTTCACACCTGGTTGTGCTCATTCTTCAATCACTTTCAGTGATAGTGTAATGCTTATTCAGTGACTGGATTCGTACATATTCGTAAACAATGTTTTATTTAATCATAGATTATGGAGTAAATGGATTGGATTCACAGAAAGCATTAAACTGAAATGAAAAATGAAACCAAACCAAACCAAACCAAACCAGAATTATTAGAATGATAGCTAGCTAGCTAGCTAGATGATAGAAAGAAAGAAAGAATTATAAGGGAGCAAATGAGATCCAAAATGTTGAAATATTTGCCAGATTATTACTGCTGTTATTCTCACAATTCCTAAGTAAAAATTTATCTTGTGAATGGTGCTGTTATTATCTAGGAAGATAGTCATTGATACGGACTTCATAGGTTTCCAGTTTTCAGTCCAGTCCAGTTTGCATCTAGCACTGAAGCCAAAGTGAAAAGAGGTATGGGAGAATTTTGGGGGAAATGGCTCTACAAAGTAAAACTATTAGCTATAGCACAGTGGTCCCCAAACTATGGCTTGGCAGCCCAGCATGGAGGGACAGGTGAACTGGCCTTTCAAGCTGCAGGCTGGTACAAGCATGCACGCGCACGTATGCCTGCCAATTGTGTGAGTTGAGCTAAGTGTGCACATGCCAGCCAGCTGCTCATGGGGCCCATTTCCAAATTGGCCATGGCCCAGAGGTTGGGAACCCCTGCTAGAGCAGACACAAAAATATTTCAATTGTGTTGGACACAAAAACTGAAAATTTCAGAGGATTGGAGCATATGATGTAGATTTTCAAGAAGTTTCCACCAGAACGAAGCATTTCATTATCTAATTGTATATTGTATACCAGAAAGGTAATTAAAAAGGTTAAATATGAGAGGTTTGGAATATATTAAATACAAAAAATGTTCAGGAAATCAGGCCTGTGAGGCTAAGCCCAAGAACGACATAAATATTCAGCCAGAGTTTAGTTCTTATTTGTTTACATGTAGCAGACAGAATCTTGCCAGACTAATCCTTATTATCTCCAACCTCTGATTATACACTAGGAGATTCTTAGGAACAGGTATTTATAGTCTCTTCCTCTGTCTTCTAGCCATCTCTGGACTGTACTGCTTCTTGTCTCCTTCCCCTTTTTGGAATATGTTCCCTCTTTCATTTACTATAGTCCACCACTCCAGTTCTCCCTCCGTGTGCACCATCTCTCATAAGACCTTATATTTTGTAGGGATTACAAAATTGCCATTGCTGAAATTCGTACTAAAATTCTGGTTGAAATGAATGTATCCTAGATTTCCTCTGATAAAGAGTTTCAGAATACAGTTCTGTTCTGTTTTATATATTTCTTGTCACCTATGTGACATTTGGTTCTCTTCTTTATGAGTAGATTCATTTTACAGCTTGCCTATGCAATGATGCTTAAAATCTTGTCATGTGAGAATCAAAATCTGTAGCCACCTTTTTACAATATCACATTTTGTTTTGCTAACTAGAAGCACAAGCATGGTGTGCCCTTATATACAGTAGGATGAGTAAAGTAGCATATAGAAAGGGTCTTTTTTATTGCCTCCAAAGCCTTCTTTGGCAATAGTAAATGAACATTGGCTTGGTTTCTTGAAATTTGAGAATCAGAATTAGAATTCTTTATTGGCCAAGTGTGATTAGACACACAAGGAATTTGTCTTGGTGCAAATGCTCTCAGTATACATAAAAGAAAAGATACATTCGTCAAGAGTTGAGGTGGAAAATGCATACAATAGATAATGCATGGTATAAAATATTTTAACAGGTAATACAAGGTTAAAATATTTATTTGAGAGAAAAGGAAATAAAATGATTAATCTGAATCACCCTACCCCAAATAGTCTCATTTATATTTCATCATCAGTTGAGCCACTGTAGTTTTGGTCTCTCAAATATTACACACAACAACAAAAAGTTTGGCTACAACAATATTGCCTAAATCTGACTTATGATTTGGTAGAACTCTATGGGTTTTCTCCTTTTATAAAAACACACATTATATAATTATTAATTATAAACTATATTTACAACCTATTTTATTTTAAGAGCTTTAGGTGGTATGCATACTGTCAGATAAGTTAAGGTAAAACAGATAGCAATGGGCTAACACAATGATTTTACATAGCTGAGAAAGAGCATTAGCTTGTGCTACAGTTTTAAGTTGAAGTTGTGTGATTAACATAATCCCCAACTAAATTGAAGAGAAAAAAGAGAAATCTACTGCAAAGAATATTTAGCAGTGAATATGTCCATATATGATATCCTATGATTTAATTGGTTGGCAGATATATTAAAATGCATATTTTGAACAGAAAGCAAGGGTGGGGGAGGAAAAAAAGGAGAAAGGAATCTTTTTTCTGAATCTACAATAAATGGTTTTAAAAATAGAGAGCAGTTTTTTTCCCGGTTTTAAAAACATTAAACAACTGTTCACTCTATTGTTGAGCTTTTTGCTATATTTTTAGTGTTTGTTTTTTTCTTCAGAACTCTTCCAATGTCATTTCTAGTACATTCCTTATTTTTGAACAATAAATATATAATAATCTATGTGCTGGCAGAAAGAGATTAGTTTTTTTCAGAAAATCAGTTAAATTCTATTTTGAATATTGATATCATGATTTTACAACTAGCAATAAAAATGTATTGCATTGATTGACTGGGGACTTTGGATGACTGATTAGGGCTTAGGGGTTGTTTTTTTGTGTGTCTGAAAAATATAGAGAACAAGTCAGACAATTAACCTTTACTTAATTATGATAGAAACTATCATTATCAAATGCTGGTGGGGCTTTATTTCAGTTTATGATAGAAGAATAATATTTTGATATCAGCACAGACATTTTAACTCTGTCTCTTCCCTTCTCATGTATGTAAACAAATGCTCATAAAACTGATTATTAATTGCAGTACTGTACTTCTAATAATTCAATAAATAAAAGCAGAGTGCCTACTCCCAGAGTAATAATTAGTCCTCACCCTTACCCAACATGCACACATTTCTGTTAGGTTTCAAATTGGCAACCTTATCTCTGTCAAGTGTTAATTCTAATCACTGTGCTACTTCCTTGGTGTTCCTAGGAGAAGATATAGAACCTATTATAGTTCAACTGGAAAAGATTTTTTAAAATCATTGTTGTATCTGCATATTTCTGCAATTTTATGCTTTCCCCCTGTAAATATAAATTCAACTTAACTTGCTCTGTCTATCATAGATATGTATGTATATCACACAAGTATATATGTCCAGGAAAACCTATCTACCAAAAGAAAAGCAATTGGTCTTCCTTTGATGGAACAGAAAAGTGAGAGGACTCTGCAGCAGAGAAATGGTTCAGTAGGAGGGTGCAATGGCCTTGCAATTTGAACAGAATACATTTCCAGCTGCTGTCCAAGTTTCTTAGTCTGGATTTTCTTAAACCAGTTTAGAATCAAGCCAGGATGAGTGAAGGGCAAGGAGCTTAAATAGTTAATGCATCTATACCTTGAGTATGGGATGGCAGGGTAATGAGAAAGTTCTTCCAAGATCTTTGAACTAGATTTGGCCTTATGGCCAAACTTTGTATCTCATGCAGTAGCATTTCCACCTTGGTGTTTAATGATATTAACAGCTAATGCTAAGCTGAACAGAAAACTTGACTTCCAGTGTCAATTCTTTTCTTCCCCTCCCAAATCAGGTTGACAAAGGCATTCTCAATTCTAAATTCCCCTTTGAAGTGAGTAACAATGCTTTCTCTAGCACTGCCAGCAAATGGGAAGCTGTCATTCCTTTGTCCACTTTATCTCACCATGGAGAGAGTGGCTTATAATAGACCATCTTCAAGAGATTCACTGAAACCTCTTTAGAAGACAGCTAATATTTGTCTCCCTTAAACAGGAGGAGAGGGTTAGATTCTGCTCTATCAGAAAAGAAAGATTATAATATAACCAAGGGATTTCTAATGTGGTCCTGGCTAGAGATTACAAATTACATCAGTCAAGAGGAGAAGGATAAGTAGTGAAATGTACCATTCTAGTGAGTTTTCAATGAGGTCAGAAAGGTTGAGGCAGCTTGTTGAGAAATCAGTCTTAGCAAGTTAAATCAATGTATTGTTGGGAAGAAGAGTGGAAGGGGAGAGAAATGTAAATCCAAACATACTTGTAATACTTATGAAGTAGATACTGGAATAAAAGCCATCTGGTTCTGATTAGATCCAGAATTAGTTACACCTGCAGTCATACTTCAAATTCAGTATGAGATGGATTGATATCCCTCCCCCCTCTATTCTTCTAGTGTTTTTGCATCAATTACAGTGTTTAAAGTTATATTTTAGAAGAAATGTGAAAAACAACAGCCATTATAAAAAAGAAAACTGACAGATATTTAACATACATATGAATATTATGTACTTATTTTGTTGTACTGCTCTGTTTATGTCAGGATCTTACATCTTGATGAATGCTGTAAGTTAACTAGTCCATTAGTTTGAGGGCTGCATCTTTAAAACATTTTTATATCTTGATTCAAAAATTACCACGGTAATAAGAGACTAATAAATGAAGATGGTAAACCATTAAGTGTATCATTTATTAAATTAACCTTTCTGCTTACCCATTTAGAAATCCAGATGTGAACGAGATGAGAATTCTGCCCATCAACTTAAATTTAGACATACTCTTACTCAGAAACACTATACTTCAGTGTACTGGTGAACATACCAGAAGAAGCTAGGTGTGATTTTCAAAGTAGAGAACAAAATATTTAGAACTTCCACTATGCTGATTACAATATTTTGGTAGCTGAAAACATGAAGCATTTGCAAGCTCTAGTTAAAAAAACAACAACCAAGGAGCACAATGAAAAAGTCAATATAAAGAAGTAAATGACACCTGGTACAATAACTAACAGAGCTGACAACAAAGCAACAGTATTGAAGTAGTAGATAGCTTCTGTTCTTTAATATAACCATCAACAGTATAAAGACACTAGTCAACACTGTTATGTATGTAGGTTTAAATGTTATTGGTTTATTTGAATTGGTCTTGTAAAATGTCAAATGGTATTGGTTTAAATAGTGCGGGAAGAAACCCTGCACTCCCATTGGCTAGCAGCTACGGCTGCCGGCTATAAGAAGCAGCCGTAGCCTTACCCGGACGGGTCCATTCGAGCTGTTGTCATTAATAAAGTCTTTGCTGGAATTCCTCGCCTGACTCTTCATGCAAACTTAACACTGGCACGAAGGTGGGATTTCCCTGAAGAGAAGACGACGACGAACAAGCAACTGAGCAAGATGGCTGCGCTGAACACCCCCAGCACCGCTCGATCCGGCGACGGAAGACTGGGAATCGATGCAGACCGGTTCCACATGTTCCTGGAAGGGAACGATCTCGCCGCATCCCCGAGACGGAAGAGGGCGGTCTTTCTCACACACCGCGGTCCGCAGTCTTCAAAATGCGCTAAGGGAGCAGCAGAATTGAAGGTAATAGAATGGCCCGAATTAGAAAGACTTTAAGAGCCCATTACGCCACAAGTATCGTGCCTCATTAAGAGACACGAATTTTACCGTCGGGATCAAGGGGATAGCGAGAGTGTTAATGACTTCGTGGCAAGCTTAAGGGACATTGGGGTGCTTGTGACTTTACCAACGTAGAAGAGGCCATGCGGATCGGTTTGTTTTGGGCCTTAAAGATAAGATCTTACAAAGCAAACTGTTAATGAAACCAAAAATCACGCTTAAAGAGGCTATTGAAGAGGCTGTTTCAGCAGAAGCCACCAAGTCCTCAGCTGCGGCCATGAAAAAGATTAACAAGGCCTCAAGCCATTCTGATGGGGAAAAATCCTCAACAACTCATTGCAAACAAATAGACTCTGATTCGGATAGCAGTGAGGAAGAAGAGGGAATTTTTAAGCTCAGAATGGAGAAGAAAAGAAAGGTTGGCCTCTTCAAGATCTACCTCACTTTGCTCAACCTTTCAAATCCAGGCAAACTGAATTATCTGTATTAAGAGGATGTATTTTGTGGGGTAACAGGGTGGTTATTCCTGCAAAACTGCAAAGGGAGGTTTTGGAAATGTTACATGAGGGTCATCCTGGGATTGTAAGGATGAAAGGTTTGGCCAGGAGTTATGTATGGTGGCCAGGTATTGACAAAATGGTTGAAAACTGGGTTGCATCTTGTCCCAATTGCCAGGTAGTCAGGTCTGCCCCACCTCACCCCCACACAGGAATGGGAATGTCCTAGGGGCCCATGGTCTAGAATCCACATTGATTTTGCAGGTCCTACAAGAGGGCACACGTTTCTAGTAATTGTTGATGCATACTCCAAATGGCTAGAGGTTATTCTCATGACTTCTACTACTACTGAGGCTGTTATCAAGCAGCTCAAAAGCTCTTTGTAACCCATGGGTTACCAGATGTCCTTGTCTCTAACAATGGCCCTCAATTCACGTCTAACATTTTTGAATCCTTTCTAGCTCAACAGGGCATCAGACATGCCCTTACAGCCCCTGGGCACCCTTCGCCAACGGCCGGCTGAACGTATGGTACGCTTTACCAAAGAAAAGCTTCAGCAGCTGGGTCCTGGGGACATCTCTGAGAAGCTTGAAAAGCTTCTTAGTGTTCAGCACATCACTCCTAGCCCATCAACTAACTTGTCCCCAGCAGAGTTGTTAATGGGCAGGAAACTTAGGTCTTCCCTTGACCGACTTCATCCCACTTATGCACCCAACACACCACTGGATTCCACTTCCAAAGTTCGTTCTTTCAGTGTGGGAGATTCTGTCTATGCTAGGAACCTTACAGGTGAACCTTTGTGGATTCCTGCTGAAATAACTCACATCACTGGCCCTCTTTCTTACAGGGTTCAAACAGAGGATGGCCTCCTCTGGAGCAGGCACATTGACCAACTTAGATCCCGGTTCACTCAGGAACATCGCCCTGTCTCTCTCTAGGTCCCTCACCTGATGTCTCTTCTAGGGGAAGGGGAGGAACAGGAGGAATATCAGCAAACAGGAATCAACCCTTGTGTAACAAGCCATTGCGGCAGGAACCATCCCGAACCCTGTCACAATGCCAAGATCCATCCTTAGAAGTAGAGTCATTACGACAGGAACCATCCCGAACCCTGTCACAATGCCTAGATCCATCCTTAGAAGTGGAAGATTGTACATCACTACCAGATTTGGGTGTTGACATTGGAATGGAGATGGGTTGGGAGGAGAGACCAGATTCTAACAGTCTAACAGGGTCTTCTTTCACAGGAAGTCCTAACAGGGAAATGTCAGCAGACACATTTCCCTCTCACTGGGTGAGAACAATAAAGATTCTGAACCACTAAGGTCTCAACGCATCGTAAGAGCCCCACCTATTTAAGGAATACATTAGATAGGTTGGGGTTTGGTATGGACTGAACCTAGTGGGAGGGTGTTATGTATGTAGGTTTAAATGTTATTGGTTTATTTGAATTGGTCTTGTAAAATGTCAAATGGTATTGGTTTAAATAGTGCGGGAAGAAACCCTGCACTCCCATTGGCTAGCAGCTACGGCTGCCGGCTATAAGAAGCAGCCGTAGCCTTACCCGGACGGGTCCATTCGAGCTGTTGTCATTAATAAAGTCTTTTGCTGGAATTCCTCGCGTCTGACTCTTCATGCAAACTTAACAAACACCATAACTAATATTTGTAAAATATTGGGCCTTGGTGGTGCAGGCTGCTAAATGCCTAGCTCTTAAGTTCCAGCTGCCTGCAATTATTGCAGGCTCAATCCCACCAGGCTCAAGGTTGACTCAGCCTTCCATCCTCTCGGGGTAGGTAAATTGAGGAGCCAAGATTGTTGGGGGCAATAAGCTGACTTTGTAAAAATGCCACTTAGTAATAAGCAGGCATATACAATGGAATGAAGGCTATTGCTGAGCACATTGGGTTGTATCCCAAAATTGTAAGTCGCCCTGAGTCTTCGGAGAAGGGCGGCATATAAATGTAATTAAAAAAAAATAGCCAGAAAGGCTATTGGAAAATAGAATAGAATAACAGACTTGGAAGGGACTTTGTAGGTCTTCTAGTCCAACTCCCTGTCTAGGCAGGAAACCCAACACTACTTCAGACAAATGGTTATGCAACATCTTCTTAAAAAGTTCCAGTGTTGGAGCATTCACAACTTCTGGAGGCAAGTTGTTCCACTGATGAATTGTTCTAACTGTCAGGAAATTTCTCCTTAGTTCTAAGTTGCTTCTCTTCTTGATTAGTTTCCATCCATTGCTTCTTGTCCTGCCTCAGGTGCTTTGGAACTTGACTCCCTCTTCTTTGTGGCAGTTCGGAGATATTGGAACACTGCTATCATGTCTCCCCAGTCCTTCTTTTCATTAAACTAGACATACCCAATTCCTGCAACCATTCTTCATATGTTTGAGCCTTCAGTCCCCTAATCATCTTTGTTGCTCCTCTCTGCACTCTTTCTAGAGTCTCAACATCTTTTTTATATCATGGCAACCTAAACTGAATGCGACAAAGTTATTAAGTTGCCATGTACTGATGCTAATGAAGTAGCCCTGTGGAAAATGACAATGGGATACATGTTGCTCTTTTATGACTAAAAAAATAAAACTGCTTTTATGATATGTGTGTGTGTGTATACCAGACTAAATTAATTAGATTATTAGTTGGCAAAAGCGAAGGTATTATTGTTGTGATCCTGAATTTGACATTCCTGATTTAAAATGGTAATAATTGTTTCAAAATTTATATTTGTAGATAGAAATCAACATCTTATGTAGATTTCTGTCCTTAATTCCCACTCATTTTGTGTGAGAAATTGTGGCAAAGAATATTTTGAGATGTATAAATGGGTTCTTTGAACTTCTATATTTCATAAAACTCCTTTGGGAAATCTGTCAAAAACAATCAGTTGCAGTTTTGTTCAGTTTTATTTTTATTTTTCATTTTGTAAATTTATTTTAGTTCTTATCTGCATTAATTTCCTGATTAGAGAAAAAGAGAAGGAGGATTCTATGTGGAAATTAATGCACGTTTCTAAATGAGATTTGCCCTTCAACACATTTTTGTCTGTGGTATTCTGGTACATATAGAAAGTCCTAAAATGGGATATTTTTGTATAACATTCTGTTGTTATTGTGTAACATAAGTTTTCCTGTATCATCTGTGGAATTGGTTTCCCAACTATCAAAACCTTATTTTAATATTTTGCCTTTGGTAAGCTGCTAAGAACCTATTCAATAAAGTGACATAGAAGTATGAAAAATAAGAAAATAAAATATTACTAGCATTCAGCACAGTAATTAGAATTGCCAACAGACATGGTTACATTAAAGGATGCTTCCCCGTCCCCCTTTCTGTGCTTCAAGTTAGTATTTGGCCAACAACTGTGGAAGCGATTTTTAATTATGAAAGTCAATTAATGTTTTCATTTCAGCTACAGCAGGTGTACAAACAGCTTAATGTCAGGTTTTTTTTAATCAACTCCATGATGCTGCATACAGAGGGAGCAGAAACTCAAAACTCGTTGAAACAAATTGACACAGGTTCTATTTATTTAGGTGAAGCTCAGTTCTTTGATATTGGACTCAATAGCAAGAACTCTCATTTTGGTTTGTTTATATATATAGGGTGGGTCTCTACATTTTAATTTAATTTCCATACTTATATTTCAACTTTACTAGCACTTGATGTAGTTTATCTAAACTAAAGCATTTTGCATCTTCCAGATTTCCTTCCTGATATTTTTCTTTAGCTATTTTTCCTCCTCAATTCATCAGGATGTTGGAAAGACGTCTGTCTGTCAGAAAAATAAGTCTTTCTAAACCAAGCCGGGCTAGATTTAGTATGGGGAAGAAAATGGCAAAAGGAAGATTAACTTAATAAATGTTCCACATTCAGCTGAAGGCTGAAAAGATAAATCCTTTTCCCCAATCCCCCAATACAACCCTGTTGTTGGTTAGTAGCTCAGAAGTATGATGACTAGTTGCTTTAAGCCCCCTCCTTCTCATCATAGACACAAAACCTGGCTACTTTTAATGTGTTAAAAAAATCCAGAAATCTTGCTCTGTATTCTTTCCATTGCATGTTCAATAATGAAGAGTGATTTCAGTTTATAACTAATTTGAAAATGGCCTGAAAAAACTTAGGAAAACTCATTGCTATGAGCACATACTGGATAAAATTCTGTATGAACAAACATGGAGTAAAATTATAGATTTTGTGCACCTCACATATCTAAGCTAATAATGGCAAATAAACCTGTGCCACACTGTTATGTGCCACAAAGCTAATATTTTAGTGACCAAATAGACAGAGTTCCTGCAGAACAAATACTTGCATGCATTATACAAATAAAACCATACAAATTGTTATAGTTGCTTTTAGAAGTAGCACTACTGCTGCAATGCAACATTATGGTGGAACTTGGCATAATTTTATATGTGGATACAAACCAAAATTATTTCTCACACAATATTAGAATTTGGTTTTTTCCCTCCCTCCATTGCTACCAGGTCTGGAAGGTGAGGGTGGAATGGGAGATTCAAGACTAATAAAAGGAAGGGGTTCTTTATAAAATACATTGTTAAATTATGGATTTGTAATATCTATTGAAATGATGACTAATTCATTTTTAATATAAATTTTATTAAAACTTTTAAGAAGATAAAAATGAACAAAAACTAATACAGAATAGAGTAGAAAAAGAGAAAGAAAAAATACAAAAGTGCAAAAAAAAGTTAAAAAGAAATAGAAATAAGAAGCTTCCAATTCCCTTTGCAGTAAATACAAGTATGATTTACAAAGTTATCTCTTATTCTATGATTACAAAAAACTCACTTTTTGCTCTTATTTGTTTATTTTTCTAATCACCAAAATTATGGCCACTAACACTGATGCTTTTGCAAATGATGGGTTCATGAATGATAAGACCAGGGTCCTCAAACTACAGCTGACAGGCCAGGTATGGCCTACCGAAGCCATTAATCCAGTTTGTGTGGGACCATGAAGCTGCTCTGCCCACATCACTCCGCATACCTGCGGGCTGCCACCCTTCAACTGAGAGCAGGCCTTACCTTCGCGCACTCTGTGGGCTGGAAATGGAAGATAAAGCCAACATTTTTAGGTGGCAGAATGCTTGTGGAGGCCGGGGAGGCCAAAAATGGCAGAGTGCTGCAGGAGGACTGGATTGGAGGAGGGGAGCTGCCTGCTCACCCACCTGCCAGTTGGACTAGCCTGGAAGTGGCATGTCCCCCAGTTGTGGGCTGAATGCAGGGCCTGAGGTGAAGACGAGGGTGACTGGGTGGCCATCAGGGGAGACCATTATGTTGGGCTGCTGTGAGTTGTCAAGAAAGGAAAGAAAGAGGGAGGGAGGAAGAAAGGAAAAAGAAGGAAGGGAAGAGAGAGAATGAGACAAGAGACAGAGAGAGAACAGAGAGAGACAGAGAGAGACACACACAGAGAGAGGAACAGAGAAGGAAGGAAGGAAGGAAGGAAAGAGAGAGAGAGAGACATACAGAGAAACACAGAGATAGATAGATAGATAGATAGATAGATAGATAGACTGAGACTTGTTGATTGTAAGCTCCTTGGGGCTGAGAAGAATTGCTGCAAAACTGAGTTTCCTGAAGTGGACCACTAGACTCCTAAACAACTTAAAAAAATATCACAAGCACCCCCAATGTCCCTTAAACTTGCCACGAAGTCATTAACATTCTCGCTTTCCCCTTGATCCCGACGGTAAAATTCGTGTCTCTTAATGAGGCACGATACTTGTGGGGCATAATGGGCTCTTAAAGCTTCTCCAAATCAGGCCATTCCATTACCTTCAGTTCTGCAGCTCCCGCTAATGCCTTCGCCATCTTGAGGACTGCGGACGCGTGCGTGAGAAATACCGCCTCTTCCGTCTCGGGAATGTCGGCAAGGTCGTTTCCTTCCAGGTACATCTGGAAGCGATCCGATCGATTCCCAGTCTTCCGCCCGGATCGAACGGGCTGGGGGTGTTCAGCGCAGCCATCTCGCTCTTCTTCTTGTCTTTCGCGTCATCTTCCCTTCAGGGAGATCCCATCCTCGTCGCCAGTGTTAAGTTTGCATGAAGAGTCAGACGCGAAGAGCTTCAGCAAAGAGTTTATTCAGTGACTACAGCTCGAATGGACCCCAGTTGGCTGGGCTACGGCTGCCTCTTATAGCCTGCAGCCGTAGTTGCCAGCCAATGGGAGTGCAGGGTTTCTTCCCGCACTATTTAAACCAATATCATTTGACATTTTACAAGAACAGTTCAAATAAACCAATAACATTCAAATCTACATACATAACAGACTGCTAAATTGGCCATGACCACCCAGTCACATGACCACCTAGCCACACCTACCCAGCTGGTCTGCTCCCCCAACACTCTGAGGGATTGTGAATTGCGCCCTTGTTTAAAAAGTTTGAGGACCCCTGAATAAGACCATTAGCAGTTATTCCTTTTGATGACTACAATTAGCCTCCTTGGATAGACAGAAATACTTATTGCTAAAAAAAGAAAGAAAGGCGATTCTCATGCCCTGCTTATAGTTTCTAAGAATGAGCTGCCAGATTGTGGGATAGATAGGCGGATGAAGCTAATATTCTTAGAACTTTCTTTAGACACACTGCACTAGTATTCCTGGTAATTCTGGTAATCTCATTTATTTCCATTTAGAAGTAAATCCCACTGGTTAATAAGTATTATTCACATATATGTTTAAGAGTGCAGCCCAAATATTCCATGGTGTATTGTGTTTATCACACTACCTGGGCGCCCAAGTATGTGCTGGAATCAGTGCCAGTAATAACAGCACTAAAGACTAAAACATGGGCCTAACCAAACTAACATTGGCTAACTAGTTTTAGGCTGTACTGTTAAGGATCATGAGAACAACTTCTAGTTATCTAGGGAACAAGCAACTAACTTTAGAATCAAACCCATATTTTGGGATATTGCCACATATTATCTGCCATTGTCTAAAATTATGTGAGGGAGTCGCAGCTGCTGGATCCAACATCCAGCATTAGCTGCTCCTCCTCTGTTGCCAACTCTAGAAAAAAGAAATTCATCACTATATCTAGCATAAGTAAAACTCTATAATTCTTTTTTTTTAAACTTAGAACACCTATTGTCTATTTTTTCTGGAAACATTTTGGAATCAGAATGCTGTTGCTGAATCATTCTGCTTTAAGGGCTTTAAAGTAGATCCCAAAATGTTTATAAAGATGTGTGTAAAACTTAGAGGCAACATGAAAAAGAATAGTATTGCATTAACATCTGTACTATTGTCAGCAATTTTTTGAGTAAAGCTTTACCACATAGAATAGAAGTTGTTATCCATCTCCTACATTATCATATCTGATATATTAAGCTGTTTCTTTTGTTTGCTTTCACGCTTGAACTGAAGATTCCTAATAAGACGTTGCTTTATCAGCTAAAATAATATTTTTCTTTGAGATCCTGTTTTTCTGAGTTACTTTAAAACAAATAATAGGTGAAAGTAACTAGTAGAAAAATGAAGTAGAAGATGAATATGATGAGGTGTAATAGAGATAAAACTCAAAATAAAGTTAGATAGATGTTTGGTCCTCAATCTTTTCATTTTCTGAAGCTTAAATCTCATTTCCTTGCGTAAAATTCTGAAGACAATGATATTTTAGTGTAATTCCAAACCTTCTTGCCCAATCAGAATAGGGTTGAAGAATCATATCAATATTGGATAAATTGGGGCATGTACAAAATTTATATTTATAATTTTGATACAGAATAATGACTAAAATTTTGTCAGAACTCTTACCCTGGCAAAATATGAGAATTACAATAACAAATGCAAATTCTGAAGAGCATTTATGCTTTAATTTGCCACTTGTATTACTTAAGGCTCCTACAATCCCAATTTCTATACCCTTTTCTTTTGTAATGTAACATCTTCTTGTTTTTATCTATTTTTAGTAGTGACATCTGCCTCCGACTTTCATTCCTTTGAAAATGAGATTTGTGATGCCTAGACCTGATGGAAGTATGCATGTTAATTCACTTGTGATCCTACCACTAAAGTGAAAAACAAAAGCAATGAATTAGTTTTAAAAAGATGAAAAAAGAAAATCATGACTTTATTGGTAGAACAATAATAAAAAAAATGGATCAGCGGCTTAGTTTTGGCTTAGGTCTTTTCAGAATTCAGCCTTATTCTCCAAAGATATAGTCTAGGGGTGCTCTCAAATGAATTGAGGTGTTTATCTAACTCAGTGTCGCCAACCAGTGGGCTGGGGACCACTGGTGGTCTGCAAGAAAATTTTGGTGGTCCGCAGAGAAATGTCACCCCCAAAGCAATTAATCCAGGCTGCCCACATGGCCCTTGGGAATACAAGGCTTGTGTCACTTGCATTGCAAACAACATGAGATAGTGATGGGAGGGGGGAACGGGTGGAGGGAGGGAACTTGCCGCACCTGCCCATGCACTGGGCCTGGCTACCAGGCTGCTTCTTTCCGCTTCTTTCTTCTTCTGTTTTTGGATGCATGCAAGGAAAGCAGCAAAAGTCTTTCTTTCTCTTGCCAGAAATGAGTCTTTGGGACCCTGCAAGGCATCCTGCTCCAAGAGGCTGCGCTAGCCTGACAAGTCTCACAAAGACTCATTTCTGGTGGAGTTTTGGGGAGAGAAAGAAAGACTGCTGCTGCTTCTGCTACTTTCCTTGCATGAAGCCAAAAGTCTTCTCTCTCTTTCTCTCCCCCTGAGAACGGAACTGGAGACAGTATCCTGCCATCCCAAATAAAGAATGATTGATCGGTAGGAAAACAGGGTGGGAAATTTTCCTGCAGACTTTTTTTGGGATTTTCCCAGGATCTCTGGTCTGCAGGATATAAAATTATGAGTTTGGTGGTCTCTGAGGTCCAAAAGGTTGGCGGCCTCTGATCTAACTAACCTAATAAAAAAGGCACCTTCTGGCCACTGGCCCAAAGTAGGTCATGACCCACAACCTACAGACCATCTGTTCTTCATGCACAGTGATGCCTAATTTGCATCAGTTTTAATTTATTTATTTATTTTATTTATTAATTCGACTTGTATGCCACCCCTTCTCCAAAAGGACTCGGGGCAGCTCACAGATAAAAGACAATACAATAAGTTAAGTTAACTAAAATAGAATTAAATTGCAGCAAGCCGAATTAAACTAAAAATCCCATAATACATAAAAAACCCTTTCCCCGAGGAGTCAGCACAGCCCAGCCTGTTCAAACAGCCAGGTTTTAAGGTCATGACGGAAGGTGCGGAGATCAGGGGCCAGGCGGAGCCCCAGAGGTAGTTGGTTCCAGAGAGCGGGAGCTGCTACAGAGTAGGCCCTTCCCTGGGATACCGCCAGCCGACACTGAGTCGCAGATGGCACCCCGAGAAGTCCCTGCCTGTGTGTTTGTACAGGGTAGTTGGTATTCGATGCCGGCAGTAGACGCTCCCGTAAATAACCCAGACCCATGTCTCGTAGGACTTTGAATGTTAATACTAAGACCTTGAATCTCATCCGGAGGGCAATCGGTAGCCAATGCAGGTCGCGCAGGAGCGGTATAACATGGGAGTACCGGGAAGCTCCCATCACAACCCGTGCAGCTGCATTCTGCACCAGCTGAAGCCTCCGGATGGTATGCAAGGGCAGTCCTAAATAGAGAGCATTGCAGAAGTCGAGCCAGGAGGTAACAAGTGCCTAAGTGACAGCACGCAGGGCATCTCAGTCCAGATAAGGGCACAGCTGGCAAACCAGCCGAACCTGGACAAATGCCCCCCTGGCCACAGCCCTCACCTGCTCCTCCATCCTGAGCCATGAATCCAGGAGGACACCCAAGTTCCGTACCCTGTCCACGGGGGGCAACACTTCTCCTCCCATGACCAAAGATGGAATCTCCTGACTGGACTGAGATGTCAGTATGCGCAGCCACTCTGTCTTGGCCAGATTGAGCCAAAGCATGTTCCTGTCCATCCAGATCCGTACTGCATCCAGACAATGGGATATCACGGAGAGGGCATCACTGATGTGGCCTGGGGTGGAGATGTACAACTGCGTATCATCAGTGTACTGATGATACTTCACCCCAAAGCCACGGATGATCTCGCCCAGCAGCTTCATATAGATGTTGAACAGAAGGGGTGAGATAACCGACCCCTGAGGGACCCCACAAGTGAGAGCCCTCGGTGCTGACCTCTGCCCCCCCTGCCAACACCAATTGCGAGCATCCCGAGAGGAAGGAAGAGAACCACTGTAATACAGTGCTTCCCACTCCCAACCCCCCGAGACACCGCAACAGGATACCATGGTCGATGGTATCGAAAGCCGCTGAGAGATCTAATAGGACCAGGACAGAGGAAAAACCCCTGTCCTGAGCCCTCAGGAGATCATCCACCAGTGCGACCAATGCGGTTTCCATGCTATACCCGGGCCGGAAGCCCGATTAGTATGGATCTAGGTAGACTGCTTCCTCCAGGAAAAGCGGAAACTGCTGAGCCACCACACTCTCAACAGCCTTCGCTAAAAAGCGAAGGTTGGAGACTGGACGGAAGTTGTTCAATTCGGCTGGTCCAGGGCAGGCTTCTTCAGGAGGGGCCGCACCACCGCCTCTTTCAGGGCGGCAGGGAAGGCACCCTCCCTTAATGAAGCATTGACCACTGCCTGGAGCCAGCCACTCATGACCTCCCTGGAGGCATAAACCAACCAGGAAGGGCACGGGTCCAACAAACATGTGGTGGAACTCAGTCGTCGCATGATCCTGTCCACTTCATCCTCAGAAACAGGATCGAACTCAGTCCAGATTACATTGGCCAGACCATCTGCACCCCCAGGGTCAGGCCCCTGCACATTAGAGTTCAGCCCTTCCCGGATCCGAGCGATCTTATCCTGCAGGTATAGTCCAAATTCCTCAGCTCTGCCCTGCAAGGGATCCACCACAGCCCCCAGATGTAATAGGGAGTGGGTGACCCCGAACAGGGCGGCTGGGCGGTTACCTGCAGATGCTATGAGAGCAGAGAAGTAAGCCCCCCTCACCGCTCTCACAGCTACCAGGTAAGTCCTAATATGGGCTCTTAGATAGGTTCGGTCGGAACCGGAGCGGGTCGACCTCCATCTGCTCTCTGAGGCCCTTCTCCGACGCTTCATCTCCCGGAGCTCCCCGGTATACCAGGGAGCCATCCGGGATCTGCGCTGGGTAAGGGGATGCATGGGGACAACTCTGTCGAGGGCCCCCGCCGCCATCTGTTGCCAGGCTGCCATCAGGGCCTCAGCAGAGCTGTGGGCCAAGGATGTAGGAAAACACCCCAGTTCTGCCTGGAACCTTTCTGGGTCCATTAGGTGTCTGGGGAGGAACCATCTAAGTGGCTCCTCATCCCAGTGGTGTGGGGTAGCTTGATGGAAGGCCAGCCGTAGGAGATAATGATCTGACCATGGAACAGGATGGACAGAAAAATCGCCATCCCCCAGACCATTCCGCCACTGCTCAGAGATAAAAACCAGGTTGAGCGTGTTGCCCCCCTCATGAGTCGGGCCATCAATCACCTGAGTCAGGCCCATGGCTGCCATGGAGGCCATGAATTCCTTGGCCAAACCCGATGACCCCCCAAGGGAAGGCAAGTTGAAGTCACCCAGAACCATAAGCTCAGGGAACTCCAACGCCACCCCCGAGACGGCATCGAGAAGCCCAGGCAGGGCAGATGCCACATAGCTGGGGGAAAGGTAGGTAAGCAACAAGCCCACCCAACTCCCCGGCTCGCTCCTCAGGAGGAGGGCCTCACACCCACCTATCTATGGAACAGGGACCTCCCTTGGAATCAGGGCTTCCCGAATAACCACAGCCACCCCCCCCTCCCCTGGGCTCGTGATCAGTGCAACACCCGAAAACCTGGGGGGCATAACTTGACCAGGGGGACTCCAACCTCTGGGCCCACCCAGGTCTCGGTGATGGAAGCCAGGTCCGCGGCCTCCTCCTCAATTACCTCATGGAGGAGGATTGCCTTTTTAGCCAGTCTGAGTTGAACTATTGTCAACTATTGTCAACTATTGTCATGGGGAGGAACAGGCTTCAACTCAACCCAGCCAAGACCGCATGGCTGTACGTACTGGCATCTCGGATTGTCCAAGATGTTCCTTCTCTGGTTAGGGGGGGAGAGGTGTTACCCCCCATTGAAAGGGTGCGCAACTTAGGCGTCCTCCTGGATGCACGGCTCGGTTTGGAAGATCATGTAGGAGCCGTGGCCAGGGGGGCATTTGCCCAGGTTTACCTGGTGCACCAGTTGCACCCCTATCTGGACTGAGATGCCTTATGTACGGTTACTCATGCACTCGTTACCTCCCGTATGGACTACTGCAACGCTCTCTACATGGGGCTGCCCTTGAGGACCACTCAGAGGCTTCAACTGGTACAGAATGCAGCCACACGGGTTGTGATGGGAGGATCCCGATACTCCCATATTACACCCCTCCTGTGTGAGCTGCATTGGTTGCTGGTTGCCCTCCGGCTGAGATTCAAGGTGGTGGTAATCACCTATAAAGCCTTACATGGCTTAGGGCTGGGGTATTTGCGGGAGCACCTACTTCCAGCAACAACTGCCCATCGCCCATGTGCTCCCACAGACAGGGCCTCCTCAGGGTGCTGTCGGCCAGACAGTGTCGACTGGTGACCCCCAGGGGGAGAGCCTTCTCTGTGGGTGCACCCGCCCTTTGGAATTAGCTGCCTTTGGAGCTTCGGATGGCTCCTGACCTTCGATCCTTCTGTCGTGACCTGAAAACATGGCTTTTTCAGCTGGCCGATCTGGACTGATGGGGGGAGGTTCTTATTGGTGTTTGTAAGTTTTAATTAGGTTATTGGGATGTTCATTTAATACTTTTTAAAATTTTGTATTGTATGTTTTTATTGTTGTGAGCCATCCTGAGTCCTTCGGGAGATAGGGCGGCATAAAAATCCCAATAATAAATAATCTTCCAATTGTGATTATTTAATAATTACAATCCAGTTAAGCAACTGGTAATTCCCCACATTGCTTAACTCAATACAATATGGAAATAGTGAAACACAATTTCAGATTAGGTTCAATCAGCTAAAAGAAAATTTCCACTTGGCACACTATCAGTGTGTATCCATGCTACATTAATAGGGCTGAAGGAAGAGTACATATAAAAGTATTGGATACATCCACTCTTCTCAATAGATGCAAAGTCTGTGCTGGCATTGGGGTAAACTCCAAAAAATTCAATATAGAACCCAGTTTTAATTACTCAACACGCATTCACATATACCTCTATTTTCTGAGTGTATTGGAAGCTAACTTGTATGTGATCAACAAGCTTCATGAAGAAACTAAGACACCCATGAGTGGATAGTAGGAACAGGGTTCTATACTTCATAGTTTCTAGTATTCTGATTCATCAGCACCAGTCATATTTTCCTTTTTTTTGAATCTCTGGAGAATATAACAAATATATCAAGTGGCAACCTGTCCCCCAAAAAAGTTTCTTGAAAGCACCATATAATTTTATGTGGATGAAATTTTCTTAAAAAAATAATTAAAGAGAAAGTAGATCTGAAAAAAGGAGAAATTGGCAACAGAATATAGTTAGACCTTACACATCAGGTCTGATTTCCCATTGATCACATTATATTGTTTCCATATTGTCATTGTTGGACTATTCAATTTGGAGGCATCAAAAAACTTGTTCTGTTCTAGATGATTTTATCCCTCAATTGACTTGAATAGATCTAATATACAGACATTTATTACTATATCTATTTATTGATCTATGGTCTGACTTGCCAGGATGTGTGGGTCTAAATTTGGAAATAATTAAATTAACACTCCTAGGATCTTCAGTGTAACACCTCCATCTAATGCAGAGGTCTGCAAATTTTTGGACTTCAGGGACCACCAAATTCATAATTTTAAATCCCATGGACCACTAATTTGAATCCAGTATGCTGCTTGCTAAAGTGCCTGGACTCCCACTGACGAGATGGGGTCCTTCAGGCACTTAGCTTGGCTGCCTGTTTCTGCAACCTTAAATACTCAAAGAGTCATTTGGACCCGTTACCCACAGAAAACAAAACACCGGGATCTCTCATCTCTCTCTCTCTCTCTCTCTCCTCCCTCCCTCTTTCCCTCTCTCTCCCTCCCTCCCTCCCTCTCTGTGTCTTCTCTCTCTCTTTCTTCCCCCCTCTCTCTTCCCCGGAGGTGGGGGAAAGAAAGGAACCTCTGAACTGGTGCTGGGTAGTGGGAATCTGATATCTGGAGGCTGACGAGCCACATGCTGAAGACCAGATGGCTGGCAGGGAGGTGGGGCAATCCTGCAGTCTCCCTAGCAAACCCGTGTCATGGCTGCTGCCTCCTGCCTCCATGCATCGAGGAGGCCGAGCAGCAGCAGGAAGAGCGTGGACCTGCTGAGCTGCAGGAAGCGGCTGCCAGTGATGCCCTCAGGGGAAGAGGTTGCAAGGGGAGGCTTGACCCCTCCCCTCAGGAGCCGCAAAGCGCTCACTGCCCCTCTGGCACCCGCCAAGCCTTCTTCTTCCTGTGTGAATGCTTCTGGCAAGGAGGAAGAGAAGCATGGTGGGAGGAGGCTTGGCAGCTGCCAGAGAGGTGGCAAGTACTTTGCGGTTCCTGAGGGGAGGGGCATGGGAGATTGCGCCCTTCCCTCGCAGGCCAGGGAACACCCAGGAAGGGTTCTGATGCTACAATCTTCCCCGTGCTATCCTCCCTCCCCATGTGCATCAGTCCGTCCTCTGCCAGTATCACTCCTGTTGCAGACACAGGTGCACTGCAGACCACCAAAATTTTCTCACAGACCACCAGTGGTCCATGGATCACTGGTTGGTGACCTCTGATCTAATGGGTTCAGGAATTGCTTCCTTGTATACCACCATATTACCATCCTTACTTGAGATACTGCAAAGCATAGACTAATTTCTAAATTATTGTTTTAAAAGAAGACAAAAGAAGATATATTCTTCATTTGGAAAAGTACCTACTTACAAATTTATTTTCTGGGAAAATAATGGCTATTTTGAAAACAGTCTTTACTATAGGCATCTCTTGCTTCTTACAGCAGCTAGTTTAGCAACTGCATTTTCTGCTGGATTTGCAGCAATTAATCACTTTCTCAAATCTATCTCGAGAAGCGTCTTTTTTTATTGAAGCGAACTATTATGGTGAGTTACAGTGTGATCCTCTATTTAATTGTCATGGTGAACCAATGACAAAAATATGACATTATAATGAAAGCCCTATCCTTTTCTGCTTCTGTCCCAACATGGGCACAAGAAAGTCAACTGGGTTGTGTTGTGAATTACAACTCACGTTTCATCAAAATGCAACACAGTCCTAGGCTGCATAAACAGAGTGATAGAATCCCACTTTATAATGCCTTGGTAATGCCACACTTGGAATACTACATTCAGTTTTGGTTGCCACGATGTAAAAAAGATGTTGAGACTCTAGAAAGAGTGCAGAGAAGAGCAACAAAGATGATTAGGGGACTGGAGGCTAAAACATATGAAGAACAGTTGCAGGAACTGGGTATGTCTAGTTTAATGAAAAGAAGGATAGGGGAGACATGATAGCAGTGTTCCAATATCTCCGAACTGCCACAAAGAGGGAGTCAAGCTCCAAAGCACCTGAGGGCAGGACAAGAAGCAATAGATGGAAACTAATCAAGGAGAGAAGCAACTTAGAATTAAGGAGAAATTTCCTGACAGTTAGAACAATTCAACAGTGGAATAACTGGCCTCCAGAAGTTGTGAATGCTCCAACACTGGAAGTTTTTAAGAAGAGATTGGACAACCATTTGTCTGAAATGACATAGGATTTCCTGCCTGAGCAGGGGGTTGGACTAGAAGACCTCCAAGGTCCCTTCCAACTCTGTTATTCTATTCTATTCAATTCCATACCTCCAAATCTCCTGTTAGTTTCCTAACACCCTTACACTTGGTAACTTTGTATGGTAAAGTTTATTGCAAGGATAATGGAAGCAGCAGCAGATGTGAAACCTGATTAATTTAAAAATGTAACCACTTCTGAGGTACCGATTTTTGGTATGGGAATAGTGACGTTCAAGAGAAGGCTTCTTCAACATGAGTGTTATTCTTATATGTGAATGTCATAACTAAGAATTTCCAGGTTTGGAAAAGCTGTCCAAGGGGTCCTATTTTTGAAATGAAAATTATCAGAAGGCAAGCAATCAATTGACACATTTATATTAGAATAGCTATTAAAAGTCCTTTCCCCCCAGATTAAAAAAGTTATTTATAGTGTATGTTTGTGAGGGCACTTTTGTTTAATTATGATTTATGAAACAAATGACAATTGGTTGAATGAAAAAAAGCATGTGTAAACATGTTTATAAACCACAGAAATTCAACTAAGCCAAAACCAAACCATTTTGGCTTTGCATACTGTACAAACCATATGGCTCTTTCAGTTTCGCATACTGCTTGTTAATACACTTGTTAATGTTTGCCAATGAAAAACAATTTGGTTCTGCATGTATTTTATAGCTCCTCATTCTGAAAGTGTTGAAAGCATTTTACATATATAAGTCTTTTTATTTCAACTCTGGCTCAACCTTTAACCCATAAACTTGTGCCCTTCTCAAGTTTGATCTCCCACTGGGTTTTCACTTGAGATGCATACTAGTGCCGAGAATTTTGTGTCCCTTTAAAGCAATAAGTGACTCCTCAGGATTAAGAGAATGACCTGTGTTTACTGTATAAGCCCTCTTCTCCCATTCTCAAAAGTGACAGGAACCTATTTACAATTGATTTACAGCAGTGCGCCATCTGTGAACTGAGCCAATTCATCTTGCCAGAATAAAAATATTCAGAAGCTGACAATGAATGAATATCCGCGGCAAGCTTTTTATTCCCAGGGACTGTTGGAAAGCAAATGATCAGTACAAAAGTACCAGAAAAATCATGGAAACAAGCAAAAGAAACTAATTGAAATGATTTACCACTTTTTTCAAGGTTTCCACATACCAACTACTGTTATTTAACTTGATAGAAAATAAATCATTCTCTAACTTTATTTTAAGGATTAGAATTCCCATATTTATATTGTGGGACTTGCTCTTTCTTTAGTTAAGTGAAAGGCTAATAATGTTCCTTCCTAAATTATATAGTCATCTCACCTGGACTCTGCAGTCTCCCCCTCCCTTTATATTTGAATTAGATCTAAAACATGAAACTCATGAAGGAAGTATTTCTATGACACCTTCTAAGATTGTGGGCAGATAGGAAGGATGACAATTTAACAAGTCAAAACTAGCACTTTCAATTATCTAAATAGAAATACTGAATCTAAATAGAAATACTGAAACATACACAAAAGATAATTAACTTCACAAAAGATAATTAACTTCAGTTAATTTTTGGAAAATGGGAAGTCAAACTTTAGAACCTTCTGTGCCTAGATTTAAGATAACTCAAGTACCATTCTAATTTCTCTTGGTTTTGTATTGAATTGTCAGCATTTCCCTTACTTTAGATGGGGAAAGTGTTCATTATTGGTGCCTGATAGTTACCACTGCTGTAGTGCAGAGACTGAGCCTATTTTAAATCAAATCCCCAAATTTGCTACTATTACTAAGTTATAAAGCTTTAGTACTATATGGATTAGATCCCCTTTTGACATAGAGTTGTGAGCTTCTCTGGAACAGTCAGTAGCTCATTTTCTGTTAAGGCAGGAGTTGGCTACATTTCCACTTCTCTAGCAACCCATTTGCTGCTGCTGGAGGCCACTCAGATTAAGCATGTCTGAAATATTTACCCTATTTTTATTTGTAGAAAGCCAAGAGTATTGGTGAAGGATGAAAGGATGAAATGGGTATCTTTATCCTCACAGTGCTCCCTAAATACCTTGTGCCACTGTCAAGTTAGGTCTATTTTCTTCGTGTTGGGATGGGCGCTAAATGGCAAAGGCAGCCATCACTCCTGCCAGCTACATGGATAAGTCTGTGCAGTTTTCTAGGCAATATGTCAAACTTCCTAGAGTTGAGAGAGTGATACCCAGCTGGACTACAACCCACAGTCTTGTGGTTTCTAGTCTGGTACATATCTCTCAAAAGCTTTCATGGCACAAAATAGGAGCCTTAAATCTCTGGAAGATAGTCAATTTGCTTCTTACGCCCCAATCTTTAAAAAGTGCCAAAAATATCCAAAAGGTTGATCTTGCCCATTTTTGTGGCATAATACATCCTACAGTCTCTAGTTAAAGAGAAAGAACAGACCTTGAATAGCTAAGATGTTGCCACCCCTATCATAAGGAATACAATACATTTTCTCAGAACTGTGACTATCAACAAGGCATTAATAAAGCATTAATGAAAGATGAGATTAAATTAATTGGAATCCCTATAGATTGTTGTACACACATTTATTTAATCAGGAATATTTATTAACAAACATGACTATAGAATTACAGTCAAGGAAATCAAAAGAGTGACATTATTATAGCATCTTGGGGTAGTATTAATATCTTTCTTGTTGTGTCTTATATAACTATCAAAGCAGCATTTCTCAACTCCAGCAGCTTTAAGGTGTGTGGACTTCAACTGAATGGGGAAATCTGGGAGTTGAAATCCACATATCCTAAAGTTGGTGAGAGTGAGAAACACCCTCTTTAGAGGAAAACTGCAACAATCAGAAATCAAAGGCTTCCTTAATGAAAATATGAAGTAGGGAATCAGTGAGCATAGTTTCTCATTAATATAAGGCCGAGGATCTACAATCAATGACGTGAAAATGGAGTCAGTATCAAGAAGAAAATTTATTTTTATTTCTGTGACACAAGAATGGAATGCAACACAAGCACAGCAGTTGAGTCTTTGCATGATGGAATAAATAATAATATAGGCACGCTGCATATCTAATGCTGGAAGCCATACCAAAAGTGTACTTTTTCCCCCTATGGGAAGCACTTACCATAATTGTTTGTGTGCTCATCACTTTATATGATCACTGAAATATATGTGGATTTAAAAAACACAGAAGTTATACTGCTGGGGTTACAAGTCTGCCAAATCTATGAGGCCAGAAGAGGAGGGAGGAGGGAAGTAGCATATGATTGTGGTTTGCTATGTCTGGTGATTGTGATAATGATTTACATTTGTGCTTGTCACACACACAGCAGTTTTCAAGATTTCGCTTCCTGGAATAAATAAGAAACAGCTGCATTTTCTGTTTTTGTATGGTAACTGTTGGAAGATATTGATTTTCTAAATAACAGCAGTTTGATGTCTTTTATCCCTTTTATTCATTTAAAACCATACCAGCTGTCATTTATTAACATCTGCCCACCCACCAAGCTCTGGTAATCTTGACCTCAGTCTTTAGACTATTTTTTTAAGTCCAGTAGTTAAACAGTTTCAAATATTTTATTTCAAAACTATTGTATCCTTCAGTTTAAATATATGATAACTGGTTTAAACAACACTACTTCAATTTGCAACTTGTCAGTAAGTCAGAATTCTTATATTTTTAATGAGTGCTATTATTCCTAACTGAAAATTACAGATATGGTATGCAAACTTTCTTGAAGTTTGGCCTAAATCTTGTTTCTCTAGGGTAAAAACATGCATCCACATCTTATCCATACCCTTTAGCCAAAGTGAACAAAAAGAAGGACATCTCTAACATTAGAGATAACGTTGAACATATTATATTGTGCTGAAACTGGTGAAGTATCCTCAGCTCTAGGATGAGTTTTTAATTTGGAGGAATCTAATGGGTACAACACAACAAAGAATGCTAATAAAATTCAGAGTCTAGTGATCATTCAATTCTTTTGTTTCCCATGATGAATTAGAAATGCAGCTGTAGAAAATATATATATTTCATTGTATATAGAGCACATGATTGGGAAGAAAATATAAATGAGCAATGTAATCCTTAAGAATAAGGCTGTAAAAATGTATGAACATATTTGTCAATGCAAATATTTGACAAGATTTTGCAAGGTTGCAAGATTTGACAATTTGCCCTGTTTTTTCTACTGGTTCAATATCTCAAGTCATGAAAACCTTTTCAGTGTGAAAAAGTTCAGAAATATAACCTCAGCATGATGTGAGGGAATTTTGAATTTTTACTTTAATTTTGAAGTCTACAATCCAAATTATATCTTTGCTACATTGTCTATTTCTCTGCTGTTTTGCATGCTGGGCGAGTCATGGCTTTTATGTTATGGTTGACTTCTGGTGACTGTCTAGACAAGTCCCTGGATTTTACTAGGAATATTTTTTGAAAGAAGTTTGCCATTGCCTCCTTCCTAGGGGAGAGATAGAGCGACTGGGCCAAATGGCTTCATGCCTCAGGCAGAACTAGAACTCACGGTTTTCTGGTTTCTAGCCTCTTCATCACTACATTAATCTGGCTGCCATACAAGTTTGAGAAGGTTCATAAAAGCTAAGCCAAAAAATAAAACAGGGTCTCATGGCTACTCATATCCTATAGTTTGGGTATAGTACAATAAGGGTAGCAATGAGGTCACAACCCTTTTTGCCTGGCTTTTATGAACCTTCCCAAACAAATATTTGTACAATTTGACTACACTTTTTACCTGTTTGAATTTAATTCAGATGATATTCTAACCAGGTTCTAACACTCTCCCTCTCCCCCCCCCTCTTTGTATCTCTCTATCTCTGTAATTTTTAAGAAGACCATACTCCAGGGAGGAGTATTTTTTTTAATGTAACGTTAAAGAAAAAGTATCTATTTCATTTTGCTATCATACAAATGATTTTGCTATCCTACAAATGATTTAATCATTTGTCATTCCATTAGTTACTTCCAGTAAAAGAATTCAAAAAACCTTTTATTGGTAGTATTGGTATGAAATAGGGCTGTGCAGAGATTTGAATTTCAAAAGGAAATTCATATGAATACACGTACAGCATGTATCAGGAGCACTTTAAACCAAATATGTCTTTTTTTAGTATCATCTGTCAATTGTGAAGAAAATCTATGAAAGCCACAGAAAAGACCAGCTTTTACACGACCACAAATGCTCCAAATCACATTTTGACTTTTGTATCCAGATCTCTGTATAGTTTTGGCATCACATCACAAACTTCTGTGAATGCAGTCAGATTTTGGCTGAAATATAGAGATAATACTAGATGGCAGCAAAAAAGCATCAAAATCCCAAATTCTTTCCAGCCATCTACTGATCACCTGGATTTTTGCTCCCTTGGTACCATAACAAATCTTTCCTTTTTCTTTAATTTATATTTATTTAGAATTTTACCCAAAGTAAAAAACAAATCTATAGAAGATGAAAGAAAAATTCAAAAAAAGCTGTTGATATTTGCAGTTTTTAAAAATCCTGCCTTTATTATTTTTACAAATAACCTAAGGCAGCAAAGATACCTAATAATATGCCTTTCTTCTCCTATTTTCCCCACAATAACAATTTTATGAGGCAAATTGGGCTGAGAGAATGATGGTCCAAATCACTGAGCCAGTTTTTATGTTTAGAGTAGAATTAGAACTCAGAGTTTCCTGGTTTCTAGTTTGGTCCCTTAATCTCTAGATAGAACCGGCTCTCAGTTCTCTGAGCAGTAACGGTTAATCATATAATTTTATTTCTATGTCCCTCCCTCTGTGTGTGTGTGTGTGTGTGTGTGTGTGTGTGAGAGAGAGAGAGAGAGAGAGAGAGAGAGAGAGAGAGAGAGAGAGAGTTTTATGGAATGAATAGGATTTAGTGCACTAGGTTTGTTTTAAAAATTAATAAATAAGAATAAGATTTGAAAAGGAATTCATGAAAAATGTATTAATCTGCTTGTTTTAAAATAATAATACCATTCTGCAAAAGAAAACTTAATATAATAAATAGCTTAGTTTAATCTGATTTTACAACTGTCTTAGGTCGCTGTGAAGTGAATGATATGAAATAGTTATTGATAGCAATAAGAAAGATGCAAGATACAACACTGACCCAAATGTAAATTTTGATTAAATAAAAACTGCAGACAAATAACATTGTCTTACATTTTCCCATCAATGACTGTAACAAAACTATTGTTAAGAAAATGGAAAAAAAGGGAAATCAAGTAAGATTTAATTAACAGAACTATTTAAAACAAGGTATGGTATTGAAAGAAGTGATATAGATGACTATAACACACACACACACACACACACACACACACATACCACAAAATGATAACTACGTATTTTAAAAATATAACTGAAAACTTTCCAAGTTTTTAGTAACTTTACATTCTTATTACATTCAAAGTTCAAAATATTTCATTATTCATTATTTTGTCATTTTTTTAGTTGCCCTACATGGGGTGTTTGTAAATTCCTCTTTTGTGAAAATAATGCAAACTTCCTTGAGTTTTGAATAGTTGTTTAAGCCCAGTTGTTTCAAATCAAATGAGTATTTTTTAAAATTTTGGATTACAATGTAAATGGACATACTGGTAATTACATGAGATCTATGTTCACTAATAGATTTAAAATGGGTCAATCAACAAGTTTGTGGATAGGGCTTCTGCCTTTTCATTCTCTATGCCTACCTAACTTCAATTTTTTGCATACTGAGCATGAAGGTTTATAAAGGGTTCATTTCTGAATCATCTATGAAATCCTTTACATAATTTAATCATGCAGAATTTTAAATATGGGGACATTTTATGTACTCTGTAGTACTTTTATATACAAGTGATAGAGCCCAATAGTCAGATACACACACACACACACATGTTGAGTATTTTCTCCCCATACTCATAATATGTGGCCATATAGTAAACCAAATGATGAGAGTTTAGATATTAAATGAAAGTATTAGATGCATTTATGGATGATAAGAATATTATATGCATTTATATAAAATCTCCAGGATTGGACCTGGCATGCCTCCAACTGTTATTAATAGGAAATAACAGTTTAAAACAATACAAATTTCTTGTGGGATATTGGAAAAGGCAGTGCTACATGTATATCAAGTAAAGGAAATCTGTGGTACAGATTTATGCTAGCCATTAATTGTATAGGTCATATTTTTTCATGCTTAATGCTAGAAATGTATCATGCATCATGAAATGCAGTACTGCAAATAAATGGCAATTAGGGTACATTAATTCAGGTCTTCATTCATTTTAAATATAATAATCATAATTTTGTAGAGATAACTGGAACTATGTGGCAACTATTTGAAGTTTCTTCATGTAATCTCCTTAACCCAGAGGACCATATATAAGTTTTCAAATCTTCCTCTAAGCAAGATTTTTCATCTATTGATAGAAAGATATAGTCAATGTGCACATTCATTTCTCTCTCATGTTCAGGAAACCATGTTCAGTGTGATAATGTACAAAACTGTCATGAGAAACTGTGCATCTCTTCATCCCAATTCTCCCTCAGACAGTTGAGTGGTAAGTATTTTTAGTCTCAGTGAAATCTACCACGAAGATAGTGTATGATAGGGGAACAGGGTATTATTGTGAAAAAGATACCAATTGCACAGAAAAATACACAAAATTAAAAAAAATGCTCATAGCTTGAATTTTGTTCCAAACCTCATTTAAGACATTACAGTTATTTCTGGATAAAGGAAGAATTGCTTTTATATCTCTATTAAGAGGCATTTTTCTCTTACTTTTTTTCAACATTTAATTTTGCATTTGATATTATTTCATATGACATACTTGACTGGATTTTCATCTTGCTTATGTTTTAAAATCTTGATAATACTCTAAATAATAGTGACAGTTTATAGATCTTTATTGGAATTTATTGGAATTTAACACTGTATTCATATGCCATGACATTTTACAGCTTTTCTTTTATGTTTCTCTCATAAAATGAATTCTATTGGTGCATGCATTTTGTAGCTAGAACAGGTCATATCCCTTTCTGTCAAAGTTCCCCTTGTTTCGTGACTGTGCATCCTTGGCTGCCTGTCCACTATGGGCATTTAGAGACAGGACTTAAATGAAGTGTGAAATGTTGTGCTTTAAATGAATTGTTCCTCTCTCTTGTGAACAAATGCAAAAAAAAAAAACCATGTAAATAGAGCATAACTTTAAACCTGGCCTGTATAAGGGGTTATCAGCTTTCTGTACTCATTTGTTGCCATACTGCTATTTTCTATGATATATTTACTTAACGCTAATGAATAGATATTAGAATTAATACTTATAATACTTTAGTGTCAGTTGATGTTGCTTCAGCTTTTTTCAGGGGCTTAAATTATCCTCCATGCTGGTTCAGGGGATTGTTTCCCACCAGCTGGATCCAGCAGAAAGCAAGATAGCACCACAGAAAAACTGAAATTGAGATATGACATGAAACACATTGAAAATGATCATAGCATAGCGATAAAAGAAGTAACAATTCAAGAGGTACAAAAAAGTATCTTGTAAAATTGGGATTACTGTATATCTTGCAACTATGAAACTTCCTTTCTAACAGTGAATGATGTTGCCTGACCAAAAATAGCAAGCGTTCAGTTGTCTGGGAATTTAATTTGGTTCCTGTGTTTAGTAAATCAACCTGATCCACATTTTTCAGACTAATGTATGATTCCAGATGCAATGATCCTGCTCAGTCTGTTATTTTTTTTAATGTTGTAGTATTAACCCCCAATATTTATTAAAATTAATACTTTAAATTCACTCCAAAAATGCATATTGGAGCACAGTATAATTTCTAGTGGACTTTTTAAAACTTCAATTGTGAAATGCAAGCTGATTAAATAACATTATTACATATTTTTTCACCAGTTTGCCAATAAAAATAGATCATAATATCCAAGGAATTCTAAGAATCGCAAAAGTGTTGGTTCCCAGACCTGTTTTGGAAGAAATATGAAATCTAATGAAGTTGCCCTTCTGTTCAAGGCATGCATATAGAAACACACACATACTGTACATGACTACTACAAAGGGCAGGAAAAAGTTTAAGCTTCTGTGCAACTCTTTCCCAGATAATAGGTGAAAGTCTAAAATGTCAGTAGAAAACATTTTGATTGCTTTCCATGCATTTAAATAGATAAACTTTTTTTCTTCTTGAAGAAGAATCCAAACAAGAGAAAACACATTTCTTCCTACATTTTTTCCTACTTACCAGTTCCATATTTACCCACGAAGCCCTTTTCCATTGCCCAGAGAAAAATTATCAATGTTTCCTTAGGATGTCCTATAGTGGCAAACATTGCTTCATCTCTAGTTATCTTTCATTAGGTTTTGTCCCCAGCTATTCTGTAATAATATCGCCAATGAAATAAAAAATGATTGTGAATAATTGTTCATAGATATACAGATTTTTATGTACTTATATATAGCCTTATTTATTTTATTTATAAACCATCTACATTATTTTTACAATAAATTTACAATTATTATTTTTACAAATAACTCGAGGCAGCAAGCGTATCCCAAGCATCTTTTACTTTCTATTTTCTCCCCATAACAACAGTTGGGCTGACAGAGGGGGGGGATGAGAGAGGGATAGGCTCAAAATTGTACAGCTGGCTTTCATGGCTAATATGGGCCTTGTACTCATAGTCTTCTGCTTTCTAGCCTAGTGGTTTAACTATTAGACCAGGCTGGCTAATTAGTCTTATATATATCCTTATACTGTGAGTGTTTCAAAATTCTTCAACTAATATAATGGTTTGTAGGATCCAGTTGTTTGTTTAACTTTAGCTTCTGGAGTCAGACACACTATTAAAACTAAAGAATTCAGAGTCCAGGAATGTATTGAATCTTGAAACTGAATGGTGCTTCTGCTCTTCATTTCACAGTATAATCTATGATATGGAGCAAATGTTTTTGCAGTTACTATTTCCCCACCTATTAAAGGAAGGTGGGGTAGACTGCTCCCAGAGGGGCAAGTATGCTTCACCCTGAGTTAGCTCTTTCTCCTATCATCTGCAGAAACCTAGAAATAGATCCAGATCTTTTCACCCTTTATATATTCTAATGAATTAGGGTGTAATGGTGTTTGTGGAATGCTGTTAGTTATATCATACTGGTTTTAAATAGCCAAGGGACCAAATTGGCTTGAACTGTCTTGTCAGCTTCATTGGATTTTGGATCTGTTAAGTTTGCATGAAGAGTCAGACGCGAGGAGTTCCAGCAAAGACTTTATTAGTGACTACAGCTCGAATAGACCCGTCCTGGCTTGGCTACGGCTGCTTCTTATAGCCTGCAGCCGTAGCTGCCAACCAATGGGAGTGCAGGGTTTCTTCCCGCACTATTTAAACCAATACCATTTGACATTTTACAAGAACAGTTCAAATAAACCAATAACATTCAAACCTACATACATAACAGGATCAGGCTGAAATAACATTCTAGGCACCATAGCAACCAGTAATCCATAACAGAGAACACTATGGTAATTTATTGACAGGCTCTCTAGACATTAATTTAATGATTTACCTCTGTGTTCATAAAGGAAGATGTGGGACAGATGCTGGAAACAGACAGAAATTTCCCCTGAGAGGAACAAGAAATACTGAGGGAAATCAGGATCATGCCAGCACAGATGATCAGGATATAGATTGTCCAAGCTCCAAGGCCAGATGGAACCCATCCTGGAATTCTGAAGTAGAAATGTAAATATAAAGGATATGTATTTACTTTTATCCTAGATGCAGAATCATCTAGGAGAAAGGAGAAAAGGGACATAGGGAACAAGGTGGGAAGATTTCTTAAAATTCCATATAAAAGAAAGAACCTTCAAAATATGGTTTACATATCTTATTTTAGTAATATAAAGGATAATAATGCTAATTTGTCTAAAAAATCCACTACTTAATTAGGAGCAGCAAAGATTTAAGAAGATGAATTCGTTTAATATTTTAATTAGGTCAAGAAAGAAATTCAGATGTGTGGAAGGACAAGCTCAAATCCTGAAAATACTGAGTATTACAAAGGGTACCATTTTAAATTTTCCTTTGTATAACTGAATTTTTCTTTTTATGAAATAGGCAGATATGGTCATTATTTTATTTTAAATAAGAAAAACCTTTGCTTTTTTATCTGTGCATCAACAATCTATTTTTCTTTGCTTCATTTCATAATTGTTTCACCTCATATGTTTATATTCTTTTATTCTGTTCCAGCCAGTGCACTTTCTTAATTTTCTTCTAGTCCACATTATTTTTCTTATATTTAAAATAATAAAAATGTGTTATTTTATATATTATATGAAATCTAGACTGATGGGTAGTACACTAAGAAATATAGCCTGTGGTATTCAGAAGAATTTTTTTTTAACATAGAGAGTACTAAATAGAAACTTTTGGTGGCTTGCTAAATAATTCAGTTGTGATGTTGATGATTAGTAGGGAATATGTATAACATACGTCATTGTAGTCCACCAGTTAAAACAACCTTCTCCAAGGTCATGTTATCTAAATCTATTGGATTCCAAAACTCTATTCAAGTTTTACAAATAGAGCATTACCTACCACTCTGAAATTATATCTGTCATGTTTAATAACTGGAGAACTGTGAGGACTAATCCCTTGAAGGAAGCCCTTGCATTACCTATACGTGTGTTAATTACAATATGCATAAGGGAGGATGTTAATAATGCAGGATCCTAGCTCATATGTAAACCAAGGTATATATAGTTGTACATCTAAAAATTTTTTCTGTATTCCTTCAATCAGCATTGAATGAATTGATTATTGAAAAATTAGATGTCATTTATAATGCCTTATTGCAATCATCATTTATTAGATTTTTTTAAAAAAATCCCTCTTTATTATTTTGTAAATAATTTAAGATGGTAAATATTCTAATACTCCTTTCTTATATTGTGAGTGGGGTTGAGAAAAAGTGACTGGTCCAAAATCATGTAGGCCAAATTGAGACTAAAACTCACATCCTTGTGGTTTTTAACATAGTGCTTTAAGCTCTATACCAAACTGACTCTCTTCAGACTGGTTTCCTATTCAATCCTAAGGTTAGGAAGCATAGCTTGGATGCAATCACTCTGAGGAAGACCAGAGGAAGAGACATGTTTTCTGTGCAAGTTTTCAATAAATGCAATAGAGATTAATTTCTGTAGAACTTTGTTCTGTACATAATAACGCAAGAACATTGTTGCAAAAAGAATATGGATTTTGCGGTAATAAGAACACTATTTGCAAAAGTTGTTCAGTTAATAGAACAGACTAGAACTGCTTATATAGTATATTTATATTATAAGTTTGAAGGTCATTCATATACACATACAAATTTCATGCAAGACTATTATTATTGCCAGAATCTTCATGGTTCAAGAATGAGCTTTGTGTGAGATTTTGGTAGACATTGCTTAGACAAAAAGCCTCTGAAGATCATTCAGTTTTTAGCTGTATTTGACGAGGAGGCACAATTGGCTTTAACCGTAATTTTAAATTCCATGAACTGACTTTTGTATATTTATCATTCTTATTTATTCATCTTTCATAGTTGTATATTTGTTACTGTTGTATCATTTATTTTATTATGTATGACTTGAGAGGGATACATAAATTTAAGCAAAGAAGTAATAAGTATTACTTATATATTTTAATAATGTAAATGGAGCTTTGCTGTGTTTATAAAGACAGGTTGTGGCAACTGAGGAGTTTATAGTCTGAATTTGAATATATCAGTAATCACATTTTTTTCTCAGAATGCAAGCCCTATCTTTTTTTGCTCCTGCTTGTTATTTCTCTAACTGTATAACTTCAAACCTTCCTTTGCTTATTCAACTTTTTAGCTCTAAATATTACTGCATTGCAGGTATACAGACTTAAATGCTGACTTAAAACTCAACACAGTACAGCCACAATATGCCTACATGTAGTTCACTGAAAGAATACATACTTTGGATGTCTATGGCAAAACAGTGACACCCAGACACTCTGAATTGATGTAAAAATGAACATGGTACCAGCAGGCAATGAGGTTGTGTGCCAATAGAAACGATTTGGATGAGCAAATTTTACTGTTTCGGAAAGGGGACTTAAAGACCAGTACTGATGTTCCACAACTTCAAAAATTCATCCCAAAATATTACTTTTTCAGGTAGCTTCAGGAACAATGAAATGTTTTCAATATATAAATAAAGGTATTGAATGAGCAGCTATCTTGAAACACTAATTAGGCTCAGAAGAATCAAAGCCAATTTGGGTCAAAATATCTGAGTCACCATTAAACTTAATATTCTTATTTTTAGGGAGAAGAGCATTGTCGTAAAGTATGCATAGTCCTTAAATATCACATGTTATAGAAGAAAGGGAGAGAAATTATAAAAATCAAGATGTTTATAAAAATTATAAAAATCAAATCTATTATAATTAGTTTGAAATATATGCTCCAAAGATATATCTGTAAACACACCTCCATTTTTAAATTCATAGATTTATTAGAGAATAAAAATTAAAAAGATTAAGATTTAGCTATTCATTCTTTATCTATATTTCTGCTTATTGATTCAAAATATTCATTTAAGATTGTTCCTGATTTTAATTGCTCATGGCTTGGCCAAGATATTTTGCTTCCTTTGACAGGGCATGAAAATGGTCCCCACCTCTAAGTCCAGGTTTTCAAAGAAAGCCAAGATATTTGATCACACTTCCCATCCATTTATTTTTCTCTCAATATTGCAATAACAAGTGAAATATCAGATCCCTATTGTGGTTGTCTCATTCTGCCTAAAACATTATTGCTTAATACCCTTTACCAAACTATTGTGCTCTAAATGGGCTTATCTCCAGCAGTCATTATCTTCAGCTTTAGCATATTTTCTTTTTGTTCACTAACTCTGACATTTTAGCCTTTCTGATTCACTTTAGCAGGTGATTGATATTTATTGTAAATATTTTTTAAATAAATCCTTTAGGATATTTATTTTGTTCAAATAGATGCTGTCAATGAATCCACCCAGATGATGAATTTTATGTGCATTCCTTTACATGTTGTCACACACCTGCCACATAATTTCTAGCAAAATCTCATTACCTTTTCTCTGATTAACAGAAAACAATTAGTTTTATTTACATTCCCACAAGAATAACAGTTTTAAAATAATCTTGACAGGATCCAAAGCCAATCAATAATAGAAATATTATACTAAGCACCTGCAAATTGTCTTGTCTTGTTAATCAACTCCACCCCTACTACCAAAAATGTAACCATTGATATTCATTTTTCAATATTTCATAATGCTAGAGAGATGATGGAATATGTATTCATATACATATACATTCTATTGTTTCAACATCAGTGTAACCAATAATACCTCCATGCCAGGAACAATATTACAGCTATAATCTAATGTTGAAAAAAAAGAAAGAATACCATTTAATATGCAGATCTTAATTTGCTGGCAGGTGGGAAGATCTTGTTTCAAATTGTGAATGGAGAAAAGCTCACATAAAGACACTGATGAGAAATTTGGAATATAAGCATACTTACTGTTTGCACAGTGAATTTGCACTTCAAAACATACTTGCTAATTCCTTGTCAAGTTTTATGGACTTCCTATGTTCATTTAGAATGCTTTGTTTTTCACAAATTTATTTTTTCTTCTGAATCTTTCTTAAACTTGTTATTCAGCTTTCCTATCAATGAGCCCTAGTGAAAAGTAGATCTTTTAAAATGTTGAAATAATGGACAAATCGTGTTTACTGTTGTTCCAGGTGGCAAGGATCAGTTTTTAAGAGATTCCTATTCTATTTCTTATTATGATTTGATACTGTGTAACCCAGTATGAGAGATCTAATCCTAAACTTATATTTATATCAACTAGATATTTCTTATTCTAATATCACATACAGTCCTAGCTAGTATTGAAATATTGAGGTTGTTATATAAATATCATTAAATTGTTTATGTTCTTAATCTGTTCTATAAGAGTTTACATGGCATGGATTTGTTTTATCTGAGTCTAATTAATATACAGTCAAGGAATATAGTGAAGCAAAACAAGTTTCTTCTTCAGCATATAACTTCTTTATGTGCCCAACTAGCTAATGTGTGACAGCAATGGACCATATAGTTTCTTTCTGCTCTCCCTCCCTCCTTCCTTTTTAACAAAAAATGATACCTTTTGTTATTTTATCTCAGCTTTTTTGTTTAATATACAACATTTTCCTTTTTCACTCCTTCAAATTTAGTTTATGGTCTCTGACAGCATTCTCTCTATGCTATCTGCCCAAACATCTGTTCCTTCACTGAATCAAAGCCCTCCTTTTCCAGACAGTAGAAGGCAGATTTACAAAACTATAAAACACTCTCCTTTTTAAAACATGATTTTGCCAATATGAGGCTTTTGCTAAGAAGTTTTACAACTTTCTTCTGTCATGTCTCACTTTTATGCCTAATTCAATACATCTAATTTATTTGGGATCTGTGTTGGAGAAAGAAGAATGCTTTTGCTAGCATTTGAATCTGCAACTCATTCCATTTTAATGCTTAAGATTTGTGATTTTTACTTGTTCTTTTTAATTTTAGAAATTTTAGAAAATGTAGAACTTTTATATTGGATAAGTACTGTATATGATCAAATGAGTTTTAATTGATATTTTAATAGCAATAGCACTTAGACTTATATATCACTTCCAGTGCTTTAGAGCTCTCTCTAAGAGGTTTACAGAGTCAACATATTGCCCCCAACAATCTGGGTCCTCATTTTACCTTCCTGGAAAGGATGGAAGGCTGAGTCAACCTTGACCCAGTGAGGAGGATCACTGGCAGTCAGCAGAATTAGTCTGCAATGCTGCATTCTAACCTCGGTGCCATTACAGGTCTTGAGTGTTTTAAGTGTTTCTTTTCATCATGAATTAGCTTTTAATGCCACTTCTTTTAAGTGGCATGAAATTATTCAAAAAATAAAACACAAACATATTATTCACGTGCATGTGTACAGAACAAAAGAAGTCATCATTCACATATAAACAACCACATATATGCTGAAACACAAACATAAAATTGGGGGTAGTTGTTCTTGTTGTTACTAAGAATGAAGTAAACTCTTAGGACTTTGCCACTTGCATGGCTGTAACAATAAAGAGAAATTTCTGAATCGATGTTGCTTAACTTTAGCCACTTAATATGGACTTCAACTTACAGAATTCTCCAACCAGCATCAAGAAGTGTCCTTATTCTTTGGACACTTGTTTCTACAACATCTTGTATTTTCTTTCTACCTTCTCTCACCAAGAGAAATAGGCTACAAAAAATGTCATATTAATCCACAGGAGCTTTTTCCAAATACCTCCCAATATACTGGCCCTACAATTTCCAGAATTCCCATACAGCATGACTAAGTGTTTTTGCAATCCTTATGCACTAGCTGAGAAGTCTGTTACAAAAAAAATGATAGACCTAGTCCAAGATTCTCAAACTAAGTGAAGAATCATGGTTAGGAATACATACATCATAATGAACAGTTATGCATTAAAACAGAAATTGGTGTTTGGTGCCATATTAGAAAAAATAGCATTGTGTTTTAAAGTTATATTTCTAGCCTTTATGAATACAAAGATAGCTATAAAAGTATCAAGTGTGTGTGTGTGTGCGTGTGCATGTGTGCGCGCATGTGTGTGTGTTTGTATGAGAAGGGCTGGGGCTGAGAAAAGTCAAGAAAGCCTAAATACCATATGTATCTTCTTACCTCCTCCTATTATTAAGAAAAAACAAAAAAAAGCTATTCTATTTTGGTTAGCATCATTTTTCTTACAGTGTCTAATTAGATGATTCAGAAACTCATCAGCAAGACTTGGTAGTAGTGATTATCTTCTATTTCTTTTCTCTAGCAACTGTTGTTTGGTGACATATTGCATTGAAACTTCAGCTTGTTTATCTCCATCACAGCTAGTGGCCATGATTAGGAACATTAAAATCTAAAGTGTTTTCATTTTTTCTTATGGCAGAAATTTTTTCCACCCTGAAAAAAAAATTCTATGGCTCTATGTGCTGGATACATAACTCTTCCATTCAAGTTTAACTTTAGTGGTGCAAATTAGAGGAATGATCACTTGGTGTGATATTTCAGTCTGCTGCTCAGATCTACGTAAAAAGAGTTAAAGCTGGAACAACCAAAGGTGATTCCCTTTGATAATGTCCATGCAAATCACTCACAGTATTACTTTCAAGATTATGTATAATTATTGGTGAATTAACTTTTGCTGGTTGTTCATGTTATTCCTGTTTCAATCTGCAGTTTTTACTCTGTTACCTCCCCCCAAATATCATTTTGACATTTGGATAATAAATAAACATATTTTTGCCATCTGAGGTAATGGTGTTTATATCCTTCCTCAGATCTGGATATAAAAATTGATTGGAAGTGAGTTGACTACAAATTAAACTGGAAATGACCCATAGTAATTTTCAATATGCCAGATGGTACCTGTAAACATGGAAGGAAGCTTCATTTGTGTACATTACCTGGGATTTTTCCAGACAAATTTTAAATATTGGTTCATGCCATCCATCTTCAATAATGGTGAAGCTGAACTTAATTACAACTTAAGACACCATACTACATTCTCAATATCCAATTATTGTTATTGATATCTTTATAAATAGATTTATAGTTTGCCTACCCTCTAGGACATTGCTTACCAATACCCCAAATTCATGACAGGTAGGAGTTTGAGCAAGTTCCAGCTAACATGGCAAACCTGCAGCACTAAAGATGATGAAAGAATTCCAAGAGTGGAGCAGTCAATGAACAAATACTCTACAAGATCAGGGATCCACAACCCCCAGTCTGTCTGGTCTGCAGCATGCCAGAAACCAAATAAACATCCCATCTGTGGGATGCTGGAAGCAAGGGAAACTACACCCTGTCCAGTCTGTAGAAAAGCCTCTCTCCAAGGAACCAGTCCCTGGTACCAAAAGGGTTGGGGGCCACTGTGCTAGTTCACATCTATTGACACCTCTTCAGCAGTGCCTTTTTCATCAAATGTTTGTGCTTTCAGCTTGAAGATTAGCAGTAAAGAAGAGCTGGCAGAATAGGCTATACCACACAATCCAGCATACTGATAAAAGTTGAGTAGTTCTGCATTTGTAATGCCAAAATAAGGCTACTATGTTTAACTGAAAGATTGCCAATGAAGATTGCATAAAACTTACTGAATTATGCTACTGTTGGAATTTTGAAACCTTTACTACTATGGAAGTCAGCATACTACAATACATTATTTTATTTATGACTCAGGCTTTATTTACTGACAGTGCATACGACAGATTTTATTAATTCAGAGGAATAATGTTCTTACACTAATCTTATAACCCACGGCTCCAGTGTAGTACAACAATACAGGTTTATGCTGTTAAGTGTATTCTTTCTCTGTTGGCATCCCCCTTGTTTTCTGACCGAATTTTTAAAACAATTTGTCACAGATCACAAAACAAATCTTTTTACTGCAAGCAGAAATTAAATTGAGGATTTTGATTTTGGTATCAATGTCATTGGCTATAAAACTCCCAGCCCATTTGTTGAATTTATTTTTCTAGGTTTTGCACTAACAGAACTTCAGTGACATCGGGCAAACTGCATTTATAAATCTTTCAAGCAAACTGCATTTATAAATCTTTTGTAATGAGACAGGGCTCTGAATAGCAATGCCACCCCTCTAGTGACCAATGCTATAAACTAAGCAGTATTTATACCATAAAGCTTCTGTGAGGGGCACTGCAGAAATGTAATTTCAGGCAGCAAATCCATAGACAAAAGGCAGGGATGATATATCTGGGTGCTACCTGTCAAACTAGCTAGCCTGAATGTATGGATATGTATGTATGTGTGTCTGCATGTATCACTTCCTAAAACTAAAATAAGTATAAGAATTGGATGTAACATAACTTATTTATATTATTTTACTCAAGTATTTATAACCTTCCATTTTAGTGTTCAGTCTTTAGGAACATTAAAAATTGCAGTGTCTCTTCATGTATCTTTCTTTGGAGTATCATTGGGATCACCTCTAAATGGACTAACTCTGGTCATGGGAAGTAGAAAGTACCTTTCCCTTTTGATATGGCAATCAGAGATTAATGCAATCCAGTAATGAAAGTCTTTATTGCCAACCTGGAAATATGGAGAAGACGACTAATCTGAAGCACATCAAGTCTTTACCAACTTCCAGGTGTAATGGAACTATAACTGTCTAAATTTTTATCTAGAAGAAATTAAATTAAGGCTGATTTAATGTTTGTTGGAATTTATTTATTTATTTGATTTTTTATTTATTTGATTTGTCAATCGCTTACAAAATAATAGGTATAAGTATAAACATAGTTATGAATACATGAAATGGATACATATAAGAAAAATAAAAAGAATCAATAGGACAGGGACAGTAGGCACGTTGGTGCGCTTATGCATGCCCCCTATAGAATTAGCCTATACAAGTTTTTCAAAAGAATGTCATGTATGCAATCCACCAGTGGATATATTTGAAAAGAGAAGTTCTTCTTAATACAGGCAGTCCTTGACTCACAATCACAACTGAGTCTAAAATTTATGTTTCTAAGAGAGAAAGTCAGTGAGTTTTGCCTCATTTTAGTACCTTTCTGGCCACAGTTGTTAAGTGAATCACTTCAGTTGTTAAGTTAGTTACATGGTTGTTAAGTGAATCTGGCTTTCCTGTGAACTTTGCTTGTCAGAAGGTTGCATTACCCTATGACACTGCAACTATCATAAATTTGAATCAGTTGCTAAGCGTTTGAATTTCGATCATGTGACCATAGAGATGCTGCAATGGTTATAACTGTGAAAAATGGTCATGTCACTTTTTTCTATGCTGTTGTAATTTTGAATGATCACTAAACAAAGGTTTGTAAATTGAGGATGCTGTACACTTAAATAACTTTCTTTGGAGAATTCAGGGAAGCAAATGAGCAAATATCCCACACTGCCTCAGTACTATTAGAATACCAATACTACTGAGCCAGTGTGGGATATTTGCTCATTTGCTTCCCTGAATTCAAGCAGTTTCATCATGGTTCCCAATAACAATGATAATGTGCATAATAGGTAATTAGTCAATACTGAAGGTATTATAAAGATTTTGGGGAAGTTTTGGGGAAAAAAATGAAGCAAAGCATGAATGAAGCAAAATGAGCAGAAATGAATGAAGTTAAAGCTCCTTGGTTTCAATGAGTTGTAGTCTACTTTTGTATAATTTGAATTGTAGCCATTATCAATTGCCTGTTATATTTTAAAGGTGAAAAATTAATAGGGTTAGTGTGGGAATAACTGAAATCTAGATAGACTGCAAGTAAAACCATAAATTCTGACTGTTAGTTGTATTTTTCCTCATTCTTTATTTATTAATTGAGCTGCAAACCAAGACAACATTGTACTTATAGATCAATTAATTGATAAACACATTTATTGATATGCCCTATTTGATTAAAAGAAAGCAAGAACTGTTGAATGAATTTTCAAGAGCTTCAAGAAATGCCAGTCCTCTTCCCAAATTGTTTAACATTTACATTTTTATGTGCCTAAATATATGAACATATTGGATGTTATTTAGCAAGCAGTATATTACAGTGGCATGCGGTTCTGCATTGCATGATAATGTAATTTTATTACTTTCTTTCAGATTTATGACTTGCACTATTTACTAGGTGAATAAAAATCATGCTTATTAACTAAAGTTTAATTACATTATTATTATTTATAAAATCTATTGACCATGTCAGTTCCAATAGACCTTTGATGTTTTAAGAAATATAAAACATCCAGACCACCAATAATAAAACAATAATAATGCAAAATAATAACAACCATTCTGGTATTGATGAGTCTATAAAAATAGCATTGAAAGACTTTTAAAAATAAGAACCAGTTTTAGTACCTTTTAGATGACCATGAAATTAGGAGCAATATTTGTCTCAGAGATTAAGCTGTTTTAGAAGTGGTGAGAGAATGAGTCCTGTTGAGTCTTGAAGGTGCTTTTTCAAAAGACAACTGGACTTCATTTTTCCTCAAGGACATTTAACTTCTTATCCAAGAAGCTCCTTCATTTGGACTGAATTGTGGAGAAGGGAAATATTTATCTTCCTTGCAGTCATATGGCATTAGCAGTCTTTCTGAGAGTTGGTGGGGCCACTTGGAGGTTTATTTGTGTCCTCAGGACCATCTCAATAGTGCAAATGGTTGTGGATGACCTTTGGGACAACCATGACCTCAACGACTAAGAATCTCCATAGATAGTCCTGTTGAGTCCTCTCCTGCTATACTTCATCCAAGAGTGGGGGCCCTCTAGCAGATATTCTTGATAATCAGGATTAGGCAAACCTATATTTGAAAGGCACTTCTTTTTTTAAAAATTACATTTATATGCCTCCCTTCTCCAGAGACTCAGGGCGGCTTACAATTTTTGGGATACAACCCAATGCACTCAACAATAGCCTTCATTCCATTGTATATGCCTGCTTATTACTAAGCGGCATTTTTACAAAGTCAGCTTTTTGCCCCCAACAATCTTGGGTCCTCAATTTACCTACCCCGAGAGGATGGAAGGCTGAGTCAACTTTGACTTCTTCTTATTACTCAATAATGGTATATATTATTGTCTTTGTTTATTGTAATATACTAGAGAGACATGTGTGTTTTCCTGAAGAAATTATGCTCAAATGAATTGTGTTAGGAAAGTGGATGCAGAGCTGCTTATGTTATCTTTCTTAATTCTTTAAAGTGATTCAGGATTGGGGATTTTTTAATAGATTCTCAAAAAAATATGTTTTGATTTTGTTTCTGCTTTATAGGTTAGCTTTTGATGTCATTACTTTTAAAAATAAATATTAAAAACATTTTTGCTAGACCAGATAGGGAAGCATAAACTTTATTTATTTAATAAAACATGAAATGATGTAGGGTTCTAATCAAATATTTAACCAAACATTGCTTATAGTTAGCCCTCGTTACTCCATGGATTCTTGTAATAATAAAACAGATGAAGATACTATAGTTCATACCTGCTACCTAGCTAGGCACATTTGCAGGTAGGAAAAGGAAATTATGTTAATTTTCATTAATTAACAGAGCATGGTGGTGCAGTGGTTAGAATGTAATATTTCATTCTGATGACTGCCAGCGGTTAGGTCCTGACTGGCTCAAACTTGACTCAACCTTCTATCCTTCCAAGGTTGGTAAATGAGGACCCAGATAATTGGGGGCAATATGTTGCCTCTGCAAACTGCTTAGAAAAGGCTGCAAGCCACCATGAAATGGTATGCAATACAGGTGAAACTCGAAAAATTAGAATATCATGCAAAAGTTCATTTATTTCACTAATGCAACTTAAAAGGTGAAACTAATATATGAGATAGACTCATTACATGGAAAGCAAGAAAGTTCAAGCCATGATTTGCCATAATTGTGATGATTTTGGCTTACAGCTCATGAAACCCCAAATCCACAATCTCAGAAAATTAGAATATTACACGCAATCAATAAACAAGGATTGTACATAGAACAACATCGGACCTCTGAAAAGAATAAGCATGCATATACACTCAGTACTTGGTCTGGGCCCCTTTTGCAGCAATTACTGCCTCAATGCGGTGTGGCATGGAAGCTATCAGCCTGTGGCACTGCTGAGGTGTTATGGACGACCAGGATGCTTCAATAGCGGCCTTCAGCTCTTCTGCATTGTTCAGTCTCATGTCTCTCATCTTTCCCTTGGCAATGCCCCATAGATTCTCTATGGGGTTCAGGTCAGGCGAGTTTGCTGGCCAATCAAGCACAATAATCCCATAATAATTGAACCAGGTTTTGGTGCTTTTGGCAGTGTGGGCAGGTGCCAAATGAAGTCAGCATCCCCATAAAGTTCGTCTGTGGAAGGAAGCATGAAGTGCTTCAAAATCTCCTGGTACATGGCTGCGTTGACCCTGGACTTAATGAAGCACAGTGGACCAACACCAGCAGATGACATGGCTCCCCAAATCAACCCAGACTGTGGAAACTTCACACTGGACTTCAAGCATCTTGCAGTGTGTGCCTCTCCAATCTTCCTCCAGACTCTGGGTCCTTGGTTTCCAAATGAGATGCAAAAGTTGCTCTCATCAGAAAAGAGAACTTTGGACTACTGAGCAACAGACCAGGTCTGTTTTTCTTTAGTCCAGGTAAGATGCTTCTGATGACATTTGAAGCCCATGTCCAGGATCCATCTGTATGTGGTGGCTCTTGATGCACGGACTCCAGCCTCAGTCCACTCCTTGTAAAAGTCCCCAACACTTTTGAATGGCCTTTTCCTGACAATCCTCTCCAGGCTGCGGTCATCCCTGCTGCTTGTGCACCTTTTTCTTCCACACTTTTCCCTTCTACATAACTTTCTATTAGTGTGTTTTGATACAGCACTTTGGGAACATCCAACTTCTTTTGCAATTACCTTTTGAGGCTTTCCCTCCTTATGAAGGGTGTCAATGATGATTTTCTGCACAACTGTCAGGCCAGCAGTCTTTCCCATAATTGTGATTCCTACTGAACCAGACTGAGAGACCATTTAAAGGCTCAGGAACCCTTTGCAGGTGTTATGGCTTCATTAACTGATTAGAGTGGGACACTTTGAGCCTAGAATCTTGAACCTTTTCACAATATTCTAATTTTCTGAGATTGTGGATTTGGAGTTTTCATGAGCTGTAAGCCATAATCACCACAATTATGGCAAATCATAGCTTGAACTATCTTGCTTTGCATATAATGAGTCTATCTCATGTATTAGTTTCACCTTTTAAGTTGCATTACTGAAATAAATGAACTTTTGCATGATATTCTAATTTTTTGAGTTTCACCTGTATGTCTAAGTCTAAGTGCTATTGCTAATTCTTTTTATTTCCAACAAATATATTTTCTTCAAGTTAAGTTCTGCTCAGACATATACCTCAAAAATACCTCTACTTTTTCTCCTGTATACAGTGTGCATTGTTTACAGAATTGCTGTCCTGGAAAATACAGTTGTGAATGCAGCAGTCTGTAACTTGTACATGCATAATTCTTTCTAACATTTATTTATTTATTTATTTATTTATTTATTTATTTATTTATTTATTTATTTTATTGGACTTGTATGCCGCCCTCTCTCCCTAGGGACTCATGGCGGCTCACAATATAAAAATTACACAATATAAATAAGTTAATTAAAACACAATTAAACCCCAACCCAATAAGATCTAAAACGAATAAAATTTAATACAGTTAAAACCCATCCCACTTCATTTCAGTCCAGGCCAGCTTGCTGAAAAAACCAGGTCTTCACATCATGGCGGAAGGAACGGAGGTCCGGGGCTAATCGGAGCCCTAAGCGGAGTTGGTTCCACAGGGTGGGTGCTGCCACAGAGAAGGCCCTACCCCTGGGTGCCGCCAGCTGACACTGTCTGGCCAATGGCACCCCAAGGAGGCCCTGCCTATGGGAGCATACAGGGTGATGGGCAGTTGATGCTGGCAGGAGGCACTCCCATAAATATAATTTGTAGACACCTTTTAAAGTGTGATTCTCAAGTTGGTTAAATCACACATATCATTAGGATCCCCTATATAGTCTTGAAGTCTAAATTAGTATATAGTATTGAGCAGATTCTTATACCATAATTATAATTGGTTTTGTGGGCTTAATGAGTTTTCTCTAAAGCTGTTTGCTTTGTAGGCATCCATTCATTCAGTCTATATATTTTATTAAAGTCATATTCCAGTATTTGCAAGGTCTTAGTAAATATCATTTAAATTAATTATATTAAAATACGAATACCTGTAAGTTTAGTTCAGTTCCTGGTGACTATATAACATTTTGTCTGGTTTTAGAGAGCCAAATCTATTAGGTCAGGTCAATATTTTAATAGGACTTCATTGAGGAATACCATACTATAAATTAAGCTAAAAATAAAAATAAATTCTGGAAGGAAACCATGGCAAACCATTTTTGTATGAAAGTAAAAAAACAACATACCTTGGATCTGTTCAATTGAGCTTGATTCAATGCACTGTTTCATATACAAAGGAAGTGGGATTCCTAGTCATAAAATTGCAATCAACATCTATGGCCACTATAAATAAAACTTGACAACTGAGTATTTGAACACTCTCCCTCAACTCCTGGGTCAATACCCCGAGGCCCTTCTATTCATCTAGCTTAAATTAATGATCTCTCTTATGCACTAGGAAATGAATCAAAGATCTCCTGAGCCAAGCATTTCCATACTAAATTTGATTAATTTGATGACTATCAATTCATACTGTTAATTAAGTAAGGTACAGTGATTAAAAAAGCTATGGCATTTTGTCTAAAAGTAATGGATGTTTAAATGGCTGGGTCATTCCTAGCTGAATATAAGCAGGGCATTCCAAATATTTAAATGGTTAGTTCCAAAGTTTGAAAATAATATAAATGCAGAATTAATATTCCTGAAACTTGCAGGTAGTTGGGTAGTATCTCCCTTCTTTCTCAGAATGGCATAAATGGAAAAGTGTATATATATAGTCCAAGGCATTCTCAGTAAGCCAGAGTAGCACAAGGCAGACAACAAGAGCTCTAGAGCTGGTACATGCAGATTTGGTGGGCCCAATGCAAGCCTGTTTGGGAGGAGCTAAGTATGCTCTGGTCATTGTAGATGAGCTTGGGGTTCTGCTATTTACTAAAGAGTAAAATAGAGGTGCTACAGAAATTTAAGCAATGGGTAAGCTTTGTAGAAAGAAGGCTGTAAACAACAGTTATGTCAGCTAGAAACTAACAGTGGTTCAGAATTCATGTCAACAAGTTTTAAATAGTGGTTGGCACAGTTAGGAATAAAACACAGATGCACAAATCCTTACACAGCAGCTGAGAATTGTGTTGCTGAGAGACAGCATGGAGTCTTGCAAACCATGAAGGACTCACTGCTAGTGGATTCTGGTCTAAGCAGGTCATATTAGGGTGAAGCCATATTGACTGCTAATTATTTAGTTAAAAGGTTGTGGAGTTCCTCCATTAATGATATTCCATATGGAGTGCTATATGGGTGAAAACCATCTCTAGCACATTTAAGGGTGTTTGGAAGCAATGTGTGGGTGCATATTCCAAAAGCAATTAGAAGAAAGGGGGAACCAAAGGCTAGAAAGCTCAGGTTTGTGGGCTATGAACCAGGCTCAAAGAGTTATCACTTTACCGATGGGAGCAAAAGAAGTGTTTTCAAGATCTGTAAGCTTTGCAGAGCAAAATGGCATGTATTACGGAGACCTGGTTGGGACCGGAGGGGGGTGTCCCTCTGTGTGATCTATGCCCCCCAGGTTTCCAGGTGCTGCACCGGTCACGAGCCCAGGGAAGGGGCGGAGGAGTTGCCATTGTTATTAGGGAGACCTTGTTTCCAAGGGAGGCCACTGTCCCGCAGATAGGCGGGTGTGAGTCCCACCTCCTGAGGTTGGGTCTGGGTGGTCGGTTGCACCTGTTGTTGATGTACCTGTCCCCCAGCTCCGTTGCAACGGTCCTTCCTGAGCTGCTGGATGCCCTCTCGGGGGTGGCAGTGGAGTTTCCCAGGCTTATTGTCCTGGGGGACTTCAACCTGCCCTCGCTGGGAGTGGCGTCTGGATTGGCTCGGGAGTTCTTGGCATCCATGATAGCCATGGACCTGACCCAGGTGATTCAGGGACCCATCCATGAGGGGGGGAACACACTCGACCTGGTTTTTATCTCGGGGCAGTGGTGTAGTGATCTGGGGGGGTGGATCTCCAGTTACTCTACCCCTATCGTGGACAGATCACTATCTCCTGAGGCTGGTCTTCCAATTGGCTGCTCCTTGCTGCTGGGATGAGGAGCCGATACAATGGTTCCGCCCCAGGCGCCTGATGGACCCGGAGAGGTTTCAGATGGCCCTGGGGTTCTTGCCCACCTCCCTTGACCACAGCCCGGTTGAGACCTTGGTGGCCACCTGGCAACAGGCGGCCTTGGCAGCCGACCGGTTGTCCCTTGTGGCCTCTCCCTCGTCACAGACCTCGTTTGGCTCCTTGGTTTTCGGAGGAGCTTTGGGGGATGAAGAGGTGGAGGAGATGCCTGGAGAGCAGGTGGAGGACCAGTTGTTCCGAGTCTGACCATGTCCAGCTAAGAGCCTATATTAGGACTTACCTGGAAGCGATTAGAGCAGTGAGATGTGCTTACTTCTCCGCTCTGATCACGTCCACAGATGATCGCCCTGCGGCCCTGTTTAGGGTCACTCGCTCCCTCCTGCATTTGGAGGAGAGGGGGGACCCTTTGCTGGGCAGAGCAGAGGAATTTAGTTTACATCTGGCGGATAAGATTGCTCAGATTCGGGCCGGCTTGGACTCCGATTGGCAGAGTTTGGATGATGGAGTGATGACGAGTCTTGTGGATCCTATCTGGGTTGAGTTTGACCCTGTCTCCCTGGATGAAGTGGACAGGATCATGCGGAGGCTGTCTTCCACCACGTGTTTATTGGACCCGTGTCCTTCCCGGTTGGTTTATGCCTCCAGGGAGGTTACACACAGTTGGCTCCAGGCAGTTGTCAATGCCTCTTTGAGTGAGGGGTTTTTTCCCGCCGCCTTGAAAGAGGCGGTGGTGAGACCCCTCCTCAAGAAGCCTGCTCTGGACAGGGGTTTTTCCTCTGTCCTGGTCCTTTAGATCTCTCAGCTTTTACCATCGACCATGGTATCCTTCTGCGGTGGCTCTGGGGGTTGGGAGTGGGAGGCACCGTTTTGCGATGGTTCTCCTCCTACCTCTCGGGCCGCTCGCAGTCAGTGTTGGCAGGAGAGCAGAGATCGGCCCCAAGGCCCCTCACTTGTGGGGTGCCACAGTGGTCTGTTCTCTCACCTCTCCTGTTTAATATCTACATGAAACCGCTGGTGAGATCATCCGAGGTTTCGGGGTGAGGTATCATCAATATGCAGATGATACCCAGTTGTATATCTCCACCCCAGACCAGATCAGTGATGCTCTCTCGGTGATGTCCCGATGCCTGGAGGCGGTGCAGGCCTGGATGGGGAGTAACAGACTCCGGCTTAACCCGGCCAAGAGTGAGTGGCTGTTCTTACCGGCATCTTGGTGTTCAGTGGATGTGCCATTTTTGGTCGGGGGGGGAGGTGTTACCCCCCGTGGATAGGGCGAGGAATCTGGGTGTCCTCCTGGATGCACAGCTCAATCTGGAGGAGCAAGTGGGAGCTGTGGCCAGGGGGGCTTTTGCCCAGGTTCAGCTGGTTCACCAGCTCCGCCCTTACCTGAACCGAGATGCCCTTTGAACAGTTACCCATGCACTCGTCACTTCCAGAATCGACTACTGCAATGCTCTCTACATGGGGCTACCCTTGCGGATTACTTGGAGGTTGCAGCTGGTGCAGAATACGGCCGCGTGGGTTGTGATGGGGGTATCCCGATACTCCCATGTTATACCCCTCCTGCACGACTTGCATTGGCTGCCAGTTGCCTTCCGGGTATCCTTCAAGGTGTTAGTAACAACTTATAAAGCCCTAAATGGCTTGGGTCCAGGGTACTTGCGGGAACGCCTCCTGTCAGCATCACATTCCGATCGCCCCTTGCGCTCCCACAGGAGGGGCCTCCTGGGAATACCGTCGGTCAGGCATTGTCAGCTGGCGGTTCCCAGGGCTAGGGGCCTTTTCTGTGGGTGTGCCCGCCCTATGGAATCAGCTCCCTGCGGATCTCCATTTGGCCCCTGATCTCCGCTCCTTTCATCGAGACCTAAAGATTTGGCTGTTTCAGCAGGCCGGCCTGGATTGACCTGGGGGTGGGTTTGTTTTAATATTACTGTTTACTACTGTAATTTTAACTGTTTTAATGTTTCTTGTATTTATAGACTTGTTCTTTATTTAATATCTTTTTATTGTAAATATATTTCTTTTTATATGTTCGCCGCCCTGAGTCCTTTGGGAGAAGGGCGGCATACAAGTCTAATAAAATAATAATAATAATAAAATTGGAACAGAATTGATGCAAATTTATGGAATGATCCACTTAGTGACAGTGATCCACTTAGTGATGGTAACTCACTTAATGATGGTAATTCATTTAGTGATGGTGTCAGTGTTCAGGGAGGAGAAGCTGAACAAGATATGAAGCAAGAGAGGGTTGACACACAGAAGCAGTCAGTGCCACGCAGGTCAGAGTGATGGAACAAGAGGATTCCACCTGACAGGTATTCTGCTAATGAAGTTAAAGTGTGTAATGTATGGTATGAGCCAAGGAACTACAAAGAAGTATTGTCATTATCTAAAATTGAATAAGTAAAATGGAGTTAAAAGGTGGGGATCAATGCAATCCTGCTGGGTAGGTATAAAAAGGAATTCTCAGGTATTTGGAAGGAACTGTGAATATGGGTCTTCAAATACAGGTATCTGAACAATATTAAAGTTAATTGGATTTATGTCTATTCCAGTTATGAAGGGAGGAGTGTCAGAGTATATTCATGAACTGGAATAGAGCTTAGTAACAAGGTCAGCCAATGAGAACTGAGTTGAGGGCTGAAATTTAAAGAGAGAATCTGGGTGTAGTTTATCTCTGTTCTGTGCTCAGCTCTAAAGTGAACGAGAAACTAACTTACTTGCTTGTCTGCTGAAGTTGAGTTGCCTGTATGATGTCTGCTTCTGTTTGAGTTTGCTCCATGTTGGAGAAATCTACAACTGGTATTGTAAAATTTACTTAATATGTTTATAAAGATGTTAAATGAAGCATCAGCCATCTGTGTTCACTTTTCTGGTGCTGAATTTACTCTGTAAAACTCTGAACAGTTTTCTTGGAATTTTCAAAGGCTTTCATGATTATTGTAATTGTATGATGATTATTACATGATGTTTATATACAGTTATTTGGCTATTTCATTCTTGATCTTATAGTAACATATAACCCTCACAATTAAGTAGTTAGGTACAATAGGAATAGTGATAAGTTTACATGATACATCTCATTGACACCTAATGGGGTCTTTCATCTTTTGGCTATTATAAGGAAAAGTTTTAGAAGATCCAGATTTTTTTACCCAAGGATAAACATATTGTTACCTCTGAAGAAGCTCATACCACCTCAATTTTTTTGACATTATACATCTTGCAATTCTGTGTGGTGTCCATAAAACTGAATGTGTTGCTATCTTAATGTCCCAATTTGTCTTAGATTTTGAAACATAGGTGAGCATATCAGTTTCAGAGATTCTGCTTCCTGAAATGGTTTCCATAGTGTACATATCCAGTGCTATTATGATAATTTTTATTTTTGTTTCCTTGATCATGCTCCACTGTTAGAATTATCAGATCTTGGATATTACTTTTTCTCAGAAGGGAAGCATTTTCTTCTCTGCATCAAACAGCATGAAAGTGGGTGTGAATGTGTAGCTTCCTTGATTTGCCTACACATAGATTTCTCAATAGAAATTTGAAGCATTTACCATCAGCCTTTGTTGTCATTATAACATTTTTCCTCATAGATTTGAGCAATCTAAATTGAGAGACTTGTTCTTTAGATTGTTTTCAGTACTGATGGTTATACTGATCTGCTGATCATCCTCACTGTCCTTCTTTGAAGTCATTCTATATAGTTTGAATCTATTTTAGTTTCAAGCCCAGATTCAAGAATAGTTTCAATTTAGATTTAAGAATCAGATATGAACTTGGGTTTGTCTAATAAATTTAGAATAGAGAAGAAGCATTACTTCCCAGGAATCAAATCAAGCATTTCTACTTTGAACAGTCTTGTAGAATCATATCAATATCAATCATATCAGAATCATATCAACAAATTGGGATTCTCCACTCTGCTGTGATAAAAATAAAGACCTGGAAGTCCGGAATCATTAATAAAAGTATGTTTGAAAAACATGCTTGTATTGTTTATTTATGCAGAATTAATATTTTGGCTAGAGCTATATTATTTCATAGGTTGCTGCTGAGTATTTGAATTGACTTTTATCTAAGAAAGAGCACTGCCTTCAACAAGTGGGATATATGAAGTCGAGGGTGGTGTACATTTTGATTAAAATGTTGCTCAGTGGCCTTTCAGGCAAATTCTAAAATTATTTAATATTCCTTTCAGCACATAGATGAGAAATGGCAATGGCAATATTAATAAAAGAAGGCTTATAGGAGTGTAGAATCAAAGTACCAGGTCCTCACTAAAGTTATTTACCTAGCTAGAGTTTCATTTCAAAATGAACAGAAATGCTATGATGCCTGTATTATGCAAAAGCCTTAAAACTCTGTTAGATATTCTTAACCCATTCTAATTTATTCTTGGAGACTTTAATCTTCTACAGAATGGAACTGCTGTGACTTTTTCAAAAGCTGTCATAATCTACTAATATGAGGAAGAAGATGATGAAAAAGACAAAGAGAAGAAGACCTGTAAAGATTATACTGGCATTGGACTTTAAGAGTTCCCTTTAAATTTATTCTGAAAGTATACAGTGGAGAAGAAGAGTTAAAAAAAACCTATGTTGTACAGTTAACATTTCAATCCTCTCTAGTTCTTAGAAATGTGTTGTATCTTTGCCATTAATGCACTCTGATGGAATGGTCTAGGCTTGAAGAAAAAGAGAATGATCAGAAAAGAGGCTTTGACCCTTGAAATTCATGGAGTATTGATTATGTAGTAACTGTCTAAGTCCAAGATGTTCAAAAGAAAATCACTTATCAGATATAATAAAAACATGTTGCTTGTTAAGTGATAATAACTGTAGAGAAAAAGATAATTTGTACAGTTGGGACAAAACAAAGTGCAATACCACTTTAGTAAAATCATTTCCTACACTGTATTGCTTCAAGTGAAACAGTTAATTAAGACTTCTCACTTAGCTTGTTATGGCTAATATATTAACAAGCAGAACTCCAGTTAATAATTACAATGTAGGGTGCTTGTCTTCAGCCATCCATCTACGGCCTCTTTCATGGAACTCATCCAATTCTTCATATTTTGATTTTTAATTTATTCCCAGTAATGTTTTCATCATTTTACAGATACTGAACATACCTTTAAGGTATATTTTATGTTTTGGTTTTGTTGGTTTTTGTGGAACTTCACTGCTTTTCTTCAGGTTTTTATTGTTGCAAAGAAGTTGATTAACATTTTCATGTGTGACTTGTGAGATGCCTTGGTGTTTCCTCAATATTTTTTTTAGCTTTGCTTTCTATAAAACAATGGGGAAGGGGCTCTCTAACATCTTTCTTTCTTTCTTTCTTTCTTTCTTTCCTTTTTTCTTTCCTTTCCTCTTTCTTTCTTTCTTTCTTTCTTTTTCTTTCTTTTCCTTCCTTCCTTCCTTCCTTCCTTCCTTCCTTCCTTCCTTCCTTCCTTCCTCCTGGCTGTCTAGAAGATACAGTACAATATCAAATGCAGTAATAAAAAATAAGCTAAGTTAATAAGCTTATCAGTTTAAAACCTTAGTTAAGCAAAGCATATGAGTAAAGACAATAGCAACCAGATTTCAACTATTTCAGTAACAAGTCAGCCTCTCTGAATAAAAATGCACTTGTTGCCTAGCAGAAAGAGAACAAAAATGAAACTAACATAGTTTCTGTTATGTATGTAGGTTTGAATGTCATTGGTTTAGTTTGAATTGTTCTTGTAAAATGTCAAATAGGATTGGTTTAAAAAGTGCGGGAGAACCCTGCACTCTGATTGGCTGGCAACTACGCTGCTGGCTATAAATAGCAGCCGTAGCCCAGCCAAGTTGGTCCATTCCAGCTGTAGTCACTAAATAAACTCTTCACTGAAGCTCTTCGCGTCTGACTCTTCACGCAAACTTAACACTGGCAACGAGGATGGGATTCCCCTGAAGAGAAGACGACATGGAAGACAAGTAGAAGAGCAAGATGGCTGCGCTGAACACCCCCCCAGCCCCGTTCGATCCAGCGGCAGAAGACTGGGAATCGTATGCGGATCGCTTCCAAATGTATTTGGAAGGAAGCGATCTCGCCGACATCTCCGAGAAGCGGAAGAGGGCGGTCTTCCTTATGCACTGCGTCCGCAGTCTCAAGATGGCGAAGGCATTGGCGGGAGCTGCAGATGTGAAGGTAATGGAATGGCCTGATTTAGAAAAGCTTTTAAGAGCCCATTATGCCCCACAAGTATCGTGCCTCATTAAGAGACACGAGTTTTACCATTGGGATCAAGGGGAAAGCGAAAACGTTAACGACTTCATGGCAAGCTAAGAGACATTGGGGTGCATGCGAGTTTAACAGTTTGGAGGGGCCATGGCGTGATTGGTTTGTTCTAGGCCTCAAAGACAAGCAAAAGCCACTTCATGGTATTGGGCTAGCAAATTATTATTAAAACCTAAGATCACATTAAAAGGAGGCCATAGAAGAGGCAGAAGCCACTAAGTCCTCAGCGGCAGCCATGAAGAAAATTAACAAGGCCTCA
>CM019155.1:34274340-34308684 GCA_009733165.1 Naja naja
GGAAGACAAGTAGAAGAGCAAGATATGGCTGCGCTGAAAACCCACCCCCAGCCCCGTCCCGATCCAGCGGCAGAAGACTGGGAATCGTATGCGGATCGCTTCCAAATGTTATGGAAGGAAGCGATCCTCGCCGACATCTCGAGAAGCGAAGAGAGAGAGGGCGGTCTTCTTATGCACCTGCGGTCCGGCAGTCTTCAAGATGGCGAAGGCATTGGCGGGAGCTGCAGATGTGAAGGTAATGGAATGGCCTGATTTAGAAAAGCTTTTAAGAGCCCATTATGCCCCACAAGTATCGGCCTCATTAAGAGACACGAGTTTACCATTGGGATCAAGGGGAAAGCGAAAAACGTAACGATCGTCCATGGCAAGCTTAAGAGACATTGGGGGTGCATGCGGTTTAACAGTTGGAGGAGGCCATGCGCGATGGTTTGTTTAGGCCTCAAAGACAAGCAAAAGCCACTTCATGGTATTGGGCTAGCAAATTATTATTAAAACCTAAGATCACATTAAAGGAGGCCATAGAAGAGGCAGAAGCCACTAAGTCCTCAGCGGCAGCCATGAAGAAAATTAACAAGGCCTCAAGCCATCCTGATGTGGAAAAGTCCACAACAACTCATTGCGAGCAGATAGATTCTGAATCAGACTGTAGTGAGGTGGAGGAAGGAATTTATAGACTCAGAATGGAAAAGAAAAAGAAAGACCTGGGAAGAAAAAGGCAAGACTTTTATTGCAGAGGTTGGGGGGGGGACCACCCCGCACTGAATGCAAGTTTTGATACCATCTGCCTTCGTTGTGAAAAAAAGAGGTCATTTAGCAAGAGTCTGCAAATCATCCAGAACTCCACCACACAGAAAGAAAGTTTCCTGACAAAGATTTCAAGCCCAACAACTTCAGTGAGAAAATGGGTGCGCAACTCAGAAGCAAATGGGAAGAATGAAACTCATCATACAGTCACCATTGGTCATTCTTCACTTGAGAAGCAGAAAAGTACATGTGAAGGTACTCATTGAAGGAAGGCCTTGCCAAATGGAAGTGGACTCAGGCTCCTATTTATCTATGGTGTCATGGGACACTATTCACAGGCTACTTCCCAACATTCAGAAGAAACATTTCCAGAAGCAAGCACTGACTCTTAACAAGATTCCAGTAGTTGGAACAAGAGAATTCAACGTGAAGTTTAAAGGCCACACCAAACGTTTGTCCCTGACCATCGTGGACAAGGATCGCCCAAGCTTGCTGGGACTTGAGTGGTTCAATCCACTAGGCATCGAGGTGACTGGCATCAATCATGTGAGCAACTCTGAATGGGAGGAGGCCTTGAAGTCTGAGTTTCCAGAGGTCTTCAGCAAAGGGTTGGGCAAGTATATGGGGACCCCTACCACTTTCAACCTAGATCCCAGGGTGCCCCCAATTCGTTTAAAGCCCAGAAGGGTCCCATTTGCCTTAAAGGAAAAAACTGATGCACAATTAGATAAATTAATAGCTCAAGGGGTTTGGTATGGACTGAACCTAGTTGGGAGGGGTGTTATGTATGTAGATTTGAATGTCATTGGTTTAGTTTATTTATTTATTTATTTATTATTTGAACTTGTATGCCGCCCCATCTCCGAAGACTCAGGGTGGCTCACAACTAAAAAACAAAGACAATAAATACTTAAAAAGCGATTAAACTAATTACAAGCCCAAATACTAAAACCAGTTACAGTAATAACATTAAAATCCATCCCTCCCCCCAAGGAGGGGTCACAGCCTGAGTTGGTCAAATAACCAGGTCTTTAACTCACAGCGGAAGGTGTGGAGGTCAGGGGCCAGACGGAGCCCCAAGGGCAGTTGATTCCAGAGGTCAGGGGCCGCGACAGAATAGGCTCACCACCGGGGAACCGCCAGCTGGCATTGACCCGCTGACGGGACCCCAAGGAGTCCTTGCCTATGTGCTCGCACAGGGCGGCCAGCATTTGATATTGGAAGAAGACGCTCCCTTAAATATTGAGGACCCATGTCATGCAGGACTTTGTATGTCAAAAGTAGAACCTTGAATCTCACCCGGAGCGCAACCGGCAACTAATGCAAGCAGCGCAGGAGGGGGGTAATATGGGAGAACCGGGTAACTCCCATCACCACCCGCGCTGCCACATTCTGCACCAGCTGCAGCCTCCGGATGGTATGCAAGGGCAGTCCTAAATAGAGAGCGTTGCAGTAGTCGAGTCTAGAGGTAACAAGGGCGTGAGTGACTGTGCGCAGGATGTCTCGGTCCAGAAAAGGGCGAAGTTGTCAAACAAGGTGGAGCTGGGCAAAGGCCCCCCTGGCAACGGCCCCCACCTGCTCCTCCAACCGGAGCCGTACATCCAGGAGGACCCCCAGATTCCATGCCCTATCCACAGGGGGCAACACCTCTCCCCCTATGGCCAGTGATGGACAATCCTGACTGGGCCGAGATGCCGATATGCACAGCCACTCAGTCTTGGCCGGGTTGAGTCGAAGCATGTTCCCACTCATCCAGATCCGTACCACATCCAAACACCGGGTCATCAGGGAGAGGGCATCGCTGATCTGGTTTGGGGTGGAGATGTACAACTGGGTATCATCACGTACTGATGGAATCTCACCCCAAAACCCCGATGATCTACCCAGCGGCTTCATGTAGATGTTAAATAAAAGAGGGGAGAGGACTGACCCCTGAGGAACCCCACAAAAGAGCACCCTTGGGGTCGACCTCACCCCCCCACCAACACCGATTGCGACCGCCCCAAGAGGTAGGAGGTGAACAGTGCCCCTCACTCCCAACCCCGCGAGGCGCCGCAAAAGGATACCATGGTCGATGGTATCAAAAGCCGCTGAGAGGTCTAATAGGACCAAGACAGAGGAAAAGCCCGTGTCCCGGGCCCTCCAGAGATCATCCATCAGTGCGACCAATGCCATCTCTGTGCTGTAACTGGGTCGGAAGCCCGATTGATACGGATCCAGGTAGTCCGCTTCATCCAGGAAAAGCAGAACCTGCTGAGCCACCACACTCTCAACAACCTTCACCAAAAAACGAAGGTTGGAGACTGGACGAAAGTTGTCTAACATGGTCGGGTCCAGGGCAGGCTTCTTCAGGAGGGGTCTCACCACCGCCTCCTTCAAGGCGGAGGGAAAAACACCCTCCCTTATCGAAGCGTTGACAACTGCCCGGAGCCAACCGCAGGTGGCCTCCCTGGTGGCATAAGTCAACCAGGAAGGACACGGGTCCAATAAACATGTGGTGGAACTCAGTCGCCGCATAATCCTGTCCACTTCATCCTCGGAAACAGGATCGAACTCATCCCAGATCACACTGGCCAGACTGCCTGTATCCCGTTCCTCAGACCACTGCAAATCAGAGGGCAATGCCCGAATCGAGCGATCTTATCCAACAGATATTGACCAAACTCCTCAGCCCTTCCCCGCAATGGGTCCAACCCCTCCCCCATATGAAGGAGAGAGCGGGTAACCTGAAACAGGGCTCCTGGGTGGTTATCTGCGGACGCTATGAGAGTGGAGAGATAAGACCTTCTTGCCTCTCTCATAGCTACCAGGTAAGTCCTAATATAGGCTCTTAGCTGGGCTCGATCGGACTGGGAGTGGGTGGACCTCCACCTGCTCTCTAAGCCCCTTCGATGACGCTTCATCTCCCGGAGCTCCTCCATATACCAAGGGGCAATCCGGGATCCACGGCGTGTAAGGGGACGCATGGGGACAACCCTGTCGAGGGCATCTGACGCAGCCCGTTGCCAGTCAACCGCCAGATCCTCGGCAGAGCTGTGGGCAAGGGAAGAGGGAAAAAACCCCAGTTCCGCCTGGAACCGCTCAGGGTGCATCAGGCATCTGGGGCGGAACCATCTAAGTGGCTCCTAATCCCAGCAGTGGGGGGTGGCCTGTTGGAAGACCAGCCGTAGGAGATAGTGATCAGACCATGGAATGGGCAAGGCTGTAAAAGTGACTTGCCCTCTGTCACTACGCCACTGTTCAGAGACAAAAACTAGGTCAAGAGTATTTCCCCCCTCATGAGTCGGGCCCTGGATCAATTGGGTCAGGCCCATGGCTTCCATAGAAGCCATGAATTCCTGGGCCAAACCCGACACCCCCCCCAGGGAAGGCAAATTGAAGTCCCCCAAGACCATAAGGTCCGGGAACTCCACCGCCAACCCCGAGAGGAGATTGAGAAGCCCCGGCAGGGCCGCTGCCACACAGCTGGGGGAAAGGTATGTGAGCAGCAGGCCCACCTGCCCATTAGGCCCCCACCTCAAGAGGAGGGTCTCACTCCCGCCTATCTCTGAAACAGAGACCTCCCTTGGAAACAGGGTCTCCCGAATAACCACGGCCACCCCACCACCCCTTCCCTGAGCCCGTGGTGGGTGCAGAATCCGAAAACCTGGAGGGCATAAATCAACCAGAGGGACACCTCCCTCCGGGCCCAACCAGGTTTTGGTGATACAGGCCAGGTCCGCAGCCTCCTCCTCAATGATCTCCCGGAGGAGGGAGGACTTATTAGCCACAGACCTGGCATTAAAATACACCAACCTAAGCCCAGGGATCCCAGTTCCGATGCCCCCTAGGGAGGAGGCCATAGGGTTGGAGTGCACCACCGCACACAAATGGCGGGTGCGCGCTCCCAACACATGATATGGCCCTATGCCTCAACGTCCCCTACCAATCCCGACCACCCTGGGGATCGCGGTCCCCACCTAGGGCCCCGGAGCCCCGCTGGTCCCCAACCTCCACCCCCCCACCGTGCCCCGGGCTGCAAAGACCCCTCCATCCCCACCCCCCTTCCTATCCCTTTAAAACACTGAATTAAAAATTTTTAAAGTCGACCCTTAGTTCCCAATTTAAAATTTAGCCCCTTGGTCGCGCCATGCCACCTCTCGGGATTCCAGGATCCGTCATCAAGGTAAGCTGTCAACAACCCAATGGGCCAGCTCAAGGACAAGGGTGCAGTCCTGAGGGCCCACAACTCCGGCAGCGAGTAAGCACCCATAAACAATGAATTGCAATTCATAGGGGGTGAGGGTAGAGTAAGGCGTCATATAACAGGGTGATAGATATTACAAAGATGTAAAATATCCAAGTGGAGAAAAAGAAAAGGGTCCAGGTAACAGTTTCCAAGAAGTTCAGCACCACAAACGGGTCTCTCACATCCGCTTAGAGGGCGAAGATGGCAATGAATGACCAACCGCTCTCTCACCGCGGTGGTCAAAGCAGTCTTGGAACTGATGGGTCTGATGTTAAATCCCTCTACCCTCTCACAGTAGAGGGATAGTCCTCCCATTGTCCTCACACCACAATGGGGCCCAGCCTGAGACCAAAATCCTGGAAGGGGGAAAGGTCCAGATGAAACTAAGGACCATGACCGTTGGTTAAAGATGACAATTGCACCCACAGAGTGCAGCGGGAGAGACCAAGCAGCAGAGCCGGCATTGGAAAACGAGAGCAGTAGAAAGGCCAAGAATAACATGAAACAATAGGCCGGAAGTCCAGATAGAATCCATAGATCCATAGATGTTAACCTCATCATCACGGCCAGGGTCCAGAGCCACAAAGGGCCGACCAACCGCGGGGGTATGTTAGTTAGTTAGTTTGAATTGTTCTTGTAAAATGTCAAATAGGATTGGTTTAAAAAGTGCGGGAAAACCCTGCACTCTGATTGGCTGGCAACTGCGGCTGCTGGCTATAAGTAGCAGCCGTAGCCCAGCCAAGTTGGGTCCATTCCAGCTGTAGTCACTAAATAAACTCTTCACTGAAGCTCTTCGCGTCTGACTCTTCATGCAAACTTAACAGTTTCCCTTGAAGAAAGTGTCAATAGTGCCTGGGAGCAACAATTGAAAAAGTTCTCTTTAAAGTGTAAGCTGTGATAATAGCAGGAGAGAGTGATACACTGCTCCTGAGGATCTTAAAGGCTGGGCAGCTTTATGTAGGACAATATGATTTCCCCCCCAGACAGATTTGTCTCATGAACATGGGGATTTGCTGCTCTTAATCAGCACTATCCATTGTGTTCTAAAGCAAACTTTTATCCATTGAATTTGTAACAAGGAAACCACACATGATCCTTATTATGGCTTGGTCAGAGATCTTGCCTCATCATTCTGGACCACCTGAAGTTTTCCCAGTTTCACACGAAGTACATTTTATGTAATTTGAATGCCATCATGACTATAGCTAGCATTTCTAGAGAACAAACAGACAATCCTTGTTGTTAAACATAATCACATCATTAAACAACAACTTCATCGCCATCCGTTAATGACTCCAATTTATAATTTGAACAACTTCTTTGGACTATGGTGGGGAAAAAAATGGAAGTTGCGTATCATCCACCTACCAGTTGGAGGACAATCCAAGTGACAGAACTCCTGGCTTTAGTAACTTTCTAACAGAAGTAGAGAAAGGGAGAAGAACATGCCTTCATTTACAGTAAGGGTCTTCAAAGTTGGCAAGTTTAATATTTGTGGACTTCAACTCCCAGAATTCCTGAACTAACTAACATGATTGGAGGAGGAATTCTGGGAGTTGAACTCCATAAATCTTAAAGCTGTCAAGTTTGAAGACCCCTGATTTATAGTATGTATATATTTATGCAGGCAAATTTCATGCATATAAAGTAAGTTTCATGTATTCCATTTGCCATAGTCTCTGAATTATATGATATAGACAATGAGTTTTACTGTTGATTATAGTTTCGTGGTTGTAATGTTTTGCTTCCCTAATTTATCTTTAAATTAAACTACAAGCCCAGCCTTAGCTTCAACAACCATTGCAAGAACAAGATTAGTTTTTGCAAAGCAATTGAACATAACATTTAACAGACACAATGGTAACATCAGCAATATTAAATATGAGAATAGGCATGTCAGAAGTTTCTATTTATTTTAATGGAGAAATGTTGGAGGTAAATACAACATTGCAAATTGATTGGCATGACTTCATAGCACTTTGTATTTCTACGCTTGCCATGTGATAGCTGATGTAATTGAGCAGAGGGGGCTGGAAAGCACACAATTTAAAGTGTTCACATTTCATATAATTAAACATTATGAAAAACCATTACAATGCAAAAAGCTACTGTTAGCAGGACTGGCAGACTGTGCCATTATTGGCCAGTTGTTGTTTTTGTTTTTTAAAAACTTCCATTTTGGATTTCATAAAGGCTAAAATGCTTCTATTTCAAATGAGCTTTTGAGTGCCACATCAAATTACAGAGATAATTTGTGGGTTAATCCCATGGTGCATACTACATACGTAAGCCAATTTTAATCTGAAGTGGGAGAAAAAGACAGAGTAGGCATTTTTGAAGGTAACTGAATAAAGTGGAATCGTCTTTGGAACATCCTTTCTGTGATTGAAGATGGGGAGATGAGCTAGTAAACATGGCTCAGCTCTTCTTCCATACCAAATTGGCATATTTTCTTTTTTCAGCCCCCATTCCTCATTTGCTCCTGCTGTCAAAGTGCTGTTAAGAATTATATTCTTTTCTCCTTTTCTGTGATATCTTTGTCACTGTTTTGCTTTGTTAACTGACACACCTCAATGTGTTTTGTTACAAACTCCTCCTCGCTTATTCTGCTGAGCTCAGATATGGATACAAAACAGCTCTCAGAAGCTAGGTATATTTTATCCTCCTTACTATTAAAAAGAAGGAAATATTGGCTAAATCATCTCAGGTGCAAGCAAACATAGCCATATTTGTCACTTTCCATCTACCTGCTTCCTCTAGCACATAAAAATATGCATCACTAGTTATTGGGTGGTAGTTGCATTTTAAAAAATATCCTGTAAGGCTTTATTTGACTTTATTTGTTTTAGGTAGTGCTTCACATTTCCTTTTGAGAACTAGATCTCTGATTTTGGACCACATGATTTGACTGCCAGTAAAGAAAATATCTCCTTCTTAACTTATATAAGATATTTAGGCAGGAATTTTTGAAATTATTTTTGGCCATTAGGTTTTGTGAGCAATCAAGGTGATAGGAATGGGGGATAAATCAGAAACTCTTATTCCAAGATTCACCAGTGCAATGAAACAGGAAAGACCCTTATTGTTTATTCCAGAATGTTCTTATAAGATTGACTAGTAGCTGCACTATTTAGATGCCAAAGTGCTCTTGCATCATTTCTAGAAAAGGAATGTGTGACATTTCAGTTTATTTTTGCTCACTATTCCTTAGGCAAGGTGAGGGAAATAGAGTAAATCTTTCTGAACTATCTAGGCACATAAGTCAACATAATATTTTCAAAAGGTAAAGAAATAATATTAGTAAATATTTAATGAAGAAAAAGAAAAAGAGAAAAGTAAAAAAAAACAATTGGATAGCACAGAGTTATATATTTTAAAAAGTAAATGTTATATTAGAAAGGGTTAGACTACCCTAATTAGCTATGTTAATTCAAGATTTCTGATCCAACAGTATTTGGTGTATTGACCACATTTGGGAATGTCCAAGAACAGATATGTGCTACAAAGAGCAGAATGCTATCAATTACATTAATGACATTAATGCTTCCAAATGAGCAAGGTATAGTCAAATAGAACTGAGCATAAATGAGCTGTTTATTTTGTCCAGTTAGGACACATTGGAGCAACAGGGGTAAATGCTATCAGTATAATGAGATAGTACATTTCAGATCTATATACCCACTAAGAATAAGAGAAGTTTCCAATATATCTGCCCTTGAGAGTTAATTGAAGTGTAATGTAACTAACACCACAACCTTGTAACTAAATAAGTAACCACAAGCATATTTCATACCACCCAGGAGAATTTTCCTCAAGAGCCTTGGTCCTGCAGGCTGTTGAATGCCTAGCACTTAGTTCCAGCTGCCTGCAATTAGTACAGGCTTGAATCCCACCAGACTCAAGGTTGACTCAGCCTTCCATCCTCCCGGGGTAGGTAAATTGAGGACGCAAGATTGTTGGGGGCAATAAGCTGACTTTGTAAAAATGCTGCTGGGGGGGGGGGGCAAAAAAAAGCCCTAGTAATAAGCAGGCATATACAATGGAATGAAGGCTATTGCTGAGCGCATTGGGTTGTGCTCCAAAAAATTGTAAGCTGCCCTGAGTCTCCGGAGAAAGGTGGCATATAAATATGAATAAAATAATAAATAAATAAATAAATGCTCTTCTCTTCAGAATTATCTTTCATCAAAATGAATATGGATGGGGGGATGGGCGGGTGGAAGAAGGCAGAAGATTGTCATTACCCAGCACTTGTATTCATTTGCATTATTGCTGTGTTAAAATATTACTTTTACATTTTGAAATTAGGAATAAATAGCTGACTGTTAATAGTAAGGCTTGCTTAGGTATATTATTTACATCAATACATAACTGGAATGAATAAATCATGTTTCATAAATAAATAACTGCTTTTATGTGACCAGTTGTCAAATTGTCATCTTCTTCAACTGGGACAATCTTCTGATTCTTTATGGAAAATGGTAAAACATCTTACTAATTATAGATGAAAAAAACAATTTGGTAAATAATGTAGCAAAGATTGCATAGCATGAATTCATACAAAGACTACAATTTGGTTCACACATCATACCAAGACATAGCTTATATAAACTACGGGTTACAAGCATGGGAGTTGCATTTATATAAAAGCCATAATTACAGTTCAGCATGATATATGAATTTATTAGCACAAGTAATGGATTAATTTATGATCTATCATAGAACTTTGCAGCCTTCAAACAAAAAGTTTGCTATACAAACAAAATGAGGCAGGTACAGATGATCACTCTGAGGCCAATCTTTTCTAATCTGATGTTCTGCAGAAGTTGGAGACTACAACACCCAGTATTTTGAATCATAATAGAGAAGGTTGGTTAAGATGATTGTGAATGAACTTGAGATTTGTGGCTTGCTTTCTCTCCTCCAGGAAGTAGAAGGAATACTTCTGTTTTGACTTTATGACTTATGGATTTGCCAGTTCTGTAAGTTCCAACAAAAGAGACTGGTATAAATGCTCAAAGATGAACTGAATGGCTGCTATGAAGATAAATTGCTTGATAGTGTTATTTGCATTAGTTACAGACATTTTTTAAAAGCTTTCTCAGCCTAAGTAAAAATCAAAATATTTTCTTTTTTAAAAAATCATAGATTTGTCATCTTTGCTCTTAAATTTTTAGATTTTATGAAAAAGCTGCATATAGCAAAGATGAATTTCAATTGCAGTGGTTAATTTTTTATAATACTAGAGTTTATTATCTGCATTGTTTTGGATTTTACTGATTTTTTTATTGTGTTATTTGGATTTTATGATTTTAAGATTTGTTTTAAAATAGATATGTCACACAAAGAACTAATTTATATGGCTATTAGAGATTAAACAAATAATTCTCCTGATATGATTTATTAGCTTTGTGTAGATAAAATCACATACCACCAAATGAAAATTGCAATTTGTTCTAAAATAAAGCAAAAACAAAAACTCTTCCTTTCCTCATACATAAAACAGAAGAAGAAAGGGAGGGAGGATATGTGACCACAAGGTTTACAAAAGCACATTCTGGATCATTTAAGCTATAGCTAGTAGCCAAGAAGGAAGCAACAGAAGCAAAAACTAAAATGCTTTCCTAAAGAAATAAGGTTTAGTAAAATTTCAAAAATTGTTAAAGAGACTGATCTTCCCCCTTTTTGTTTTATAAAAAATTTAAGTTTCTTCAAAGATTGATGTATCTTGTATAAAACAAGACATATAGAAAACAAGACTTTGAAAATTACACTCACGCACTCTCTCACACACACTGAATTATATATCTTTAATTGTTATTTAGATATTGAGTGTATGGTATGCTGACCTTTGAATATTGATAGTATGTTTTATAGAGGTAGTCTCTGGCTTATGACTACAATTGGGATATAATTTCAATAAGTGATGTGGTCATTAAATGAGCTGGACCCAATTTTATGATTAGTTTTACTGTGATCATGTTGCAGTTGTTAAGCAAATCATGTGGTCATTAAGTGGCTCAGATAGTCATTAAGCAAATTTGGCTTCCCCAATTGACTTTCCTTGTCAGAAGCCAGCTGGGAAGATTGCAAATCATGATTACATAAACACAAGTTGTTGCAGGTGTTATAAATGCAAACTGGTTGCCAAGTGCCTGAATTGTGATCTTGTAACCATGGGGATGGTAACAATTGTAACTTCAAGGCTGGGTCATAAGTCACTTTTCCCATACGAACTGTCATTAAATAAACAGTCATAAGTCAAGGACTATTTGTAATAGCATTTGAGCTACATTTAGACCTGCAGTTTAGCAGATTTGGAAGGGAACAGAATATGTATTATTGTCTCTAAGTGTGTTTTTGTTCTTGATTTTTCAGGTCACCTGTGCAAATTTAAGCAGTGGTGGCAAATCAGAACTTCTAAAAGCAGGCAGTTCCAAATCCATACTAAAGCATATATGGACAGAAAGCAGCAAAGACTTATCAATCAGCCGGCTGCTGTCACAGACTTTTCGCAGAAAAGAAAATGAAACAGATTTGAGTATGCGGTATGATGCTCCTGAAACTTATTCGGAGCAAGATCTATGGGAGTGGCTGAGGAACTCCACGGATCTTCAAGAGCCTCGATCCAGAGCCAAGCGACGGCCCATTGTCAAGACTGGGAAGTTTAAGAAAATGTTTGGCTGGGGCGATTTTCATTCCAATATCAAGACAGTCAAGCTAAACCTGTTGATAACTGGGAAAATAGTTGATCATGGCAACGGGACTTTCAGTGTTTACTTTAGGCATAATTCAACTGGCCAAGGGAATGTATCAGTGAGCTTGGTGCCCCCAACCAAAATAGTAGAATTTGACTTGGCACAACAAACAGTGATTGATGCCAAAGATTCCAAGTCCTTCAACTGCCGTATTGAGTATGAAAAGGTTGACAAAGCCACCAAGAACACGCTCTGCAACTATGATCCTTCTAAAACATGTTACCAGGAGCAAACCCAAAGTCACGTCTCATGGCTCTGCTCCAAGCCCTTTAAAGTAATCTGTATTTACATTTCCTTTTATAGTACAGATTATAAACTAGTACAGAAAGTATGCCCAGATTACAACTACCATAGCGACACGCCATACTTCCCTTCGGGTTGAAGCAGACCATACATCTAAGACTGAGGATCCCAAGGAATAAAATAAATCAAATCAAATAAAAGAGGTCATATGACAGGGCTATTACCTCAAAGAAGAAGGCCACAACTTTTGCCCAGAATGTGTCTACATTTTGCTGCTGATATCAACTGGCTGCAAATATGTTAACGGAAGCCAATCTAATCATTTCTGCCCAGTCAGCTCCATTACATATCAGTCCAGTTGTAAATCACTATTTAAATGATGCCATATATGGTTTCTCTTTCTCTTTCCTTCTTCCTTTTTGCATCTACAGAGGTACCTCTTAAGATGACTTTCATCGTCTGATATGTTCAGGATCATCTATCATCAAGCAAAACAGATTAATTAGCTAAAGAATGGTTATGAAAATAACCAATGTTATGGAAATCTAAGTCTTGAATGCATGATAATCAGTAATCCCCGTTCATGCATTCCTTCACTTGAAGTAGCTGTACTGGTAAATATTACTGTGTAGGAGTAATTGCTTGTTCAAAATTGGGATGAGGGTGGGTGGCAGGGGATATGTGTGTGTTTAGAGTTCAGTAGTTCTCTTGATATGAACACAATTTAGGATAGTGACTTTTCTCCAGCACACTGTGGGCACATTCAAGGTGATGTTAGGTGGCTCTTATTCTGCAGGGGCGACCCTATTGAACAAATAAAGATGAGCAAACATTTGGAATTTACATGTTAACAGACCTGATGATTTTTTGCATCCTGATAGTCATCACTTCAGACAGATAGGTTCAACTTGGCAGTCATCCCAACTGAGAAGTCCTACAATCACCATGTAGGAAAGAAAAATGCCTGAAAGGCAACCTGTAAGTTGTAAATGTCTGTCTTATCTTTATTACACAATATTGTAACAAATTCAATATCCTAGTCCTCATTTGTATGAATGGTTTGTATTGTACATAGTTTAACCAGTGTTATTTCAGCTGCTGATTAATATTAACTTGTAATTGTCTCTTTCTCTCTCCTCTCTTTCTTCTGCTTATTATAGGTTAAAAACAAAACAAGGAAATGAGGAATCCATTTTATCAATGTAGCTGTAAACTCCATTTAAGAAGACAGCATTCTGTACAAAGCATATATTCAGCTAAATTATTGTTGAGAGCTATACACTTACAACATTTACAGTCTGTCTGTATTTAGACTTTTTCTTTCCAGGTGAAAAATATTGAAATGTACATAAAAATAAAATACTGAAATTCAGTTTCAATATGCATTCTGTAGCTGGTGGTTTAAATAGCACGAGAAGACTGATTATTCAATGGGAGTATTTCTTTTGCAAGTCGATATATATGCTGGAGACTTTGATGTTTGTTGCCCCACACTGCTGACCACAAAAGTTGAGCCCGACAGATCAGGTTTCTTATCTTTATATGCAACTTTTCAATCAACAAAGAAGTTACTAATTCTCAGTGATTTTCATAAGAACTCCAGGGATCTGATGTCAAATTTAACATAATGTCAAGAGGTCACTGTGTCACACTAAGGTTGTACCAATTTCCTAAAAATAGAAGTGAGATGCAGTGCATGTTGGAAATTTTGATCCTTCTCCTTCATTGCACCTACCTCTCAATATTTTTGACCTGGTAGGAGAAATTTGCTGGATGGGGAAAAAAAGTTGCAAGCAGAAAAATAGCAGGGAGGGAAGAGATCAGCATCATTTATAGAGATGCTTCTTTTAAAGATTCCAAGCATTATCTGCCATTATGACAATAGTTTCATATTTCTGATTTGGTCATGAGCCACAAATGAAATCTATAGGATCACATCATACAGATTGCTTCATAGTGTAAGTCATTACCTCAACTTAAGCATTTAAATCAAGAACAGGTGTGATGAAGATAACTTCTGTTAACAATATACACAATCCTGTCCACATATTCTAAAACATTTTTTCAGTGTATATGCTTTCTTTTCTACTTTCATGGAATTTCAATAAAATGTGACAGGTTGCGACCCAAAGTTTATGAGTCATCTTCCCAGAATTTAAGTATAGTTCAAAGTGTTTACTGTGTCCATCACAAACACTATTGGCAAAATGTAGATTGGAATATTGTAATATACTTATAGAAGACCTACAGTACATCAGCAATCATTCTATCATTCCAGTTGATTTAACAATATTTTTCTCTAAGTAAATTTGTCAATAAATGAAAGCCTAAAGAAGAAAGGAGAACCCATGAATAAATATGTGTAAAAAGGGTTTCTAAACTTGGTTCTGCAACTACTGACCATTTTCTCAATGATTCATATATGTTAGGATTATCCATGGGAGGATTAAAAAAAGTCAAATGATACCTTCTATCACTTGCTCAGGATTCCCATTGTTTGTTTACAGTTAAAGATCAACAATTAAAAATACATCAAATAAACACACATACAGATGCAACGTATTGTATAGGACATAATCAATTGAGTTGATCATTCTATGATTTAACATTCTGAGGGCAAATGTTCTCAACCTGTGACCTGTGGACTCCTGGAGGGTTGTGATGTCATCACAGACCACGAAGGCTTGAAGAATCGTTATGATTTAAATCTTGAATTAAGTCTTGGGGGACCATGGCCATGGTCTGTGGCCACAAAAGGTATTTAAAGGAGGTCTGTGGTGAAGAAACAGTTGAGAACCACTGCCCTACTGAATTGACTATGACCTTAAAGTTTCTACAAATTAAAAAAATATTAATGCTGTAGAAATAGAGAAAATTAAATACATAGATTTTGTTCTGACTTTATCCATCCCATGTTCTCTTTTTGGGAAGTACAACCAGTAGCATGCCAGTCAAAGACCAATTTAGCTCTTGGCCCTAGAAAAGTTGTGCTGTCTGTAGCTATCATTCAGGTTGGCTTTTCTTCGATTTCAACTAGTACATGGAAAGGTTATTTGGGCAATTAATGATGGCTTGTGCCTTGGATCATTAAAGTGTTATGTTGAATGCTCTGCTTGAAGTGCTATGCAGCATGCGACCTCATTCCTCTACCACATGATATGACATTTAATGATCTATCTACTAATGATAACTGAACAAGACTTGTTGCCTTGTGTCCACAATAAAAAACAGATGGCTATTAAATATGGAAGGTCTGGCTTACTGAATGTAAAACTAATGGAGTTGTATGGATTAGCATCTGAAAAAATGAGTGTATTATCCATAATTGAAGTGAAATTTGAGCACAAATTTTCACCCCCCAAAAATGACAAGAATATGTTGGAAGGTTAGGATTCAGTGTTGCAAAAAATCAAGGGTCAAAATCATTTGGAACTTTAATAGATACCTGTTTCTTTTTGTTTAGCTTTCAAACATATTTCATTGCAGTCACATAGTTTTCACCCTCTTTATCTGGAGGGTAGTGAGATTGGAAAGGTGGTTTTACCTTGATCCATTCTTATAAACCAAATATTTTCTATATCTATCTATATCTATCGAATATATGTGTATATGTAGAATGTATGTAGAATATGTGTTTGTGTGTGTGTATGTACATACCCACAGCCACAGCCATGTATATATCTACATATATGTACATGTACACACATAGAGTGAGCTTTAGCTCCTCCAAAAGGTTGGCTTTTCTTTGAAGAAGAATTAGTAATTTATAATTGTTAAAACTTGTAGAGAAATTATAGACAGGATATCTACAAGAGAAGTCAAAAAGTCAAGATAGCAGCAGCAGGCATTCAGTTGAAGCACTACCCTTCTTATATGAATTGCAACATATGGAAAGGGTAGGATTTTGATTACCTGTTCATGTCCACTATCTTAATTTTTTGACTCCTATGGATGTGCCTGATTATAGAATATCTGAAAATTAAGCCTATTAACTGTTTTTAATTTATGTAATTACATTTAATTCAATTAACACAAACTCTTGTTGCCATTCCATCCCTTACTTTGTATTGACCTTGCCTCTTTTCTGGAGTGCAATCTTTGGCATGCTGCTGTGAAGCTAAAGGTGACTCTCCTGCCTGAAAATGTAGCCTTTCTTTGCACATTATCGAGTTATGTCAATAAAATGATGTTTCTAACAAAAGTCATTCTAACCTTCATGGAGTCTTATCTTAAGTGTTTGCTGGCTTTCTTGTTTTATTGTTTTTTTCATTTTATCTCAAAAGTTTGTTTTCCCTCTTGTCCACATCACCCCAATATTGGTGGATTTCACAGCAAGCATTACAAATACTAACTATAAATGAAAACCTTTTTTCAGATTTGAGAAAAAACTGCTTCAAAATAAGACCTTGGGCCACAGTGATTTAGACAACATAGCAAATAAGCTACATTGTCTTATGCTCAGCTGGAATTCAACATTCAAAGCAGAGCAATAATTAATTTTCTGTATTTTTTTAAAAAAGGTATGTTCATTTTTGCAGAGGCTTGAACTTTCTTTTTTAAATACATTAGCCTCTTGTGGTCTTGATTTATGGATTCATTTTGCTAGCTAGAATAACTACTTGCAGTCTCAAAAGCAAAACTAGCTTGGTGCAATATTTGTCTGAGTTAAATGTGCTAGACTGAGGTCTGAGAGTATATCTTTGTTTGATTTCAGATTATATTTAAAAGATCTTTGCCTTGTATAAACTGGATGCTTTTCAAGTTAAACATACAGAAATAGAAGCTTTGCATATTTAGAACTTTCATCATACTCTGATGTTATTCAACTTCACAGTTAAACTTAAGTATCTATGCATCTTTTTAAATTTGTAACATGGATATATTTTTTTCAAATCTGTAGCCTTTTAGGGGTGGTATGGTGATAATTTCCTCCTACAGCTTGATCCTAATGTTTTTCTCTGAAAATAAATTGTTCTGCTCTCCAGTATGAACAGTGAGAACAATTAAGCAGTGGAATGGCTTGTCTTCAGCTTGTTGGTGCTTCATCACTGGAGGCTTTTAAGAAGAGACTGGACAGCCACTTGTTTGAAATTGTATAGTCTCCTGCTTGAGCAGGGGGTTGGACTAGAAGACCTCCAAGGTCCCTTCCAACTCTATTATTCTGTATTCTATTCTGTATATTAACTCCTTCTCATTACTTTTGAGATTGCAACTTCCATCTCTTTCAGAACAGAGAAAGAGATGTTAGCATCGCTAGCATGATAGTTTTCTGGCATAGTTTAAACCAGGTTTATGGTTTTATAGTACCTTGCAGCCAAGATTAGACATTAATGTTTAGATAGCCATATTTGTGAACAAAAGTGTTTTAAACAAATAGAAGTAGAAATATAATGCAATGTGTTGTCAATTTCATATTTTGGATGTGTTCTTTTTTTCTCATATTATTCTCTGTATTTATCTTTCTCAATCACATAGTTAAAGTTTTCCACTGGCTTCATAATATTGCCATGTATTATGTGTTAAATTTCTTAAACGTTTATTGTAAACCTGATGGATGACCTGGCTTCTGCTTCAGTATGGATATGTAGATTTGTGTTATTATCAGATGCCCATGGTGCCATTATAGCCTAATATTCATCATTATAGTAAATGAAAAAATAGGGGGTTTTTTTTGGCCAGGAAACTGATATAGATGGAGAAATATTGTGATAAGCAAGTAGGACTTTGAAAGAATTTTCAGTTCTGTTTGAACTAAAACCTAGACCTTAACCCTAATCCTAAGCTAAAGTTCATTGATTAAGCCTCTTCGTTCATTGTACAATATGAAGGCAATTGAGCTGTAAACATTAACTTGTCTTTCCAAAATAAATAAAGCAATTATGTTTTACAGAAGGCTCACTACTTCTTAAATTTTTATTTAAATGTTCCTAAAACATCTACAGCCACTCTATCTGACACAACTGGCAACAGTTATTGGATTTGTTGTACTTACACATCATAAACACATTCTGATTTCTGGTGTTGAATTCCATTTGAAGATTAAACAATTCTTTTAAGTCATTCACAGAATTAAAACTAGCTGCATAAAAATATTAGTATGACTGTTTAATTTCTACTTCCCTAAGAGACTATGTTTTTTCCATGTTTCAGTTTTCTGAAACTTGAAACCATTATTTGTTGAAGCAATAGATAAAATACATTCGTTATGCTCAGAAGACTAATAGCTGTTGCAATCAAACAAAACCACAAAGAAGCAAGCATTATTTCCAACACAAAAATAGCTCTTTACTTAAAATATGGGTAGCCTAAGAGGAAAAAAAAGTATTTTTATGATCTCATAACATCCCTGCTATTAGGAAGTGTGGCAAATGCTTAGACATCCATTATAGCATCAAGGGGGTCAAAAGGTCAAGATGGCAGTTGGAGAAATGAACTTGAATGTTTACTCTTTTGTAGGTGTGTGCCTTCTTGACATACTGTATATATAAAAGGGAAAAGTTGCTCAGACAACTGAGATCACTATGTTGATTTCTTGACTTTCCCTGCAGACATCACTAATGTCTGTTTGACAATATGTTATTGCAGTTGGTCACACAGTTAGTCAGATGTTTAGACTGGATTTGGCATTTTTATTCACCCATCAAGTCCTTCCAAATCTGGAATAAGCAAATATTATTATTTGATGATGTTCAAGGTATTGTCGCAGGATATAAGCTGTTCTATATAAAGCTGCCTTTTACAATTGACTGATGGTGAATTTGTCAATACCAATGATGTTCAGGTGGTGCTCCAGTTGTTTTGCACCCAAGGAGCCTGTTACTATTGGTACTACCCTTGCTTTCTTTTGCAACAGTTGTTCTATTTCTGTTCGCAGGTTGTCATTTTTTTAATCTTCTCCAGTTCTTTCTCTTCTGTTGTGTCCAGGTACTGCTAGGTCCAGTATCTAGCCTTTCTTGTTTTTTCTTATCAACAATTCTGGGGTGTTATGTCACAGGTATTAGTGTTATTATGCTGGAGATAAGAGAAGCGTTTGTGATTTTTTTGCTGGAATAATTTTGGTATTACCTATGTTGATTTGAGTGAATTGGGGAGGAAGTATAATCTTTAGAAGAATATAATCTTAGGAATATAATCTCTAGAAAAATATCTGGGCCAAACTGTGTATAGTCTGAGAGATGAGTATGTATCCAATTTCCAATTCCTAAAATAGGGTTGAAAATAGTAAAAAGTATTCATAGGAAGAATATATGGGAAGAAAAAAAAGGGTGGCTTTCCCCAGTATGGTGTTCACTAGCTATGACGGACTAAACATTCACAACTGCTATTTAGCACAGGGATCTGGCCTATGATAGATGAAAATATATTGTCTTCCAACACACATGGAGGTGCAAAATGGGAAAAGGCTAGAGTAAGATAATATACACTCTATAAAAATCTGTTGCCATATTCTCAACAAAGAACAAAAACAAAATATGCAATGGTGCAATTCTGGGATTGGGGACTATAAATCTCCAATCAATTTCAGTGTCATCTTTTATCAGAAAAATAGCTTAACAGCAACAGCCTAATAAAATACTCAGCAAACATCAGAAACTCACAGAATAAAGCATCGAAATAGCTGTGCCTCATGTGGCCTGTTTAGCTATCAATGTGGAAGAGAAAGATCTCTGAATACTTCATGCTGGAAGCAGACTATTGGGGAAAAAACTATTGCTAACTCTTTAAGGCAAGAGAGATCACTCTGTACCTCAAGGTCTTTGCAGGAAATTTAAACATTGCCATATAACATTCTGTGCTCTGGTCAAGCCTGCAAAATCCACACAACCTTATTATATTGGAGTAGACAAAAACGTTACATCAAAGAGCATCTCTGTCCTTTATTTGATGAGCTGTTTAATAATAGCTTTTTCCATTTATTTTTAAAATATGATGTTTTACAGTGAGATAAGAAGGCATTCTCCATGCTCTATCACTATGTTCTTACGACCTTTCAATATATAAAATACAAGTGGCAGGTTTTTTTAGAACATTTGTTGAGGAAGCTCAAATAAAGTAGCAAGCTAGCAATCACATGAAATCATGCATTGAGGCAAGTTTTAACCTAGATCATGGACAAATATTTAAATTAAAGTTAAACTTTTCTTTCACACACATATTTTCCTGTGTTTTTTTAAAAAATTGGAAGATAAATATTTGTGCTACGTAACAGATCTCATATTTCCATGAAATTTAGGGGTGATTTTGTTGCCAGTATTTAAAACTAAAGGTTTTCTGCAAGATTTAGCACATATAGTTTCCTAGTTAAACTTTTCTAAATTTCACTAAATCCAAACAATTCTTTTAAAAAAGAAGAAAATGTTCAACCTTGACATCGGTGCCACTAAGTCATTGGCCATAGTGCTTGAAGCCCTTAGCCTAAAATGTTGCCCTCTCTTGATTTATCTAGTGTTAAGTGCACTAATCTTATCTAATCTAATCCAATCTAACATAACATAATGTAATATAATTTGTATTATATTTATTACTGTGCTATGCTATGCTATACTGTTATTACATTACATTATATGTTTATTTAAATTCATTTACTGCCCATCGCCAGTGGACTCTAGCGGCATACAACACTAAAAAAATCCCATAAAAACAGCTAAGAACATTGAATCACATAGGCATCCCAAGCTAAAATAATTTAATTTTGCAAAAACAAGAATGCAAAACAGAGCCATTGAACAAATAATAAAGCCCCAGGATTTGGGTTTTAGAGTTTAAAGTAATGCTTGTTAATTAAGCAGAGAAGCTGAATATACAATAGTATATCTAGTTTAATGAAAAGAAGGAGTAAGGATGACATGATTGCAGTATTCCAATATCTAAAAGACTGCCATAAAGAAAAGGGAGTCAACCTATTCTCCAAAGAACCTGAAGGCAGGAAATGAAGCAATGGATGGAAACTAATCAAGAAGCGAAACAACCCAGAACTAAGGAGAAATTTCCTGGCAATGAGAACAATTAACCAGTGGAATGGGTTGCCTTCAGAAATTGAAGGTGCTCTTTCACTGGAGGTTTTTAATAAGAGATCGGACAACTGAAATGGTATAGAGTCATCTGTTTGAGAGGTGGCTTGACTAGAAGGCCTCCAAGGTTCCTTACAACTCTGTCATTTTATTCTGTTCTGAATAATATTACAGTAAAGTATATTATACTTTGAAATAATATGAACTGAATATGATGGGTATTATGCCCAAAAAATTATGCATGAAATGGACTCTGCATTTTGCTTTCTCCCTTCTGTAAATACAGTGACTTAGCTTATCTCCTGGACATTAGTTAATAATAGGTCTTCATGGGAAGACACAATTGTCAAACAGGGAACCATGAAATGCTTCCAACAATGGCTATTTGTGAAATGTAGCTAGTTTTCATTAATATACGTATTGTATTCCCAATATAAAGTGTTCAGTTTAGATTTTTCCAGTGACCATAATATACAATAGAATGCCAGATCATTGGTTTTTCTGATCAATTTCATGTTCAGTCACTAAGGCATGTCTGACTCTTTGTGACCCCATGGACCACAGCACACCATGCTCTCCTGTCTCCTACTGCCCCCCATGAGTTTGTCCCAATTCATGTTCATGTTTCTGGCCATTGGTCTTGGGTTTTTACATTTCTACAATATCAGTAAATATTTAGTATGTATGTGGCTATATTTGTATCTTCCTTCCCCCCTCCATCTTTCACTTTTTATGCTCCTTTAATATGTTTAATGTTTGTACATTACTGGTGATTAACTCAATGAATATCATGTAGTTTTTTTCCAAGATCTAATTCATCTTTTGCTTTACGTAAGAAACATGTTGAAATTTTGTCAAGACTAAAGAAGACTGAAAATGTTTCAAATCACTTAAGGCAGACATTAAAAAAAATCATCTCCCTCAGTTTAATGAGAAAATTTAGAAACTGGCTGATGGAAACTGTTCAACTGTTTATAATTCCAAAACCAGACTTTTGAAACAGAAAATTACACAGTAAGGCTGACACTACTGACAATACCTTGTGTTGTCTATATACAATACTCATAGCTAAAAAGTAAAGTTGGAATGTATAATGAGTGTTAACATATAATGAACTCTGATTAATTAAAATAATTTCAGAAGTGTTTTCAAAATTTTCATTTTTAAATGGTTGAAATCCTGCAAGATCCTGAAATAATATAAGCAATCTTGTCCCCAGAACTTAGGCAACCTGGACCATTATTTTCCAGATAGAGGTCCATGAGCACTATGTTGTCAACTACTGACATAAGTCCAATGTGTAATGATTTGCTTATAGAAGGCATCAAAATGCTTTGCAAGCACCTCCAGTCAACTTTCAGGAGAAAGTCATTCTTCCTTGACAGATCTGCCAATCAAAAGTAAACTATGCCAAACCCAAAGGTTTGATTGTCTGATTCAGTAGCTGTTTTTGCCTAACATTCTAAACCATAAACTATAAGATAAAACTAAAATCAAAGCCACATTATGGCTTAGAATTTCATATGAAGCATGTCATAGTTATAGTGTTTGCTAATTTTGATTGATAGCCACTGTGACCTGTTAAACATGACTTAAGTAAAATGAGGACTCAGATTCTTGGGAAGGAGAGTGCAATATACTGACTCTGTGAACTGCTTAGAGACTATTGCAAACTACTACAAAGTGGTATATTATTATTCTAAGTGCTATTGTTATTGTTATATATATGTAGAGAGATTCTCTCCTTTTTGATAATGTGATCCCAGAAGTTTCTTTATGAGGAAATTCTGGACCTTATCAAGCAGGATACTTATTAATTAGAATTATTTATGATGCTTACATTTTTTCTGGAGAGGGGTCATAATTCAATAATAATAGGACAATTAATATGGACAAATGTTTTGGAGTGGTGTGATAGCAAAAACAAATGCAAATATTTAGTCCTCTTCTAATGTCCAACTAGATTTGTTTACTTATACATTATAGGCAGAACATAACATAACAATGCAAATTTATGATAATAAATTGAGAAGTACAGCATCTACAATATCCACTTATGTTGGGAATATTTACATATTATATTTCCAACAAATCTGGAAAGGGTCCAGATTAGAAAAGGAGGCATGTATTAATATTAGAAATAGCAAAGGACTGATACAGGAACCAAATCAAGATATTTTTTTATAAACTAAATGCATTTAATTAGTTAATTATGGGACACGATAGTGCTTTGATCATGATAGACCAAGTTGTGATGATATCCAAATTAATGGACAGGAACAAAAATGACCGTCTTTTTCTGATTATCCATTTGATATCTAAAAAATATAATGCAAATCTGTATAGGACTCAGCTTTGGGACTGGGATACATAACCTTATTTCCTCTTCAATAGTTAAGTATAACAAGCAAAAATATTTGCTCAACAATAGAATGTGTGTTCTTAGCTAGTAGTTATCTGAAGAAAAGGGTAAGGTTGAAGCTACATATACTGGAGATATCTGTATTTGGAAAGAAAAATATTTTTGTCTGTTCTAGGAAATCAATCAATCAAAGTATTAAATAAATATTTTCATAGCTCCAGGAATAAAATTCTGATGAACACCTACTAAAAAAAAGGCAATGTGTAAATATGTTGCAGGAAAATGGGAGGATACACTAGTTTCTCATTGAACCAAATTATGGTTTTCGTAACCATTTTTGTAACTAACCCACAATTGCACACCAAATATAAATTGAGTAAGCAACAATATCACTTGGCATAACATGTGAATCCAGCCTTTATTTCAGAGGGAATACTGAAATATTCAAAGAACAATTTAATACAGAAACAAGGCATTGTCACCTAATAAAATTTCATCATTAAATGGAGTAGATATTACTTCAGTTATATCATACTCTTGTGTGTGTGATGTCACTAGAAAGTGACATAGATATATTTCCTTTTCTCTAGAGCTTCAGCTTCAGCTCCCACTTATCTATGTCCTTTATTTTATTCCACTGTTGACCTACCTACCTATCTTCTTCACTTGTTCATTTATTTTTTCATATGCTTTTAAATGTTTGCCAATCAGATGATGTTAGCAATGGAAAAGAAATTCTTCTCTCCTAACAAATTGGTATAGCTATAAACCAGGTGACAAAAACATTGGACATTAATATATTCCACACTCATACAGCTTATTTCATGACTGCAGCAGCTTTTTTAGTATGAAAGAATGTGACACCTCTTTTTTCTTCATGGTTCAATCAATAAAGATAAGAAGTGAAAAACAATGACAGAATCATAGAGTACAAGGCCTGGAAGGGATTTTGAGATAATCAGCCTAACCTCTGCCTTTTGTGGAAATCTAGAAACAACGCATCCCTAACAGAGTGCTGCTGAATTCTATTGCCAAATTGTTAGATAGCTGCAAGCCTTCTACTGAGGAGTAGCTATACAATCTACAGCAAATATAAGCAAATATATTGTAGATAAACCTTTTCCAAAACCTTTTATTAATGCCCTGGCGTCATTTCTACTGACAAGATTTCATGCCTTATTTACAGAAACTTTGTGTTTGTGGATAGATAGAAACTCTTGCCCATGTCCTCCTATGGTGTACTCTTGATGATACCCCAAGACATAATCTAATCTCCCCAATAATGTGCAAATATGATAGTCACACAAATAAATGTTTTGTTTACTATTTTTAAGGGATGCTGCACTCACACAACAGGTGACCAGATTTTTTCACCAAGTTATAGAATAGTGCAAAAGTTTTAATTAGATATGTCATTATGATTTCTCTTTTTTTTTTTACTGTAAAGGCTGATTAAAGACAGTAATAAGGAAATTTGATTTAGCTGAGTATTTCATTGTTGAAGAACTTTTACTATTAGAATTTCTTTTTCCTGGTGTCCATCTAGAGACAGAGCTTATTAGTAGTGCTGATATTCTGAGTATTTCCAACTTATTAACTCTTCAACAGAACTTTAAAGTAAATCAAGATATATCTCAATCTCACCAAAGGAAAATCCTACCTATGTATAAATTAGTTAAGCTTCTTTGATTCCATTCTTTGCCTTTGAAAAACAAAGTCCACTGCCATTAACTGTAGCCAATAAAAGCACCTATTCTGGCAGAAAATAAGAGCCAATTGTCACTTATTCTACAAACTATGACTTAGTACATTTGCGGGGAAAAACATATGCCAGAGATCAGGCTGCTGGAACCAGGTAGCCTGGCAAAGGTGACATGGATTATTTATTACCTTGGTCCAAATATCATCTCCATGAATGAGTTAAGTGAGACTCAATGACTTTTTAAAATAGTTATTAATTATAACAGTAAAAAACACAACATAAATCAACAACACTTTCCCAATATTTTCCATACAAATAAAATCTAAGTCTCACAATAGTCCTGCTGGTTAGAGATTTTGGAAGCTATATCTGGCAACAGTTCACATTGGACAATGATAATCCAAGACATGGATTTAGAGGAAAATGTTCGACACGTCTGGTGGCACCAATTTGAATTTTGTTTGTTGACTTGTGTCCTGCAACAGACTACAGTTCTTCTATTTGAATTTTCTGCAAACACACCTTTTCATTAGATATATTCTCTGGTGATACCAAAAAAGAATAATTATTACTTGTTTTCCAGTTGCTTTTGTGGATAGATCAGTTCACATAACATGGTTTGTTGTTTTCCCCAATGAAACCAGGATTTATTTATACATTTGTTATATCCAAGTTCATAATCACCCTGAACCAAAGCCTAAAGCTCCCATATGAGTACAAATGCCAATATAAGCTGAATTTCTCACAAAAAAAGTAAAACAGTACAGAATTTATTGGTGATGTGCTTAGCAATTAATAAAAGGAACTCCACAGCTGACAATACATATTCATTTCAACAGCTTATTTAGTAATCTACTACAGTGAAATAGCCAGTTCTGTCTCAGTGCCATCTGGTGACATTTTTTTACACTAACAAGGAACAGAGAAAATGTATGCTTTTGTTGTCCCTCATTCCCTTTTCCCCTGATCCTTCCATTTAGCCCATAAGTGCTAAAATATCCTACACAATAGTCCAAGAGGTTTAATTTTAAAGATTGCATATATGCTTTCAAACTGACTACCTTTCTTTATGGAGAGAGATAGAAATTGCATGGTTGGATAAGCAAGTTCTATATCCATGAAGGACCACTGAATGGTTATACTTTGCTGACTGATTGAGTTATCTGTGAACAATTTGACACGTACCATGTAGAAAACACAGTAACTACTCATTCATGATTTTTCTGAGTGTTTCTATTTTTTCAGAATTCATCCATTAAAAAACCCCTTTTGTTTCCCACTGTAAAACACAGTGTGTCACCCATGGTGTTGTTTCTTACTCTGACCCTGAATTTCTAGATGGACAACTGCAGGCAAACCCCAAAATGAGGAACCTGCTAAATTTTTGATATTTTCTTGTTAAATCTAATGAAGATAGTAACTTGTTTAGCCTAGGTTTAACAAAAATCTCCATTTTTAATAGGCTTTGACCAGACTATAGTGCCCATTAGGGAAAGTGTTGCTAGCTTTTCATAGATGCAGTCTTCATCATTGTTGTTGTTCTTAGCTTTTCTTTTTGACCTGGAAATTGTCTTTACAAAGCATACTACAATTCATTCCACACTGTATTATTTGTGTAACACACTGTAACTATTACAGTCTGCCAGCCACAATTTGTTCTTTAATAAAATATGATAAATTTAATAAGGAAGTATGATATCTGTTTTGATACTGAAATGAAGAAGTAACTAATAATGTCTTTTAGCTGAAAGACACTATACTGAGAGATCTATCATCCATCTATCTATCTATCTATCTATCTATCTATCTATCTATCTATCTATCATCTATCTATCATCTATCATCTTCCTTCCTTCACCACAAAATGGTGATTCTGTCAAGTCAGTGTTGTTCAAATGATGCTCCAGATGTTTTGGGAGTGCACCCAAGGGACCTATTACTAATAGTACTATTTTTGTTTTCTTTTGCAATAGTTATTCTATTTGCTGGTCTTTGTGTTTTGTGATTTTCTCCAGCACTTTCTTTTCTATTCTGCTATCTCCAGGTACCATCACATCCACTATCCAGACATTTTTGTCTTTCTTATCAACAATTGTTAAGTCTGGTGTGTTATCTGATAGGTGTTCATCTGTTTGAATTCTAAAGTCCCAGAGCACTTTATAGCTTTTTCATTTTCTATTACCACTAGTTCTTGCTTGCAGGCAAATGGTATTTCTTGCAGGTATTCCAATGCACCATAGTTATTATGTTGTCATGCAATTGTGTTAAACTTGTCTGCAGAGAAGTTTGTTATCTGTAACTGTCTTTTCAGTTCTGACTTTGTATGCATTTGCTTTTAAGGCTTGGTCTTGTGCAGCTAGAATTAGCCCTCTATCTCTTTCTTCAACCATTGCCAGATCTTATTATCTGCTTTGCCATGTTTTTTTTTCTATTCTTTATTTGATCTTTCTCCAGTATTAAGTGAGTCTTTATGGTATACTAACCTTGGTACATCTTCAGATTCTCTTCCAATGCCCTTTTCTTCTTCTTTAGCTGTCTGGTGTATTGCATACTATGCCTGTCTATTTTCTGAAACTTTATGAGGGGGCTTGATGATCTGAAGAGTTTAGGAAATTCTGATTTACATAATTGTAGTATTTGAGCCACTTCCACTATCAGAAAAAAAATTGTGCCAAAGCTACTAGAACCTCATATTAAACAAATGTTGCGAAACAATGGAAGCAGATATAACAGGACAATGGTAGCTGTTCACATGTGCAGCAAATCTCAGGTGTGGTTGATGATTTTATTTCTCCTTGTCTTTTGAATTATTTTCATTTGCACCGCTTTAGAATATAAGAGAAAGGTTCAAACAGAAAACTTTATTTTTTTAAATGACTTCTATAGAAGTTCAGTTGCTGTGCATTGCATTAAAACATGGCCAGCTAAAAGAATTATAATCATTCTTTTGGTTATGTGGACAAAGGACCAATATTTTTGAAGAGAATGTACCTAGGTTATTAGTCAAGATGATAATGGTACTGTTTTTTCCTACCTGGTGTCTTCCAGACGTACTGGGAATACAAGTCCAAGATTTTTAGCTAATTATCAAGAAGGTAAGGAAAATGAAACAAAATAAACAGTCTGGTGCAGTGTTAAAATTTTGAAGGAGGACTGAAAAAAAAGTCAGTTCAAATCTGCTTTCATAGACTGAAGATGATATTATGCCCATTAATTTCTCTTTATACAATTTTGATCATAGAATTGCTGTTGTGAAGTGAAAAAGTGTTATGTATGCCTCCTAGAATTCGTAAATGAAATACGGGATATAAATCTAATGAATTGTGATCAATCAGTCAATCCATGTAAAGCAGATGCAGCATTAAGTATGCTATTATTCCAACATGGAAGAATATATGACTTATGACAGGAAAATAAGTGATAGCTGCTTGAAATGTTGTAAAATTATAATACTGTTGGGTAGTAGAATTTCCTACCACTTCTTTAGCTTGAGGAAAAAGAAGCTGCTTTTGAACATTTTTTCAAAGAAGAGAATTTCAGTGGGTATATTGAATGTTGGGAATTTCTTTACTTATGGGGTGGCCAATTAGTTGTGTGAATATCCCAGCTTCCTTTGTTGAATCACCTCTTTGGTGATCTTCCTGTGTTTCAGGAAGATAAGGGATCTGATTTAATGCAGTCATGTTACTTGTAGAGAGAATTTCTACCTTTGTGACATTATTGGAAAATTTTTGTTTTGGAAAGCTTCTTTGTAGATTGGGGCATGTGTGTGTGTGTGCGTGTGTGTGCAAGAAGAGGGGGGAGGGGGGAGGAAGAGGGAAAGAGGGAGGGGAGAATTTAACTAAGACGTTAATTTCACTCCCTAAGAACAGTACTACTAATAGTATTACGTTTTCTGTAATCTTCTGGTGCAATGAATGTTCCCACAATGGGGTCATCTTCAGTGAGTGTTCTGTACAAAATTAGATGATCAATGGTTGTGAGCAAATGTTTCATCATGAATATAAAAAGCAATGCAAAAGCAGAGATTAATCCCTCAAAGAGAGGCTTCTCTTTCTATCTGAAATGTATATTATTGTGGAATTTGAATTTCTTTGATTGCATTGGTTTCACTACTTAAAAGAGAATGCTGATTTTTTATTGCCTAATAGATATGTGCGTGTGTGTATGTATGTGTGTGTGTGTGTGTGCGTTTGTGTGTATGTGTGGTTTTGCTTCTTCCTCCCTCCACCCTTCATGACATTGTTATTTATTTAGTTGATGTGATGGAACATTGATAACTTGGGCCCAACTCTTATTCTTTATTAGGTTGTGTTGAATTACAATGTTTGAACCTCACAGCAAGTGCAAGCAAAACTGATGAGATTACATTTTTTATAAGATTAGAAGCTATTCATGTAAGTTAATATTAAAATTGACTCTGAATATAATCAAGGATTTGTCCAGCTATCTTTAATTGATCTGCTATGGAAAGCTAAAGAAAATGTAGATTGCTTGATAGTACAAATCAAAGGAGTGATGTAAAATGAAGCAATAAAACAAAATGACATTTGTGCCTATCTTAGACCCAAGTATTAAAGTCTGTTTACCTGGAGAGAAGAGATAGCTTGGTATTACTGAGCATTAACCACAGAACCAGTTAGTTTACATCCCAGGGTTCTGAAGGAACTGGCAGATGTGATTTTGGAACCACTGAATAAAATCTTTCAGAGCTCTCATAGCACAGGGAAACTAGAAAATAATTGATGTGGTTCCCATCTTCAAAAACAGGGAAAAGAGTGGAAACTACAGATCAATCAGCTTCACATCAATATCAGGGAAAATCCTATAAAAGATAATCAAGGAACAGATTTGTGAGCACCGGGAAATGAACAAGATAATTACTAGAAGCCAGAACAGTTTGTTAAAAACAGGTCATACCAAACAAACTTTATTATCTTCTTTGATAAAGTTACTAAATTAGTAAATCAAGGAAATGCTGTGGATATAGTATACTTAGACTTCAGTAAGGCATTTGACAAAGTAGACCACAGCATACTTTTTAGTAAGATAGAACAATGTACCTCTGAACTCCTGAACAGTCACTCACACAAAGCAGACAGTACTCACTTTGTTGATGCAGCAACATCTCAGCTTTATTTTGGAGAATCAGGATTAACAGCAGCAAGAAAGGGAAATCCGTGAAAAGTCAGTGCTGAGGGCTAACGCCTCTCAGCGCTTTAAATATCCTCTCCCATAATCTAGCCCCGGGTTATCCCACATCTGCATGGAATAGTTAATTACTACGCCCATCTAACATCCGCCCCCCATCCTGCTGCTTCTATCCTGCTCCTTTATGCTATCCTTCACTATCCTACATTATCCTAGGCACACCCTTCTATCCTACCCCTCAGTCCTACATCCTTGTGCTCCTCTGTGTCTTCCTCCTCCGCGCCTTACAAATCCAGTAAACATTGCAGCCATCATCATTCACAACCCCACACAGTCCATTCGCCTTCCCCAGGGAGGTCTACCATTTCCCAGCAGCCATTTATCAGCAGCCCGCCATTGTAAGGTCCATAGCTGCCCTGCCGCTGCTCAGCAGCCTTGCCAATGAGGCATCGCATGGGGGATATCACCAGGTATGTGAAGTCCAGATCAGCTTCGCAGCAGCCTGCTGGTGGCACCCCTCACACAGCCCTCTGATGTGTCAGGCTCTGGAACGGGTTGAATAGCCCGATATCAGAGCTCCTATAACACAGGGAAACTAGAAAATAATTGATGTGAACAGCTACCAAAAAAACAAATACAGGCCCAAGTTACATTAAAGAGGATTAAATATCAAGATCATAAGAAGTTACAATACCACTCTATATTGCACTGGTGTTGCCATATTTGGAATTCTGCATCCAGTTATGGTCACCATTATACAATAAAAAAGATTGCTGAAGCCCTAGAAAGAGAAGAGCAACAGAGATGCTGCTTGGAAACTAAACTGTGCAATGAATAGTGAAGGAAACTAGATACATTTAGCCTAATGAAGAGAAGGCTCTGGAGAAATAAGATTGTTATGTTCCAATAGTTGAAGGGCTGTCACGGGGAAGAGGGAATCAATTTCTTCTCTAAAGCATTTAAGGATAGGACAAGAAGCAATGGGTGGAAGATTGTGAGAGGGAAATGAAACTTGGAACTAAGGAGAAACTTCCTGACAATGAGAACAATTAATCAATGGAACAGCTTACCTCCCAGAGTCATGGGTGCTCCATCACTGAAGGTTTTCAAGAAAACATTGGACAACCATTTGTCTGGGATATAATAAGAATTTCTGCCTTGGGCAGGAGACTGGACTGGAAGACCTTCAAGGCCCCTTCCTGTTAAGTTTGCATGAAGAGACAGTCACGGAGTGCTTCAAGCTCTTAGTTTATTAGTGACTACAGCTCAGAACGGATCCAATTTGGCTGGGCTGTGGCTGCTACTTATAGCCAGCAGCCGCAGTTGCCAGCCAATCAGAGGGTTTGTGCAGGGTTTTCCCGCACTTTTTAAACCAATCATTTCCAACATTTTATAAGAACAGTTCAAACTAAACCAATGACTTCAAACCTACATACATAACACCCCTCCCCACTAGGTTCAGTCCATACTCAAACCCCAACCTATCTAATGTATTCTTTTAAATAGGTGGGACTCTTACGTGTACATTGAGACCTACGTGGTTCAGATGTTTTAAGGTTCTCACCTTGTGAGAGAGGAAATGTGTCTGCTAACATTTCCTTATTTGGACTTGTAGTAATGGTAGAACCTGTTTGGTTACTACAACCTGGTCTCTCCTCCCAATCCATCTCCAACACAATGTCAGCACCTAAATCAGGTAGTGATGTGCAATCTTCCATTTGTGAAAATGGTTGTTGGTATTGTGACAGGTTTTGGGATGGTTCCTGTCATGTTAGCTCGTTAGGCAATCTGGATCTTAACTGATCAATGTGCCTGCTCCAGAGGACACCATCCTCTGTTTGTACCCTGTAAGACCTGGGGCCTGTGATTTGGGTTATTTCAGCAGGAATCCATAATGGTTCACCCATGAGGTTCTTAGCATAAACAGAATCACCCACAGTGAAAGTGCGAATTTTACTAGTGGAATCTAGTGGTGCGTTGGGTGCGTAAGTGGGATGAAGGCGGTCAAGGGGAGACCTGAGTTTCCTACCCATCAACAATTCAGCTGGGGTTAAATTAGTTGAGGGGTTGGGAGTGATATGCTGAACACTGAGAAGTTTTTCAACTCTCAGTGATATCCCCTGGACCCAATTGCTGAAGTTTTTCCTTGGTAAATGTACCATACGTTCAGCCCAGCCGTAGCGAAGGATGCCCAGGGGCTGTCAGGGCATGTCTGATACCCTGTTGTGCTAGATATGATTCAAAAAGGTTGGATGTAAATTGAGGGCCATTGTCAAGAACAAGCACATCAGGTATCCCATGAGTTACAAAAAGCTTTTTAAGCTGTTTGATGACAGCTTCAGTTGTGGTGGATGCCATAGGGATAACCTCCAGCCATTTGGAATATGCATCAACTATAATAAGGAAAGTGTGCCCTCTGGTAGGGCCAGCAAAATCAATGTGAATCCTGGACCATGGGCCCCTAGGACATTCCCATTCCTGTGTGGGGGTGAGAGGTGGGGCAGGCCTGACTACCTGACAGTTGGGACAAGATGCAACCCAGTTTTCAACCATTTTGTCAATACCTGGCCACCATACATAACTCCTGGCCAATCCCTTCATTCTGACAATTCCCGGATGGCCTCTGTGTAACATTTCCAAAACCTCTTTTTGTAGTTTTGCAGGAATAACCACCTGTTACCCCACAAATACATCCTCTTAATACAGATAATTCAGTTTGCCTGGATTTAAAAGGTTGAGCGAGAGTTGAGGTAGATCTTGAAGTGGCCAACCTTTCTTATCCAGCCCTATGACAGGAGCCAATAAAGTGTCTTTGGCAGTCTCTAACAATGAGCAGCATGTACTGGAAGCAAAGTTTCTAGAAAAAGGTGTGAGTCTCAGGAACAGGGTCCTCAATGTGTGAAGGAAGTGGGCAGCGACTCAAAGCATCTGCATGCCCAATGTCTTTACCAGGTCTGTGGATCAGTTTGTATGAATAAGCAGCAAGAAATTCAGTCCATCTCAGTTCTTGGTGACAGGATCGTGGGTGTTGGTTTGTCCCCTGCCACAATGCCTAAAAGAGGTTGTGATCTGTGACAACAGTAAATGTTCTCCCATATAAATACTCATGGAATTTTTGACAGCTGCTACAATGCCAAGGCTTCCTTGTCCAGTTGGCTGTAGTTCCTCTCTGCTTTAGTCAAGGTAAGAGTAAATGCAATAGGAGCCCTCCCACTGGGAAGCAAGTGGCTCAAACCCCCCACTCCAAAAGGGGAGGCATCACAAGTCAGAACAACAGGAAAGTTCTCAGAGAACTGTATCAGCACAGCATCAGATGTGATTAGTCTCTTGATATTGTTAAATGCAGCTTGTTCCTTCCTCCCCAGACCCAAGCAGATTTTTGTCCAGCAACCTGTATGTAGGTCTGCAATGGTTGCCTTTCTGAGGTAGAAACATATGATAGTTAATGAGTCCCAAGAATGCTTGCAAATCTGTTTTGCATTTTGGCCTGGGGGCTTCTTTGATTGCCTGAACCTTTGCTCTGTGGGTGGATGCCATGTTTATCAATCATGTAACCCAAGAATTCCACTTTATCTGTTCTAAGTGTGCATTTTTCTTTGACTTTTAACCCCGCTTTTTGAATCTAGTTAAGACTTCCTGAGTCTCTCATGTAATGAGTGTCATTTTCAGCAGAAATTAAAACATCATCAAAATAGGGCACCACCCTGGCAACCCTTGTAACATTCTTTCCATAAGGCTTTGGAAGATGCCTGGTGCCACCACTCCAAATTGCAATCTTTGCATTTGAAGGCACCTCTATGGGTCACAATGGTTTGGTTTCAGCATCATCATCAACTGTTAATTGTTGATATGCCTGTGCCAGGTCCAACTTGGCAAAAACTGTGTCCCCCTCCAAGAGAGTGTAATAAATGATGCACTACTCAGGATATGCGCTTCTGTAGCGCATGGTTCAATGTCCCCTTGTAGTCTCCACAGATTCTCACAGAACCATCAGCCTTGACTGGTGTGACTATGGGTGTTCCCACCTGGAATGATCAGTGGGCTCTAAAACCCCTTGGGCTATTAGTTTATCTAATGTGCATCAATTTCCTTTAAGGCAAATGAGACCCTTCTGGGTTTTAAACGGATTGTACCTTGGGATCTAA
>CM019155.1:34339279-34397453 GCA_009733165.1 Naja naja
AATAGTGTCCCATGACACCATAGATAAATAAGAGCTGAGTCCACTTCCATTTGGCAAGGCCTTCCTTCAATAAACACCTTCACGTGCTGCTTTTAAGGTGAAGAATGACCAATAGTGATTGTTTGGTGAGTTTCATTCTTGCCATTTTCTTCTGAATTCACATCTTTTCCAGGAAATTGTTGGGCTTAAAGTCTTTGTCAGAAATTTTTCTACTAGGTGGAGTTCTGGATGATTTGCAGACTCTGGCTATGTGACCCGTTTCTCGCGTAGGCAGATGGAGTCAAAGAACTTTTGCATTCAGTGAGGGTGCCCACAGCCTCTGCAATAGATCCTTGCCTTTTCAGAGTCTTTTCTTCTTCTCCATTCTGAGTCTAAAATCCTCTCCCCTCCTGCATCTGAGATCAGAGTCTATTGTTCATAATGGGCTGTTGTGGATTCCCCATCAGAATGGCTTGAGCCTGGCTTGAGGCCTGTTAATCTTTCATGGCGCTGCTGAGGACTTGGTGGCTTCGCTGAAACAGCTTCTTCAATGGCCTCTTTAAATGTGATCTTAGGTTTCATTAACAGTTTGCTTTTGTAAGACCTTATCTTTGAGGCCTAAAACAAACCCGATCGCATGGCCTCTTCTAAGTTGGTAAAGTCACAAGCACCCCCAATGTCCCTTAAACTTGCCACAAGTCATTAACATTCTCACTTTCCCTTGATCCCGACGGTAAAATTAGGTGTCTCTTAATGAGGCACGATACTTGTCGAATAATGGGCTCTTAAAATTTTCTCTAAATCAGGCCATTCCATTACCTTCAGCTCTGCAGCTCCTTAACACCTTCGCCATTTTGAAGACTGCCGGACGCAGTCGTGTGAAATACCGCCTCTTCCGTCTCTCGGGGATGTCCGGCGAGGTCGTTCCTTCCAGGTACATCTGGAGCAATCCGCCTCGATTCCCAGTCTTCCTCGCGGATCGAACGGGGCTGGGGGTGTTCAGCGCAGCCATCTCTCTGTTGTTGCTTGTTCTTGGCGTTGTCTTCTCTTCAGGGAAATCCACCTTAAGCCAGTGTTAAGTTTGCATGAAGAGTCAGGCCGCGAGGAGTCCAACAAGAGTTTATTAAGTGACTACAGCTTGAAATGGACCTGTCTTGGCTTGGCTACGGCTGCCTCTTATATGGGAGTGCAGGGTTTCTTCCCGCACTATTTAAACCAATACCATTTGACATTTTACAAGAACAGTTCAAATAAACCAATAACATTCAAACCTACATACATAACAATGGACATGCCCTGAAACAAAAAAATATTGGGTAGAAATAAAAAAGTGGATAGAAGAATTTACAAAATGTAGACTGGAGTGGAAACCGGAACTGTTTCTCCTGGGAATGATTAAAGGAAATTATCCCCTCAAAGATAAATATTTGATTATTCACTTATTAACAGCCACACGGGTCTCTCTAGTGCAATATTGGAAAAAACCTAACTTACCAGCTCTGCACATTATTATTCAAAAAACATATGAATGTGCTGAAATGGAGAGACACACACTTAAATTAAATGGGAAAGAAGATACAGATTATGATAGGACGAATGGTACAATTGGGTGGAACACAATATAAAAGAAATGAAGAAGAAATGAACCTAGGAAATATAGTATATTCAGTTGGACGTATGGAATGTATAATTATAATATATTTATTATATAGTTAATATGAAGGTTATAGATTAGTTAATAGTTATAATCCAAAGGAAATAAACAGTAGAATGTGTTAATCAATATACACCATTTATCATTAATCTTTGACTAATATCTTATATCTAATTTGATATCCAAAGTAAAATGTAGAAAGTGCTCTATGCACTAATTATGTATTTGTGTATTTATGCGTTTGTATGTTTTTAATGTTTTGTAAATAAAGTTGTTTTTAAAATTTAAAAAAAATTAATGTTGATCTTCTCCTAGAAGGCAGCCCCTGCCAGATGGAGGTTGACACGGGATCATCTCTATCCCTCATCTCCTGGAAGACACTGAAGAATCTGCTACCAGACTTCAAAAGAAAACAACTGAGCCCCTGCAGTCTGACTCTGAGGGTCTACCAGGGACAACCCATTGCAGTCCTCGGAACAGGCAAGTTCCATATTCAATATAACAATTTTCAGGGTCATCTGCCATTAGTTATGGGCCTTGGTTGTGCGGGCTGTTAATAGCCTAGCACTTAGTTCCAGCTGCCTGTAATTATTGCAGGCTCATCCCACCAGGCTCAAGGTTGACTCAGCCTTCCATCCTCTCAGGGTAGGTAAAGTGAGGACCCAAGATTGTTGGGGGCAATAAGCTGACTTTGTAAAAATGCCGTTTAGTAATAAGCAGGCATATACAATGGAAGGAAGGCTATTGCTGAGCGCATTGGGTTGTATCCCAAAAATTGTAAGCCGCCCTGAGTCTCCGGAGAAGGGTGAGATATAAATATGTATTTAAAAAAAAGTTATCGTAACAGGGAGCCTGCCCAGTTTACTAGGTTTGGACTGGTTCCACTCACTGGATCTTCAAGTGACTGGAGTTAACGCAGTCACCCCCAACAATCTACAGCAACTTCTTAATGACTATTCAGAAGTTTTTAATGACAAATTGGGCTGTTACACAGGCATTCCTATTTCCCTTAACCTGGACCTCCTATACGCCTCAAACCACGCAGAGTGCCACTGGCATTGCATTCCAAAGTGGATGCCCAACTTGACAAATTGATTTCTCAAGGGGTTTTGGAGCCAATTGACTTTGCCAATTGGGAAACCCCCATTGTAATACCCCTAAAACGTGATGGCTCCATAAGAATTTGTTCAGACTACAAGTCCACGATAAACAGGGGACTCCAACCAAATGCTTATCCTGTGCCTATCATACAGCACCTGCTTCATTCCCTGGGTAAAAGCTCCATTTTTACCAAGCTGGACATGACTCAAGCATACCAGCAGTTCCCAGTGGACAATGAGACAGCAGAGGCCCAAACTATCATTATGCATAGGGGCACTTTCAAATGTAAACGTTTACAATTCGGTGTCAGTGTTGCCCCTGGCATATTCCAATAAATTATGGAACGTTTACTATACAACAGCAAAGGTGTCATCCCATACTTCAATGACATTCTCATTGCTGCTGACAGCCCACAAGAACATTTAGCAAGGCTGCAACAGGTTCTCCAGTGCCTTCAGAATGCTAGACTAAAATTAAACAGAAAGAAATGCATCTTCGCAGTTCCCCAGATAGACTTCCTGGGTTATCACATTGATTGCAAGGGAATTCACCCTGTGGAGTCCAAAGTGCTTGCTATTCAGGATGCCCCAGTTCCTCAAAACAAAACTGAGTTGCAAGCTTTTTTGGGACTACTTAACTTCTACAGCTCTTTCCTGCCCCACAAGGCCACTGTAGCAGAACCTTTGCACAGACTGTTAGATTCTAAAACTCCTTGGAAGTGGGGAGTCACTGAACAGGCCTCTTTCACTGCAGTAAAAGCCCTACTTACTTCATCAAAGGTACTTATACAATTCAGTGATTCTCTTCCCCTTGTTTTGGTTTGCGATGCCTCCTCTTATGGGATTGGGGCAGTCCTAGGCCATAGATTGCCAAATGGCCAGGAAGCCCCTATCGCCTACTTTTCCAGAACACTTTCCAAATCAGAGCGCAACTACAGCAAAATTGACAGAGGCATTGGCTGCAGTGGCCTCTGTTAAGAGGTTTCATGAATACCTCTACGGACACCAGTTTGAGCTCATCACTGACCATCAGCCTTTGCTAGGTATCCTGGCAGGTGACAAGCCCAGCCCACAAATCCTCACCCCAAGGATGACCCAATGGACCCTTTGCTTGGCAGCTTACAGCTACAAATTGACTTACAGGCCTGGCAAAGACGTAGCACATGCTGATGCCTTAAGCAGATGCCCATTACCCATTTTGGTCACTGACCCTTCAGTTTCCGTGTTCCTGCTGGAAGATCTCCAATTGCCTCTCACGGCTGATGACATCGCCTAGCTTTCACCAGAAATGTACAGCTATCCCAAGTTATGGACTGGGTCCAGAGAGGGTGGCCAAGAGATACCCCTGCAGCAGATTTCTGCCCCTTCAAGGCACGCCAGGCAGAACTGAGTGTGCTTAAAGGGTGTTTATTATGGGGACCCCGTGTAATTATTCCACACCTGCTAAGACCACGTGTCATTGAAGTACTATATGAGGGTCATCCAGGTATCAACAGAATGAAGGCTCTGGCCAGAAGCTATGTGTGGTGGCCAGGACTGGATGAGACAGTTACTAATAAAGTTCAAAGTTGCTCCATCTGCCAAATGTCCAGACCGGCTCCACCAGCCGCCACTCCTGGGGAATGGGAAGATACCAAAACACCTTGGTCTAGGGTGCATGTGGATTTAGCAGGCCCCATGCAAGGGAAAAACTTTTTAGTCCTGGTTGATTCTTTCTCCATGTGGGTAGAGCTGGTTCTCCTCAAATCTACTACTTCAGAAGCTGTCAGCAAGGCCTTGGACAACATTTTCGCATCCCATGGGTTCTCAGAACCCTGGTCTCTGATAATGGTCCCCAATTCACCTCCTCTCCCTTTGAACTGTTCCTGGCCCAAAGGGGTATCAGACATGCCCTGGTTTCCCCTTTTCACCCAGCTTCCAATGGTCTGGCAGAGAGGGCTGTAAGATCAGCCAAAGAAGCCTTGGGGAGAATAGCGGAAAGGGACTGGTCTACCAAGGTAGCCAGGTACCTACTAACCCAGCATACCACCCCAGGCGCTGCCACCAACCTCACCCCAGCTGAACTTTTAATGGGAAGAAGACTTCGCATAACCCTCAACAGGCTACACCCTACTTATGCTCCCAGGGCACCCATCGACTCATCCAGCAGGGCAAGGGACTTTAGGCCAGGGGACTCGGTCTACTGCCGCAATTATGCAGGAATTTCCTTATGGTTGCCCGGGTGGGTAGAACAAAAAACAGGCCCCAAATCATATAGGGTAAGGTTGGCCGATGGAAGACTATGGTGCCGACACGTGGACCAGCTAAGGAGCCGTTGGAGTGCCCCTACAGGTCCAGTCCATAGGGAGACCGAGACCATGGACACCGAGTTCGACAACACTGAAGGCCCTCGAAGGCCAGCTCCTGACCAGCAGTCTCTTGTGGAGCCTTGCCTAGAGAAGTCGCGACATCATTGACTGGAGCCTGCTCGCTGCTGTCCGAAGAGGTCCCATCAACACCCAGGGTCCTGCTGCAGCCAGCCGAGTTTTCCAGAGAAGGGGAGACAACACCACCCCAGAAGAAAGGTGCCATTCCCACAACAGGTCTGCCAGCTGCAGAACTAAGGTGATCTGAGCGAGTGAAGCGTTGCCCACCTATCTGGATGACTACGCTTGTGCAGTTCCAGGGGGAAGGAGTGTTGTGACCAGCAAGTCCTCACTCCAGTCTGCTGTTTTAGTGGGAGCCGGAGACCCTGCTGATTGGCTGAGCCATTTGACAGCTCCGTATAAAAGGAGCTGTCAAACGGAATCAGCTGTCTCTCTCTCTCAGCTGCTGCCGTGAGCTAGCGGCTAGCTGCGGCTGAGATGCAAATGGACAATAAAGCCTGTTAAGCTTTATTGCTGCCTCTGCCTCTTCTTTCAGTGCGCCAAACACAAAAAAATCTATACTAAAATATTAACACAATTTAGTTTAGTTAAAGATATGCCCTAGTATAATACAGTAGGGCTGAATTACTTTTTAATAAACATTTAACAAGTACAGTTTCTCAACAAGGAAAAAGTAAGGATTCTAATATGAATTCTATGTACAACAAAAGCTTGGAAACAAGAAAGCAAATGTAAAGAGGAAAGCATTAATTATTTTAAAAATCACATCATCTATAAGCCAATCTCATGATTAGACTTGTCTGACTTGATCATTCTTCAATAATTTAGGGTTGGCAACTCTGCACCAGGGACTATTTCAGTGCTAGATTTTAATTTGGAAGAAATCTGTTTAGCCATTTGTTTTAATTAGAAAACCATTAAGGAAAAGTAGATAGGAGTTTAAAATGCATTTACTACCAGGCTAGTGATCTGTGAACTAAAAATTCTCCTACCAGCATTGATATGATAAATTATAATGGCTCCCATAAGGCTATTTGAAGATTAGGTTCTAATTCTGTCCATTTCAGGTCTTGAGGAAAAAAGCAAATGCTATGATTCTGAAGGCCTAAATCAATTGCTATCTTATCTCTGTATCTATATTTCTCTCTGCATGCTTGTGTATAGATTTTTCAAGATGAAAATAGACTGATGTAAGGGAGAAGAATTATAATATAGTGATAGAATGTCATGTATCTATGATATTTGAAACAGCAGCTGATGGAAACTATATCTGATGAAGAAAACAGACAGGGAATGCCATTAGAAAAGACAGCAGATAAATGATGGTGTCTCCCAAGGCAACTTCCCTAGGACTCTCTCAAATATGATGGCACCATTGCAAATCATGAAGAGCTATAGATGTCAATGCCAATGTCATGTCATCTAAAGAAGCTTCTTTCTTTTGCCAAACACCAAATGGCACATACCACTGTGCTATGAGCTCCACTCCCTTTAGGCATGTTAAAAGATGTCATGCTTGCATTGTGGTGTGTGATGATGCTCTTTTTGTCACTGCAGCTGCAGCTGCAAAGAAAAGGATACAACTAATTAGATAACTTTTAAACTTTCTTAGCTTTTAAGAAAGATTTTATCAATTGAAAGAAAGTAGTGTGGCATTTTTTTCCTATGAAGATTTAGTAAATTTCATTGTCAAAAGAAGTATGCCACTGAATATTGATCGGTGTTTTATTATCATGGCTTATGGGTATTGTGAAAAACTGGAAACTGAACTAGATGCTGACAGTGTTGTGACCCGCTAAAAATCTTTTAGGAAAAACAAGACAATAAATAAGAGGACATTGTGCCTCACTAAGTTTAAGTTAAAAAAAAAAGATCAGGAGCTATACTATAGCAGTAGCACTTATATTGTTACCTCCTGGGAATGTACAAATAATCTTCAATGGCAGTTCTGCATATTACGTGTTTGCTCATTCTGGAATTTAAAGAATTAAATTAGGTGGGTTGGTTTAGTGTAATTTACATTGGATAATTATATTAATGTCAGGAAGAAAAATTCTCCTGTGCATATTTTTCTACCAATTCTTATCCAGTCTGGTGAAAGAGCAGTTTTTTAAAAATTCTATCAAAAGAACAGAGCATTATAAAACAGTGTTTTAACACTTATTTATTTATGGGATAGTTGAGGGGTATTGATCAAGTTCTCTTTTCAACATCCTCCTTAGCTTTCTATATTTCAGTTTAATTATGAAGCAATTCCTTCCCTGGAATATTTCTGCAGCATTGCTACTATCACCTTGAAGAGGGAGAATTTCTCCTTACTTTGAAGAATTTAGAGAAATCATTCATCCAGTTTCTTTGTCACAGGTTTGATGGAGAAGTTCAAATAGTCTGTGCATTATTCACTCCCATGATAGTTTTATATTTCCCAATGAAAGCAACCAATTAAACAATTTATAGTAAGCTAATAGCATTCCTGACCCCTTGGGACTGATGCTGGCATTTACCTATTGTTGTTTAGATGCAGTCAGGGACAATCCATTGTGTTTAAATTGTTGGCCACTGCCAATTCCTAGTTTTTCAACTGACAGCTTGACAGCAGGAGAGCAAATCAAACCATTGGCAAGCTCTTTGCTCCTCACAATTACTGCTGTGCTCAACTAACTGAGAGTAGCAGTTGAGCAAGGCGGTGTCTGACTGACAACATTTAAATCACCTTATCCTGTCATCAGCAAACCTGTTTTCCTTATTTCCCCTCACTTGCCAAATCCTCTAAGCTTTAGATTAGAAAAATCTCTTTGAGTTACTAGGAAAAAAGGTAGGTCTACTGAAAATCTTCCAGAGAAATAAAGGTCTCTGCTAAATGGAGTAGGATATGTAGTTATCATCAACAACAACAATCATAACCATAATTTGTTAAACTTGTGTGTCCTCTGACTTTCAATGACATTAGGTTTATGAAGAAATGGAGAGACTGTACCTCTGCTTGATTTTCAGAGATTCTCTTCCTCTTCCAACATTATAGAGTGTCCAGCAGATACAGCAGCACCTTCTGTTTTGTAAATAGCATTTTAGAGCAGGTGTGGGAACTTAGAAGTGCTTCTGTGGGAAGCAAAGTCCATTCCATCAGTTCAGTTGCTAAATGCTAGATCGGTCTCATTTTCACCTAAATGAAGCATGCTTATAACTATAAAATATATAGGCTATAAATAGAACAGCAGTATGCATGTTGCCTGCCATTAGCCATTAGCTGAGAAGATTGGTTTTCTTCTATTTAGTTAATTAAGTGAAGGATTAGTCACGTTAATGAGATGCTACATGTCTAAAAATATTCAGTAGAAGTGTTTTGATTTTCTATTATACCTTTTAATTTCTTGGAGCTTCTTTAGCTAATTTGGTTCTGATTCTAGCAAAGGGATTTTTCTTCTTCTTCTTCCTTTGGCAATAGTAAATTAAATGGGACACTTCATATATGGTGATTCAAATGCTTATATTATGCAGGAATTTTAATGTGAATTTCTTCTGATGGGCATAAAAGATATACTCTAACACTATTTCTCACAACAATAATAGATATTATTCAGATATATAAATGAATAAACATCAGCCTATAAATTATTGAATAGGGATATGTGTTTAATATCACAATCATTTGACATTTAACTGTGTATTGATTTTCTGTTGATATCATTTCAAACTGGAACTTCAGCTGACTTTAGCTAATAAAAAAGTATGAAAGTTTCATCAGATTTTATAAATTATAGTCTAAAAATGTGGTTGAAATCACGGTGACAAATGACCTAGAACACTGCTTCAGGTACCTAAGTGTTTCTACATATGTTATAAGATGGAGATCCAAAAGCAGTTTTTACATGTTTGATAAAGTATGATTGGTGGAACAAAGAAGGTTGATTTACTAAAAATGACTAGAATCCCATGAATTTCATTCTCATATTTGGAGTTGGAAATTTGGGAAAAGAAATTATTGAGTTTCCTGAAATACATTAAAACAGAGGAAGAAAATATTTGGAAAGTATTTGGTTGTTGTTAGAGCATTACTTTTAGTCAACAGAAAGAGTATTATTTATCAGAATTGCATTTAAATCCCAGGTTCATTCATACTATATTGAAATCAGCATGAAATATTATAAATGTCACTGATTTCAACTAAGCCTAACTAATTTAGCTTGAATTCAATAATTTAAGTTGTGATATTTTATATCTTAACTTTTGCCCTGAATATTGCTTACATTATTCCTTTCATTTCTTTTTAAGTGCTAGTAATTACTGAATTATCTAAATTATCAGGCAAGGATTCTACATTGAGTGAATATAAAATATAATAAGATATATGAGAATATAAAACATATTTTATGCATGAAGATAACAAAGTAATACAAAATGAATTAGCCTCAAATATGATCTAATATTAAATGCTGCCTGTAAGAATTTTCCTTTGTTTACACATAAATACCTATAGGTAAGTTTAGAAACTTGTGCACTATGTAATCTAAAACAAATCTTAGCACAATATTTATAGATTTCTTATGTTTTAAAATATTTCTTTTAGCCAATGAACTTGATTTTTCCATGCTCTATTTAACAGTATGAGTCCATGCTCTATTTAAAAATATGAGTCCATGCTCTATTTAAAAGTATGTGCTATATACCTACATTTCCATTAATAATTACCTTGTTGAGTAATCCTCAAAGAGAGTGGAAAATTATCTAAAAATTAGTGGTCTTAAAAGTGCACCATCAGTTGCATTCTGGATGACATTTTAGTCCAGCACTATATTTATACCTCCATCTGAATTTAAGTTTTCTGCTATATAGTATTTTAAGTTTAATCAAAAGTCAACTTAGAAAGGCCATTCTGCCTAAGGGATATTTTTCCATTAAGTATTTTGACATATTGGTGGCCTTGAGGGATTATTGGTTTTTGAAAAAACATTAACAGCTGGAAATTTGCATTTTAATACAGTTCTCCTCAACTATTCAAGCAATTTTATTTTTAAGACCTGTGACAGGCTTCAAAGCCTTACTTCTAAAGTAATCTCATCAAGTAGTAGCTAACATAATTTTATTACAAATGACTAAGTTTCTTAATCACATTCCATTTTTTTTAGTTTTGTTATGGTGTTGATTGTAAAATCAACACAAAAACTTTGAAACGTTTTAAAAATATTAACATTACTAATTAGGCTAACCTGATTGGTAGGTAGGTAAGTGGGAAGGGTGATAAGTAGACAGGTAGGCAAACAGGTAAGTAGATAGACAGGCAGCTAGATAGATAGGTAGATGATAGATATCAAAACAGGATTATTCAAAAGAAAAGTAACTTAAGCAATTTAAAAAAAAATCTATTACTTACTGAGTCTGAGCAGGTCTCATTTGTAAATTTTGGCGAATTCATTGCAATTTGACTTTAATATTTGTTCTGCTGCCTCTGGAAAATCATTTAGTTTTGCTGAAGTACAGTTCTGAAAAGAACAAAATATTCCATTCTCAACAGTATAATTGATGATAATTGCATTAGCAAATTCCTCTCCCACCTTCCTCTTCTTTTGCTTTGCAAATCCTTGTTTCCTAAGCAAGCATTGTACATAGATTTGGGATATCTGTTTCTAGAAGCCTTTTTTATTTTGTAGATGGTAGTGTAAAGGAAGGAAAGAATTAGTTGGAAGGAATCTATGACATGCACAATATTCAACAAGGCTCCTTATCAAAGGAATCACTCAACTCGTATTGTGACTTAGCTCTAAACTGACATACCCTTTGGTGGTGAGAGAAAATATATACAGGCAGATTCAGAAAATGTGTTTCTCAATGATCCACAGATTTCGCTCTCTGCCCTAGGAATAATAGGTTGTCTATTGCAAATGTAGATTGCTTTCTCAAACTTTTATTTAGCTCATTTCTTTATATATATTTTTTCTTAGCATTTTTCTCACGTGCATATTCTGCTTTTTTCTGCTCCAGATTAACCAAGCATTGATCCAGTGATTGGGACAGGAATTCACTAACTGGCTTGACACCTGACATTATTGGTTGAGATACAGCAACTGTCCCAAAGTCACCCAGCAACTTTCATGCCTAAGGCAGGACTAGAACTCACAGTCTTCTAGTATTGAGCCTCATGCCTTAATTACTAGACCAAACTGGCTCATATCTCTAGGTCAGTAGTCTATAGCTTGAAGATTATTTTTAACTGATGATCACCTTCTGATTTTGAAAATAGCTTTTGGATTGGATATATAAAAGCATAGAAGTCATAGCTTGATGATGATCCAGAACTTGTGTGTATACTTCTAATGTGCTCAGGTTCATAGGAATAAGATTCAAGAGATTTTTTGTGTATCCAGAGGAAGGAAATATTTTATGTTTGTTATGCCAGGTGCACACACTTTTGATAATTCTGAAGCACTGTTGCTTTTGTCTGATACTGACAAGGAAAACACAGAAAACGGGAGTTTCTGATGGATTAGAAGAGAGAAAGAGAGAGATGAAGAAACCATGACATTAAGAAGATCTTAGGAGCTATGTCTTAATTATTTGTAAAGTGCGCAAAGAGGGGTGGGGGTTTTCTATGTGGATAACATGATTAAGTTCCAGTTTATATTGATTAGATAGATTTATGCTAAGAATAAGATTACAGCATCACATCAGAGGAAGCTTTTGTAATACTACATTGACTGGAGATTGGTTGGCGATAACAAGTAATGTTTCAAAAGATAATTGGATCAAATTAATCCCTTGTGCAACATGAACATATTTAATAAGGGGATAAACAGTGCAATAGTTCAGGCAACAACAGCCTTAAAAAAGAGAAAAGCAGCAAAGACTTATTTCTTCAAGGCTTTTCAGTCAAACACTATAAATATTTAAGTCAAACTGAGCCATGGGCTTTTAACTGCAGTAGAAAGATTTCATTACAATTCTATCTTTACTTTGACTGGCAGTTTATGTCTCTGAATCTGGTAGGTTGGTTAGGAATTGGCTAACATTAAATTCAGAATGAGATTATGATTCGGAGAAGCTCTTCTCAATTGGTGTTACTTTCCTGTGTTTTCTACACTTAATCCAATTCTTTTTCACAAAATATATAATTTAAAAACATTTATTTTTTTCTTTCCTCAAAATACATGCTTCAAGAATATCTGTTGGTACTTCTAAATTGTCATTCTCCCCAAAATGTTAGAATATTTGGAAAAGGTTGAAATTTGTTGGATTCCTGGAGAAAAATCTTTAAGATTCAAACTAACTTAATGGTTAATATTCAGTCCATTAAAAAATCTCTTGTATAGCTAAATTACAAGTTATTCCTCAGAAAGAGGCTGCCTGACTCAAAGTCAAGAGTAATATTTATTCACAATCACTTTATCTGAATAAGCCAGGGATGAAAGACACACAATACATAAACAGAGTAAACAGTTGGCTTTCATTATGTAAATATGAATAATCTAGTTCCAGTTCAATACAACCATTGGTTCGTTGCAAGATCACCATATTCATTACTGAAATTGGGAATCATTGTTGCAATATACCTATTTACATGGCAGATTCAGTAGATTTATTGGCCTTTAACTGAATATTACATCTAATGGAAAACCAGGTGGAAACTGGTAAATGGTTGTACTAAAGGTTCTTTTTTCAGGAGGCAACCAGACTTTCTTGTTTTTTCTTTTGAAGACATTTCACTTCTCATCCAAGAAGCTTCTTCAGCTCTGACAGGATAGTGGAGAATGGAAGGATTTATATTCCTTGCAGACCACTGGTAATCTGTATCCTTTTAGAGGGTCGTTGAAGCACTTGAAGGTTTATCTGTGTCCTCATGGTCACCTGATCTTCTCACAGAAGCATCTCACAGAAGCTTTTTGGATGAGAAGCAAAACATCTTCAAAACAAAAAACAAGAAAGTCCAGCTGCCTCCTGAAAAAAGCACCTTTGGGACAACCATGACCTGGATGACTGAGAATCTCTACAGATGTAAATGGATGTATGTGTGTGTGTGTGTAAATGATTTTTGCATGGGTAGCATTGGCATCTTGAGCAACTGTTTTATCCTGATGGGACTGGTCCACACCACCTGTGCTGCAGAGGGTTTCATTAGCCAAGGAATTTCAATAGATGGGCTTCAGGAGTCTTCTCAGCCTTGGCTCCTGCTCTCTGGAACATCTTACCCCCTGAGGTAGATTGCCTGCCACCCTCCTGAAGTTTTGAAAGAGCCTCAAGATCTAGCTCTGCCAGATAATTTGGGGATCCAATGGGGTAGCTTCATACTGGAGGTGGCTGGTTATTGAAAACCTAATCCAACTTCCCCATTCACCGTGTGACTGGGTCCTCCCATTCCTACCAGGTTTAAATGGTTTGTATTTGTCAATTATTTTATTTGCTGCATGCTAGGAGTTAATTTTAATGCCATTTCTGCTTTAACATTTTAAACTGTAAGCCACCCAGAGTTTTTGGATATGAGATGGGTGGCAAATAAATTTCCTAAATTATTATCATCAATCATTTCACCACCACCACCACCACCACACCACCACCACCATCATTGATCACTATAAGATTTAAACATTCTTTGTGACCTTCTATTCATGCATTTGTCAATTACTCAGGTATATTCTGGACAGAGTTTGTGTCACAACATATTTAATCAGTAATAAGCAGGCATATACAATGGAATGAAGGCTATTGCTGAGCACACTGGGTTGTATCCCAAAAATTGTAAGCCGCCCTGAGTCTCCGGAGAAGGGCGGCATATAAATGTAATTAAAAAAAAATCACTAGATAGCTATTGCCTCCATGGATCCCTAGGCTGGCTTTGTTTCATCAGGTTTTGAACACGGCCTCTAGAATTCCAGTAAATGTTCTGTGTTATTGCTTGGGCTGAAAGACAATGGGTATAATTTCATTAATCCACGGTAAACTCTGACTGGAATTTGTTTCAAAATATCTGTGCCAAACAAGCTACATGCAGCTTTCTAATCAAAAGGAGATGCAGTTATGATCGTCCTAATTGGGATTCGTCCTCAATGTTTTGCTCTAGAGAAAATAAAAATAAGAAGTGGTGCCACATAATATTTTTAGAATTACATATTAGCATAATTTAATGAGTCATACTTTGGGTCTCAACACTACAGGAGATTCATTGAATGTCTGAAGTTAGAAGCAGTATTTAATGCATACTTTTGATTTTTTTTGTGGGGGAAGGGCCACCAGAGATTAAGACAGTTGTCCTCCCACAATGTCTTTAAATGTTGAATTAATAAGAGCAGAAATGTTTAAACTACAAAGCAGGCAAAAAAAAGTTAAGTTCACTAAGACTGATAGAATTATAGTATTCAACAGTTTGTTCAATTTCAATACATTCAAAAGGAGAGCCCTTTTTACAGAGCTAAAACAAGGCCACTTTCTTGAGTCTGTTTTTGTCACGATGCCTTTTGAAGTGTTTCTTAAAGTTGAGTAACATGCACTTCTACAGCCCCTCTTTGCTTTATAAAATATCTTTTAATATAACAAATGCAGAGTATGTATTCCAAAAATATGTACTATATATGAATTTTGACATAATTGGAAAATAAAGCATATTCTTCTGCTATAGAACCTAACTTGGAAGCTGCAATGTTATTAGCCATATTAGCATAATTATCATATTCACATTATGACCAACAAGGAAATGTGCTACAGTTATTCCAACTGAGCAAAGGATTCATTTTAACTCTGTACATCAAAGTAGTAATAAGAAAAGTATTTAAAAATTGTTGTAAGTAAATAAAGAAGTTGGTTGCTCCAAATGAAGTTCATACTCACAAATAATTCTTAAAGTCTAAATAAAAATGCAGAAACATTTATCTTCACAATGTTATTGAAAATAACTATTGCTGAGATTTTAAAGATGATACCTTTATTTTACAGGCATTTATGCATTTTCTAATTTAAGAGTAACAGGATAAACAGAAACATAAAGTTAGAAGGATTCATCCATTTCACTCACCCTTCAGCTTAGGCAGGAATCCAAATAAAGCATCTCATTTATTCTTTCTGTACCATAATCATAATATTTGTCCCATATTTAGTCTGCAATCAGCTACCGGTACTGTTCCAAGATCTTTTTCAGAATTAGGATTACCAATCCAGATATCCCACTTCCTATACCTGGGCTTTTGATTTCTGTTAAGTGAAGGATTTTGCACTTGTATGTATTAAATTCCATTCAGTTATTTTCAACTTTTATTTCAAGTTAACAATATGAACCATATTCCTCTTATAACCTGCCATTCTGTTTCCTGTCTCTTTCTTTCACATCAGATAACACAGCAGGTTTATTCTGTAAGCACCTGAAAGCTATGTTCGATTTCCTTTGTGAAGAATATGTTATGTTTGCTTTTGTATCTCAGTCTCAACCACTTTGATTTTGATTTGCACTTTAGCTTGATTTTCTTCCTTATGGAGAGTTACTTCTTCCCTTCCCATTATACCTCAAATCTTTAATCTGATTAATCTCCATTTTCTTACCAGAGAGACTGGGGCCACTCCTTACTCCAAACCTTTAAATATTTGTTCAAGGTCCACTACAAATGTGTGCTTGATACTTGCTGGGTATGCAATGAACATGGTTTATTTTTTTTGCTGAGTTTCTTTAAAGTTAGCATTGACTCCTCTTAACTGCTTGGACAACTCCCTAGAGTTTTCTTGGAAGTGGTTTGCCATTGCCTCTTTGCTTAGGGCTGAGAGAGAGTGACTGGCCCAAGGCCATTCAGTTGGAGTTGTGCCAGAAGTAGAATCAAAACTCACAATCTCTTAGTTTATAGTCTGGTGTGTTAAGTCTGCATGAAGAGTCAGACGCAAAGAGTTCCAGCAAAGAGTTTATTCAGTGACTACAGCTCGAATGGACCCAAGTTGGCTTGGCTACGGCTGCCTCTTATAGCCTGCAGCCGTGTTGCCAATGGGAGTGCAGGGTTTCTTCCACTATTTAAACCAATACCATTTGACATTTTACAAGAACAGTTCAAATAAACCAATAACATTCATACATAACACCCCTCCCCACTAGGTTCAGTCCATACCAAACCCCAACCTATCTAATGTATTCCTTAAATAGGTGGGGCTCTTAATGCTTGAGACCTTCGTGGTTCAGAAGTTTTAACGTTCTCACCCAGTGAGAGGGGAAATGTGTCTGCTGACATTTCCCTGTTGGGACTTCCTGTGAAAGGAGACCCTGTTAGACTGTTAGAATCTGGTCTCTCCTCCCAACCCATCTCCATTCCAATGTCAGCACCCAAGTCAGGTAGTGATGTGCAATCTTCCACTTCTAAGGATGGATCTTGGCATTGTGACAGGGTTTGGGATGGTTCCTGTCGTAATGGCTCTACACATGGGGTTGATTCTTGCTTGCTGATTTTCCTCCTGTTCCTCCCTTCCCCTAGAAGTGACATTAGGTGAGGGATCCAGAGAGAGACAGGGACGATGTTCCTGAGGGAACCTGGATCTAAGTTGGTCAATGTGCCTGCTCCAGAGGAGTCCATCCTCTGTTTGTACCCTGTAAGAACGAGGGCCAGTGATGTGAGTTATTTCAGCAGGAATCCACAGAGGTTCACCTATAAGGTTCCTAGCATATACAGAATCACCCACACTGAAAGTACGAACTTTGGAAGTGGAATCCAGTGGTGCGTTAGAGTGCTGTAAGTGGGATGAAGACGGTCAAGGGAAGACCTAAGTTTCCTACCCATCAACAACTCTGCTGGGGACAAGTTATTTGATGGGCTAGAGTGATGTGCTGAACACTAAGAAGCTTTTCAAGCTTCTCAGTGATGTCCCAGGACCCAGCTGCTGAAGCTTCTCTTTGGTAAAGCGTACCATGCGTTCAACCCGCCATTAGCAAGGGTGCCCAGGGGCAGTGAGGGCATGTCTGATACCCTGTTGTGCTAGAAAGGATTCAAAATGTTAGATGTGAATTGAGGGCCATTGTCAGAGACAAGGACATCTGGTAACCCATGGGTTACAAACAATTTTCTGAGCTGTTTGATGACAGCATCAGTTGTGGTGGATGTCATGGGAATTACCTCTAGCCATTTGGAATATGCATTTTTGAGCTCTTGAGAAATAAAAATAGTTTAGATCAGAAAAAGTTGCAAAGAAAACAAAATAATAGTATCTTAATCTTGAATTAGCCTTTTCGCCACCTGGCCATGAAAACTAAAATCAAAAATATGAAAGCTAGCGAGTATGTAGTTTTCATGTGTTGAATAAGATTCAGAAGAAAACAAAACATCAGTGCTCACTGCTTTCAAATTGCACAATATGCTGTTTCAAGCTTTGTAGCCATACATCATATTGTAAGTTAACAAAAATATGTCTAAGAATGAGTCAGTGCTAGAGAACAGCTACTTCTAAGGCAAAAAGTCCTCTCAGATCAACTGTCCATTAGGATTTTATTCCACAAGATTGGAAAGGATTTCTGTTTTAGCCTCTGGAGAGCCAATTTATTTATTTCCTTTATCTGATTTGTCAATCACTTACAAGATAATAGATATATAAACATGAGTAAGAATAAAGGAAATAGGTATGAATAAATGGGGACAATAGGACAGGGACAGTAGACACGATGGTGTACTTATGCACATCCCTTACAGACCTCTTAGGAATGAGTCAATAGTGGTTAGTTTGAGGTTAAAGGAGTGGGGGTTAGAGGATGTAACAACAGAGTTAGGTTGTGCATTCCAGGCATTGACCACTCTGTTGCTGAAGTCGTACTTTCTGCAATCCAATTTGGAGTGGTTTACATTGAGTTTGTATCTGTTGTGTGCTCTTGTATTGTTGTGGTTGAAGCTGAAGTAGTCATTGACTGGTAGGACATTGTAGCTATGCTTAAGTCTAACCATAGGCGGAGTAGTTCAAGGTTGTCCAAGCCCAAAATCTCAAGCCTGGTGATATAGGGTATTCTGTTGTGAGTAGAGGAGTGTAGTACTCTTTTTGTGAAATACTTCTGGACTTTCTTGATTGTATTAATGTCTGATATGCAGTGCGGATTCCAGAATGATGAGCTGTATTTGAGTATTGGTCTGGCAAAAGTTTTTTATGCTCTGGTTAGCAATTTGATTTATATATAAATAAAATATAATATGAATAAATAATAATATAATTAATATAAATAAAATAAAATATAAGTAAAAAAATCTAGAATGGAGTAATCTACTTTGAATCATATATGGTTTTCTTCTTAGAGTTCTACATGTGCAGAGTTCACTTTTTCAAAACAACCAAGTATTGCTCCATTTGGTTTTAACAAGAATTGACCAACTAACTTATCATTCAAGCCTGATGTTCTAGGCTAAGAGTGACTGACTGGCTCAAAGTCACTCAACCAGCTTTCATTTGCTATTTTACAATCTCCAGGTTTCTAGTCTTCTGCCTTACACACTAGAGCTCCATATGTTCCTCTATAAATTGAAAATTGAACACATTCAATGCATATAGATTCCATACTCCATTATTTCTTAATAGCCATCTGTTTTCTGAAGTCTACTCCTAATTTGACATTCCTTCTAATTTATTCCTTTATTTATTATTGGGACTAAAAATAAAAGGGATTGATAACCAGAGAATCGTATTTACTTTTGCCCCAAATGTTGGAAATACCCACATGTATATCTCCGTAGCCCAGATTCCAAAGGAACATGTCTCTATTGGTTATTGTTGCTATAGTCAAAGAGTATGAATCCCTGTTTGTGCTCCTTTTGTGTCCAGGACATGATTAGTTCTTCAGATTTTTCATTTGTTCTTTGACATCAGCATGTCTACATTCTGCATTTAGCCATCTTCAGAAGCCCTACCTGTCTGTCCTTTTATGGCAATTTCCTGTTAATGCTGTATAATTGAGCAGAAATGAAAATAAATCCCAGCTTTGTAGAATGTCCTTTGCCATTCAAAGAGCCATCTTACTTTTGCCATTACCTTGTGGACAACGTAGCCTGCGGCTGCTATGTAATGAAAGGGATAATTGTCTGCAAATAACAAATTCTTTGATCTTCTAAAAGGCACTTGAATGCAAGAGACTTTATAGACATTTTTACTGGTTGCTTTTGAACTTTTATTTCTTTAGGCAATAGAATGTGTTCACTTTTTAGGGGAGTTTGTTTCATTTGTTGTCCCCCCCGCAAAAAACACTGGCTTGGCTTTGTAGTCTTACATGCATGAGTGTTCTCAGTGATTAGGTAGGGAATGAAACATATATATATATGAATAAATTAAAGTTTATTGTTACTCTGGGATTCTGGCTGTACAATGATGTTACAACTCAAATAAATCTTAAGTGATGCTACTCTGTCCTCTCATTTTTCTACTCAGAAAAATTCCATCAGCATGAAGAAATTATTCAATCATTTAAGAAGCTGTTTTGGAACCACTCTTTTGTCAAAAGGTTTTTGAAAAGTTAGGCTCTGAAGTGATCTTAAGCTATTAAATGAAAGAAATAGAAATCAAAAACAAGAAATCACAGTTTGGTGTTAGTTCACCAGCCTCATAAATAAGCTATTAAGTCATGGCACATGTTTGATTCGGACCACACTTTCAGCTAAAAGCCTTTATGTTCCTTTCAGATCAGAAGGGGTATCATCAAAAGCAGATATTTATACAGGGCAAACTTTTATCTGATTCAACAATGCAGTAAAGATGGCAGATAAACTACCAATATGTGGGGAATCTATAAACCACAGATTGTTATGTCAATATTTATGATTGGCAAATTAAAAAACCAAGAATAGAAGAACGAGATGTTCATTTCATGATACTGAAGTTCTGGGAATGTGTTCATAACAGTAATCAGATTTTAGGAGTGGCTTCATCATCAGTTGATCACTCTCATATATGTTTCTAAAGGAACCCAACAGTAGTAAAATGAAAATGTAGAAGAATAGTAGTTGTAGTTTAGTTTTATACAGAGAACATTCTAGATTCAGGCTCTGGAAATTGTTGTTAATATTAACACATTTGAGCTGATAAGCTAAGAGCATGAAAATTTTCCTCAGGCTCTCTCATATAATGTTAAGCAAAGAAATTTATTACAATTTTTTCTACCAATTTAATTTAAGGAAAGAGACTTGCATTTGTGTACTTTTGAGGGAAAGCAGAGTATGGATATCTACACTGGTCAAGGAATATGAACTAAGGTCATGTTCATCTTTTATTGTACAATCATATCTTCAGTCTAAAGTCTCCTGGGTTTCCACTTGTTCCTTATATTCCAAGGGAAGAGAACATGAGGGAAGTATTTTTTTTAAATAGTGGTTCTATTGTTACTGCTAAGAGAGAGTCCTATCCTTGAAAAATGAAGATTCCTCTCCACTAACAATTTCAAAAGACCATATATTCCCAATCTGGATGTCTGGTTCTGGTTTTCTTGACCAAATCCACCTAATTTTAAAAAATAACTTCTATGTAAACTGAATTGTGCCAATGAAATATTCCATAGGCATCACTTCATATTCTGGGTATGTCTATGGAAAGCTTTATAGCTATTCCTTCCACAATTGTGCTAAATTGGCAGATAAATGAAATTTCTTAGATTGCATTTGCCATCTTTTATCTTTATCTTTTATTAATTTTATTGTAATTTCTTTATTGTTGTGAGCCATCCAAATGTATTGAGAGTTAGGCAGCATGTAGGTTTAATTAAATTATTATTTTTTAAAGTTAAATTTAAATTAACTTAAATTTAAATTGATTATCCTCTGCCTTTTCAGTTCATTCTTTTTCATTCATTTCAAGTGCTCTGTATAATGTTGCTTATGCTAAAAGGAAATTGTGTGATAATATGTATATATATAGGTAATCATTTCTCCTTTCTATTGCATTAAAATTACAATTTTATCATCACATTAAGAATCTTGGGTAGCACTTGCCCAGAAGAAAGAGCAGAAAGGTAATGAGAGAGAGGGGGATTCAAATTGGATGGAGAAGGGACATAGCAGAAAGAGGAGGAGGGGGAACAAGAAACAGGAGCAGAAGATAGAGAAATATGGGAATTATATAATGAAGAAAGAAACTCGTTTACATAGAGATAATGGCTAAGGTATTAAGAAAGGAGTTCTGCATGGAGAAGATGGGTAATAAGAATATACTGTAATTATTAAAATATAAAACAATAGAGGGGCTACTGACAACAATTTTTTAGATGAAGGTACACTCTCACTTTTACTTATAAAAAGGTAAATGTTGATTAGATAAATTGAATTAATTGAAATAATTCTTGAAGATGTCTAAAAATGAGAGTTGTCAGTAATCAAGGTTAATTATTTTTTACTATTTCTTTGAAATTATAAATAAATTTTAAATTGGGGGGATATGTGTTGCAGAACCCGACTGAAAAGATATATAATGTTATGTAGTTTTTCTTCTCTTCTTTTTCTTACTCTATCTTTTGCCAAAGGGAATGATTATTATAATGTTATTATGTTAATCACTGAGGTGACACTTTCAAAGTAGTAAAGGGGGTAAGTCTAGGTTTTTAAAATTCTTTTTGTGTTAAAGCTTGTATTGATTTAGAATTATGGAAAGAATACGTGATGAAAGGGCAAATCTGACGGATAAAAGAAATATGTAAATGATAAAAGAGCATTAATAATGTGAAGATAGTTTAAGGATAGATATGGATAAACTTTATTCTTTATATGATGAGCAAACATATTGTTATTTTTAAAAGAAATATAAATGCTTAAGAACTATTTATAATAATTTGAAATGAAATGGGGTTACATAGATTGAGATTAAGATCTGAGACTAGGATTAATTTGTTTGGCTCTTTGTCTGCAAAAAATGGAATGGAAGTAAAAATGGGATAAAATACAAAGTTAAATGTTAAAAATACTATAAAGCTATTGTCATATTTGCATGTAAAAGTGATGACCCGGAAATATGCTGTCTACTGAAAAGAGACTTATTTAAATTATTAAAAACTGAATAAAACTTGTTTGGAAAAAAAAGAATCTTGGGTAGCACTCAAAGCTCCCAGGCTACAGTAAGACAAATAACTTTACTAACTTATTAACAGCTTCTCAGAATAACCCAAAATAAAATAATAAAAATCTAGAATGTTGGTCCTTGTTATCATGAGGACATCCAATCCAGTCTTATACAACAAAGTAAATTGCACTTTTTTCATTCTATGCAGTAATGAATAATTCATAATGCTTCTCACTTTGTGACAAGTACATTATAAAAAAAATTTTATTCAATTATCAATAGTCTGCCCTACTCCATTATGAAAGCCATTATTTTGATATTGACTATTACTCATGAATGAAGTTGTCAGTGTCATACATTCTGGTCAGAATCCACAACAACTGTTTTATCAAGGAGATAGACTTAGTTATTGACATATCTAATACAGTCTTTATTCCCTGAGGGTAGATTATTATTCTCTTCTCCATCCATCTAAAATACTGACAGTATTGGTACATACAGATATATATTCTTGCCTCCTATTTTATATGCATGTCATGTGCTTTATCTAGAAGGGTTGATGAATTAAAATGAGAAGGGGCTCAGTGAAAAGAAGAGGATTAATTCACCTCAAAACCATTTCCCATTAAAGATGCCTGGCAAGAAGCAACAGTGACCATGATATGCAAATTATATCTGGACATTCCAAGTAATGGTATTTATCATCTTCTGTTGCTGTTGGTTCTTTGTAGTTTGCCCAAGCACATTAAAAACATATTAGGATAGTATACAAACCCTAAACATTAACAGATTTTACACCACACAGACACTCCTCTGAATGAATTCAATTTCAAATTAAAAACCATTACGGGTATTGATGCTTTGTTCTCTTTGACTACAAATTGATTTCTGCATTATACTGTTGATAAGAATATTCAAAGAAGAAAACTGGAAATGTTCAAGAATACAAAAGCTACTGAATCTATATATGTGCATTGTTATGTTAATCAAATATTTATTGCTTCTATTATCTTCAGTTGCTAAATTATACAGGGGCGGGGGGGGTGTCTAATATAATCTTGAGATACAGAATATTAGAAAACTCTGCCAGCAAGACTGCCTAGGGAGAAAACACATAAAGGAAGAAGAGACCATCCTTTCAGGTGTTAGTGTGCCAGAAGGTAACAGCAAGCATGAGCAAATTTAGTGCAAGCAAACAAGCAAATCAAGAGAGCTCAAGGGAAAGAGCCAAGACATCATTTTTAGAAAAAATACATCATCATTAAGCATGAAGCTAGAGAAATGACATTATCTATATTTATTGGTAACCGGGCTCTTCTTATGGTTTATTCTTTGCTTTAAAAACCCCAACAACCAAACTTATGATCTATGGTTTTGATGATTACATAGGAGAGATGATAGAAAGAAAGAAAATCATATGATTTTAGACAAAAGGGTTAAAATACATATATTTGTACTACAATAGCTGTGAAGAATATTAGAAACTACTTTTTATCTTTTGTTTCTATCTTTCTACTTTTTTTCTGCACCTTTTGCTTTTTCTTTGAATTCTTTTTTCTTCTTCCTTTTTTCTATTAGTTTGTATTATTTATCCTCTTGGTTAAAAGTTTTGATAAAAATTATATCCAAGAAATAATTAAGCACGAAGCAAACTTAATTATTTTTCCCTACAAAGTATCTCTAAGTATTCTACTGTAAAAATTTTTTCCACAATCAGCAACATCATTTGTATTTTTAATATTTTGCAAAATATTAAAGCATAACTGTAACAGAAGTAGACACTATTGCTGGTTTGGAAAAGCACTTTTCATTTAAGTTCTGTGTGTCCCAAATAGATATAAGCTTTACTGAATTATTCTCTGTTAAATACAATTCCACATGTAAGCTTCAAAACATTGTTTGTATTGAATGAGGTCACTATTATAACCACTATAGCCTTCCAAAGCCAAGCTTTTCCTTTTTCTGGCCCATGATTGGGGAGAAGAAAAAGAATGGTCTGCTTACACAAATATTTCTCCTTTTGCTTCCTGCATGCCTCTACTCCAGGCACAATGTGGAAGACCAGGTCACTGAGAAAAATTGGAGGCATCTGTGATGCCTTCATTTGCCTCCCACCTGAACCTTTTCCAAAGTTGCAATCTTGAAACAGAGGTGGGGGAAGACTGGAGGAATTGGAAGCTCTACAGCAGGGCTGTAAAACTCCCGTCCTGCGGGCCAGATGTGTCACACAATGACCACGCCCATGTCCAGTTTAGCAAAGGAAAAAAAGTCCCAATATATCATATGACACCACTGTGATGACATGAGTTTGACATCCCTGCTCCACAGTCACAAGCAAACAGAAAATACAAGTGGGAACAAAAGATTTTTTTAAAAAAAGAAGTGGATGGTCCAGGAGGAAAAAACATAGAGTCAACAAGCATAAAACTTGGGAAGATGCAAATATTCTAAACACAGAAGAAAAAAGTAGAAGAAATTCCAGAAAAAGAGAAATTAAGGCAGAAGGCAAGACAGAGTTGTAAAAAGAAAACATTGCTATGGTAGTAATACTAGAGAGCAGGAATGGGCAACAAATTTTTCCAAGGGGCCACATGAGAAACTGGGACTGTCTCCATGGCCCCATCCCTGCTGTTTGTTATAATCATATCTATTTGCATAATAAAATAGAGAATTAATATTAATATTAATAGATATAGGATACACTATAGGAAAGACCTACAACAAGGACTGTCATATAGATGTGTAATTTTCACATTTCACTTTTATATCTTAGTTTTTTTTCCAAAATTAAGCATCTCTCCAATCCTTATAGGGAGATTTAAAAAAATACCTTCATGTCCAGGGTCAAGTGCTTTTATGGCTCTTTTGAATCTGAGTTAGTTAAAAAAAATCCTATTACACACAGATATGTAGACTGATTCTCCAAATCAGAGATTCTTCACTGTTGTCACTCTCTGTATATAATAGGAGATGGTGCATAGATGTATTTGGGATTGAATAAAAACATAGATTTATAAGTGATGGATATAAAGGAATATTATGTGGAAGCTTTATTATCAAGCTTCTGTATTAACATGGGTGAGATAATGGATAACTCTCAAGACATAGAAGATTACTATTTCTAGAAGGTCACAATCTCCAGTTAGGATGGCATGCTTTTTTAAGGCATGATAAAAATAAAACTCATAGGTATTTCTGAAGTTTCATTGAATGTTTGAAGACCTTTTATGTTTTTTCCCCCTTGGGATGATTTTTGGATACATAATACTTTCTTTAAAAGAACTAATATTTTCAAACATATTTTTAGAATTAAAGAAAAGACTGTACAACATGGAGACACAAAGCCATGTGTTGATTCCAGTATCACAATGTTATAATGTTTAATGTAACAAAGGAAAAGTTGCTAAACGAGTGTAACCATGCAAGATTTCTTTAATTATTCTAGTTTAATGTTGATTAATAAAACATAATTCAAATGCAGTTTCAATTCTATTTCCACTTCTTTCTCTTGCTTCCTTCTATCTTTTAAAATGGTTTGCGCATGCCCAAGATGGCGGACGCACCTTGAGTAAGCTCTGTTCGGGGATCGTGGGCTGTCGAGGCTTTGGGGGTTGAGAGAGTCCCCCTGCACTGCTTGTCCAGGGGTCTTCCTGAGGGCTGCGGGAGCTGTTTGAGCCTTTGCAGCCAAGTTTGGCTGGCGGAAGGGCTCTTGAAGTTCTGGCTCCCTCAGCCTTTGCAGCGTCGAGGCGGGGACTCCTTGTCGGCTTGTCGGCGGTTCGGCCGTCAGCTGTCGGCTTGTCAGCTGTCTGGCGGTCTGGCGTTGTCTGCGGCGTGGTCCTCAGCGGCGCTGGATGCTTTCAGCTGGGTCGGTGGCTTTCCAGCTGGGTGTCGGTCTGCCGGAGTTGCTGGCGTCCTCGGCGGCGGCGGCGGTTGACCGACCCAAGTGGCGGCGATGGCAGAGGCTTGGCGGCAGCAGGGCGGTTGGCAGCTGGACGCTAATGCCGAGTCGAGTTTTGCCGCTGCCTGGAGGCGGCGTTGGACTCGGGCAGCGGTCTGCTACATTGCGAGGCGGCTGCAACACCGTTCGAGGCCCCAGGCTGTTTCCGGGCTGCCCGAGGCTTCCCAGCCCATAGTAATTGCTCTTTTGGGCTTGGTGCCTCTGGGGGTTATTGGCCCGTTATTTGTCATCTTGCTGGGTTGGGGCAGCGGTGTGCTGGGGGCTTGTTTTATTATGCCCCTGGCGCGCTGTTCTCCTTCTTTCCCTCTGGGGTGTAATTCCTGGAGGAGGAAGCCCCACTATGAAGGCGCTGGGGAGGTGCAGGCCTGGAGCTCGAGGGACCGGATTGTGGGCATTGTTGGTTTGGCCTGGGCTGGACAGACAGGCGCCCGGCGGGGGGGTCAGCCGTGGACTTTACACGGAGGAGAGACCCCTGCGGAAGGTTTGGCGTCGGACTCTGGACCTGGGGCTGTGGTTTCGATCTTTTGCCACGCTGGACTTGCTTCTCTGGCTCGAATTTGCTCTTGGACTTGGCGCACCTATTTCACTCTACTCCTAGACTGCAGATTACCTGCCTCTATGTGCTGCTGCTTCTGCCCTTTTGTGACATCTGGAATCCTCCTTCTGACTGCCTTGGAGTCATTTTACCATCAATGACTATTCCGTTTCGGTTTTCAGCTTGGACTCTCTCCCCTTTGGACCTGGCTCTTTCCCATTGCAGTGGGAGGGCAATGGAGGCATATCCTCCCCTGTTGTGAGGGACAGGGGTTTTTGTTTGCATCACCATCCCACCATAAGTCACTACGGTGAGAGAGCAGTGGCTTGGCCATTTCAATCTTGGCCCTAGCACGGTGAGAGAGCTGCTTGTTGGAGGGTTGGTTGATTGTTTGGGTTTGCCTTGGATGCCCGGTCCTCTTTGTGTGTTCCATCTATGCTATATTCCGACTGTTTTGCCCTTCTTTCCCGTTTGGATGATAGATGCTAGCTTACTCATCGTTGGAGCTCGGGCCCTCCAGACTGTTCCCCTGTCTTTGGAGTGGCCCTTTGGGTTATCGAGCCTACCTCAATGGCGGATCTTGGGATCGGAGAGGTGGCATAAGCCAGAGGGCTAAATTTTAAATTTGGAATTAAGGGAAGCTTTTAAAATTTTTAATTCGTTGTTTTAAGGGGTTAGGGAAGGGGTGGGTGTTGATCTGCGGGTCTATACAGCTCTTCCAGGCCGACTTCTGGTCTCGGGGTGGGGTGGGGTGGGGGCCTCGGGGTCTGGCGGGGAGGCGGGGTTGTCCATCGACAGGGTGATCGGCTATGGCAGGGGGAGGGACAGGGGTCAAATCATGTGCTGGGGCGCCCCGATGTCACGTGTGGTGGCGCTCCGACCCCAGGTGCTTCCGCTCCCTGGGGTCTTGGGAGGCGTGGTCTCTGGGCTCAGACTGGTTTATTTGAATGCCAGGTCCGTAGTCAATAAGTCATCCCTCCTCCGTGAACTCATAGAGGAGGAGGCTGCGGACCTGGCGTGCATTACTGAGACCTGGGTGGGCCGAGGGGGTGTCCCTCTATGTGATTTGTGCCCCCAGGCTTCCGGGTGCTGTACGGTCTGGGCCCAGGGGCGGGCGGAGGGGTAGCCATAATTGTTAGAGACCTTGTTTCCAAGGGAGGTCACTGTCCGCAGATGGGCGGGTGTGAGACCCTCCTCGTGAGATTGGGCCGGGGGTGGGTTGGGTTTGCTGCTAGCGTGCCTATCCCCAGCTGCGTGGCGGCCCTGCCTGGGCTGCTCGGCCCTCTCGGAGGTGGCGGTGGAGTTCCCTAGGCTTATAGTTCTGGGGACTTTAATCTGCCGTCGCTGGGGGCGTCGGGTTTAGCTCAGGAGTTCATGGCATCCATGGCAGCCATGAACCTGACCCAGGTGATCCATGGACCCACCCACGAGGGGAACACACTTGACCTGGTTTTATCTGGGGCAGTGGTGTAGTGATCTGGGGAGGGTTCTCTATCGACCCTCCCTTTATCGTGGACTGATCACTATCTCCTGCGGCTGGTTTTCAATTGGCTATCCCTGCTGCTGGGATGAGGAGCCTATCGATGGTTCCGCCCAGGCCTAATGGACCGGATAGGTTTCAGGCGGCTGGGGTTCTTGCCCGCCTCCCTCGACCACAGCTCGGCCGAGGCGCTGGCGGCCGCCTGGCAAAGAGGCGTCGGGCCTTCGACCAGGTTGTCCCCTGCGGCCTCTTCCCGCGTGAGCCCGATGGGCTCCCTGGTTCTCGAGGAGCTCCGGGGATGAAGCGGCGGAGAAGATGCCTGGAGAGCAGATGGAGGGCCAGCCACTCCGAATCCGACCGTGTCCAGTTGCGATCCTATATCAGGACCTATCTGGAAGCAATCAGGGCGGCGTGCTTACTTCTCGCTCTGATTGCGTCTGCCGATGATCGCCCTGCTGCCCTGTTTGGGTGACCCGCTCCCTCCTTCAATTGAGGGGGATGACCCGTTGCAGGAGCAGGGCAGAAAATTTAGTATACATCTGGCGGATAAAGTCGCTAATTCGTGCTGGCTTGGACTCTGATTGGCAGTGGTCTGGCGATGGGGTGGCGATGAGTCTGGTGGATTCTACCTGGGTTGAGTTTGACCTGGTCTCCCTTGATGAGGTGGACAGGATCATGCGGAGGCTGTCTTCCACCCGTGTTTATTGGACCCGTGCCCTTCCTGGTTGGTATATGCCTCCAGGGAGGTTACGTCTTGGCTGGCTCCAGGCAGTTGTGCGCTTCTTTGGCGAGGAGTCTTTCCTGCCGCTTTGAAAGAGGCGGTGGTGAGGCCCTCCTCAAGCCTGCTTTGGACCCGGCCGTTTTGAACAACTATCGTCCTGTCTCCAACCTCCGCTTTTAGCGAAGGTTGTTGAGCGTGGTGGTTCAGCAGCTTCCCTTGTTCCTGGAGGAAACTGAGTATTTAGATCCGTATCAGTCGGGCTTCAGGGCGGGCACAGCACGGAGACAGCATTGGTCGCACTGGTGGATGATCTCTGGAGGGCTCGGGACAGGGTTTTCCTCTGTCCTAGTCCTTTTAGATCTCTCAGCGGCTTTCGATACCATCGACCATGGTATCCTTCTGCGCGGCTTAGAGGTTTGGGGGTGGGGGAACCGTTTTGCGTTGGTTCTCCTCCTTCCTTTCGGGCCTTCGCAGTCGGTGTTGGCAGGGGGGCAGAGGTGGGCCGAGACCCCTCACTTGTGGGGTGCCGCAGGGTCTGTCCTTCGCCCTCCTGTTTAATATCTACATGAAACCGCTGGGTGAGATCATCCGAGGTTTTGGGGTGAGGTATCATCAGTATGCTGATGATACCCAGCTTTATATCTCCACCCCAGGCCAGATCAGTGATGCTCTCTCCGTGATGTCCCGTGCCTGGAGGCTGATGCAGGTCTGGATGGGTAGTAACAGGCTTCAGCTCAACCCCACCAAGGCGGGTGGCTGTTCTTACCGGCATCTCGGTCTTCATTAGATGTACCATCTTTGGTCATGGGGGAGAGGTGTTGCCCCGTGGATAGGGCGAGAAACCTGGGTGTCCTCCTGGACTCACAGCTCGGTTTGGAGGAGCATGTGGGAGCTGTGGCCAGGGGGCTTTTGCCCAGGTTCGGCTGGTTCGCCAGCTTAGCCCTTATTTGGACCGAGATGCCCTTGAACGGTCACTCATGCGCTTGTCACCTCTAGGATTGACTACTGCAATGCTCTCTACATGGGGCTCCCCTTGCGGACGATCCGGAGGCTTCAGCTGGTGCAGAATGCGGCCGCGGTTGTGATGGGGTATCCCGATACTCCCATGTTACACCCCTCCTGCGCGGCTTGCATTGGTTGCCGGTTGCCTCCCGGTGCGCCTTCAAGGTATTAGTTACAACTTATAAAGCCCTTAATGGCCTGGGTCCAGGGTACTTGCGGAACGCCTCCTGCCAGCATCAATCTCCGATCGCCCTGTTGCTCTCATAGGAGGGGCCTCCTGGGGTGCCGTCAGTCAGATATTGTAGGCTGGCGGTCCCCAGGGCTAGGGCCTTCTCTGTGGGAGCACCTGCCCTCTGGAATCAGCTCCCGTCGATCTCCGTTTGGCCCCTGACCTCCGCTCCTTCCGCGGGACCTGAAGACTTGGTTGTTTCAACGGGCGGCCTTGAATGACCGGGGGGTTGGGTTTATTTTAATTTATTTGGCTTGTTCACTGTTTAATCTTGTTTTATTGTAAATTTTCTCTGTTTTAATGTTAGCCGCCCTGAGTCCTTAGGGAATAGGGCGGCATACAAGTCGAATAAATAAATAAATAAAATAAATAAATAAATAAAATATATTTCTTAGCTATATCCCAAAATAGGCTACAAGCTCCTATTTAAAGAAATAGATTGCTTATTTTGTGATACATTTTGAGTTAAATTGATGTTTTCCCTTAGCACATCCATCCTTATTAAATCCTTACTTAGTCCAATGACTGCTTTATTGATTAATGCTGCTGCTTCTCTCTGATATTTTACCTCAAGGTTATAAGTATCTTCTTAAACATAATACATTTTCGCTATATCAGATCAGTTCACTTCTTCAAAACAGAACAAAATATTATCAAAATGTAGACTTGTTAGGAAACATGTCTAAAAATTGTAGAATAAACTCTCTATTCACTGTGCTGCTGTATAATTGCTTAGGGGTCTTACATTAGGTGTTTTTTACAAGGATGAGAAGCTAGCATATCTGGAGATGTGTCTGCAACAGTTCTTACGTCAAAATAAATACTTCATTATTTTCAGAAATCTGCATTAGAATTAGAAAGTGATTTGTGAAGAGCAACAGGAAATTTAGAAGGACTTTGTAAAATACAGTAGCTAAAACTAAGGAACATCAACAAAAAGGGCTTGGCTGAATGATGGTGGCTGGGCAAAGCTTCAAGTGCAATATGCTGCAGGAAATATGGGAGTGCAAATGTAACATCAATCTGTAGCTCCTCAAAGTTTAGCAATGTTGCAGACAGGTGCTATGTTTCTTAACTTGTGTGCTTTGAAGCATCCTTTCCTTTCAAATCTGCTCAGCTTGGATATAACAGAGGTCGAAGATATTTAATGGTCTGTTTAATCAAGCTTTGATATTGTTGCATTTGTTAATAATGTAAACAAAAACAAAGCTCTTTATAATTCACAATGAATCAGTCTCTATTCTTCCGCTTAGTAATGTGGAACTGTTTCCATTAAAACATATTCCCATGGTACTATGCATTTTGTTTCCCATGATTTTCTCAGCTGCTCTTAGCCTCAAGTCTGCTTCAAGATTATTACTAGTTTGGTATTGTCCCTTGTGTTTTTTTTCCTGTTAGAAATGGTACATATGTTTTCTTGATGAATGCTTGTGTTTCTACCACTGTATTATAAAATTCATTTGAGTGGATAGAAGGTGCATGCTATGCAGAGTAGCACATGAGTGACAGTTTGACAACATATGTCATGCAGCCTAACTTCAATCTTGTAACTGAAACATTTAAAAACAGTGAGAGACACTACCACGGCACTAATATTAAAGCAAAATTCATCAGGCTGGAGTTTATGAGCACCATAAGAAGCAATGTGCTTCACTTTGATGTGACTTTTGCAACTGTTCCTGAAAAGCTTCTCTCCATGCAGAAAACTCTTCATGTATGTGCAGAATCATTTTTGACTTCTTGACATTCAACATAACTCAAAAGCAACTCAAAATGAAGCAGTAGATCTTCTGTCACAGCTGGCTGAGTACATTGCTTTGGAATCAGCTTTGGAAGAATTTTGAAATAAAGCTTTAAAAGAAGAGCTGTGAATTAAATAATTTCTTTCAAGCTTTGGATAGACCCAGTGGTGGCTTGCTACAGGAAGCTTGATAGAAAGTGATTCACTCTAATTCAGTTTGAGCCAGTTTGGTGTTGTGGTTATGGCATCAGGCTAGAAACCAGAAACTGCAAGTTTTATTCCTACACTAATCAATTTTTCTCAAACTACTTCTGAAAAACCTTGTTAAGAAAACTGCAGGGATTAGAAAACCAAAAACTTGAAGGCACACACGCACATCATCTTTTATTTCTGAAAATTTCACAATTCTCTTTCTGAGAGTATCATACATACTATCTAACAATAAATTTCACAGTGCTTCCCTTCCATTTACTTTTCCTTTATATATTTGTTCAGCCATTCAGACCTAATTTATTCTTTCTGCAAGACCATGCTCTTTAAAATACTTTGGTATGTATCGTTCACTTTTGCATTCAATCTACATTCATTCAGCATCATTCATTCTGATCCAATCTCCTATTTTTTATCACATGCTTAGGTAGTACATCAATAGAAGCTATTCTCACATAGTAAAAGAGAAATTGATGTCTGATATCAAGAGTAGCCATTCCATAAACTAAGGTCAGATAAAAACAACTTCCTCTTCAAAAGAGGGCCAGAGCATGAAGCTGGCAGAAAAACATAGCTAAAAAGGATGAATCAATGAACATATATGCTATATAAAGAGTAACTGCTGGAAAAATAATTCATTCTTTAAAATTTTACAGTTCCTGAACTACAATATCCTTGTTTCACAAATCACAGGGGTCTGACAGATTACATCCCAGAGTTTTAAAGGAGCCGGCAGATGTCATCTCAGACCACTGCACCATATCTTTCAAAAATCCTGGAGCACCAGGGAACTACCAGAAGACAGGAAGAGTGCTAATGTGGTTCCCATCTTCAAAAAAGGGAAAGGAAAAAAAAACAGACCCGGGAAACTACAGATGAATCAGCCTAACATTAATACCTTGGAACATACTGGAAAAGATAATTAAAAAACCAGATCTGCCAACATCTAAAAACAAGTAAGGTAATAACTAGCAGTCAGCACAGGTTTGTTAAAAATAGATCATGCCAAACCAATCTTATTTCATTCTTCAACATAGTGACTAAATTAGTAGACCAGTGAAATACTGTGGACATAATATACTTAGATTTCAGCAAGTCATTCAACAAGGTAGACCACAACCTGCATTTGGTAAGCTAGAAAAAAGTGGGATAGATAGCACCACCACCAGATGGATTTGCAACTGGCTGACAAACCATAACGAGTAGTCCTTAATGGGTCTAAGTCTACATAGAGCAGTGGAGTGCCACAAGGTTCTGTGTTAGGCCTAGTACTCTTCAATATCTTCATTAATGACTTAGATGAGGAAATAGAAGGGGAACTTACCAAATTTGCAGGTGATACTAAGCTGGCAGGAATAGCTAACACCCTAGAAGATAGGCTCAAGAGCCAGATGGATCTTGACAGACTAGAACACTGGGCCATATTTAACAAAATGAAATTCAGTGTAGAGAAAAGTAAAGTCCTATACTTAGGCAAGAAAAACCAAAAGTACACATATAGACTGGGTGAAACCAGGCTTATCAGCTGTAACTGTGACAGGGATCTTAGAGTCTTACTGGACAACTAGCTAAATATGAGCCAGCGGTGTGCAGCAGCAGCCAAAAAAGCTAATGAAATCCTAAGTTGCATTAACAGAGGGATACAATCAAGATCAAGTGAGGTACTAATACCACTCTATGAAGCCTTAGTAAGACCACACCTAGAGTACTGCATCCAGTTTTGGTTACCACACTATAAAAAAGATGTTGAAACTCTAGAAAAAGTACAGAGAAGAGCAACTAGGATGATTAGGGGACTGGAGACTAAAACATATGAAGAACAGTTACAGGAACTGGGCATGGCTAGTCTAGTGAAGAGAAAGACCAGGGGAGACATGATAGCAGTGTTCCAATATTTGAGGGGCTACAAGAGAGAGAAAGGGGTCAAGCTATTTTCTAAAGCAGGGGTCGCCAACCTTTTGGACCTCAGGGACCACCGAACTCATTATTTTAAATCCTGGGTGTTAGATTTGCATGAAGAGTCAGACGCGAAGTGTTTCAAGCTCTTAGTTTATTAGTGACTACAGCTCATTACAGACCCGATTTGGCTGGTCTGTGGCTGCTACTTATAGCCAGCAGCTGCAGTTGCCAGTTTTTTCCGCACTTTTAAACCAATCATTTCTGACATTTTACAAGAACAGTTCAAACTTAACCAATGACATTCAAACCTGCATACATAACACTGGGGACCACTAATGTGAATTTTGACTGACGTGGCTTGCTGACATTGGTGGAAGGGAGAAGGAGAGAGAAAGAGAGAACTGATTAACCTAGGAGGGCTGGTGATGTTTTCTCTCTCTCTCTCTCTTTCTCTCTTTCTCTCACTCTCTCTCTCTCTCTCTCTCTCTCTCTCTCTCTCTCTCTCTCACACACACACACACACACACAGATCCATCACACCCACTCACCCCCTCCAAGGCAGCGCCATTCCTAGCCTGCTTTGAGCTCTGTTCCCAGAGGGAGGGGAGGGGGGAAAGAAAGATCCGATCTAACCTCGAGAGCTGGTGATTTACTTTCTCTTTCTCTCTCTCTCTCCCTCACACACTCCCACCCCCTCCAAGGCAGGCCGATTCCTAGCCTGCTTTTGAGCTCCATTCTCAGGCTGCATGCAAGGAAAGCAGCAGAAGTCTTTCTTTCTCTCCCCCCAAACTCCGCCAGAAATGAGTCTTCACCAGTGCAGCCTCTTGGAGCAGGATGCCTTGCAGGGTCCCAAAGACTCATTTCTGGTGGAGTTTGAGAAAAAGACTTTGCTGCTCATGCAAAAAACAGAAGAAGAAGGAAGCAGAAGAAGCAGCCCGGTGGCCCGGCAAGTTCTCCCCTCTGCCCTTTCCTCTCTCCCCTCACTACCTCGTGTTGTTCCTAATGCAAGCAATGGAAGCCTTTTGTTCCCGCGGGCCATGTGAGTGGCTCAGCCTTGTGTTCTCCCTCAGCCTGGATTAATTGCTTTGGGGGGGTGCTTTGGGGTGGCATTTCTCTATGGACCACCAAAATATTCTCGCAGACCACCAGTGGGCTGTGGCCCACCAGTTGGCGATCACTGTCCTAAAGCACCCAAAGGCCAGACAAGGAATAATGGATGGAAACTGAGCAAGGAGAGATTTAAGCTGGAAATAAGGAGAAGCTTTCTGACAGTGAGAACAATCAACCAATGGAACAGCTTGCCCTCAGAAGTTGTGGGAGCACCATCACTTGAGACTTTCAAGAAGAGATTGGACTCCCATCTGTCAGAAGTGGTGTAGGGTCTCCCACTTGGGCAGGGGGTTGGACAAGGTCCCTTCCGACTCAACCTTGAGCCTGGTGGGATTCAAGCCTGCACTAATTGCAGGCAGCTGAAACTAAGTGCTACGCGTTTAATAGCCTGCACCACCAAGGCTGGTCTTATCATTTGGGTGTATCCTTTGTCCCTCAATAAGCTCTTATTAAAAGTCCATCTGCCCGTCTTTTTCTTACCTCTCCAAATCAATTTAATTGGATTGTGATTGGCCCAGGTGTTTGGTAATATTTCCACTGTTTCTATTTTCCAATAGTTCTGAATCCATCCAAATCATATCAGTCCTGGACCATGATTTATGTGGGTTAGAAAAGAAGGTAAATTGACTTTTAGTTATGTTTAGTTCCCTCCAGGCATCTTTTAAATTCATTTATTCGGCTAGATTATCAAATGTTATTGGAAGTTTTCTCCTCTTTTTTATTATTTTTACTACTTTAATAGTCCTTTCCTATATTTGACACTGCATTATAGTCACCTACCATACATATATTTGTTAATTCAGTCTCTATAATTTTCTTGTGAAGTTTATGATAAAATTCCTTTTTTAAAAAAAATTAAATTTATATGCTGCCCTTCTCCAAAGACTCAGGGCGGCTTACAATTTTTGGGATACAACCCAGTGTGCTCAGCAATAGCCTTCATTCCATTGTATATGCCTGCTTATTACTAAGCAACATTTTTACAAAGTCAGCTTATTGCCCCTAACAATCTTGGGTCCTCAATTTACCTACCCCGAGAGTATGGAAGGCTGAGTCACCCTTGAGCCTGGTGGGATTCGAGCCTACAGTAATTGTAGGCAGCTGGAACTTAAATGCAGGCATTTAACAGCCTGAGCCACCAAGGCCCTTTTGACTGGTGTTTGGAGCATAAATTGCTACCAATAGCATCTTCTTTTTGTTCTGTTGTTATCTCTATGAGGAGTATCCTTCCAACATCATCTTTGTATATTATTTTTGGATTTAGCCAATTGTTAACGTACACTGCAACACCTCTCTTTTTTTGATTCATCAGGACCAGATATAATTTACCCAGTTTCAGAAATTCTAATAAGTGTCCATCTTGTTTTGGGACATGGATTTCTTGTAAACATGTAATATCTGCATCTTGCTTTACAAGTTTTGTAAGAATTTGCTTTCTTTTAAGTAATGTGTTTAGTCCATTTATGTTAAGGGATAGTAAAACAATCCCTCTGTCCATTTATTATTGATACTCTACTACTCTTGTTCTCAATTCTGTCCGGAGTCAGTTGTTTTCCTCTTCTTCTTGGTTCTTCTGTTCTCTTCTTTCCCTTTCTGTTTCCTTATCCTCCACTGTTATCTCCACTTGGCTTCTGCTCTCTGCTTCTCCCTTACTTTCTTGTTCTTCCTCTGTTCTCAGGTAATCTCCATAAAACTCATGTGCCTTGTCAAGGAAATTAATTTTTAAACTTCTTCTCCTGAGATTTGTTTTTGATTGTGGCACTGAACTTTAGAGATGGAATGAACCCAAAGTGAAAAATAATGAAATTATTTGAGATAAATTTTAATGGAAGTAAAATTGGAGTGAGTATTATTAAAATATATGTGATAGTGATAGATGTGTTTATATGTTGATATACAAGAAAACCAGCCTATGAAAGGTAAGTCATAATCACTGTGAGAACATTTGTTTTTTTATTAGTATCCCATTTTTATTATTTTTTTACAGATGACTCGAGGTGGTGAACATGTCGACACACAATTCTCATGTTTTCCCCACAACAACACAGTGAGGAGAGAGAGAGAGACCTCACTTTAGTTTTTACAGCTAAAGTGGGTCTTGAACTTATGTTTTCCTGCTTTGTACCCTGTCTTAACCACTAAACCAAACTAACTGTAGAGTGGTTGAAAATTGAGATAAAACTTTAATTTGCTAAAAAAAGTTCAATCTAACTGTAAAGGAACAAGGTATAGCTGGAATATAACTGAAAAAAATGTTGAAATATATATGTTGTTTATTTACTGTGTGACTTGCTTCATGTGTATGTGAATAGTGGTTAATAATTGGAAGAATGTTGTATTTCAAAGGGAAAGATAGCAGGCATGAATGCAAAATCTAGAGGAAGCTTAATTTATTACATGGACCTGGGAAGGTGTTTGGCAAAATTATATCTAAAGGTATACAGTGAGGACACAGATTTTAGAGAGTAATTAGGACTGCAGAAAAAACAATTACTACCAACCTGCCTTCAATCGAGGACCTGTATACTGCACGAGTCAAAAAGAGGGTTGTGAAAATATTTACAGACCCCTCACATCCCGGCCATAAACTGTTTCAACTCCTACCCTCAAAACGACACTACAGAGCACTGCACACCACAACAACTAGACACAAGGACAGTTTTTTTCCCATTATATACTAAACAAGTAATTCCCTCAACACTGTCCAACAAAGTCTGCACTACTATTACTATTAATCTTCTCATTACTCTTTATCACCCATCCTCTCCCACTTGTGACTGTATGACTGTAACTTCGTCACTTGTATCCTTACAATTTATATTGACTGTTTCCTAGTTTGATTTGATTGCTTATTGTACCCTATGACTATTATTAAGTGTTGTACCTTATGATTCTTGACTTTTGATGAATGCATCTTTTCTTTTATGTACACTGAGAGCATTTGCACCAAGACAAATTCCTTGTGTGTCCAATCACACTTGGCTAATAAAGAATTCTATTCCAATCTATTCTATGTCATCCCAAATTCTTCTTTTCACTACCCAATTGACTCAGCCTTCCATCCTCTCGGGGTAGGTAAATTGAGGACCCAAGATTGTTGGGGGCAATAAGCTGACTTTGTAAAAATGCCATTTAGTAATAAGCAGGCATATACAATGGAATGAAGGCTATTGCTGAGCGCATTGTATTGTGCTCAAAAAAAAAAAAATTGTAAGCCACCCTGAGTCTCCGGAGAAGGGTGGCATATAAATGCAATTTAAAAAGAAAGGAAGGAAATGGAGCTATTTTTTGAAATTAACAGGAATGAGCAAATAACAACCCAAAATCTATGGGCCACAACAAAGGCTTACCTGAGGGGTTTGACAATTGGCTATGCAGGGAAAAAAAAGATAGGAAAGAGGAACAGAGGGCGAGAGAGGAGAAACTGGAACATTTGGAAGTTAAATTGCAAAAAGACCCATCTAATGAAGTAATGAAAAAAGAATTAATTTTGATGAAACATGAAATAAATTTAAATCTCCAAGAAGAAACAGCCAGGAAATTGAAACTAGTCAAACAAAACTACTTTGAGAATGCAAGTAAGCCTGGGAGATGGCTCTCACATAAATTGAAAAAAAGAACAGGAAAAAAAATTATAATATCCTTACAGGATGACAATGGAATACTGTGTTCACAAATGGATCAAAAGAAAACAATAGCTCAAAATTTCTTTGCTAATCTATACAAAAAAGAAGAAATCCCATATTATACAATATTTTGAGGGCAAAGATCTACCTATCATAACGGAAAATGCTCAGGATATGTTAAATGATAGAATAACCACAAAAGAAGTAATAGAGGCAATTGGAAGACAAAAAACTAATAAAACTCCAGGACCAGATGGAATACTGGCGGAATTTTATAAGGAATTCCAAGATATAATAGGTGACTTGCTGGTGGGGCTATACGATGAAGCCTTAAATTGAGCAAAAATACCCCAAACATGGATGGAAGCTTTGATAACCTTTATCCCTAAAGAACAAGTGGACCCCCACCAGATTAAAAATTACAGACCTATCTCACTCCCGAATGTTGATTATAAGATTTTAGTGGCAATAATGTCTGAAAGACTGAAAAAAATTCTAAATGACATCATTCATCCAGATCAAAATGGGTTTTTCCCAAATAGATACATAAAAAAATACAAGAATAATTATGGACATCTTAGAGTATTATGAGACCAACTCCAACAAACAGATGGCATTAATGTTTTTGGATGCCCAAAAGGTGTTCGATAATCTAAATTGGCAATTTCTCATTGAACAACTAATTAGGATGAAATTCGGTGAAAAATGTATAGGACTAATTAAAACAATATATTCCACACAAAATGCAAAATTAGTGATCAATGGAGAAACCACAAAAAATTTAAAAATAAATAAAGGAGCGAGACAGGGATGTCCCCTTGCTCCATTACTATATATATTATCAACAGAGGTATTGTTGACTCAGATAAGGAAAAATCAAACTATTCAAGGACTGACTATAAAACAAAAAACATACAAATTGCAAGCGTCTTCATAATGGAAGACCCAAAAGAGTCAAGTAAAAATCTAATGCAAGAGATAGAGGCATTTTGAAAAGTAGCGGGGCTTAAAATCAATAAAGAAAAGACCAAAATAATAACTAAAAATTGCACTAAAAGGCAAAATGAGGAACTGACAAAGGAATTAGGGACCCAGATAACAAAAAGAATAAAATAACTGGGGATATGGCTCACATCAAAATGCTCTACAATAAAGGCTGATAACAATGATAAGCTGATGGACCAGATATGGAAAGACCTAGACAGATGGGCAAACATACAATTTTCTTGGGTGGGAAGGATAACGATCATTAAAACAAATATGTTACCGAAATTATTATATTTATTCCAAACCGTGCCAGTCAAACTAGGGAAAATTTCTTTGAAGACCTGAATAAAAGAATTGCCAAATTTATTTTGCAAAAGAAAAAAGCCAGAATAAAATACAAATTAATGCAGGATAGTAAGGACAAGGGAGGATTGGCCCTCCCAGATTTTGAGTTATACTACCAGGCTTCAGTTACTACCTGGATCAAAGATTGGGTGAATCTGGCAGACCAAAGAATACTGATGCTAGAAGGCTTTGACTTACAGCTTGGCTGGCACATGTTTCTCTGGGATGGAAAAAATAGAAGTCATAAATATTTTGAAAGACACTGGATAAGAAATGCTCTGTTACATGTATGGGAAAAATTAAAAGAAACCACTATGTGAAAATACCTCTCTGGCTATCTCCAATGGAGGCATTAATATACCCCAATGCTATGGATTTGAATAAAAAATAAAATATAAAGAACTTATAATGGATGAAGGTGAGCTTAAAACACAGATTCAATTAAAAACACAAGGAATTGAAATAGGGTGGTGGCCTTACATCCAAATTCAAATAAGACACAAAAAAGATAAGGAACAATTTGGATTTTATAATACAGTACAGGAATTGGATAAAATATTGCAAGGAGGTGAAAAAAGATGATTGCTAAAATGTACAGTTATGTTTTGGAATTTAAAATGGAAGAGGAGATGGTCAAAGAGAATATGATAACATGGGCTAAACATTTTGGCCACAGCATTGATTTAGACGAATGGGAATGAATATGGCAAACCAATGATAAATTAACGTTGTTGGTCTCCTATAAAGAAAATATTTATAAATGTTTTATCGGTGGCATCTCCCACCAGCGAGAGTAGCTAGAATGTTCCCGAATCTCCCAGCTAAGTGTTGGAAATCCAACCATAGCCAGGGAACGAATTTTCACATGTGGTGGACATATCCTCAAGCTCGAAAGTACTGGCTTAAAATTTGATCATGGCTAGAAGAGCTAACAAAACAAAAGATTAAGTTTAAACCAGAGATTTTCTTGCTAGGAATGTTAGAACCAACATGGGATAAGAAGCACCAACATCTAATATTACACATTATAACAGCTTCAAGAATTGTTTTTGCCAAAAACTGGAAATCAGTTATGGTTCCCACAGATCTGGCAGTAATTAATAAAATCCATCAATGCGCAGAAATGATTAGATTAACTATGGTATTAAAAAACAAGGAAGAAGGAGATTTTTTTAATAATATGAAATATATGGTATAATTGCCTAAAAAATGGAAGTAAAGGTGTTTAGTGAAAACGATCAAAGAAATTTCAAAGAAGAACAAGACACATGATATATGTGTATGTAAATATGTATATATGTAAAGTAATGTAAAAAAATAAATATGGTAATTTAATAACAACACAATAAGTAAGGATTCAAAAGCAAGCGATAGATATATTTGAAGTAAGTGAATGAAATTGTCACTAAAGGATATGTGCACTGTTACGAAAATGCTGTAAAATGTGAGAACTTGTTTCTTTTTTAAAAAATTTCTTTGAAATTCTGAATAAATATTATATTTTTTAAAAAAAATCTCAGCTTGATTCCAAGTATGCCAATAGTATATTATTCAAGCTAGGATTTATAATCTAGCTTGAAAGATACTTGCTCCTTTTAGGTAAGATGTACATGCAGATTGCAAGTCTGTTGGGACAATAAAAAGGATGATTTTTAGTTAATTTAATTAAGTAATTTAAAACATTTATAAAGCCACCCATCTTGTACTAAACTCTGGAGACTCACAGCCAAGAATGATACTTGGTGTAATGAATGATGCTTGAGGCATCTCTGGATGACACTTATTCAGAGCATCTTTTTTGGCTGAAAAATAATTTTCAAACTATTTTAGGGATTTACTAATGATACATAGATTCCAGTTTATGAATGTCTGTGCCTGTATGTGCATGTGCATAAAGGTATATCAATATACACTCAGAAGGATAGAAAAAAGAATGGCAATGGTCTTAGGCTTTGATAATTTAGAATCTTTAGGAATGGATAATGACACTGCTGGAAGCTTGCTATATGTATGTCCTGGAATATGATCTTTCCTCTATGACCTGGAAAGCTTCAGAGCTGAGATGTTTAGCCTCCCACTGGAAGGGAATATTTGTCTTTTATTGATCTAGGAATGGAATATGCTGAACTTTGCCAAACATACTTTTAATTCCAGGTAGTAGTTCAATAGTTTCCAGAAGTAAAACCTCTGGCTCGAGATACTCCAGGAGTACTGTGGCTCAAAAACAGCCTCCTTTGTTTATAACACCACCTCCCAAATTTTGAACTGTTTCTAGCTGGTAAGATTTCCTTTAGGAACAATGAAACCACATTTTGAGAATCTCTTCAGTTCATAATTGTCATCTGAGACTGTTGACTGAAGTGCTATAAATATGTAGATGATAACCAATTCTACCTCTTGTTTTGATCTAACACAGGTGAGGGGGTGGCATTCTGAACAAGTGCTTGGATAGAATAATGAACTATTGTCTGAAGGTGGTAATCTGTCCAGTTGACTCGTGCTCCATAGTTCCTAGAGAGATCTACTTTCATCCTAAAAGAGCAGATTCAAAGTTTAGGGTTGGTCCTAGATCTATCTTTGTCAGTAGATGGCATGGAGACCTTAATGGCATAAAGTACCTTTCATCAGTTTTGGCTAATTTACTATCAGTGATCTTTCTAAGGAACAGACAAACTCATAATGGTTATTCATGATCCAATAACTTCTCAGTTTGATTTTTGCAGTTTTGTTTTATATGGGACTGTCTTTGAAAATGGTCCAGAAACTTCAGCTGGTTCAAAATATAGTTTTTAGATTGGTCAGCAAGATTGACTGATCTGAACATATTATGCTAGCATTTTGTCAGCTACACCAACTGCTGGTCCATTTCTAGATCTATTTTTACCTTTTAATAATTAAATAACTCAAACCAGATTATCTGAAGATGCAACTTCTGTATATATTTGTCTATACTTCATTTTTGATTGACATGATATAAAAAGATGTTGAGGCTCTAGAAAGAGGGCAGAGAAGAGCAACTGGGGATTTTAGTCTAATCAAGAGAAGAACTAGGGGGTGATATGATAGTATTGTTCCAATATCTAAGGGACTGCCACAAAGAAGAGAAGGGCAACTTATTTTCCAAAATACCTGAAGACAGGACAAGAAGGAATGGATGGAAACTAATCAAAGAGAAAACCAACCTAGAAATAATGAGAAATTTCTTGACAGAACAATCAGTGGAATGCCTTGCTTTTAGAAATTGGAAGTGCTCCATTGCTGGAAGTTTTTAAGAGATTGGACAGCCATTTGTCTGAAAAAGTATAAGCTCTCCTGCTGAGCAGGGGATTGGTCTAGAAGACTTGCAAGTTCCCTTCCAACTCTGTTCTTTTTTCTGTTTTTTTTGTTACCTGCTTATTAAAATATTATAATAAGGTCTGCCTCCAATTTTTGACACCCAGAAGAGTGGTGTCACCTAAAAAGAAGAAGGTTTTTTTTTCTGTGGTGGCACCCTATATATGGAATGCCCTTTCCAGGGGATTACTATAACCCACATTGTCATAATTTTGAAATCATTGAAGAATCTTTTATTTTTCCAGCTTTTAAATTGCTTTTAAAATGCTATTGTATTATATTTTTGCTTTGCTGCTTTCTAACTTATATGGTAACTTTTTTTGTATTTTTAAAATGTTTTTATCATGTGTTTTAACTATATTTTAAAATACCAGAGGGCCTTAGCTATTGGATAGGATATTTTTTTAAAGATAGATCAATGGATTGATAGGTAGATGACATGAAGCATGATAATAAATATTTTACTTTAGGTAAGGTTTCAGATACTGGAATTTTGAATAAGATTTATTTAACTTATATAATGTTCTGAAATAACTTATTTTTAAAATCACATTGAGAAATTTTATTAATGTATTTTACCACTTTTCAAATGAACTTAATTCTGTCAGTGAACTTAAAAAGACAGCCCAATTTTATAAATCTCACTTAAATTTTTATAATGGGACTACACTTCAGAATCTTAGGTGTGGGATGCAAATAAAAAGGAGGAAAAAGAAAACCTAAATTTAAGCAGAAAAATTAAGAATCTCAAAATATAAATTTTGCTGACATTAAAGGAATAATGTAAGACTAAGATTATAAAATTAGAAATAGAAAATGGTTTTATTTATTTTTTAAAATAATTTTTAAAATGCAACATTTTTTAGTTTCTAGGTCAGTAGTTCACATCCTGCATGAAAAAACCACTGTAAAATAATTTTTATAGAACTGTATCTAGATTTAATATAAACAGCTGATAATTAATTTGAACATGTAAAAGAAAAAAAAAGAACTGGCTCAAAGTCAGTTTTCTAAAGCTGGTCTTGAAAGCTTAAGAATCTTTAAATTTATATAACTGGTCTTTACTTGTGCTGTGGTTCAGTCATTTCTGTCTTTGATAGCTCTGAAAAGTCTTTTAATAAGTGAAAATTTCTGTAAGCATGAATAATATTTTGCATGTTCCTTTTGATACATTATAGATACGTTTAAACAAGAACCTTCAAACTTTAATGTTCAGTTAGTGTATCTGGTGAATCTTTAAGGGGGAAAGGAAAGGGGAAAGGGGAAAAGGGAAAGGAAAGGAGAAAGCAAACTTTTATGTACATCTTTAATATTTTTCCATGATAGTTTAACCATTACAACATCATCCAAAACAGTTATCATCAGAATTTTAATAATCATGATCAGGGAATAAGTACATAATTTTGAATAGAGGCATGTAATTCTTTTTTAGACTGATGACCACACATCACCTTAGAAGTAGGATAAAGACATCAATTGATTTGCTGTGAGAGTTTATTTCTCCACAAATAATTTAATGCATGTTATTAAGCACATTGAATCTTTATTTCTCTGACAAATGAAAACTAAGGAGCAATTTTGACAAGAAACATTAGGGATTGCACTGAAATCTCTGAGGGCCACCTGAAGATTGCAAAACTCTGCTCTAGAATGATGTGGACAGTTGAGGCTCAATAGAAAGGTGGGAAAGACATAAATGGATGTCCCATTTAGAATATACAGCTTTGATGTGCTGCTTTTGTATAGCAACTCAAAGGGAGAGACAAGAAATAGAATTCTACAAAGCAGCATGTTAGAAATATTTGCCCATTAAAATGGCACTTCCTGGAAATGCATTATACAGGAGAGCTTTTATGTGGACTACTGTACTACTTGAAGTCAAAGGAATGAATGTGACACTTCTTCAATTGCTCCCCAATGGACAGAGAACATAAATCATGTCTAAACTAATGAAGCTTCCCTGATTTACAATTAACCATGCTTCCATTAAAATTGGCCTTTTGATTTCTATGGATGAGAAGTAAGATGCGCTGGAAATAAATTACATCCTTTAATTTCCTGTCATGCTTCTTCTGTATTACAAGATACTTGAATTTTGTGCATCTTTATTACTTTTATAACAAAATAAGGATTAACAGATCTGGATTGTAAAAAAAATGAGAGAACCATGTTCTATAACTCTTTGTTGCTGGCTTGTGGTCTTCCTAAGTTCTGTAGTCAAGAACTGGTAGCTCTAATAAGCTTAAACTAGATCCCTAAATATGGTGGGTAAGAGTGTTTGATGAAGATAAATTAGGCCATAGTAGAACAAGTAAGTTTCCACTATTAGGAAACAAAGGAGTGCTGTGTAATTAGGCCCAACAAAATGGAAGAGTAACTGTTATGTATGTAGGTTTGAATGTTATTGGTTTATTTTGAATTGTTCTTGTAAAATGTCAAATGGGATTGGTTTAAATAGTGCGGGAAAAACCCTGCACTCTGATTGGCTGGCAACTATGGCTGCTGGCTATAAGAAGCAGCTGTAGCCCAGCCAAGTCGGGTCCATTCGAGCTGTAGTCACTTAATAAACTCTTCACTGAAGCTCTTCGTGTCTGACTCTTCATGCAAACTTAACACTGGCGATGAGGATGGGATTCCTCTGAAGAAGATGATGCAGAAGACAAGCAGAAGAGTGAGATGGCTGCACTGAACCCCCCAGCCCCGTTTGATCCGGCGGCGTAAGACTGGGAATAGTATGCGGATTGCTTCCAGATGTACTTGGAAGGAAATGACCTCGCCGATATCCCCGAGAAGCGGAAGAGGGCGGTATTTCTCACGCACTGCGGTCCAGCAGTCTTCAAGATGGTGAAGGCATTGGCGGGAGCTGCAGAATTGAAGGTAATGGAATGGCCTGATTTAGAAAAGCTTTTAAGAGCCCATTATGCCCCACAAGTATCGGGCCTCATTAAGAGACACGAGTTTTACCGTCGGGATCAAGGGGAAAGCGAAAATGTTAACGACTTCATGGCAAGTTTAAGGGACATTGGGGGTGCTTGTGAGTTTACCAACTTAGAAGAGGCGTGATCGGTTTGTTCTAGGCCTTAAAGATAAGGTCTTACAGAGAAAATTACTAATGAAACCTAAGATCACGTTTAAGGAGGCCATAGAGGAAGCTGTTTCAGCGGAAGCAACCAAGTCCTCAGCAGCAGCCATGAAGAAAATTAACAAGGCCTCAAGCCATTCTGATGTGGAAAACAACCCATTGCGAGCAAATAGACTCTGATTCAGACTGTAGTGAGGTGGAGGAAGGAATTTATAGACTCAGAATGGAGAAGAAAAGGAAGGACCTTGGAAAAAAGAGGCAAGAATTTTATTGCAGAGGTTGTGGGGGGGGGCACCCCCGCACTGAATGCAAGTTTTTTGATACCATCTGTCTCAGTTGTGAAAAAAGAGGTCACCTAGCAAGAGTCTGCAAATCATCCAGAACTCCACCTAGTAGGAAGAAATTCCCTGAGAAGGAATTCAAGCCCAACAATTTCAGTGAGAAAATGGGGTGCAACTCAGAAGCAAATGGAAAGAATTAAACTCATCAGACAATCACCATTGGTCATTCTTCACCCTTGAGAAGCAGAAAGGTACATGTGAAGGTATTCATTGAAGGAAGGCCTTGCCAAATGGAAGTAGACTCGGGCTCCTATTTATCTATGGTGTCATGGGACACTATTCACAGGCTACTTCCCAACAATCAGAAAAAGCATTTCCGGAAGCAAGCACTGACTCTTAAAGACTACCAAGGGAACAAGATTCCAATAGTTGGAACAAGAGAATTCAACGTGAAGTTTAAAGGCCACACCAAACATTTGCCCCTGACCATCGTGGACGAGGATCGCCCAAGCTTGCTGGGACTTGAGTGGTTCAATCCACTAGGCATCGAGGTGACTGGCATCAATCACGTGAGCAACTCTGAATGGGAGGAGGCCTTGAAGTCTGAGTTTCCAGGGTCTTCAGCGATAGGGCAAGTATATGGGGACCCTATCACTTTCAACCTAGATCCCAAGGTGCCCCCAATTCGTTTAAAGCCCAGAAGGGTTCCATTTGCTTTAAAGGAAAAAAATGATGCACAATTAGACAAATTAATAGCTCAAGGGGTTTTAGAGCCCACTGACCACTCCAGATGGGAGACACCCATAGTCACACCACTCAAGACTGATGGGTCAGTAAGAATCTGTGGAGACTATAAGAAGACACTGAACCATGCGCTGCAGCAGAGTGCATATCCAGTTCCAGTGGTGCATCATCTGTTACATTCACTTGGCAGGGGTACAGTCTTTGCCAAATTGGATTTGGCCCAGGCATATCAACAGCTAACAGTTGATGATGCCACTGCAGAGGCCCAAACCATTGTGACTCATAGAGGTGCCTTCAAATGTAAAGGTTACAATTTGGAGTAAGCGTGGCACCAGGCATCTTTCAAAGCCTTATGGAAAGAATGCTCCAAGGACTGCCAGGGTAGTGCCTTACTTTGATGATGTGTTAATCTCTGCTGAAAATGACACTCAGCTACAAGAAAGACTCAGAGAAGTCCTTACCAGATTCAGTAAAGCGGGGTTAAAAGTCAAGGAAGAAAAATGCACTCTTAAAACTGACAGGGTTGAGTTCCTGGTCTACATGATTGACAAGCATGGCATCCACCCTACCGCTGGCAAGGTTAAAGCAATCAAAGAAGCCCCTAGACCTAAATGCAAAACAGATTTGCAAGCCTTCCTTGGACTTATTAACTTTTATCACATGTTCCTACCTCAAAAGGCAACCATTGCTGAACCATTGCACAGATTACTTGATAAGAAGTCTGTTTGGGTCTGGGGCAGGAAGGAACAATCAGCATTTAACAGTATTAAGAGACTAATCACATCTGATGCTGTATTGATACAGTTCTCTGAGAATTAGCCTGTTGTACTGACTTGTGATGCATCCCCTTTTGGAGTGTGGGGGGGTTGAGCCACAGGCTTCCCAGTGGGAGGGAAGCCCCTATTGCATTTTACTCTCGCACTTTGACCAAAGCAGAGAGGAATTACAGCCAATTGGACAAGGAGGCATTGGCAGTTGTTGCAGCTGTTAAGAAATTTCATGAATATCTGTATGGCAGAACATTTACCATTGTTACAGATCACAAACCTTTGTTAGGCATTGTGGCAGGAGACAAACCTACACCTACTATCCTGTCACCAAGAATGCTGAGGTGGACTGAATTTCTTGCTGCTTATTCATACAAATTTATCCACAAGCCTGGCAAGGACATTGGACATGCTGATGCACTGAGTCGTTGCCCACTTCCACAAGGAGGACTTTGAACCTGAAACACACACCTTTTTCCTAGAAACTGTTGCAAGCTTCCAGTGCACGCTGCTGAAATTGCCAGAGAGACTGCCAAAGACACTGTGTTGGCTCCTGTTATAGGCTGGATTAAGAAAGGTTGGCCTCTTCAAGATCTACCTCACCTTGCCCAACCTTTTAAGTCCAGACAAACTGAATTATCTGTATTAAGAGGATGTATTTTGTGGGGTAACAGGGTGGTTATTCCTGCAAAACTGCAAAGAGAGGTTTTGGAAATGTTACATGAGGGTCATCCTGGTATTGTAAGGATGATGCAAACTCAACAGTAACAATCTTTCATATTTGCAGAGTTCATGCAAGCCTTTCAGCCTTCATTAAAGCAAATATCATTGGAACATGTGAATAATAGGATTAATATAACTTTAACACTTCTAGGTCAGCTGGCAGTAGATCAATCTCCAAATGTGAAGCATATTAAAAGGTTTATAGATTAGCAATTAAGTGGCTTTTTCATGACCAAAGAATAGTTCCTCAAGCTTTGCTAAAGGTTAACAGAGATAGGATGCCAATTTTCCAGTTCATAATCCATAAAGGTGAGTGAATTTATGTGTGATGTGATGGGAACAAAACGATTCCTGCAACATCATTTCTAAGTCTCTTAATTAGAGGGAGGAATCCACAAGCAATATATTAGAGAATACACTTACTAAAACCTTGACAACATTAATAGCTGATGCTTGAGTAGTGCTCTTTTTCTTTTCACACTTTATTTTGTGTTGTACCTTCTAGCCTGAATGTTTTGAAACTCTCTTCTATTGAAGTATAGGTGTCTTAGGAGATTCTTGGCCTGAAGTCCAGGTTATAAGGATTTAAATAAATAAGAATGTACAGAGGGAATAAAGGTGGGACATCGTGCTTGTAGAATTCTTTTCTCATTCCAGCATTTAATGAGATTAACAAAAAGCCAGGAAAGGGGTGCTGCAAACACCTGAACAGCAGAGAATTTTTATGTAATTTCCTGGATTTCTGCAATTTAGCTCCATCACTCCTAGATTAGCACTCTGTATGGAATATAATCACTGTACATTACAAAAGAGGAATATTCACTATCAGTGTACTCTTCAAAATAAGAAGGCTAATGTTCTATCTTACAAATAGGTCACCTTTGCTATTGTTAGGAATGGAAATATACTGCCCCCCCAAAAGGCATCAGTTTGTATTTTGTAAGCTTAAGATTTTCCCTTAAAACACCAAGTAAGGAAAAAGAACACAAAAGGAAATAGTCTTAAATGTAATGATTTATTTTAGTTTAAAGAACATTGCTTCCAAAGAAATAGGACAATGATACATATATAATGAAGCAGATATTTCCAATCTTTTGGCCTGCTTGAGCTCAGTGAAGAGGAATTGTCCTCTTCACTCAGCTTTGAGTGAAGAGAAAGTGTCTTGCATTACATATAAAATATATAATATAATTAATGCATAAACATGCATATAATAATTTTAAAAGAATGCAATCTTGTTAGGGCGGCTTGCTAGCTATCCCCATTTTTCCAGCGGTCCATAATGGCATTGGCTTCTGGGGTTCAAATTAAATCCTTGTGGAAAATATAAGGGGGATTTCTTGTCTTTGGGCTTTTTTAGAAGTGTTCTGTGAAGAAATTCTGTCCCTGAGTAATAGATTTTTTGAAATTTCTTATTGATTTATTAATTTTATATGTCGTACATTTTGCTATCGTAAGAATCTAACCAGCCTGCAATAATAAAAGATTAACAGATTTTTAAAAACCCACTAAAACAATAACATTAAGAAAGAAATAGAGCTGAAGAAGTTTCTTGGATGAGAAGTGAAACATCTTCAAAGAAAAAACAAAAAGTCTAGTTGCTTCTTGAAAAAGCACCTTTGAGATAGCAAAGAAATAGTTAAGCTAGTTGGAGGTACTTTACCTATATATTTCAGTCCTGTGAATGACAGAGAATGTGACTCACTTAAGAACCACTTTGCTTAGCCACAGAAATTTTGGTCCCAATTATAGCCATAAGCTTAGAACTACCTATAATAATTGTTTAATTTTTAGGGCAAGCAGGAAAGTAGTTTTATTTTTCCTATCTCAGATACCCAGATTGCTGGTTAGCTTGATTTTAATAAGTGATTTTTAAATAAAGAGTCTGACAGCTGCTTTCATTTGACTGAAAAGAATGGAAGGATTTCAGATGCAATGTGACAGCAGCAGGCATGGCATTTATTAAATCATTTATTAGAAAATAGCAAATTACATTTTAAATAGGATCGTTCACTTAAATGTATAAGAATGCTTTGTAATATTATCATCTCTTTCTGTCTGTCTTAGGCTTGGAATTGGCTTTGCCAGTAAATATACTTGGAAACGCTGATTTCCCTGTTGTCCAATCAAGTTCATTATAGTTATCAATCACTTATTCTTTTCAGTTCATGAAAAATACAGTTTAAAAAAATGTAGTGCAATCCCCTTCTCCCTGCATTAGCCATTTATTTATTGTCAGCACTACAATATCTCACCCCACATAATGGATTTAGGAAACAAAGGGCCAATGGAAAAACATAATTTAAGTACTGACTTTAGGACATTCTTTCTCATCATGTAAGAATATTTGTACAATATATGTTATTACATGAAGATTTGTTATGAAGGCTTGAATTGCATGATTTCTTTCTTTTAAAGACAGGAAGGAAGGAAAGGGAAATAAAAACATTATCAGTTCATGTTTGTGGTACTTCTGCAGCTGACAGGGAAAAGGGGTAACTTGGAAGGGTGAAAAGAAGTAAAGAGTCTTTGTTAGCAATTTTTGGCAATGGAAGAGAGACACTGGCAGCTTCATTAACAGAGAAATTACTCTAATTAATTATTATTAATTATCAATTGACTGGTGAAGGACTGAATTGACTGGTGAAGGACTGGTGAAACTTGCGAGAGAGAAGAGGAGAAGCAGATGAAAGATATAGACTTGATCAGAGGTACAACTCAAAATCAAGCAGAGGATATTGAGAAAGCTGCTACATGCTCCAGCTGCTGAGAATGTTTCTGAAGAAATAAAAATTAATTTATCAAATTTTATTTATTAATTTATTTATTAATTTATTATCTGCATCTGTAATGGGATAAACTGATAAATTATCACAAACTCTCTGTGAGGCATAATAAAGGGTTTCAGTCCCAACAATTCAATAGTTTAGTATTGTTTAATGTTATTCCTGTACCTGTTATTCCTGTGCAATATTGTTTGCACAGCTGTTAAGGTTATTCTTTGTTTATTACAACTAGTACAAGTTCAGAATTAAGTTTTGACTTTTCTATATTATTCTACATTTCTGCATTATTTTCTGTAGATAATAGAAGAGCAGGAAATAATCTAAAAGCTATTAACTTATGACTTATGAACATGTATGCATGTATCCTTTCCCTCTCTTTTCTTGCATCATTTCCCTCTTCTTTTTGAAATGATTAATAAGACTGCATCTCTTTGTCTGTAAAGATATGTCTCTCATTATTCTTTTGGAGGACACCCCCTGAGGGACTTAGTGTCTTATAAACACTGCAGTGAGTCTTGATCATTTGGTTTGGGTCCTGCATTCAGATTCCAGAAAAGGGACCATACAGTTGGAGCCAGTTTCTTAAACCTGGAACACATTTTCTACTTTTAAATTGGGAGATACCTGAAATACTTCAGAGAGCAAATTTAGAGGTCAGATACATACTGTATGTATATTCAAACAGATCTGTGCATACTTTGAACATGGTTACAGAATGGTTTGGAACTCTGCAAATAACCTTTCTGCTGTTCATTAAAGTAGTCTCCGTGTGAAGATGCTTAAAGATTCATATTAACTTTGATGAACTATGTTTTTAAATAAATGGAATACAGATTATTTTTAAGACTTTTTAGACTTTTCTTGAATGAAGACCAAAAACTGTTCTTTTCGTATAAATTCTGAAGGTCTTCTTCTGAATGAATTTTTGGTGTGTGTGCAGCTTTAGCATTCAGAAGTAAGCCTGACTGAGCTCAGTAGAACATCCCCTGTTGTTGTTGTTGTTGTTGTTATTATTATTATTATTATTATTATTATTATTATTATTATTTATTAGACTTGTATGCCACCCTCTCTCCCTAAGGACTCAGGTGCTCACAGAATAAAAAATACAATACAATAAGTTAACTAAAAAATTAATTAAGTAGTACAAGCCAAATATTAAGCATTAAAACTATTCAAACCATTACAATTTTTTTTAAAGAAATCCCCCTCCCCTCTTGGTTCAGTCCAGGCCGGCCTGCTGAAATAACCAAGTCTTTAGGTCACAGCGGAAGGAGCGGAGATCCGAGCCAAATAAAGGTCAAGGAGGTTGATTCCACAGGGGTGGGTGCCCCGAGAAGGAAGCCTACCCTGGGCCCCAGCCAGCCGACAATGTCTTGCTGACAGTATCCCAAGGAGGCCCCATCTATGGGAGTGTACAGGGCAATTGGAATGTGATGCCGGAAGGAGATGTTCCCACAAGTACCCTGGACCCAAGCCATGTAGGACTTTATATGTTGTTACTAAATCCTTGAATCTCACCCGGAAGGCAACCGGCAACCAATGCAGGTTGCGTGGGGAGGGTGTAACATGGGATATCAGGCACTCCCATCACAACCTCGTGACGCATTCTGCACCAGCTGCAACCTCCAGGTGGTCCGCAAGGGCAGTCCCATGTGGAGAGCATTGCAGTAGTCGATTCAGAAAGTGACAAGTCCATGAGTGACTGTCCTTGGGGGCATCTCGGCCAGGCATAGGCAGCAGCTGGTGGACCAGACACACCTGGGCAAATGCCCCCCTGGACACAGCTCCCACCTGCTCCTCCAAACTGAGCTGTGTATCCAGGAGGATGCCCAGGTTATGTGCCCTATCCATGGGGGGCAACACCTCTCCCCCCATGATCAAGGATGGTATCTCCTGAATAATCCAAGATGCTGGTATGTACAGTTACTTAGTCTTGGCTGGGTTGAGTCGAAGCCTGTTCCTCCCCATCCAGATCTGTACTGCATCCAGGCAATGGGATATCACGGGGAAGGCATCACTGACATGGGTCGATGTGGAGGTAAAAAGTTGAGTATCATCAGCATACTGATGATACCTCACCCCGAAACCCCGGATGATCTTGCCCAATGGCTTCATATAGATGTTGAACAGGAGGGGTGAGAGGACCGAGCCCTGAGGCACCCCACAAGTGAGGGGCCTCAGGCTCAACCTCTGCCCCCCTGCCAACACCAATTACAAGTGGCCTGAGAGGTAGGAGGAGAACCACCATAAAACGGTGCCCCCCACTCCCAACCCCTCGAGCCGCCACAACAGGATACCATGGTCAATGGTATCGAATGCCGCTGAGAGATCTAATAGGACTAGGACAGAGGAAAACCCCTGTCCGAGCCTCCAGAGATCATCCATCAGTGAGACCAATGCCGCTCTCCATGCTGTACCCGGGCAGGCCCGATTGGTATGGATCTAGGTAATCAGCTTCCTCCAGGACGTTGGAAGCTGCTGGACCACTCGCTCAACAACCTTTGCCAAAAGCCAAGGTTGGAGACAGGATGAAAGTTGTTCAAATTGGCTGGGTCCAAGGCAGGCTTCTTGAGGGGGGCCTCACCACCCTCATTCAGGCGGGAGGAACCCTCACCCAAAGATGCATTGATAACTGCCTGGAGCCAGCCACATGTAACCTCCCTAGAGGCATAAACCAAGCAGGAAGGACAGTTAAGATCTTTGGCTAATGTTGTCCTTTATGTGCATCAAGTTCTTCCCAAGAACCTACAATGTTGAAATATATTAGCATAGTACTTTTGGAGGTCCAAGCAGTGTGGCTTTTTGTAATTGACACATGGAAATTTGCAGGTTTTCTGTTGTCCAAGCACTTAGTGTGGTCCAAGCTTTTTTTGGTTGGTATGGTATGTAGTGCTGATAATTATTGGGACCATCACAGCTAGTTTCTGCCATAGTCTTTCAAATGTGATCATGATACTTTATTTTAATCTCCAATTCTTTGTCTTTTAGTCTACTGACCCCTAGTATTGCCATATCAGTTATCCATACTTTCTTCCCCTTCCTTCCTTCCTTTCTTCTTTTCAACTATGGTTAAAGCTGGTATGCTATGAGCCAAGACTTTTATCATTTTCTATTCAGAAATCCCACCATATTTTAATCTGTTCATTTTTGACTACCCTTTCAACTATATGTTATTAGCAATTTCTCATTACTGGCACATGGTTATTTTTACGGATGTTCCATTGAATAATTCTGGCAATTCTATTATGTCACTGTTTATAATCATTTTGTGTGATCTTCTTGCATGAGCTGAGTATACTGTTTCAACTGTCTCTTTGCACAATCTGTTTCTTGAATCATTTAATGATTTTTAAATTTTGTCCTTGATTGCATGTTCAAATAGCTCAGAAGAAGTAGCATGATTATGCTTGGTGGCAAAACAGCCATATGTTTAGACTATATTTGACATTTTTATTCTTGAAGACCTAGTATAGGCAATTGTTTGATGGTGTTAAAGGTATTGTTGCAGAATGTAAGTTGTTCAAGTAAAGCTGCCTTTTGCAATTGCCTGATAGTGATTTTGTCAATGATTATGGTGTTCAATTCTTCTGTAAAAATAATAAGGTGCCAATATTTTTAACACCATCAAAAAACTGCTCCAGCTGTTAATGGATTATTATTGTTAAGAAACAGTATGTTTGAATGGTGATAGGGAGATACAAAAATATGTTCGTTTTTCAAATGAGTAAAATTCTTGATATTAGAATATGTGGGATTCAATATTTTAAATAAAACATTATATAGAATTATAGAGTAAACATTAAAGAATCAAGCTGACCTCTGTAAACTTTGGTATTTATCATAAAATTTATTGCTTGTCCTTATACTGCGACTGCATGAGATTATAATACTTCCTTTTTCTGTGTTACTTATAAATATATAAAATAATTCAATGTTATATGTTAATGTAAAATGCATGTTTAATCATTAAAGAAATAAATAGATGTGACAGGAAATAAGCCTTACAATTTTTCATCTATTTTTTTTAGAAATGTGTAAATGTTATGACCCATTTGATATTCCTGCTCAAAAGTTGGAGGCCATGCTCTGATCTTGGAGGGAGGGAATCAAATATCTGTTTCCTCTCCTACATCTCTGTCAGATTACACAGCTGGATGTTTCAGAAGTCAGGAAAATTTAGTTCAGCCTTCACATCGCTGATCTGCTTCCAGTTTGTCATTAGCGCTCCAAGTTTTCTTTCTCATTCCTCAGTTAAAAGCTTGACACAGCAGAAGAATAACAAAAAATTAAAAGCATACACCCATATGGAAGCATATTGTTAATAACATAGCCTAGGCTATATAGCTGTGGGCTAAAAATGATAATAAAGAAAAGAAAAAGAATCACTTTTGTTTGTGAATTTTATGGAATATTTTACTATAGAAAATTTGAGGTTCGTAGGAAACATTTGAAAGTTACTAAATCATTTAAAGTAATATTTTTCTAGAATAAAATAACAAGCAGAAATTTCAGAAATAAATGGGGTGGGAAGGACTGAAAATATTGCTAAAACAAAACTAGCAAGGTAATATAAATATTAAATGCAACTATTAGCAGCAAAAAAAAGTGATTGCTTTTATTTTATGTTAAACAGTTACATTCAAAAGAAACGTCTCTGGAAGTCATTGCCAGAAAAGTCCAGAGTGTGTTCAGATTTTTTTTTCAAAAAGATTTTTATTTTTTAAGACATAAATATACAGACAAAACATAAAAAACATAAAATCACCTTCCATTTTATATACATACAGTGTGTCAGTTGGTTACAAATCTTTTGTGCTATCCTTTCGTAGTCATCTATATTACACTTTCATCCAATGGTTATATATATTCGTATTGTATTTTATTTCAATCTATTAAACTTCTATTATAAGATTTCCTGATGTATTACATTACCATATCTTTTTATCCAACCATTGATAAAACAAATCCCATATCATGTAAAATTGTTTATCTTCTTGTTCTCTAATTTCAAATGTCAATTTACTTATTTCAGCACAGTCCATAATTTTCTTAATAACTTCCTCCTGCATAGATATTTTTTCATTTTTCCAATTCTTAGCAAATACAATCCTAGCAGCTGTCAACATACATTTACAATCAAATATTTCAATTCTTTATTGTACATTTCTGCTATAATTCCCAATAAAAATATCTCTGGCTTGAAGTCTATATGCTGTTTTATCATTTTTTCCATGTGTGGATTTTAATATCTTTTTATCGGACCGTCCATCCACATATGGTATCTGAGCCAGGTATCTGATGACATTTCCAACATTTATCCGATTTATTCTTAAACATTCTCAAATTCTCATTGATGGAGTAAGTGCCACCTGTAAAACATCTTATACAAATTTTCTTTATAAGCAGTTGACATTGTCATTTTATAATTTTGAGACCATAATTTTTGCCATTTCTCTAAATCAATCCCATATCCAAAATTTTTTCCCCAAGCAATTATCATTTCTTTAACTTGCTCCTCCAATTTGAATTCTAATAAATGTCCATAAAGTTTTTAAATTACATTTTCATCAGTACCTATCAAATTTTATCTAAATCAGTCAACTTATCATAAATACCTTCTAATTTAATATCTTCATCAAATCTAGATTGTATTTGCAAATATGAAAACCAATTCATTTTTATACCTTGTTCTTCCAATGCTTGCATAGATTTAAGTTCACCTTTTCATTCAATATCTCACCATCTAACTGTTTGTTCCTTTTTATATATTACTGGATAAGGAAAGGCTTCAATGGTAGATAGCCATAACGGAATTTTTAAGTAATATTGCTTTTTTATCTTCTCCCAGTTTAAAAACAATGCCTCTTGAATATAATGTCTTCTAAAATACCCCTGTGTTTTAGTTCCCTTATAACAGAGGAAAGCATGCCATCCTAACAGCAGGTCATGTCCTACTGTTCCTTAATGTTATCCATTCCTTTACCCACATCAAATTTGTCGCCTGGTAATATAATTCCCAATTGGGCAAGGCAAACCCTCCTCTTATTCTTGCATCTTGTAACAGTTTAAGTTTTATTCTTGCTTTTTTTCCCCTGCCAAATGCATTTCAACACAATTTTATTTAAGCCTTCAAAAAATTCTTTCCCTAATAGTCTAATTGGAACTGTCTGGAATAAATATAAAATTAGGCAATACATTCATCTTAATTGTAGATATTCTCCCAATCAATGATAATTGTAATTTTTCCCATTTTGCCAAATCTGTCACAATCTGCTGTTTGAGTTTAAGATAGTTGTCTTCCTTCAATGTACTACATCTTGGTGTAACATATATCCCTAAATACTTAACCTTATTTGTGACCTGGATTTCTAAAACTTCCTCCAACTCCTTTTTTTGTCTTGCTAACATGTTTTTTGTTAATATCTTTGTTTTATCTTTGTTTATTTTCAAACCTGCTACTTTTCCATATTCTTCTATCTTTTCTATTAATTTAGGTGCTGTTTTTAATGGATCCTCTAATATGAGATTCAAGGTGCTGGTGCTTACCTATA
>CM019155.1:34398453-34416423 GCA_009733165.1 Naja naja
GAAGCAAAAATTTTATAGTCTGAATTTAATAGGAAATAGGTCTATAGTTTTTGACTTGCTGACGATCTGTGTCTTCCTCGGTATAAGTGTAATATATGCTTCTGTCCATGTTTTGGTATTCTCTTTTGACATAACTTCATTCATAACTTCTAATAATTGAAGATTCAATATTTCCTGAATAGTCTTATAAAATTCCACTGGCAATCTCGCTTGACCTGGTGCTTTGCTTTTCAACATTTTGTTTTTAAGTTAGTTCCATCATTGTTATGTTCCTTCTAACATTGTTTCATGTCTTTTAGGTATCTGTGGTGTTTTGCTTTCTGTAAATATTGCTTAATTTTTTTCTTGAATATTCTCTTGATAATACAGTTTTCCGTAATAATCTTTGTAATTTTTTCTTCTCCTCACTTCCATAGCAAACATGTCCTTCTTCATCTATTAATTTGATTAATCCTTTTGATTCTCTTCCTTTCTCAGTTTATGCTAACCATCTGTCTATTTTTTCAGCATCTGGTAGCATTTTAATTTTTATGCTAATTCTTCTTTTTCCATTAATTCCATGTTATGTTTAGTTATGTCCATTTTAATTTTAATATCTTTTTTTGTGTGGAAATTTCTGTAATTCTTTTTCCAGTCTCTTATAGTCATTTTCCAGTATTTTAAAAGTCTTTTCTGTGCATTTTTGTATATTCTATAATCAAACCTCCTTTGTAGGCCTTTATCGTGTCCCAAAGATTCTGTAAAGATGTATCCTCTTTTTTATTTTCTTTAAAAAGAAAACCAATTCTCTCTCAATTTTCTGTTTAAAGGCTTTTTCCTTTAATATTGTATTATTTAAAGTCCATCTAGATCTCCTCTTTTGTCCTTTCCAGGTAACTGTCATTGGATTATGGTCTGCCCAAGTGCTTGTTTCTATTTCAATTTCTTGTATGTTAGAAAGTAATTCTGCTGACATCCATATCATATGGTTCTAGACCATGATGCATGTCTATTTGAATAAAAAGTATATTGCTTATTTTCCACTTTTCTCTCTCTCCATGCATCTTTTAAAATTGTTTCCTCTATCATTCAAAAAGGATTTTGGTAATCTCTTTTCTAATTTTCTTTGTTGGTTTCTGTGTTTATAAACCAATTGCTCATATTATTCTATTAAAATCCATCATACACATTGATATAGTCCAGTTCAACTTTTTCATATGTAGTTTCCAAAATTCTTCTCTTGATTATCATTTGGAGCATAAATTGTAAAGAGTGTTTTTACATTATTGTCCATTATTTCCACCATCAAAATCCTTCCATCATCATCGTAAATTGGTTCTGCTGGAACTGTATCTCTAATATATAGAACCACACCTCTTTTTTTTTACATGTCAATGATGTGAATAATTTCCTAATTTTTGTTTCATATATATTTATGCTGTTTTTGATATGTACTTTTGTAGGCAGATTATATCAAACTTTAGTTTCTCTAATTTAGAAATACTTTTCTTCTTTTAGTAGCTAAATTAAGTCCATTTATATTAATCGAATCTCATTTTTTTTCATTCATATTAATCTTTGTAAGAGGTTTTGTTGCTAGTAGATCTTATTTCTTGTTGCTTCTGGGTGCACCACCTACTGCACCTTCTTCTTTTTCAATTGCTGCTATACACTCCTCTTGAAATTCAATTAGTGACTCTTCTTTTCTTGTATCTTCCTCCATTTCTCTGAGGTACTCTAAATAGAATAGCTCTGCTTTTTCAACTGTATCAATTCTGTGTCTTTGTTCCTGCCAGGTGAACTAGAGACCTTCTGGTATCAACCATCTGTAGTTTACTTCTCTTTTAAGTATTCTCTTCTCATCTCTCTTACTCTTCTTGGTACCTGTTTCAGTACCGCAATTTCTTTATCTTTGTACTTTAACGTTTTCTCTCTTGCTACCTGCAGTATCTGTGTTTTAATAGTTTTCTTAGTAAATCTGATGTGAACTTCTCTTGGTAGTTTATTTCTCATTGCATATCTTGTATAGACACAGAACACTTCATCCATCCCATCCATCATCTTCTCTTTGGTTACCTCTAATGCTTCTGCCAATATTTCCATCATTATTTCAGCAAGATTTTCACCCTTTCTTCTATTTTGGAATATCAGAATTCTGATCTATCAATTTCCCATCCTAATGGACTGCTCCTGCCCTTTTCAACTTCACTCATTGGGTATCAATATCTCCAATCTTCTTATCTTTTTGTACATCTTGTTCTTCAATTTTTAAAAAATCTAACCTCATATTTCATCATCATCTGTTGAATATTCTCCACTTTTTCATCTGTCTTTTCAGTTCTTTGCTCAATATTCTCCATTCTCTTTTCATTTTTTTTGGATTCCTTGCATAATCATCTGCAATGTCACTTCCTTCTCTTTCTCCTTCTCCTTTTCTTGTTGCAACATCATCTGTATTGATCACTGACCTCCTGATGGTGAAGAGGAAGCAGTTGGTATCAAAGAAGCTGGAGCTGTCGTCTTTCTGCTCATTTTGTAGTACTTGGCAATGAAAAAAAGGAAAAGAACAAAAAATAAAAGCAAACAACTGGTACCCCAATAAAAAAAATAAAAATAAAAAAAAAAGGAGAGAAAAAGAAAAATCTTCAGGCACTTGTGTACCCTAATCCAATTGATTCCAATTAGATGCAAAAAGAAAAAGGAAGATATATATATATATATATAGATAGATAGATAGATAGATAGATATAGATATAGATATAGATATAGATATAGATATATAGATATAGATATAGATATAGATATAGAGATATAGATATAGATATAGATATAGATATAGATATAGATATAGATATAGATATAGATATAGATAGATAGATAGATAGATATAGATATAGATATATAGATAGATATAGATAGATATAGATATATAGATATAGATATAGATATAGATAGATATAGATATATAGATATGTGTGTGTGTGTGTGTGTGTATAATGAAAAATAATAAAAATGTTGAAAGGAGGTAAAGGGAAAGAAAAATAAATTTAAAAAAGAAGTAACAATCTATGTATTTCCCTTAATATATATATAAAAAACAAAAGGAATGGAGAAAGAAAAAATATAATCTAGTTCCTGGGTTAAAAGGCTAAAATCCAAACATAAAAGTGCAACTAGAGGGGAAGTGGAAAGACAAAAATAGCAAACAATTCTAACAGAAAGCAAGCCACTGCCACTAAATATCCAAGGCTCTTTGATAAATCAAATCAAACTTTCCAGTTCCAGTATTTTCAAGGTCACTTCAATCTTCTTTCTTTCAACTTTCAACTCCAGACTCTGGCTATCAGTAGTTTCACAGAAGAGCACCTGTATTAACAATCTGCCATGCTCATCCCACTATCTTTTTCAGTAAAAAGCTCAGAGTCCTTGAAAGTAACACTACACAAACAAGCAAAAAAAGAAAGTAAAACAATATATCCAAGCCTCCAGATGGCAGTGTTACTTATTCTCTTCACTTTCACTTCCCCTCATGTATCCAAAGCCAGGAACAGAAAAAAAAAAGTAAAGTCTTTTCTTTTAAAAAGAAAGGGAAAGAAGTAAACTTCAAATGAAAAAAAAACCTTAATCAAAACAGACTCTCAAAAAAGAAAAGATTGATTAACAAAAGTAAGAAAAATTAGAAAAAATCAGTCCAGTTTAAAATTAGGAAGCTTTTGCCAAGCTCCAAGTTCCGGTAAAAAGGGGGAAAAAACCCTTCAATTTAAAGTTAGCTTAATATTGCCATTTAACTTCTTTTGTCTTCACTTTTGATTTCACTTTAAATCTTTTAGGGTGTTCTCTCCAAAAATAATAAAAAATCATCTCATCAAGCTGACACACTTTCTTTCAATCTCTTCTGTTCCAGAGCTGTCCCAGCTTCAGCAGTTTTAATGGCTGCCTCTCTGCCACCTGCAAAAAGAGCTTCTCCTGGATCTACCAGGGACTTTGTGGTGTTCCTGGGATCAACAGGATTTACTTTTTACCTTCACCATCTCTTAGGGGTGGTTTAGGTCCAAAAGGACCATCCAGCAACAGAGATATCGATGGCGATCTTGGAGCTTCAAGATCGCATGTCGTACTGCTGTGATGCCAGCCTTGCCTTCCCCAGAGTGTGTTCAGATTTTTATTTCATCTCAACATAGATTGAGAAGTTCAAAGAAATATGGACTTCTAAGAATTTGAGGTTTTCAAAATTAAAGTATTATCATATGCCAAAAATAAATTTATTTTATATTTAAAATAATTCTATTAACTAATGATACAAAATATCCTTATTGTAGAACTAAGGTTTTGTCATCATGTCCCTTAATTACAGGATAAAAATGTCTTACATTTTTAAAAAGACATCTCATTTCCTTCCTTCTCCTGGTTTAGGTATTGCTGAATGAATGATATGTAGAATTCTACAACATATTTGATATTTGAGCCTACTGCATACCTAACCTCTTTCCATTGATCACTGGACACAACTCACCAGAGCAATTATACAGCTCATCTGCCTGGAATCCACACTGTATAATGGACATTAATACAATTGAATGAGTCCAGGGTAGTGGTGGTATTCGACCAGTTCTGCCCAGTTCTGGAGAGTCAGTAGGAGTGATGAGCAGCAGAGACCAAACTGGTTCTCTCCGCTGCTCTACTGTTGGGCCCACCCACCTGCCCGGGCTCCCATACTCACTTTTATCGGTAGAATTTGAAGTGCAGCTACTTTGCACAGCAAAAATAGCACTGTGCAGCAGCTGCTGAAGCGACCAGCATCATGCAGGCTTGCAGGAGGTGAGTTAGAATGCCTCTGTGCCTGCACAAAGTGCATGTTTGGCATGCGCATGCATGCAAAGTGTATGCACACATGCAAAGCACACCCACAAAGCCACACCCACCCAACCAGTGGCAACAATTTTTGAATCCCACCACTGGTCCAGGGGTATTTCATGAGAAGAGTACTCCACTCCTCAGCTGGCAATAGAATACCTTATGCCACCAGGCTTGAAATTTTGGACCTAGACAACTTATAACTATGCTGCCTACGGTCTGACCTAAGCTTAGTACACAAAATTGTCTGCTACAACATCTTACCTATCAATGGCTATTTCAGCTTCAACTACAATAACACATGGGAAAACAAGAGATACAAACTCAAAGTAAACTGCTTTAAACTCGATTGCAGAAAATACAACTTCAGCAACAGAGTGGTCAATACCTGGAACTCACTACCTGACTCCGTTGTTACATCCTCAAACTCCCAAAACTTTAACTTTAACCTGTCTACCGTGGATCTTGCTCCATTCCTAAGACGTCTGTAAGGGGGTATGCATAAGCGCACCAGCATGCCTACGGTCCCTGTCCTACTATTCCCATTTATTTGTACTCATTTATTATGTATATACATATACCATTTTATACTTATATGTTTATATGTTATGTTCATACTTAAACTTGTTTTCTCATACATTCTTGACAAACAAACAAACAAATAAAATAAATAAATAAATACATACATACATTTTGACTTGGACTTTAGAAAGGAAAAAAATCTGCAGCAAGATGTAGTCTGGATTCCCAGAAGGGAAGGGCTGCATTCCACAGACAGTGAAGCAGGGATGGGATTCTACTAGTTCACACCTATTCGCTAGAACCAGTTGTTAACATTCGAAACAGTTCAGAGAACCGATTGTTAGAAGAAATTACTGGCCTAAGGAAGGCAGGAAGAAAACATTATGGTATTGCTTACAGAAACTGCCTCTCTGTTAACCCTTATTACATTCTTGGCTGGACTAGTCTTTCTGTCACAGGAACTTCTCTGGAGTTTTTCCCCCCTCCTTTGCTGGTACTTTGCTTATGTGAAGTAGCCATTGAAAGTTACAATGGCACTGAAAAAAGTGCCTTATGACCATTTTTCACACTTATGACAGTTGCAGCATCCCAACAGTCATGAGAGGCCAGGCGAGGAGATGCATGTCTTGATGTGAGTGATATTGAGTTGGCCACACCCAGCCAATAACATGACCACCAAGTCACGCCCACCAACTAAGACACTCCCACAGAACCGGTTGTTAAAAAATTTGAATCCCACCCCTGCAGTGAAGGTATTGAAGTCACTCTTAACTGTGATCACTGTTGACATGAATATATGCTATATAATTTCCTTTAAAATAGAACCTTTGTATTCAATATTTTGGTGGGCATGATTAAGGATTGAAAAATGATCTATTTCCTGTGCATGGCATTTTGCCCTGTCTATGGTATTTTGTCCTGAGCTCAGTCTATTTTTGTTCTTGCATTTATCTGAAAATTGAAAAGTGAATTTCAATTAAACTATTTGAAAGCAGTTCTCTGCTCCAGACTATGTTCTTTACTTTAAACCTTTGAAAAGACTGATTAAAAAGACAAAATTTTCAGATTTACCTTGTACCAATTTGATGCCAGGACCACATAATGAGATCTACACAATGTTAGCCTCAATGAGATTGTGATAAAAAGAGACTTGCCAGGTACACTTTTCTCTTTAAAACCTGCGGTGATGGATAAAAATGACTTGTAGTTATTTTACTGGTTTATTATTTTAATTTATGATCAACCTTTTCTCTCACAGGACACATAGCAACTCGCAGTAAAGCAAGAACAAAAGAAAGAAAATACATACACAGATATTTTGTTCTGTGTAGTTTTTGCGATGGCCTGGCATTGGGGTGAACATTTAAAAAAACTGGGTTAGAGTTACAATATAATGAAGCAGACTTGGGCAGCTGCTTCAGCCAGCAGATGTTAATGAAAAGGGGAATTGTTGGAATTAACTGTGTCATATTATTGTCACCATGTTATGTGACAGACAAATGTCAACCCATCTTAAATCTAAGATTTACAAGGCAACCATCTGCCCTGTTGCACTGTATAGTATTGAATGCTGGGCAGCAACAACAGGGACTGAAAGCTATCTCCATGCCATGGAAATGCAAATGCTTCATTGGATATTGGGCATCTCCCCTCTTGACCGTATCACAAATGACAACATTTGACAACATTTTGTTGTGGCATCAATTATAGAGAAGATGAGAGAAGCTGAATCTGCTGGTATGGACATGTCCAGAGAGCAGCACCATCCATCATGGCCAGGACTGCCTACCAACTAGAGGTCAATGGCCTGTGACCTCACGGGCATTCAAAACAGAGATGGCAAGACACTATCAACAAGCCACAAGCCTGTGTCCTGGAGACACAGCTGACCATGCAAAATGGCATTCAATTAGCCAAAACATGGATTTTAAAAAATAAATTATAATGTGCAGAGTAGAAGAAACAAGTAGGAGGAGTCAGAATCAAATTTGTTTTAAAGTAATACGAATGTAATTAAATTTAACTAAAATGAATTAATTGTCAAAGTATTGTCAGTAATTTTGGGAACCTAATCTTGGGCAGAAATATATAAACTTTGTATTCATTAAGAACACGTTGAAAAGGAAATAGCTTTAGTTTAGTTTGATTTTAATTAACCTGATTTTCCATCAGAGCTGTATTTCAACATGCCAGCAAAGAAAAAGAAGTTGAAAACAGTAATCACATTAGCTAGTGAAGGTTATTGTTGATTTCCAATTTGGAGACATTTTGATAAGACCTTCAATTTGGTAGTGTCCAAATTCATGCTCCCAAAAAGCTTGACTGTGGCTTCCAAAAATCAAAAAGTTCTGTAGCCAGTGTCTTCCCTAGATCACTAAAATAATAGTAAATACAGCAGCCCTGCCTGGGCTCCTTGACGTCCTCTCGGGGGTGGCGGTGGAGTTTCCGGGTCTTATAGTCCTGGGGGAGTTCAATCTGCCCTCCCTAGGGGGTACGTCGGGTTTGGCCCAGGAATTCATGGCTTCTATGGAAGCCATGGGCCTGACCCAATTAATTCAGGGCCCGACTCATGAGGGGGGAAACACTCTTGACCTAGTTTTTGTCTCTGAGCAGTGGTGCAGTGACAGAGGGCAGGCCACTGTTGTGGCTTTGTCCGGTCCATGGTCTGATCACTATCTCCTACAGCTGGTACAACTACAACATCCCCACTGCTGGGATGAGGAACCGCCTAAATGGTTCCACCCCAGGCACCTTATGGACCCGGAGCGGTTCCAGGTGGAACTGGGGTCTCTTCCCTCTTCCCTTGCCCACAGCTCTGTCGAGGATCTGGCGGCCACTTGGCAACAGGCCGCGTCAGATGCCCTCGACAGGGTTGTCCCCATGCGACCCCTCACACGTCGTGGATCCCGGATGGCTCCTTGGTACTCGGAGGAGCTCCGGGAGATGAAACGCCGTCGGAGGGGCTTAGAGAGCAGGTGGAGGTCTATCCACTCCCAGGCCGATTGAGCCCAGCTAAGAGCCCATATTAGGACTTACCTGGTAGCTATGAGAGCGGCGAGAAGGTCTTATCTCTCCGCTCTCATAGCGTCCGCAGATAACCGCCCAGCCGCCTTGTTTCGGGTTACCCATTCTCTCCTTCGCTTAGGGAGGGGCGAACCCGCGGGAAGGGCTGAGGAGTTTGGTCAATATCTGTCGGATAAGATCGCTCGAATTTGGGGCGGGTTGTCCTCTGATTTGCAGTGGTCTGAGGTACGGGATACAGGCAGTCTGGCCAGTGTGATCTGGGATGAGTTCGATCCTGTTTCCGAGGATGAAGTGGACGGGATCATGCGACGCCTGAGTTCCACCACATGTTTGTTGGACCTGCGCCTGTCCTGGCTGGCTTATGCCGCCAGGGAGGTCACTCATGTTGGCTCCGGCAGTTGTCAACACTTCGTTAAGGGAGGGTGTCTTTCCTTCCGCCTTGAAGCAGGCGGTGGTGAGACCCCTCCTGAAGAAGCCTGCCCTGGACCCGACCGTGTTAGATAACTTTTGTCCAGTCTCCAACCTTCACTTTTCAGCGAAGGTTGTTGAGAGTGTGGTGGCTTGGCAGTTTCCACTTTTCCTGGATGAAGCGGACTACCTGGATCTGTATCAATCAGGCTTCTGACCTGGTTTCAGCATGGAGATGGCATTGGTCGCACTGATGGATGATCTCTGGAGGGCTTGGGACAGGGGCTTTTCCTCTGTCTTGGTCCTATTAGACCTGTCAGCGGCTTTTGATACCATCGACCATGGTATCCTTCTGCATGGGGTTGGGTATGGGGGACACTGTACTTCAGTGGTTCACCTCCTACCTCTCGGGGCGGTCGCAGTCGGTATTGGCAGGGAGACAGAGGTCGTCCTCGAGGGTGCTCTCTTGTGGGGTCCCTCGGGGTCAGTTCTCTCCCCCCTGCTATTTAACATCTATATGAAGCCGCTGGGTGAGATCATCCATGGTTTCGGGGTGAGTTTCCATCAGTACGCAGATGACACCCAGCTGTACATCTCCACCCCAAACCAGATCGGTGATGCCCTCTCCCTGATGACCCAGTGTTTGGATGCGGTGCGGATCTGGATGAATGGAAACATGCTTTGTCTCAACCCAGCCAAGACTGAGTGGCTGTGCATATCGGCATCTCGGCCCAGTCAGGAATGTCCATCTTTGGCCATAGGGGGAGTGGTGTTACCCCCTGTGGATAGGGTGTGGAATCTGAGGGTCATCCTGGATGTACGGCTCCAGTTGGAGGAGCAGGTGGGGGCCGTCACCAGGGGTGCCTTTGCCCAGCTCCACCTAGTTCACCAACTACGCCCTTTCCTGGACCGGGACGCCCTGCACACGGTTACTCACGCCCTTGTTACCTCTAGACTCGACTACTGCAACGCTCTCTATTTAGGACTGCCCTTGCATACCATCCGGAGATTGCAGCTGGTGCAGAATGTGGCAGCACGGGTGGTGATGGGAGTTTCCTGATTCTCCCATGTTACCCCACTCCTGCGCTGCCTGCATTGGTTGCCGGTTGCACCCTGGGTGAGATTCAAGGTTTTAGTTTTAACATACAAAGTCCTACATGACATGAGTCCTCAATATTTAAGGGAGCGACTCCTGCTGACATCGAATACTAACCGCCCTGTGCGAGCACATAGGCAAGGGGGGTCCCGTCGGCAGGCCAATGCCGGCTGGCGGTCCCCCGATGACGGGCCTATTCTATCACGGCCCCTGACCTCTGGAACCAACTTCCCTTGGAGCTCCGCCTGGCCCCTGACCTCCGCACCTTCCATCATGATTTGAAGACCTGGTTGTTTGACCAATCCGGGTTGTGACCTTCTTGGGTGGGGTGGTTTTATTCTTTTATTCTTTTATTTTGTATTTGTATTCTCTTGGGGCTTGTTTAGTTTAATTTTTTTCTTAACTATTTATTGTTGTTGCTGTTTTTAGTTGTGAGCCACCCCAAGTCTTCGGAGATGGGGCGGCATACAAGTCCCATTAATTAATTAATTAATTAATTAATTAATTAATACAACTAAGAAAAACTGTATCAGTATAAAAAAATGGGAAATTTTATGTACCAATCATAACCGTTTAATCTTCAAAAGGTAACAAGATTTTGTATGTTTTGTTTTAAAAATCTAGTTTAAATATTCATGGGTAAAACATTAGTAAGTGAATTCTTAGTTTCTTATTAATTTGAAAATGGAAGTTTTATTTGTACCTAATTCATAATCTACTGCAAGGTCCCCAAACTTGACAACTTTAAGACTTGTAGACTTCAATTCCCAGAATTCCTCAGCCAGCTGAATTCTGGGAGCTGAAGTCCACAAGTCTTAAAGTTGCCAAGTTTGGGGACCCCTGATCTACTGGACTTGCATAGTTTGGTAGATTATGTATTAGAATCCATGGAGTTTAAACAGCTTAGTCAAGAAACTCCTTCCCACCCTCTTCTTCCCTTCCTTTTCTTAAAAAAAAAACAGGATTGTGATAGCTTAATTGGGAAATAACTCTTATGGCTGTTAGCTACTTATGCATTGCAAAATAAAAGAAATGCACAAAATAGGACAAATATTTGCATAAAATGTACATGTTCCAATTTATAACTACAGAAATGTAAAAATAATTTAAAAAGGTAAAAATAATGTACAGGACAACTCCCTTTTAGCAAAAAAGCTGTATCAGGTGAGTTTGTGATCTATATTCCTGATCAATCCAGGAACATGGGGGCTCAAAAAAGATGGCAATTGAAATCTTGCCTACTTTGTTATGGAAAAGGGTTTTGTTTGCATGGATATGGCCACCATCTAGACTTTCCTGACCTCTCATGCAGAGGCTTGGTGCAATGTCTTGAAGGACAACACCAAGAACTTTGCTTTTCTATCGTTTTTTAAAATCTTTAATCTTTAAACCAAACTTACATTAAACAATTTTTCAAAGAGCACACACTTTTAAATAGAACACTGTACTTTAATTTCTCCAAGTAGAAAAGTATTCTTTGTGAACCAGGACTGTTCAAGGGTTGTCCTAATGTGTGATTTGATTACTAATAAGTTTTGGAATGCTGCTCTCCACTGAAACTATGCACACAAAACATATATATGTAACAATGCAAACAAAAATGAATATACTTGGGAAAGGATTGTACAAAATATTAAGGAAAGCATATTTTAATATAATTCGTATACGAAAATGCATATAAATGCAGTAAACATTCATATTTCAGGTATTCAGGTATTCCTGATCAATGGCTTTATAAATGTTATATTTTGAGTGTATCCTTGGACTGAAAAAATAGAAGTTGTTATCAAGTATAAACATTTGAATAAGTTGCGTGTATCACAGATCAGATGTTTATTGATAATTAGGGAAATATTATACTATAACTTCCTTTTCAGCATCCTGATTTTCTTTGTCCTAAGCTAGGAAACATGTCTTTAATTCTATTCTTTCCATTCATATTGCTGAATTCTACTGATTTATCTTGTTCTAGCTGCTGCTTTTGAAGCTCATCTTGACAATGCTGAAATAACAAATGAATGATGGTGTTGCAGGGAAAAAACTTCACCAGATGCTTTTCTGTAGATAGGGCATGCTATTTCCACTGAGCTCCCTATTTTATATTGCTGATTTACCAGCAGTGGGCTCAATATATTATGCCCCTAGGGAAGTATACTTCCTCCATTCTTTCTCTTCTTCTTTTCACTCTTGCTCTTTTTCCCTATAGTATAAGAGCACCCTGGGTGTTTTGGTAAGCATCAACACAGTCTAATGAAATGCTATGAGTTTTTCTTAGTGATGAAAGGATATCTATCTATCTATCTATCTATCATCTACTTCCTGATTTGGAAAAAAAAATCACTGAACATTCACCACTGACATTTACAAAAAAGTAGCAATAAACTCATAAATTCAGAGGCAATGGCTTCAACCTAAAATAAGTATTCCCTATATATTCCCCCCACACACACACTTTAAAAGCCTGAGATCTTCCTTGAATGTAATTTCTTCTTCCAACAAATGCATATTTGATTCAATTCATATCGGTCTTTTTTCAAATTTGATACATTGAACTATAAATTACTATTTTTTTTTAAATTTTAAAAAAGTTTATTTACAATTATAAAAAACAAAACACACGGACTTACAATCACAAATAACATAAATACATAACAGTTTTTCCCACTTTTTTTGGTTGCAGATCGAATATGCATTTTTCCACATAACATTACACTTGTACATAGCCATAAGTATTTTTCAGTTGAAGCTCGCTTGGTTTGGGTTGTTTTAGGGCTTTTTTCTATGTCTTTTTCCAGATTGTTACATAACCTGTTGTCTCCTGTTTTCTATGAATTCTTCTATTTACAATAATACCTTATTTCCCGATATTCCCTTTCCCTCCATTTTTGCGTTCTACCCAGTTATACCATACATCCCATGCCTTATAATAATCCGAGTCCTCTTTTTCATTTAATTTAAGTGTTAATCTCTCCAATTCTACGCATTCATATGTTTTCTTTATTACCACTTGTATGGATGGAGTTATAGGTTCCTTCCATTTCTGAGCTAAGGAGATTCGAGCCACCATTAATAAGTGTGTTATCAGGTATTTGTCCTCTGGGGGGGAATTTTTTTTATCATTCCAAGTAAAAACAGTTCTGGTTTCCACTCCAGCTCACATTTCATCACATCCTCAATCCAATTTTTAATTTCCATCCAGTATTTTCTTATTTTTGGGCATGTCCACCACATATGATAGTAAGTGCCAATTTTATTCTGACACTTCCAGCAATTTGGGTTTGCCCGTGGAAATATTTTTGCTAGTCTAGCAGGGGCCAAATGCCACCTATACATCATTTTGTACTGGTTTTCTTTATATGCCACAGACTTTGTATATGTTAAGTTTTTCTCCCATGTATCTTCCCAGTCATTCAAATCCAGATTATATCCTATATTTTTTTCCCAAGCTAACATTGGTCCTTTTACTAATTGTCCTATTCTTTCTTGTTCTAGTAATAGGTTATATAGTTTAGATATTAGTTTTTCTTCCGGTCCCAGAAGTAATTTATCCAGATTTGTATTCTTTGTCTCTATTCCATATTCCTTTATGTCTTTATTATATCTCATTTTAATTTGTAAATAAGCCCAGTTGTCTATTGGTATTCCTTGTGTTTCCAGATCCTGTTTTGTTTTTAGTTTTCCCTCTGTGTCCAATATCTGGTAATATTTAAGTTTTTTGTTTAAATCCAATGTGTTAGGGTGAAAGGTTGCCTCCATTGTTGAGAGCCATCTCGGTATTTTTGTATAGTTTTTCTTCCTTATTTTTGCCCAGTTTTTAATCAATGAATTACATATTATGTGTTTCATTGCGTGTTTTTGTTTTTTATCAGTCGGGTTCCACAAGAGTGAGTGCCATCCCATTTGTAAATCATGCCCCTCTAGTGTCAACATTCTTTTATTTTCTAATCTCACCCATTCCTTTATCCATACCAAAATCGCAGCTTTATAATAACTTTCCCAATCCGGGAGTCCGAATCCACCTCTACTTTTATCATCTTGTAGGTATTTTTTCTTTATTCTTGCCTTTTTTCCCATCCAAATAAATTTCATCATCATCCTATCCAAATCTGTAAAAAACTTTCTGTTTGTTAGTATTGGAATTGTCTGGAATAAATACAAAACTTTGGGCAGTGTATTCATCTTAATTGTCATGATTCTTCCTAAGAAGGATATTTGCATTTTACTCCAGATTTCCAAATCCTTTTTAATTTGTTTTAAAATTTTTATATAATTATCTTCCCATAGCATTATTGTTTTGGCCCTTATCCAAATTCCTAAATATTTTATTTTATTTACTATTTGTAATCCCATTATTTCTTCCAATTTTTTTGCTTAGAATTTGTTATATTTTTGACTAACAATTTGGTTTTCCCCTTATTTACTTTTAATCCTGCTAATTCCCCAAATTTGTTTATCTCATGCAATAGTATAGGACCGTCTCTAATGGTTCCTCTATCATGAATACCATATCATCTCTGAATGCTTGTGTCTTGTACTCTTGGTTCTTAATTTTCATTCCTTTTATATTCCCATTTCCCCTAATTCTAATTAACAGGGTTTCTAATACTGTAATAAACAACAATGGTGACAGGGGCAACCTTGTCTAACCCCTTTCTCTATTTTGAACGTTTTGGTGGTTTCCCCGTTTATCAATATATTTGCCTTTTGGCTATCATATACTGCATTAATCATTTTTCAAAATTATGTCCAAAATTCATTTTGTTAATTTGCAATTTCATAAAATCCCAATTCAAATTGTCAAACGCTTTCTGTGCATCTAGGAAAATCAATGCCATTTGATTTCCGGTGGTTTTCATAGTATTCCAGTATGTTTATTATCGTTCTTATGTTGTGCCTAATCTGTCTTTTCGGTAAGAATCCATTTTGGTCTGTATTAATTTTCCCACTAATAATTCCTTTTAATCTTTGTGCCATAATTGTCATAAATATTTTGTAATCTGTATTTAAAAGTGATATTGGTCTATAGTTTTTAATTTGATTGGTATTTGTCTCTTCTTTGGGTATAAGTGTTATATATGCCTCCCTCCACGAGTTAGGAATTTTTGCTTTTACCAATACCTCATTACAAACTTCTAAGAGAGTATTATTTAATATATCTCCTATCTTTTTATAAAATTCACTTGGATATCCATCTGGACCTGGTGTTTTATTATTTTTTTGTTTTTGAATCGCCTCTCTTAATTCGTCTATCGTTATTTCTTTATTCAATATCTCTCTTTCTTCCTCAGCTAGTTCCTGAATGTTTCCTTCTTTTAGGTATTGTTCTATTTTGGTCAATTCTACTTTTTCTTGTTTGTATAAATCCTCAAAGTAATCTCTTGTAATTTCTTTCTTTTTTTCCAAATCAGCTTCAAGTTCCCCATTTTTATTTTCTAAATATTGTATCGTTCTTTTCTGCTCCTCTTCTCTCAATTTGTATGCTAACCACCTTCCCGGTTTGTTTTATATTCAAAATAGTTTTGTTTTGTGTATTGTAACTTTCTAAGCAGTTCCTCTTGTTCAAGTGTGTTGAGTTCATGTTTTGTTTGTATTAACTCATCTCTAATTTGCTCATTATCTGGGTTTCTTTTTGTTTATTCTCTAATTTTCCAATTTCTTTTATTAATTCATCTTGTTTCTTCCATCTTTCCTTGTTTCTATTTGCTATGTATGCAATTGATATTCCCCTAATATAGGCTTTAATCGTATCCCATATATTCTGTAATGATGTGTCTTCTTTTTTTGAAGTTATAAAAATTTATTAGTTCCTCCCTTACTTTTTGCAGGTATTTTTCTTCCTTTAAAACCTGTGTCTTTAATGACCATCTTTGTCCTTTCCTTCCCCCTTCTTTCCAAGTTAATGACATTGGGTTGTGGTCAGCCCATATATTTGTTAAAATTTTTGTGTCCTGGATTTCCTTATTTAGTTCGCTATTTATCCAAATCATATCTATCCTGGACCATGATTTATGTGGGCTGGAGTGGAAAGTATACTGTGTGATTCCTGGGTTTCTTTTCCTCCATACATCTTCCAATCCTAGCTCCTCTGACATTTCAAAAAATATTTTTGGTAATGTATTTCGTTTTTGGTACTGTTTGTGTCCACATTTATAATCTTGCTTATTGTCAGTTATTGCATTGTAATCCCCCATTAGACAAACCCTTGAGTTACCATTCTCTATCAGCTTTTCATATAAATTTTTATAAAATTCTTTTTGGTTTTTGTTTGGTGCATAAATTCCTACTAATAAGGTCTTCCTATTGTGTATTTCCACTTCCACCATTAGCATTCTTCCGGCTGTATCATTGTATATCAATTTTGCTGTGATATCCTCTTTTACATATATACCACCCCTCTCTTTTTTCCCCTGTTAGAGCCATGAATGCTTTTCCCAATTTCCTATTCTCTAAATATCTTTTATCCTGTTCTTTATATGGACCTCTTGAAGGCATACTATATCCCATTTTTGTCTTCAGTCTGGCAAATATTTTTTTTTTCCTTTTACTTGGGCTATTTAACCCATTAATATTTATCGATATTAATTTTATTCCCTTCCCATTTGGTCTTTTCTTTCTAGATTTTATTCGTTTTACCTGTTGTTTGCTTCTGGTTTTCACCCCTATCTCTTCCCTCTTTCTTCCTTCCCAGCCGTTGATTCCCTGTCCCCTCCTTCCCTCCTTTCTCTTTCTCCTCTGGTAGTAGCTTGTAGGTCCTCACGCTCAGATTTTGTGAATCTTCCCTACTGCTTAATTCCTCCTCTGATCCTCCTATTTGCTCGAAAAATCTTTGGGCCTTGGATAGATTATCAATTTTTGTTCTTTTACTTTCCCAAGTTACCAGGACCCCTTCTGGATCATTCCATCTAAATAATATGTTTTTCCTGTTTAGGTGGTTCGTGAGGAATCTGTATTCCTTTCTTTGTTCCCTCACCCTCCTTGGTATTTGCTTTAATACTATAATTTGTCTACCATTATAATTTATGGTTTCCTCCCTCATCAGTCTATAGATTATTTCCTAACTCTTTCCTCATGAATCTGACATGGACCTCCGTGGGAGTCCATGCCTTCTTGCATATGCTTAAAAGACTCTGTATGTCTTGTCTATTTCTTGCATCATCTGGTCTCTCTCCTTTCTTGGTAGGGTTGCTAGCATTTCTGCCACTATTAGAGTCAAATTTTCCCCCTTTCCTCCTGTATATTTTGAAACCTTAGATAATACAGAAGCTCTATCCATTTCTAGATAGGTCAGGGTCTCATTTGTTTCCTTGTGTTGATCTTTTATTTTTGCTCAATGACCTCTACTTTTTCCCTGTTTGATCTGTTTGTTTGGTGATTGTTACAATTTTCTCTTCATTTATCCTTGTCATTTCCTGTAGTTGTCCTATTTTCCCCTCTAAGCTTTTAATTTCATTCTTCATCTCTCCCAATTCACTTTTTAGTTCTGATCTCATCAATTCTCTTTCTCTCTTACTTTCTGCGTGGTTGTTCATCATTGTTTCCTGCAGTGACAGCATCATATTTTGTATTGTCTGTAAGTGTATTCTGTAATGTGTTTGGGAGGGCTTGTGTGTTGGATTTCTCGGGCCCAACATCCCTTCTATTGTTCTTTGGGAGAGTGCAGTAGGGTAGATGGGGTTAGTTATCGCTCCCTTTTTCCCTATTTTGGTAATAGTGGTCGTTGTAGATGTCATTTCCTTTATAATCTTTTGTTGTTCCTTGAGAATTTTATTTATATTTCCCCATCACGTTTCTAATTATCATTTACGAGGTCCCCTCCTTTCCAATAATTCCACTCAATTATCTCACCAGGGAAAGAAAGGAAAGAATATCTATTTTCTTATTTTATCTTATATTATGGTTAGGGCCTAGTACCTTTCTTATTAATCTTAGGGAGGGGGAGGACAGTGGTTACAATCTCATTACATTCCTTGCTTACAATTCATTATTACTAACAAAGTATATAAAAGACAAAGTTATGTTACAGGTAAATTATAGGTTTCCCCAAGGAAGAGGTTGAATAGAATGAAAAGTATATATATATATATATA